>VSMA01000003.1:3600000-4200000 GCA_009194965.1 Coniochaeta sp. 2T2.1
CCGTCTCCGTCTTCACCCATATCCCTGCACACCTCCTCATCTTGTGTCCCTGGCTTCTCCTTTCCCTTTCCCTGGCCCGAAGCCTCAGTATCTGCCTCAGAACCGTCACCCCTACCCGACATCTCAGTCGCGCTCTCCTGCGGATCCTTGTCTGATTCCTCCTAACTATCAAACCTCGTCTTCCTCTTCCCCGTAACACTAGGCACCGCTCCCACCCCAGGCGTCACACTCCCCACCAACCCCGAACTCTCCATTGCGCCGGCACTAACAAACTCCACCCCCTCACCCACCTTCCTCTCCCTCTCCTTCTGCCCTCTCTCCTGCGCCCTACGCAGCGGCGTCTTGTAAGCCCAACCCGGCAGCGCATTCGGATCCCACACCCCCTCCGGCAGGGTACTCTCGTACTGTCCCGTCCCCGGCTTCCTCTTCCCACCATCCTCACTCTTCCCCTCCCCTCCATCAAAATCCGTCCCAACACCCACAAAGCCCAGCAACTTATCCATCGCTCCCGGATTCCGAAAGGCCTCGCTGGACGCCAGACGATCGTTGAAGTGGATCCCTTTCGTCCGCTTGAGGGTCAGGAAGTTGTCGAATTTGGCGGTTAGGGCGCGCGAGGCGGGGGTCGGGGACCCCGGAGGGGAGGGGGGGATGGCGGTGTTAGGGACGGGGGGGAAGGTTAGGTCTTGTAGGAGGGAGAGGGTTGTTGATGATGCTGATGCTGAGGGTTCGGGGGTGCCTTTTGATGGGGGGAGGGAGGGGCCTAGGGCTGGGCCGAGAGTTGGACCTTGTACTGGGCCTTGTTGTGCGGTGGATGAGGACGAGGATGGTGGTTGCGCTTGGGGCTGTGGTTGATGTGGTTGATGTGGTGCTGGTGGCGGAGGTTGCGCTGGTTCGCCTAGGATAATGTCAGTTGGATGTGAAAGATAAGACTGCAGCAAATACTGACTGGTTCCATTCTCCGTGCCAGGCTTTGGTGATTGTGTCGTTGCCTTAGTCTGAGCGGGCTGTTGCACCTCCTCGTCTTCATCGCTGCTATCGTAACCGACGAGGCCGGCCATTTTGTCTGGTTATCTGATATCCTCAAGCACGAAAGAGTAGTCTCCAATGTACTATACTGTCCAAGAAGTGAAAAACTTATCGCTAAGCTGTCTGGATCCGGACATTAAGAAGCTGAACGGCGTGAAGTCAAATGTTTTTGTTGTAAAGCTCAAGGGTATCACGTGCCTGCCTCATTTGAGAAGTGAGGTCTGTCTGGCTACCTTACGTAACCCGCCCGGACCCACACAAGGCAGCCTCTCGACGCGAAGCTGCTGGAAGCTCCGACCTCCATCAGCTTGCAGTTCCCGTTGCCAGCCTCACGACAAACAAACAACCACCACCATCCATCTCATCGTCAACCCAGCTCTCTATCCTCCACCCGCACACCACAAACTACACCCGCCTCTGTCAACCACCCGTCTCCCTTCCCCAAGTAACCGCAGCAATGGATCACCGCCCTCAGAACTGGGGTCGTGTACGTCTACTCCTTACCTCTCCTGCTTCTCGCAAACCAACTGGACAAATTGCTAACTCCTCCCTCGTGAAACAGCCCCGCGACGACGTCTACGGCGCCTACGACGGCTCCTACCTCCAGAGCAGCGGTCCCAAGCAGGCCACCCAGTCGCCCATAGTGACGGGCACCTCAGTCATCGCCCTCAAGTTCAAGGACGGCGTCGTCATGGCGGCCGATAACCTTGGTTCGTCCTCATCCTCTTTCTTCCTCCCCCCATTCTCCCCTTCTTCTCCTCTCCTCGCTAACAATCTCGTTGCACACAAACAGCCTCCTACGGCTCCCTAGCCCGCTTCACCGACGTCCCCCGCCTGCGCTCCTTCGCCGACACCTCCGTCATCGGCTTCGGCGGCGACGTGAGCGACATGCAGTACCTCAACCGCCACCTGACCGACCTCTCCATCGACGAGGCCTACGACAACACCCCGTCAACCTCAGACCCCACCTCTTCTTCGTCCACAGGCCACCTCAACGCGGCCAACCTCCACAAGTACCTTCAAAACCTCCTCTACTCCCGCCGCAACTCCTTCGACCCCCTCTGGAACCAGATCCTCGTCGCCGGTCTCGACTCCTCCGCCAAGCCCTTCCTGGCGAGCGTTGATATGAGGGGTACGGCGTTCACGAGCCCCAGTCTCGCGACTGGGTTCGGGGCCGCCCTGGCACAGCCGATTATGAGGAAGTACGCCGAGACGGAGGAGCAGGCTGCGCAACTGACGAGGGAGCAGGCGGTGGATGTGATTAAGGAGTGCATGAAGGTCTTGTTTTACCGGGACGCGAGGAGTTTGGATTCGTACAGTCTGGCGGTTGTTACGGCCAAGGGGGTGGAGATTAGCGAGGGCGAAAGGCTGGAGCAGCAGAGCTGGGCTTTTGCGGAGAGGATTAAGGGGTATGGGACGCAGACTGTTTAGGTCTGTGACACCCGGAGCGGCAGAGGGCGGTGTCGTGGGACTGAGTTGGAGCTGTATGCGTGATGAGGAAAGAGTTGGCTGCCAGAGACAGTGGTAGGAAGGTCAGGCGGCCCGATAGCAGACGGCTAGAGTAGCAAGCTCGAGCACTCATTGTACCATAGAGGGAAATCCATTTTCGTTGCTCAGTACAAGGCGCTGATATCTTTTCGTTGTCAAGCAAAGGTTGTTTCCATGTCCAGTTTGCAAATCACCTAGGTCCCTCGAGTGTTGTCATCGACCTTCTATTCCAGGTTACATTTCCGCTATCTAACAGACCACAGGCTACATGATTATGTCAAACATATCTCGTCCGTCCAGTTTCCGCTGCAAAAACTGTTAAATCGCAAATGGCACGCAGGTATCATCAGTCGCGCTCCTTCACTTCACTTTCCTCACATATGTTTCCGTTGCCCGCACGCCAGGTCCCTTGCTGGCGCCAACTCCCACCGGCATTACTCGTACACGACCGACACCAGCGCTGTTAAAACGAATCACGGCATCTCTCCCTGTTTACCCGGCGCCCGCTTACTCGACGGTAACGGACTTGGCCAGGTTGCGAGGGAAGTCGACGTTCAGGCCCTCCATGACAGCCAGCCAGTAGGCAATGAGCTGGAGAGGGATGACGTTGAGGATGCCCTGCAGTACGTCGACCGTCTTGGGGATCTCGATCTTCTCGGCCTCGTTGGCACGGAACTCCTCGTCGCCGGGGTTGCAGATCACGATGGGCTTGCCCTTGCGAGCAATCACTGAGAGCTTGTTAGCGACGCATTTCGGACACAGAGAGTGCTGGTAGACATACCTTGCTGATAAGCGTTCAAGCTCTTCTTAAACAGATCGTCCCGGGTCAAAATCATAATAATCGGCAAGTTCTCGTCAACCAGAGCCAACACACCGTGCTTCAGCTCGCCGCTCATGACGGCCTCGCAGTGCAGGTAGCTGATCTCCTTGATCTTCAGCGCGCCCTCCAGGGCCGTGCTGTACTGGGCACCACGGCCGAGCAGGAGCAGACTCTTCTGGTTCTGGAATTTCAGCTTGCAGAGCTCCTTGACCTTGTCGTTCTGCTCGAGCACCGCCTTGATCTGCGCCGAGATCTGGCCCAGGCCCTCGATAATCTCCTCTCGCCTCCTCTGCTTGCTCGAGCGGTCCTCGCTAAGCGATAGCGCGAACATGACCATGGCGACGAATTGAGAGGTATAAGCCTTGGTCGACGCGACTCCGATCTCCGGGCCGGCGTTAACGTGCACACCGCAGTGAGTCAGCAGGGAAATGGACGAGCCGACGACGTTGACGATACCGACGGTCAGCGCACCCCTCTCGAGGCAGTACCGCAGAGCGAGCAGCGAGTCAGCGGTCTCACCGGACTGGGAGACGAAGATGCAGGTGTCGTCGCGGAAGACGGGCGCCTGCCTGTCGAGGAAGTCGGAGGCCAGCTCCACGGCGATGGGGATTTCCACGAGCTCCTCAAATACACCGCGCACCGCCATACACGAGTGATAGGAGGTACCGCACGCGATGAATATGATGCGCCTACACCTGCGGATGGTGGAGATGTAGTTGCGCAGACCGCCCAGAGTGACCCTCTTGTTCTCGACGTCGAGACGGCCACGCATGGTGTTGATGACAGACTCGGGCTGCTCGAAGATCTCCTTCTGCATGAAGTGGTCGAACTTGCCCTTCATGATCTCCTGCAGCTCGAGCTCCAGGGTCTGGATAGCGCGGACATTGCTGCTGCCATCGGCCTTTTTCAGGCGGTGGATGTTGAGGGATCCCTCGTGGATGTGCGCAATGTCGTCGTCCTCGAGGTACATGACCTTCTTGGTGTGCTCGACGATAGCTGAGGGGTCGGAGGAGAGGAAGAACTCGGTGGGCATGGGCATGCCATCGTCGGTCATGAAGGCACGAGACTGCGAGCGGTGGAGGAGCGACTTATCGGCAGCGCCCAGCAGACCGAGAGGGGACAGCAGACTATGGCCGCCGGAAGAAGCAGCCTTCTTCAGGGCGACGTTCTGTGCGGCCGTCTCAGCGGGGAGAGGGGTGTCATCATCGCCATACTCGACATCGACGAAGTCGACCTTCATCCGCCTCTGAGTCTTGACACCGATAACTAGGGGGGAACCCTTACGGGCAGCAATAACCTCGTGGGGGTAGTGGACGCTCTTGATCAGGAGACCGTAGGCGCCCTGGAGCTCGTTGATGACGGCCTTGGCGAGGTCGGTGAAACCAATGCTCCGGTTGTTGTCGTAGATGTACTTTGCCAGCTTGGCGATGCACTCTGTGTCGGTCTCGGTCTCGAACTTGAAGCCCTTGCTCACCAGGAGCGTCTTGAGCTCCTTGTAGTTGGTAATGATGCCATTGTGGACAATGGCGAACTCCCAGTTGGGGTCGGACCGGTGAGGATGGCAGTTGATTGTGGAGGGGGGACCATGGGTGGCCCAGCGGGTGTGTGCGATTCCGCAGTGGGAGTCGAAGATCTTGGTGAGGTCGACCTTGTCCTCGTTGACGAGCTGCCTGAGCTTCTCAACCTTGCCGACCTCCTTGAAGGCGAACACCTCGTTCTTCTTGTCTCCATCTATGGCAAAACCGGCAGAGTCGTATCCGCGGTATTCGAGACGGGAGAGTCCTGCAAGCGAAAGGAAACGTGTTGTTAGCCAGTTGCTCTAATCTGTCGTATCCGAGATAGATAGATGGTGGGGTAGCAACACAAGCAAGTACCAAGCAAAGATCTGCCTCTCTTTATCCAGCTTTCCGTTTCCGTAAAGGGCTTACGTACCATTGATGAGTGTGTCGATGATGAACTTCCGGTCCTTCTCGACCAGGTAGTTTACGTAGCCGAAGATGCCACTGTAAGAGAGGAAGAGAGAAACGTCAGCAGTCTGTGTCTGTAGGATTGGGTGTACGTGGCCCCCTTATTCTGCCCATTCTCGTGCTGCCGTGACATCTGTGGCCTGGGCTCGGCTGGTGCAAAGCTTGTGGCAGCTCTGACTCCAGCAAAGAGATGGGCAGAAACATGGGACGGACGAAGAGGATGTTCGTGGCAACGGAACGTACCACATATTGTCCGATCAGCGAGCAGTAGTTTGTGAGATGGGGATGGAGGTAGATGCACGGCGGAGTTTCGTGTGGTTATCGGACTACCAAGTAAATAGCGAGAGTACGGTAGAGGGAAGTAGAGCTAAAAAGCAGGAAGAGAGGTAAATGTGGTTATGAAGACGAGAAGAGAGCAAGATAGAAAGCTCGAGAGGGAACAAAGAGGCTGGATGCGGGCTGTACTTAAAAAGATCAGAATGCAAAGTGCTGCAAGCGAATAAAGTGCTTGGAAGTTGTTGGGATGGAAGCTTGGAAGCTTGGGCGTTGTGTTTCGGCTTTCCTTGTTGCTGTGGAGAGGGGGGAGAGGGAGGTGTGACGATGTGGAAGGAGGGGCGTCGGCTTAGACCTGACAGGGGTTGACAGGCCTGGTGGCCCGTAATAGAGGGGCACACTAGTTCTGGCCTGCCATTCCTGACAGGGTGGTGGCAAGCAGCCGCAACTGCAGGTACGCAACCAGAAAATAGAAAACACCACCACGGCAAGAGCTCGAATTACTTTTATGTCAAAGGGAGGAGCGAGATGGCAAAGGCCAGGCTTTGATCAGTTAGTAAAGTCAAATTCGATCACTTGACATATCTCTCTTGTGTTTACATCCATTTCGTCGTTTCTACTCACCCCTTTTCAGTTTCTATCAACAACCCCGTTATAACTTTGTCTTTCGCACTTTCGCACTTTCACACTTTCGCTCTTGCTCTCTTGTGACCGGCAATGGGAATCTCTCCTTTCCCGACATCACCTTTTCCTCTCTCGGAGCATAAAAGCTTTTCTTCCGTCAACTAGCTAAGGTAGTATGCAGTATGATCTTTCGAATGGTACCGCCATCTGAGACTTGCATCACCTAAAACATCCACAATGTCTCTCTCGCACGCGGGCCGTTTGTCGATCTAGACCCAAACATTGCCGTAGAAACCATAGCACTCGTAAGAGTCTGGCACTTGCTACATATCTGACGTCTAAGGAATTCGTTTTGAGCTCTTTTGATGTCATTCCTTGTTGGGACTCATAACATTTCCGGCGCGATATGTTCATATGGGCTAGGTTACTTTTTGCGGCACTTGTCAACGACATTCTTCGGAATGGGTGAACGCATGGGCCAAGGCATGACATATACTCGCGTTTCTCTGCAGCCAGGCCGTAGTAGGTGATATGTCACGTCTCGAGGGGTTAGACATTGGCTGTTGCTGAGGATAAAGTTCTCAGAGTATAGAGTCACAGCATCCACACCGCAAAGTCGGGTCTCACATCGCAGGCTCTGACGATACACTGCTTTCCAAGAACGGAGAATGCGAATACCGCAGCTCACAATATCATGCGAGCAGTGTTATACGGGATGTCCCTTGCTGATCCCATCGCTAGACATAAGAACATGCCAACAACGACAACTAATAACCCTCTGAGCCTCACTCCCTCCCGAGACATGACGTCTCCTCTCTTCCGGACCCTGGATTTCTTCTTCCCTGTCGGTGTCCTCCTGCAGGGGTAATGCCATCTGTACCACGCCTCCAGTCCAACCAAAACCGCCTGTCCTCTGAAACTTCCCGGGACAAGTGTCAGGACAGGCGCGGCGGCGGCTGTGCTGCCCCAGTAAAAGGGGGTTTGCCCAGTGAAATCAGGGCGATCGCCCGCCTAAGAATAGCATATTCCGCCCACTGCCGGGCCGCGCTAGAACCCAGAGCCTCAACTTCCTCCGGACACGAGGTCAACATGAGTGGGACAGAAACCAAACAAACTTGGCGAGGACGGGCGAGAGAAACATGCACGTGCGTGTAACCCAGGGAATTACGCCAGCAGGCACAAGATCTAGAGGAAACTAGTCGTTGATAGATCACGCCCCTGGAGTCCTGGAATTGAGATGGCATTGAGAATTGTGACATTGGCTCCCTCCAGCTGAGCTCTAGTCTTAGACTCCAGCTCTTGCCCAACCATGCCATTCTCGGACAGCATGGCGAACAGCACGGCGCACCACATCGGTCGCCACTCCATCCAGTCAGTAAGAATGGCGCAATTACTTCCGTCGAAGGCCAAGCACATGTGGTCCACCAACTCGGTTGAACCGCAGGTTGAACAGCAAGACATCCGTGTTTGAGTCTAGGGCTCGCTGTCGTATTGGCTACAAATACAATATTACACTTGGACAGCGTCTATCCCTAGTTCACCCCCTCAGGGTCACGCTGTCGCTATCTCCCGCTGCTGTAGCCACCGCTGTACCCTCTCTACACCTCTACCCATACCCCAGCTCTACAGCTTCTGGTACTCGAGCTTGCCCTCCAGCTTCTTCGACTCGGCAACCTTGCGCACCGCCTTGTTGAAGTCGTCTTGGTTCACGGCGTCCCGATAGTCCTTGATGGCAAAGAGACCACTACAACACAAAAATGTTAGCTTGCGTCCTTCAAGACGGCCGCAGTGACAGTTGCACTTACGCCTCAGTAACCACATTCCGCAAATCAGCACCGTTCAACCCATCGCTCATCTTCACCACGCTCTCAAAGTCGATCTCGCCCTCCGTCACCACGCTCGAGGCGTGGATCTTCAGAATCTCCAACCGGCCCACCTCGTTGGGCAAAGGGATCTCAATCTTCCTGTCCAGCCGTCCCGCGCGCAGCAGGGCCGGGTCGAGCGTGTCGGGCCGATTGGTGGCCATGATGATCTTGGTCTTGCCCAGGTAGTCGAAGCCGTCGAGCTGGTTGAGCAGCTCCATAAGCGTACGCTGGATCTCGCGGTCGGCACTGGTGCCCTCGCTGAACCGCCGGCCGCCGATGGCGTCGATCTCGTCCATGAAGATGATGCAGGGCTCGTGCTCCTTGGCGTAGCCGAACATCTCCCTAATAAGGCGTGCAGACTCGCCAATATACTTGTCCACGATCGCTGAGGAGACGACTGTTTTGGGGAATAAATGTCAGTATTTGTAATTGAGTGCTTGAGACTCAGTATGTGCTTGAGTGAAGTTGGGCGCAACCTACCCTTCAGGAAATTTGTCTCCAGGCTGCTCGCGACCGCCCTAGCGAGCAGTGTCTTGCCTGTTCCAGGCGGTCCGTACAGCAGCACTCCCTTTGGCGGCTTGATGCCGACCCTGAGGAAGAGCTCTGGGTTCTTGAGCGGCAGCTCGATGACCTCCCGTAGCTCTCGTATCTGGTCGTTCAGTCCGCCGATTCCGGCAAAGCTGACCTGGCCGGGGTCTTCGAGGGACATGTTGTAGACGAGAGGGTCGACCTCGCGGGGCAGCATGCGCATGATGGTGAGGGTCGTCATGTCGAGGGCGACGCGGGTACCTTGCTTGAGCTTCGCCTTGTCAACTTTGGAGCGGCAGCCAACGACATACCGAGGCCCTGAAGAGGCCTTAACGATGACTGTATGGGGAGCAGACTTGTTAGTGTTCTGCCAGAGCAAGGCATCGCCGATCCGGCAGGTATGGAGGGGGGATAGAGAACGTACATCTCTCGTCGTCAAGCTGCTTGAGGACTTCCCCAATAATCTGGCCGACACTTTGTAGCGCCTTGATGTTGTCTTCTGTCTGATCGAACTCCTTCTGTAGACCTTTTATGTCTAACCGAAGGGCCTTCAGCTTTGCCTCCCACTCGCGCGACTCGATCAGCTTCTGCTTGAAGGAGGCGAGGGCATGATCCCGCTCCTGATCCGAAGCCATGATTGACGAGATGGCTAGGAATTATCTGGGCGTTGTGCTGATGACTGATATTCTGGGTATCGGCTCTAGAGTCTCACAATCGTGGATGTTCGTGATGGTCGATCAGAGACGGCGCAATGCTGGTGAGCTGAGTGTGGTTGTTGTTTGGTTTCGAGGCAAGTGAGGCTACCCTTCCGGTTGAAGGTGGATCCCAGAGCTTCGCAGAGCTCCTGTTGCCTTGTCGCATTAGGTAAGCGGAAGCAAAGCACCAGCCACAGTCTAACTTTGATCCCACTAGCCACGCTAATGCACGGGCACCAGCCACAGCTCGGGCCAGATGGCCCGTCGCTACTTTATCTGCAGGTACGTTATTACATCATCGTCTCATCACCGATATCTGATTCGCTCCGATTCACACAGCATTGAATTTACATCTCTATTTCGACTTCGGCTGCATCACGACAGTTCACTGCAGCTCGTGTTCTCTTTTAAGGAAAATCAATTTTGAATCGCTCTTGCGTCACCTTCAGTACTTTCCCCCTTATTTTCTTTCTTCTCCGACAGTGCAGAGTTGAAGCTCCCTAGCCGGCTCGTCAGACGTCAGAACTAAGATCGGATCTACATTAGGTGTCACATCTTCATCCGGGTGCAGAACTGCAAGAATAACATGCACGGCACTGCGTTACTCCTCGTCCAGCAACCGGAGATGCAATTCAACCACTCACATTGGACGGAGCCGGTGCCGGTTCATGTCGAATGGTTGTGTGTATGTTCTCCCGCCAGCCACACACACCTTGTCTCTTCCCAAAATGGTACCGGCCCTTCACCAGACGAGGAAACAAGATTGCCAGGAAACCGTGCCGAGACGAGGTCGAACCCTAGCCTTACGGCAAATAAGCACACCGGTCACACACCCCCTTGTCTCTCCCTTTTCTTGTGGCGGCTTGGAAATCTTCTTAGCCTGTCGGACTGGCTGGAGACAACTTCTCTTTTTTCCCACGACACCTGTCATGCTCGATGACGTATGTCGTTTTTCAGTTCCAAGGCCACACAACAACTCCAGTCTGCCCCGGTGCCCTCCAGTTGAGACACTAGACCAGAGGCAGTCCCTCATTCCAAGTGCATCAAAATCTCTCGGCCTTGTGTGTGAGAGATATCTGGCAGCCCATCCTTAGTCTATCTACTATACGTAGAGGTGACGAACTATTCTTGTTCAGACAACCTGTTATACACAACATTCTCTACTACTTGCATTGGTCAACCTGTCTTCCTCGACATGTCCGGTGGACCTGGCCGTCTCTCCGTTGCATAAGTCCTGGCACCTCTAGAGATTATACTGGTATTAGTCTCCCCTGCCGACCTCCTGACTTGGGACTACTTGATCCTTCTTCGGGCTAGGGCAGGTTTATGCCGATACCTTCACGTCGACTCGGCTGCCTCCCATAATTCTAACCCACCACACCCCCAATCAGGGACCCTGGGACCGTTCCGGTCACCTGTGCTGCCCACAGCCTTGCCGTCCTCGCGACACAGGTGTCTGAGCGAGCTCTTCCGCTGGACAACCTCCATCTTCCGAATAAAACAACAAGACACACCTACTGCACGAATGTATCTATCGACTAGTGTCTCACAATAAGCCAGGCTGTTGTCTGGTACTACTGGGCAACCAATGCCTTTCGTGCCCCTGAACCGAAGACGAGACGACATACCAATGCCCGACGTGATGCGTGACGATCCAAGCGGCCCGTCGACGGTCCAGTCGTCGAGCTCCGCCGATACGACTACCCCGGGACAGCTCAGGAAGGAAAGGGGAGCCATTGCTGCGCAGGTGAGTATTCCTCCTCGTGCACAATCTTTGCGGAACAGGCATGTCCCACGATGGCCATAGGGTCTGGTCTAGCCATCAACATGTTGCAGCCTGATCACTGACTGGACTTGCACAGGCCTGCGATACTTGCCGAAGCCGAAAACAAAGATGTGACGAGCAAAGGCCGAAATGTGGCACTTGCCAGAAGTTCAAGCTCGAGTGTAACTACCGAGAGCCGCAGCCGACCAAGTAAGTCCCATTGCATGAATACCTTGAATGCCGGCGATGACAGGAATGCTCCGTCCCCCTTATGCTAACAAGACATAAAGGAAGGATCGCACGCTGTTGGACATCCTGGATCGTATCAAGGGTCTGGAAAACAAGATTGATGAACTACACGACAGCACGAGGAACTCATTTCAACCCACGAACCAGCACCCAATGCCGAACCACATGCCTTCCGCGACAGCCACTCTAAGCATGTCCCCTGGCATCATGGACCCCTTACCCGCCACTCAATACCACATGACTGACCCGCAGTCCATGGAGCCGCATAGCGCCGGCTCGGGAAGCGACGACCAATACATATATGCCTCTTCGGCTACGCAAATGATGAGCTGGCCAGTATTTCAGCACCTCCTCGAGCCTCTCAAAGATAAAGTCCCCGGTCTCAACCCAGCCACGATCGAGACGGAAGGACCAGGAATCGTGCTGGGATTTCACGACCCGAACCGGAGGCTACCCCTGACTGCGGACGGGACCCAGGGCCAGGTCAAGACGATCGGCCCGATGTCCATGCAGACGCCCGGAGTAGTACCCCTCACGATCGGTACACTGACGTGGGAGACGATGAAGAGACTTGCCGAGGCGTACTTCAACACCCTCAACTTTCTCTTCCCTCTCGTGGACCGCCAAGTCTTTCTCTCGGAGACTCTTCCAACAATTGTCCAGACAGGCTTCGACGAGAGCATGACTTCGACAGTCGCACTAATCGTCCTTGCCCTGGGTGAGCTGGCTGAGTCCGCGACAGACGGGATTCCGATCCGAATATACAATGGCCGGCCGAGCGGTCTCAGAGGAGGAACGGCCTGGGAACCCCCCGGCCTGGCTCTGTTCAACGAGGCGAGGAAAAGGATGGGATTTAATCTTACGGAATGCAGCGTCGAGAATGTGCAGATATTTGCCTTGGCTGGGTATGCAGCTCATTCCTGACCCCTTTGTTGGATTCTTCCTAACAGAGTGACAGACTGTACTACGGTGCTTGCGGACACAACACGGTACGCGCAGGGTGACCACTATATCACGGTTCACTGAAGCTGACTTATATAGGAACAATGGCGAATGACGACTTCGGCTTCGCTAGCTCTCCAGGCATTGATATCAAGGTGGGAGGATCCGCCATCCTCATCTCAAGCGGAACACGACTGACATATCGATAGCAAACCCGCCGAGTTAGAGAGTCCCCGGAGAGATCTCATCCGCCGGGCCTTCTGGCACTGCTCAATGATGGAAACGTAAGACTGCCCTCCCCTTTCCGATAGTACTAGTATACGACAGAGTGACTAACCAGCTCGCGAAAAGTTGCATCATTCTCGAGCTCGGCATGCCGACTACTGGACTCGAAAGGCTGGAGCAGATCGTGGGCGTGCCCGATTTCAGCGGCTCGTTCGCCGATGTGGATTACATCGAAAACCAGTCGACGCGGTTCCAAGAACACTTTGCTTCTCAGATCGTCCTGCGCCGGCTCATGATGGACTTCCACAACCAACTGAGCGGAGGTAAGTCATGCCCCTTTCCCCAATCAACACCGATCTCCAACCTCCTACACATCACTAACGCCTCTCCGCCTAGCTCCATCGCCGTCCTCCCCCCAACCACCGACCGGCAGCCCTCACTTCTCCTCCAACAGCAACACCTCCCAAACGAACGCCAGCGTGGAAACCATCAAAAACCTAGCCCACCAACTCAACCAATGGCGCGGCATGCTCCCCATTCCCCTCCGTTGGGAAGAGGACTCCCCGGGCTCCCTCCCGGCTCCCAACCCACCAGGCGAAGCCTCCCAACCCACCCCTTTTCCCACCACCATTCACCCCTTATCGCCCGCACTATCCGACGCCGGTTCCGTCGCCGGTTCAGGCGGCCCCCTTGAACAACAACAACCTCCTCCGTCCCCAGCCCCGACCCACGCCCACACCCACCACAACCGCTCCGTCTCCCAACCCCCCCAAGAAGGCGAACGAGTGATGTTCACCGCTGACCTCGACCACCACCTCAACCCCTACCCCTACGCCTACGACATCCAAGTCGCCCTCCTGCGCACGAGGTACTACTACGCCAAGTACCTCCTCCACCGGCCCTACGTCTACAAAGCCCTCCACCACCCGGACAGCCTAACCGCCGACGACGCGCAGGGGGTAGCCACCTGCCTCCGCGCCGCCCTGAAATGGCCGGTGACCATGTCCCCGGCGTGCACTCGCAAGCGCCTCATCCCCTGCCTGTACTTCTGGACGCAGAACGTGCTGGGCGTCTTG
Organism: Coniochaeta sp. 2T2.1; assembly: GCA_009194965.1. Classification (NCBI taxonomy): domain Eukaryota; kingdom Fungi; phylum Ascomycota; class Sordariomycetes; order Coniochaetales; family Coniochaetaceae; genus Coniochaeta; species Coniochaeta sp. 2T2.1. The sequence continues at coordinate 3,613,544 of VSMA01000003.1, forward strand.
CTGGTCCTGCACTTGGCGCGCACGGACGCCATGTTGAGGGAGATTGTCGGGCGGGCGGGCCTGTGCGGGGAGAACTGGGAGGTCGAGGCGGGCGAGACGGTGGGGCTGTACGTGGACTGGTTGAGGGATCTGAAGGAGGCGGATCCCGCGGCGGCGTTTGGATGGAGGGTTGTTAGGGCTGTTTATGGGTTGCAGGAGGATGGTTGACAGGGGTAGAGTAAAGGCGAGATTGGGGGGAAATATTTGGTAAGGCGGATGAATAGGTATAATGTGTAAAGGAGGTTTGATAGTCGACGATGAGACTGAAGAGGGGATGTGAAACCCGGGAGAAGATGAGATGGCGGTAAGGAGAGGTCGAGATATGCTGTTTGATAAAGGGTTTCAAGATGAGGTGTGTTGTCGATGAGCGAGACGGCGTTCTGTTGCATTGCAAGGCGAAGGAGCGGTTTTCCGCATTCTGGCAGGCTTTTTGTTATTATATGTTGTTTTAGCTGGACAAGCCTCGTACGAGCGAGTTGATTGTTCATATCTGGTTTCTAGACCACTTGGAGGAATTTCATCTCCAAACTTCCTCCATCTAAACCATGTCTCCGTCACAGGAGTATATCTGACCCTCTCCATGAGCGCGCCATGATCGATGTTTTGCATATCCGGCTCAACCAAGAGGGTGGGCTTTGGTCTACCCGCGCCCCTGTGCTGGAGTGTCCAGTAAATCAAGCAGCATATTCAACCCACCGAGTCAACTGGCGTAGGCCGCCCGGTTGTCCATTCAACCTGCCTTTGCTCAACCTCCTACTATCCCATCCATCCATACCACAACCCAGCACCTCACCCCTCCCACCGCCTCAACATCCCAACCCCCCACTCCCGGTACCTCCTCTCCGTCTCCGGCAGCAGGCCATTACTCTTTTGTAACTCGTCCCGCACGACACCGATTGCCTCCTCCGGTAGGTTGACCTCCTGCACGTCGGAGTTTATGTCGTCTAGGATCTCATCCGCTTCTTCCCGGGTTATCTCTCTCCAGAGCAGCTTCATCGCCGGCACCGGTTGCGGTTCTGGTAGGGTGGAGGAGGAGTATGCCAGGGAGGGGTTGAGGATTTGGAAGTGTAGGATTGGTGGTTGTTGTGAGGGGGAGATAGCAGTGGAGGAAGGGGTAGGGGAGGGAAAGGGGGAGGGGAGATGGTTGATGGGGAGGAGGAGGGACTTTGAAGAGCCGGTGCGGAGGATGGTTGCTTGGAGGGTTGAGGAGAGACATTCTGGTATTGTTGGTTGGTGTTGAGAGGCGGAAGCGGTGGGGAGGGAAAGGTTCCATTTGAAGAGGGTTACGGCTGAGGTTTTGTAGCTGTAGTAGCCTATTCGCGTGTGGCAGGTGCTGCAAAAGATGTTCAAACCCTCGATGTTGGATGTGGTGGAGGGGATGTCTGGCAGGCTAGCCCCCGATGGTAAGCCTTCGTTGTGGGAGGAGTGGGAGAACTAGGACTTGTTAGTACATCTATCACGCGCCCAGATATATGACAGTGACCGAGAAAGTGTATGGTGTAGTTGTAGTAAGTATGTTCCTCTCTTTAATCCCGAGCAAACTCCTAATCTCTGAAGAATCTCAGTTTTATACAGAGAAGCCCCAAACCCTCCACCGGAAAAACAGAACCACAAACCCATCGTCCCCTCTTGAGAGGGGAGAGGGTTCGTTAGTCCCATCCGGTAGCTTACACACGAGAAGTGTGCAAGAACGGGCAATATGAGGGCGCAGAAATTTAATCTAGGGTATTTGTATCGGTTTCCATGCCATTGAGGAGGACTTGGCCACCTTCTTGATACCCATTCCATCGCACGTACATTCTCAAGATCAAAGGGAGGGAGGGAAATGAAGAACTCACCAAGATACCGCCACAATCCCCCTCCGCAAACAAAACAGTCGTCAAGTTCACGAACCCGACTCCCCTTTGCGCGCAGATGCTCGAGGCAGCGCCATAACCCCTCGAAGCGAGTGTGGCTTCATCCGCTTTCTTCACCTCCTTCTCCCCCTTCTCCCCTTTCCCATCCACCTTATCCTCCCCCTCAGTCTTCCCTTCACCAACATCCCCATGTCCATGTCCATGCCCATGGTGCTCCTCCCCAGGCTTATGACAATGCCAAAACTCCATCATCTCCGCCCACCCCTCGGCGGGGAGGTCCTTCCACTCTTTTACTCTGTTCCTCTCCACAACGACACCCCTACATTTCCTACAGGCTACCGCACCTCCCGGTAACAAATCGTTAGCCTCCCACGGCACGGTACTGCCGTCACTACCTGCCTCTACCTTCTGCCCGGCGGGGCCTAGGGGGAGTCGCCAGGTGAGTAACAACCCGTCGGCTGAGCGCCGTTGGATGGGGAGGTCGCTGCTATTTGGAGGGATGGAGACGGGGCCTGGGAGGAGGAGGTGGGAGGTTTGGTTGCCGTGGGAGATGGAGATTGAAGGGGAAGAGGAGGTAGAAGGGGAGGTGTGGGAGAGGGTGATTTTTGTGGAGGCGCCGGAGGGGGAGGGGAGGGAGATGGCGAGGGATATTTGCCGGATGTTGGAGAGGAGCTCTGCGTATATTGTGATTGGGGTCGACATCTTGAGAGAGACTGGGGAAAGTTGGGTTTGAAGTTTGAGGGAAAAGGAAGAAGAGGTAAGAGGTAAGTGGAGATGGGGATAGAATGAGCGTGTGCAAAGGAAATGTTCAACGCGTCGAGTTTACTACGCACGGCTCAAGTCGGATGGAGAACAGGTGTTGTGGTGGTTTGGCTAGACATGTTGCCAGCCAATGTCTACCTAAGGAAGGAACGGCAAATATGGGGTTGGATGTTCACGACAGATAGGAAGAAAGGAATCTCATCGAGACTTTGGCCGTCAAAGTGAAGACCGAAAGTTTACTTACGCTTATGTAAGCGATACCACCAGCGGTTTATGCCACGCACAAATCCGTGTTCGCTCGTGTGCACAACACGCGTTCTCGGTACCTCATCTACGTGGTATAGACTACCTAGACCAGAACACTCCTCAAAAGCAGTCACACTTTTGCCAACCATCTCCTCATCTGTCATTCATTGCTTTTGATTCCAATGGCCTCCGGTCCCCGAAATGCTTCAAATGCAGAACGAACTCGGCTCTCTATAGCTCCTCCTTTCTCCCTCCGCAAGTATCATCGCCAGTCGACAATCTAGCCCCCTTTCCACTCATTCTTACTCCTCGGCCTCGGCCTCGGCCTCCTCCTCGACACCGCCGACCTCCTCGTCGTCCTCGTCGAAGCTGCCCGCGGGCACCTCGTACAGGCGCAGGATGGACTTGTTCGGGTCCTTGACCAGCACGTACCGGCCGTCGTGCTCCCCTGCCTTGAGGCACATGTCGGCGATGGTACGCACGATGCCCCAGCCGTTGGACAGCGAGAGGTTCATCTGGTTGGCGAAGTCGCGCGGCTTCCAGCCCACGACGCCGAGGATGACGTGCTGGTCGTTCTTCTTGGGGTTGACGCGGGAGACGAAGCTGTATGCATGGCAGTTAGTATTGAGATTGAAAGGTTAAAGAAGGAACGGAATACGCACCCGAGCTTCATCACATCGGCCTTGGCGAGGATACTCTGCACAGTCCACCTGGCCAGCTTGACGCTGTTGTTCTTCATCTCGGTGGCCACAACGGCACCGCGCTGGCTGACCAGCTTGGACCTCCAGTCGAGCGCGCCGCCGCTTCCCTGCGCCTTGCTGTCGAACTCGTTGAGGGCGTGCACGGTGACGAACTGGTCCTCGCCGTTGGTGGCGTTCCTCTGCGCGGCATCGAGCTCGGTACGGACAACCAGGTAGACGGGGTCCTCCTCGTTGGTCGACAGGTCGAAGCGGCGGTACTTGTAGGCCTTGGACGCGGGGGGCTCGGTTTCCTCGGCCGGGTTGTAGAAAGGGTTCTCGTGGGCCATCTTGACCTTCTGGTTCTCGTTTTCTATCACGACCTGGTTGGCGAAGTTGTGGTTGATGTAGGTAGCCTCCTCGGCCAGGGCTGCCGGCTGGTTGATGACGTCCTTGCTGCCCTCAGAGGCATCCATGGGCGCATCGGCAGCGTTCTCGTTGACCGTGACCATGTCCAGAGCCGCGTTCTCGCGCTTGTCGAGGAAGATCTTGTTACCTTGGCGGACAATGACGATATCCCAGGGGTAGACGGAGCGGGGCGCGCACATGAGCATGGAGAGAATGTTGTCTGTGGCGAAGATGGTGGCCTCGTCCTTCTCGGCGAGCTCCTGGATAACCGGGTCGGACGACGTGGTGACGTTGTAGGCGGCGCGGTCGAGGACGTTGAGCTTGCGCTCGATGGCCTTGACCTGCGGCTTGTCGTAGGACCGGTCGTAGGGGTAGACGAAGCCGTAGCTGTCGATATCCTCGCCCTCATCCGCGTCGAGGTTGAGCTTGCTGAGACGGTTGAAGTCAATCTCCTCGAGCAGCTTCCAGTCGGCCTTGATGTTGACCGAAGCGTCCCTGTTCCGCGCCGGCTTGTCGTAGTCCTTCCAGCCGAAACGGCGACCCCTAGCACCGGCGTTTCCACGACCACCACCACGGTTGTCGAAACCGCCGTAGTTGCCCCTGCCGCCACGTCCTCCGAGGGTCTGGCGGCCACCGGCCCTTGAGTCGCCACGGCCACCTCTTTGACCGCGTCCACGGCTGAATACGGCACCGCCACGGCCGAAGCGGGTCTTCACACTATCGCGGACGTTGCTGACAACGGAGAAGGTGGCTTCGTCTTCGGCAGCGACGGGGGCGGCGAAGACCGATGCGGAACCGGCGCCATATACCTGTTGATCTGGAATCGCAAAATATCAGCTTTTGTTGTCCCATGTCCCATCTAAGCTTGACCCTTGTTGTCGCAGGGGCATACCTCTGAAGTTCCTGTTGTACTGTTGTCGGCCGCCACGTCCATCGCGGTCCTTGCTGTCGGTCCAGTCGGCCATGCGGCCTAGCCTGTCGCCCTTGGAGAAAGGTGCATATGGGACACCGTTCAGCGACGTCTCGGTTGTGACGGATGGACCCCAGCCCGGACCCTCGGGCAGGGCGGTGATGAGGCCGACCAGCGAAGGCAGCGACTGTTCAGCCATGATTGCGGCTGGCTCTTTACGTGGAGGGTGTTGTTCGGTTCCCGGTCAGCAAAATCTCTTCTTGGTTATAGGTAAAACGGGGATGGCTTCAACTCTGCTTGTACTGCGGTCAAGAGAGTGTGCTTGTTTCGGTATGGGGTCGTCGTCGTCGTAAACGTCGATGAGGGGTCCCGTTCTTTGATCAAAATTAAAATCGAGAAATTCGATGTGGGCAAGTCAGAGAGAACTAAAAGTGGTGCAATTATTGGCTGCGTTACGGCTGTATGAAAATAACCGATTCTGTCTTTACAGCATTGGTGGGGTAAGTGGGGCACGGCCAAGCACTTCAAGGTGAGCAGACTTTCGGTGAGTCGAAGCACACCGAGCGGCTTCACCACAAGTATCTGGATTCACTGGCATTGGACTATACGTCTCCGATGACTTTGCAGTTTTACTAAGAGACTGAGAAAAGAGAGCAATTCAAGCGCATAACTAAGGTATCTATAAGCATATCATCAGTACCAGTTCCACCATCCCCACACTCGCTCCTGGCAAACTAAGGTAGCAACCGCCATTACCCAACCGAGCGCCATCTTTTCCTAACTCTCTACCAATCCAACACACCACACCCGACAGTTGGACATGCGTGCGATGTTAGAGCGAGGAAACGAAACAAAAGCACAAGCCACACGAACACACAACCCCTAGTTTCCCATGATTGCATCTAATAGGCCATGGCCAGATCTGACTTGGTGGAGAAGACATTTTCCAGCGCATCCCGCACCTCAAACTCCTCCATCACAGCACCAAACCTATCTCATAGTTAGCCTCGTGACCACTCATATCCCTCTCCCATCCCCACAGAAAGGAGGAAAATACTCACCCATAACACCTAACCTTCCCCCCCAACTCCTCCGTGATCCTCCCAAAGTCCTCGGCGCTCAGCTCCCCGAGCCGCGGGTGCGCGAGCACCATCCCCCACGCCATGACGGGCGTGATCTCGCCGTCCAGGTTGAGCCGCTTGCTTAGATCGAGGAGCGTCGCGAGGTCGCCCTTGCTCAGCTCCCAGGTGCGCTGGCCCGACTGTCCGACGCCGCCGCCACCCTGGTTAGTGTTGGAGCTGACGCTGACGTTGCTGTACCCGAACGGGATGTCGGGCGTGAGCTCGGGGAAGGGCTCGGGCGGGCAGGAAGCCATGAGGGCGTGCCCGCACGGCTCGGCGCCGCCGGCGTCGATGCCGCGCTCGAGGAGCCAGGGCATGTGGTCCATGCAGGGTTTTTCGAGACTGTGATGTTAGCTATGTGGTTCTTGGATTTAACATGTCCGCCTCTGGTGCTGGTCTTTCACTCTCTCCCCCCCCTCGATGATGTGGATGGGTCGCACTGCGGTGATATCTGGTGTCCCGGCTCTCTACATCGCGCATTCAGTAGCGCATCGTGCAGTGTGACAGACAGGGGGTAGATCACGGCGATGGCGGGTTGAGTTGTAGGTGGAAGGATGCGACGACGGAGAGAGCCAGGACACTGCACCAACCGGGCAAGCAGGGATCATCCACTACTGGTGGGGAGGTGACATGTAAGCCTTCGAGGGGTCATCGTACGTTAGGACAAAGTCAATGCCAGCTTGGTCATAATCCACGAGCGGATTCCTGCCCTGCTGCTGCTGGCCTCCTCCCGCTGCTCCGGAGCCCGATCCCTGCCCAGAATGGTGGTGGTGGTGATGACCACCGTGCTGATGAGGCGACATGCCCCTCGCTTGCTGGCCACCACCGGGCGGCGGCGTGAACGCGCTGGTGTAGCTCGACGGTGCGGCGGCACCGGACATGCTGCCGCTCGACGTGTAGCCGATGCTGGGGTTGCTCATCGACTCGTCGAGCAAGCTGCCGCTGCCCAGCGGGGCGGACATGCCATTCTGGGATAGGAGGGCTTTGAGCTGCCGGTTCTCCTCTGCGAGACGTTCTTTGTCCTGCGAGATGTTGCTGTAGATCTCTTTCAGGCGGAGTACTTCGTCTTCGAGAGCTTTGATGTATAGCTCCTTGCGCTCGCGGTGCGTCCTGTCCCGTTTAACCCCGCATTAGTCACATAACGGACCCTCACATGTTTAGCGATCGCATGATCGAAGTTCCTCACCTCTGAGCCTGTCTGTTCAACTCCTGTCGTCGCGTAAGGGCGGGCTTGCTGTCTGGTTTCGGCCCCCGCCGCTTGGGCGGGTTGCCCTCCCTCGTGGTCTTCTTCTCGGTGAGGCCCTTGAGGAAGCCGAGGCTGAGCGAGGACAAGGGGCTCTTGTCCTGGCCAGAGGCAGACCCGCCGCCCAGCGGCGATTGACTCGACTGGTGGTGGTTTGTTGGCGACAGCGAGGTCGACATGACGGCTGCCCGGTCGTAGTGCGACGAGATGGACGGCTTAGTGTGCGGAGGAGAGAATGAGTTCGGCGGGGAGGGGTAAGCCGTGACTGCAGCTATGGGTCTTCTTCCTAGGTCAGCAGCCATTCTCCAACAATTCCAATTAACAAACACAGCACAGCCCCAATCCAGTGGCAAGCGTCTCCTTCGGTGTCTTTGGTGATACCGCGCTCTCTCGGATTCGGTGTAAAGTCATGAATCGGTGATAAGTTGTGCGCCCTTCAATCAACGTCACGATTGCTTGGCGGGGAGGCAACATTCGCAGGACATCGAGACAACGAGAGACAGAGCGCACGGCACCGGTTGAAATAGAACCAACAAGACTCAGAAGAACAATGCGTACCTGGGGAATTTGATTTCTCCGGCTCGGTCCACGCTATGCGAAGCGTCTGCTTCCTACTGTTATGCGATGATCTGCTCGTGGATTCCTTTCCACCCAGATGTGCAGGGTTCGGAGAGAGTGAGCCTGAAGCCTGCCTCTCGAGGCTGGTTGGGTGTATGACGACGGGCGGAGAGTCCTTGGATGTTTCTTTGCAGAGGAATACGAAACGGTTCCTGAACGGCGCAGTGTCTGAGATGTTGCCAGCGATGGACGGCACAATCAATGCCAAGGCGTCGACTATTGCGTTGAACTCTCGGATCCCCCCTGTCTGGAACGTGTCTGAACCGTGCGGCACACAATGGTGTTGTAACTGACGACTGGCGATTTGTATTTGAAAGACACCTCTCCCGGAAATCGAGTCAATAGTTGAGGCTGTCGCTGTCTGCTGGTTTGCCTCCTGGCTGCTCACCGGTTCCGCGACCAGAAACCTAAGGCGGCGGGCACAGTATGACAACGACAATCTGCTCGTGGAGGTCTCGGGAAGCGTACGTGGCGTTTGTAAGGATGGTGTTGAACTAGATATCCGTTCAAAAGACACAGCGTAGCCTTCTCCTGTGCAAAAGAAAAAGAAAGAAGGATATTGGAGCAGGTAAGTTATCTCCAACCTCCCTCGACATCCGCCTCTCTGTCGACTGTACTTGGTTCAAACAGCCCAGATGGAGCTTCGGTAACTTTGCATCCGATCTTGTCTTGTGAAGAGAATTGTGAACACAAGAGACCTCGAGAGCCCTTTCTTCCGGGAGACTTTCAGATATACCCATTCCGCGCCCTTGAAGTAGTGACAATCGAAGTCATCGCCGTGTCACTTTTGAGGGGATTAGTCAGGACAGTGCCAATCGAGGCCGAATACTCAGCACTAGCCGGCACTTTGGCCGCAGATCACTCCGGGATCTGGCATGTACGAAGGTTGAGATTGGGTCTCGGATCGGAAGTATGCTTGTCAGCAACTCGTCAACCTGTTTGCCATATGCCCTCTTTTTGGACGGCAGCACTAGCTGCCTGTGTCTCGATAAAACCTTCTTCTCCCTTCCGTTCAGGTTCTGATGAGAGCGCTGTTCTGCGTGGGCATCCTTTCCTGAGTGCCAGACCATAAACGGTAAACTTAGCCGGACAGAATCGATGCTAAGCCGATATCGATAGGGAACGGCTCTCCGTGGACCGCCGCCGTTGGCCTTACTCATCCGCAGGGTTCCCTGACCCGTTGAATGCCAGTCACAGCACGTGAGCGGTTGCAGAGCGAACAATCCCGGCATAACTGGCCGGCATGGTTCGATTGTTTCGTACTTTCTTTCGATGTTGTGCGACTCCGGCTGCAGCACGGATCCGCAGTGAGAGGGTAACAATGAAGGAATAGAGGCATTGCGACTCTGGAGGATACGAAAGTGCGTATTGGACGGCAGTTTGATTCGAATGTCTGAAAGCCGCAAGTTGAGCTAGAGATCCTTGGATGATGTTGAAGGACCGAAGTCGGTGACAGCTGCAAGATGTAGGGTTCCTCGAGTCATCAAGCAGGAGGTAGCTCACGAGCCTTCAGCGTCCTCTCGAACTTGAAAGAAGGGGAAGGCACGTCTGCCTGTCCATTGTGCCTTCCATAAGGTAAACTAAGGTTGTTACCGAAGCTGTTTGTGAAGGGGTCAGCTGACCACATCGTCGAGTTCCAACTTGTTTCCAACTGCTCGACGTTAACTTCCGTCCTGCAGATCACCAGGATCACAATGGCATAATGGCATAATTACGGAATGGATGATTACCATCCTGAAACTTGGCCTCACAGTTACTGGCAGGACTTGGCCCCCAAATTGAGCACTACGATAACTCTCAAGATCTGAAGCCCCAAGGCGATCCTCAATCTATTTCTGATATGCTGACCTACCCTATAGCAATCGGACGCAGCACCCTCAGACGAGCTTGAAGTCACCAGATCCCATCCAAGTCCCCTCCTCCTACACGTAGGCGTCCAACGACCCGTCTCGACTCCTTCACATCCAGACAACCCTTTCTTCCGAAACCATGTTCTTGATTGCCCTCCCAGTCTAGCCCTCGTAGCCAACTATCTTCCGAGATACCACTTCATCACCACCGTTTCCTCACAACCGGGTTCATCCCTCATCCCGAAAAACCTTCCAACCCTCGAGATATCTCTCCTCATTCACCTCATGACCATCCTCTCCTAGCAGACCCTCCACCCCTTCTACACCCCTGTGGCTGGTGGAAGTGTAGACAACCCGAGGAGAGACCAGCCCTCGAGGAAGATGTCGTGGTGTTAGAGGAGACGTCAGCTCAAGGAACGGGTATGGACCGGGAAGGTAGGCTATTGCTGTGGAGAGCACATGCTCATAGCTGTTATCCTGTTCTGGCATCCAAATCATTGTTCTCTCCTCCAACGGTATGCAGCATCTGCACAACCACACAACCCATAACCAAGTCGTACATACTCCCGCTGTAGTCTAATCAGAGGGAAGTTTATGACCGATGCCCTTCAGGTGTGTCGTACAGCCACGCCGCAGTATATATATCATATCATACGTTTATAACTGTTCATCATGCCAGCCAGTGCGGTCATATAGGCGCCACAACTGCAAAGACAGGAAAACCCCCCGAAACACAGAAAGCCGTTCCACGAGCCACATCTGCCCCCATCCCCCCTCCAGTTCTTTTGTGGCGGCTATGTTCGGCTTGTTTGATTGAAGTGTTCAATGATACAAGCTGCCCTGGCCTCAGTGGCCTGACTGTCGGTGCCTACATGTGATCGAACGACAAGCTTCTGGAGGTTTGGTGTTGATGTAGGGTAGGACAGCAGAGCTCTCCATCCAGCTCAGGGCTGTGAGAGAGTCGCCTAAGGCGTGTGCCTGCCGACGAGGCATCCACTTTGTGTTCCGTGTGTAAATGTGTACGTAAGGCTTTGAAAGTGAAGTCGCGAAGATGTCTGCCGTTCCAAGACATCAGTGTGAAGGGTTGCCACCAAGGGACCGTGCCGGGACCGTGCCGGGGCTGTGGCGCGCAGGGCGCGTACGTCAGTTCTGAGCTGGCTGAGACATAGAGGGTTTGTGGTGCCGACGGCAGCTGAATGATAGACAGATAGATGGCACTCAGTGGCGAGGATTGCCACTGACGATGCTCAACAGAAGGAGCAGCCGTAGCATGTGAATCCCCTTGTCAATGACCAGGACCGGGCAAACTCCCACCAAACGGAGAAATCAGCAAAACCAAGCGAGTCGATCCAACAGATAGATGCAATAGACCCTGAGGATTGGTTTCAGCCTGGAGAGAAGTCTAGAGTAAGCTCACTCAGACGGCCTATGCTCCAGGGTACTGTCACGGACCTTTCGGCACATTGGCACGGGGACAATCTTCCAACGACGACTATGCACCTATGCAGCTGTGGCGTCTCACCACCACGACCCCAGATCTCTTGGTCAACTTGCAAGAGGGATCTCATTCGTACCGACTCTTCGTCCAAGGGCCTGGGTGGTGATGGTTCAGTGTTCCATCGTGCCTCTATCCCACATACAAACCCATCCGCATGATACACACTGCTATCACCCTCTTGTCCGGCGATCATTGACAACTTGTCGGTGAATCTTCTAGAACTGGTCTTGCTGACTGGGTATAGCCCTCACCTCGCATGCAATCATCTGCACGCATGGTTGTGTCTATTCTCTGGGGGATTGGATCGGATGGCCCGGCGGCTGGCTTGGGGGGGATGCGGAGAGAGGGAGGGGAGAGAGGGGAAGGAGTATCGCCTTGTATTTGCATCCCTCTTGAACGATTCGACTTGGAGAAGGAGGAGAGCTTGAAACGAGGGTTGAGGTCAGATGTGTTACGCCGTGGTAGTCGTGGTCCTTGATCGCGACACGTCTGCTGGTCGGTAATGCTGTGTTCTTCCTCCGACCTGTCCGATTATTTGTAGTCCGTACGTGGACTGTGTACAGGTGCGACTTGGCCGGAGTGTTCGCTCCTCTTGTTAGTCTTGCGCTAGAGATGGACTGGGTGAGGGAGACCCAAAGGCAGCGTAGCGGTGGATGCAGTGTCCGATGTCTTTTGTCTGCAAGTTTAAGACGACGGAGTCGGAGGGACCTCCAGCATCGCCCGCGACCACTACGACTAGTCCGGCATACGGCGTACGTGATTAGCAGCTAAAACTGTCGAGGTGTATTAGAGCTACTTGGACAGTTACCAGCACTTGCCGCAGCCAAGGTGACCAACATTTCGCAACTTCAAGTCCGGGAATAAGGAGCACTAGCATAATCATCCCCCCAGAGCAACGCAACATCTAGTTGGACCGGCATCTAACCCGTCCCCAGTCCCGGCGGTGAGAGACGCATGCCCGGAGACGGTTAGCTCCCCGGTCACCCTGACCGTGTAAGTCGACGTTGCAGGCCGGACTCGGTAAGGAGCCAGCGTGTGGAGGGTGTGCAAGGGTTCCCCTCCTGCAGCCCTTCCCATTCGCAAGTCATCATGATCATCCAGTTGAGGAGAAGCTGTACCGCAGTACCAAGGAGGGTAAGTGAGGGGAAAGGGCTAGCCAAACAAGCATCGAAGAAGAAGAACAATGAATTGTAGCAACCACTAGTACTCCCCCGGCATCCATCCTCAGGCTTGGTAATGCGCGCTGCTGTAGCGTGCAGGTCGATTACAGCTGACGAGGAGCAGGGCTTTGCTGACGGCACCCCATGATATTGGCGTGCTGAAGATGGGAGGTGGGCCGAGGTGTGTCTGCTACAGCGATGTCGTAACGAAGCGAGCGAAGCCAGAGCGGTACGTAAGGTAGGTGATATGGGAGAAGGGTGTGATCCAGATAAGGCGCACGAGATTGGGGTAATGAGGTCACCTCAACCCGAGCGAAAGGTTATTTGGCTCGAGCGGTGGGTGGGTGTGCCGTCTGACCGGCGTCGTTTCGAGTTTGGTATCTGGACTACCGAAGAAGGACGTCGAGAGAACAAACGATGGAGGAGATGCAAGTAAGATGTGCCGCTTCAACCGCATCTTCTATCCGGAGCAGAGGGAACCCGGTCCATGCTCGCTAAGAATAACGTCGAAGGTTGTCTGCCTTGTGGCTTGGGGCAAGATGCAGCACTGCACACCACATGTCGATTGGTACGGGAGATGCTTTGTCGATTGGATATCACGTCCTTCTTCCCCCTTCCACATCCCGCAAATGGATGTCAGCTTGCTCCTGCAATGGACTTGTATGTATCGAATACGCGAGTGACTAGTAAGTGCATTCAACTTCAACAGTCCATGGCCGACAGACCGACACTGGCCGTCTCTGTTGTTGGAGCGGTGTGATGTCTGTGTTTGACAGCTCACAGGCTCCCTCCTCGCCGAGCAGGATAAAAAGCAGTAGGGTCCCCCAATAAACTCGATACTACGCTTGTAGTTGATCCGATTTGACAGTCGCTGCTGTAGGACATGCATGTCTTGGCCGACTTGTACCCTCTCGGCTGCCGTTGGTGTGGTGTGTGGTAGTTCAACATAGTATCTGTCTGGCGGGCTTATTATCGAATGGGGTCATGCAGTATGTACTGTGGTATGTCTGCTGCTGCTGTGCGTCCCGAGTAGGGGAGAAATCAGCCAACAAGTGGCTTGACCTGTGCTTGACGACATCCGACTCCTCCCTCAAGCCCCCTCTCTATCTATCTCACGCATAGACGTGTAAAACGAGTAGATAGAGTGAGCCCCTGGCCGTTTGCTAGTGCCACATACCAGGGAGGGACACCATCGAGATTTCGAGATGGAGAAAGAGGTCACGTTCAGCTGCTGTTGCTGATCTCGCAGCACGCTGGCATGTTGATCTGTGATAGTCTGCTGCTTGTTCTGTGTGATCGTGCATACAGTAGAAAAAAGATCCAAGACAGCTTGAAGCGGGGTAACTGGGTGCATGCCGTCGAGGGTCTGGAGGTCCAGTGTCCAGTGCCGGAAGTTCGTCGAGGTTGCTGAGTGATGGATGGTGGTGCACTAGAGAGATCAACAGTATCACCTTGAGCATTTCCTTAGAAAGTGAATGAGCTAGAGTTTCGAGTCGTTAGTGTTCCATTCCAGTGGCAGAAAGAGCTCCCTCATGATCAGTGAAGTGACAACATTGGAGCTTCCACAGGTGCAACCTCGACTTTTATAAGAGCAGGACAGGCACATGTGGTTAGGTTGTTTATTCACTTCCTGATCAAACAGGCTACCACAGTATAGCCCCAGTCAATAATCGTTTCATCACGCCAACAAATGTTTCCACCGTCCGGTTGGAAAGTGCGAAGCGCGAAGCGAACCAAATCTGTCGTGGAGATCAGAAATCTGGAAGGATCAATGAACGCATGGCGGGACCCCGGGTCCACAATGCCGTCGTCCAACGGTCGGGTCTGAGACTCTGAATCCAACCTGGCACTAAAACACAGCCTCGGATAATGATTGGTTAGAGTGGGATGTTTCTCCGCTTGAGAATGACCCCACTTCCAACCTACCCCACATCATCAGCAGACCAGCGCCTCACGTAATTGGCAAGCATGGCAAGAGCTAAAGGGAAAGCGCGAGATGCGGAAGCGAGACGGCTTCAAGTTCCCAGGACTTCAAAAGTTCAAGGAAGCTGCGGTAGAGGTGCGAAAGGGACTTATCTTTGCTGGTAAGGAAATGAGGTACGAAGTATAAGCTGAGGAGAGACTGGAAGCGAGTTCATCCCGGGCGGCTCTGGGGATAAGCACACAAGACTGTACGAACTGTGACCGAGTGGTGAATCCTCGGCAATGCTGGATGCCCTGCTTTTTTTCTGACAAAGCGGGAAAAGTCACCATTCCCTGCAACCGTTCCTTCCTTCCACGTTAGATTTGTTTAACCAACAAGTATCTTTTTCATCTTATTCCGCAGGGAACAGAATGCTTGGTTAATGGCCGCATGACCTTCTGCTCTAACGGAAAGTCTTGGCCCCAGTTTAGTCCCGCCCACTGCAGTGGTGCCGCCAAGCGGCATGTCATTGGCTGCACCTGTACAAGGGTGACAGCAGTTGAACTTCAGAAATCAACAATTGCTCAAAGTCTTGGCCCTCCACGCCGTGTTGTGTTGCACTTTCCTTCCTGCCTGGAACTGTTGCTGCTGGCTCCTGCATTTTGTTGCTTCCATCAGCCGGCAACCGCAATTTTTGTTGACTCGCGCGCCTTCTACCTCCAGACCGCAGTGGTGTCCATCTCTTCTTTTTCTTCTCTTGCAACCGAATTGTCCAGACCAGACCAACTTAAACGAATTGACCAACCGTTAACGCCTATCGATAACAAAGAGGGAGTCTCCACAACTGGCAGACAGCGGTTTCCTAGTCGCACCTATCGCCTGGCGTTAGGCCAAGGGCCGGCGCTCCGTTCTGTGGCCGTCAGTCAGTCAGTCAGTCGACGTCGATTCAACTCCCATTACTTCCTTTCCCCCCTCATGGGAAAAGTGACGGTGAATTTGTTCTGTAAAGACGCTCGTTGAAAGACAATCACACGAAAACAACAACAAGATAAGACGCATCTCAGGTACACAGCATGCCTCAAGTTTTGGCGGATTTCTAGCTCTGGCGCCCTTGCCGGACTGCTCTGGCTCGCCTTCAGGATTTCCTAGGCCCAACAACAACAAGGTCCTCCGAATAACGTCGACAGCATCGCTACCCGCCGTCAACCACACACACCGACAAATCCTCCTACCGCTGACCTCCACGCGTCTCCGACAATACACTGCGCCCTACCGACGTCCGCACGACTTCCGGCCGCCAATTCCTTCCGCCCGAGGCAGGAGAGTCACTGGACTTCCGCACAATAAATAGCCAATGCTGCTGTGTCAATCGGCCTTTTCGCCCAGCGTGCTTTCACGATGGAGGGAGGGTCGTCAACCCTGAACAATATGCTGGCGCCCCCAGCCGTCGCCTCGCTGAGGGCCGGCCTCATGGAGCGCTCTCTCACCGAGGACATCCGGGACCAGCGGGAGGAGCTCCGAGAGGCCGCTGAACAGACGCTCAACGTCATTATGGACTTGAACCTCGACGGAACTATACGCTGGGTCAGCCCCTCATGGACCGATGTCATTGGAACCCAGCCCGAGTCCGTGACAGGCACATCCATTGCCGACTTGATTGTTAGCGACGACAAGTCCGTCTTCACCACCGTCGTCGAGTCCATGAAGAAGGATGATTCCCGCAGTCAATTCCTCCGCTTCGCTGTCAAGCTAGGGCCGCTATCTGTACTATTCCCGATCGACAATGTCAAGGAAGAGGAGGGATCTCCCGAAGATGCCGTCATTGACCTCGAAGCCCAGGGCATCATGGTCTATGACGGAGCATCTGGAGGAGAAAGCCATGTAAGTCCTGCAATGCCCCTCTTTGGAGTCGTGTTCCGCCCCGTTTGATATACTGACACCGTCCTATAGACTATGTGGATGATCCGGCCTTGGATTGCGCCCCGAGAAATCAAGATTGACCTCCCGGGATTCCTTGTCGACTCCCTGGGCTCCGGAGCCGAGGTGCTAGCAAGCTATCTCACGAGTCTGGCCGAATCAGGTCTGGACGACCCTGCGAGCCACCCGCCTCCGCTCCCACTCCTGTGCCGTATCTGCGAACGCCACATCCCGCCGTGGTGGTTCGAGAAGCACACCGACTTGTGCTTGCAGGAGCACCGCGCTGAGATGGATGTGCAAATGGCACAGGAAAGCTTGACCGAACACCGTCACGCCATCGTCAAAGTTCTAGACGCCCTGGAAGTCAGGAAAAGCCGCTCCTTCACCGGCGACCAAGGCTCGTTTCCCATCGCCGAATACAAGGGAATGCCCATCGGACCACCCAGCTCGTCCGCCTCGTCTCCTGGAACGTCGTCCCCTACGCCAAGCGCTGTCTCGAGCTCATCTAATGGACGGTCTCGGGAGCGATCATCGGGGTTTGGGCATGCTAGAGGTCGCTCATTCGCCATCAGACGGCCCCAGGTCCGGATTGTAGAATTGTTGCTCGATTTGTGTGACACGGCTCTCGAAATCAGCCCACCTGCCATCAAGGAGTCATCACAACACCCAGGCGAGTTCCGGACACAGTCTCCACAATCGGAGGGTCGCATCACGCAAGTCTTGCAGTGGGAGACGCCAGGGACCAATACCCTCGAACAAGAACACGGCCTAGCTTTGTTGTGTGCTGATACCGAGAGGGTTGCAAGGGCCAAAGCCGAGGCCGTTATGCGCCAGCGAAAGATCATCGAATACGCGGAGCGAATCCGTATCGAGTTCACCATCTTAGTTCAAGAATGCATCGATGAGGCGATCAAGAAGGCTCACCAGATTGCCATGGGCCGTCTAAGCGAATCGTCTGAGGATGACGAGGAGGTTACGCCGGCGAACGAGGACCCCTTCTTCCCCGGCTCCTTCGATGCGCCTACCGCCCTGGCGATGGCCCTTCAGGAGGCGAACATTAGCGACGATCCCGATAAGCGACGCATGTCCTCCGCTGTCCATTCGGTCACGTCTACTAGTCCAGGGGAATGTCCGACTCCTCGGTCACATCGTGCGACCCTCAATGCCTTGAACGGCACGACGAGCAGAGACTCCCGGCGAGAGTCGCTGATATTCGAGAGCGACGCTGGAGACAGCGATGGTAGCTTGAGATCATCGTCTGTGAACTCGAGAGCGCCTCCACGAACCGAGTCCCCGATATCCGAGTTTGGCGACTTGCGGAGGCAGGCGAGCTCCCGCCAGCACCAACGAAAGAGTCTGATACTTCCTGGGCCCGGGCCGGGGTCAACGTCCCCTCGTCGACAGGAATCGCCATCTAGACCTGGACAACCGTCGTCACCACTGCGTATTCTGAAACCGCGAGGTCTGCCTTTCCCATCTGACGCGCTGATGTCCCCAGAGTCGTCGCCGATGTTACCGGCCAGCGAGTTTAGTTCACCGGCGCTCTCACAGCACCATCACCACGTGTATCATCATCGACGACAATCATCAGCTGCTATTTCCGGCTCAACCGGGGAATTCCTGATCAAGCCTCCCCCTTCCCCCCGCCTCAGCGCCGTGGTTAGTGCCCCTCAAGCGAAGGCGGTGCCACCCTCAATCAAGGACTTCGAGATCATCAAGCCCATCAGCAAGGGTGCCTTCGGAAGCGTCTACTTGTCGAAGAAGAAGTCGACGGGAGAGTACTTCGCAATCAAAGTGTTGAAAAAGGCGGACATGGTTGCCAAAAATCAAGTCACCAACGTCAAGGCCGAGCGGGCCATCATGATGTGGCAGGGCGAGAGCGATTTTGTTGCCAAACTGTACTGGACTTTCTCGAGCAAAGATTACCTGTACCTCGTCATGGAGTATCTCAACGGCGGTGATTGCGCATCGCTGATCAAGGTACTGGGCGGTTTACCTGAGGACTGGGTCAAGAAGTACCTTGGAGAGGTCATTCTTGGCGTGGAGCACTTGCACAGCCGGGGGATTGTGCATCGTGATCTCAAGCCCGACAACCTGCTGATCGATCAAAAGGGTCATCTGAAACTTACCGACTTCGGCCTCTCACGCATGGGCTTGGTTGGTCGTCAAAAGAGAGCTCTCAACAACGGCACCGATGCTGCGCCGGACCTTCTAAAGCAGGGTCCCTTCGCCCGGTCTGCGTCCATCGCTTCGTCTCGGTCAACATCACTAGACCTTCATAATACCCGCAGCCAGTCACCTACCATGACCCCTTTAATGACTCCCAATGACTTCGGTACCAGCCTTGGGCAGCCGTCGTACTTCAACCTGGGTGGTGTGGCGCAAGAGCCACGCCGGATCTCGAGTCAGCGAAGCGACAGTGGAGGAAGCGAGGCTTTGACGAGAATGCTGGACAACTTCTCTTTGAACGATCCCCAACCCAGCCTCGCCTCTCAGGCAGTCCAGTCACCACAAGACGTCAGCGAGACTGAGGGCGGCGGAGCATCCCCTGATTTTGCGTCACTGCATCACACGACTACTCAGAGCAGTGTTGACACAGGCAGAGGGACTCCTCCGCAGGCAAGTATGCCGCCCCCGAACTGGGCACTGTTCGACCCAGAGGACACCAACCGTCGTTTCGTCGGTACACCTGATTATCTCGCCCCGGAGACTATTCGCGGCGAGCCGCAGGATGAGACGAGCGATTGGTGGTCCGTCGGCTGCATCTTGTTTGAGTTCCTATATGGAATCCCTCCTTTCCATGCCAGCGCGGCCGAACAAGTCTTTGAGAATATCTTGGCCCGCAGGATCCAGTGGCCCGACGAGAGCGAAGACGTTGTTTCTGCCGATGCCAAGGACCTTATCAACAAACTTCTCTGCATGGATCCCGCGCAGCGTCTTGGTTCGAACCGTGACGAGAAGTTCCCTTCGGGCGGCGCCGAGATTCGGGCACATCCGTGGTTCCGGGACATGAACTGGGAGACACTTCTCCAGGACGAAGCACAGTTCGTGCCGCAACTCGAGAACCCCGAAGATACTGAGTACTTTGATTCCAGGGGTGCCACCTTGCAATCGTTCGCCGAAGAGATAGAGGACCAGCTCTCCCCGCCTTCGGCACCTGCACCCGAGTACCCCGAACGCCCTCATGACGCTCTTTCTCGTGTTAGATCTCAGGTCAACTCTATGAAGCGTGGCCTGATGCCTCTGCACATCCCGCCTCACGTACGGGACCTGAAGACGAGACGGTTGAGCGAACCAGTGGTGACGGACGATTTCGGCAACTTCGCGTTCAAGAACCTCCCGGTGCTGGAGAAGGCCAACAAGGATGTCATCCAGAAGCTCCGGGCTGAAGCAATCGCGCACCAGGTCAAGTCGCCCATTAGCCCGGGTGGGATGAACATCATCACTTCGCCTGGACCGGCTCTGGAAGGGAGCCCTATCCTCTCAATGCCGGTGCAGAGAACACTCTCAAACGCGAAAGCGGCGCAGCGACCGCAGTCACCGTCAGGGCTTGCCCATACAAGCTCCTCGCCGAGTCGAGTTTCTCAACCATCCTCGCCGCTGCTCGTTTCGTTCGTGGCAGGTCAAGGCGTAGAAGGTCGGCGCAAGGCCTCGAGCAATGCATCCAGTTTGTCGCAGCACTCGAGCCACTCCCTCCAGCCGGGACCGTTCTTTGAGATACCGCGTGTTCCGCCTAGTTTGCAGAAAGCGGCAACGACGGTCGCTGCCTCCTCGCCAATTAAGGGACGCGCACCGCAACTACCTCTGCCTCTGTCGCCACAGAAGTTCGTTGCTACGCCTCGACAAACCAGTGGCTCATCCGGTGGTCGGTCTCGGTCGCTGACCGTCGGATCGCAGGAAGGCAGTCCCATCGCGAACGACATACTTGCAGCGCACCATAGGAACCGTCGCAGCCAAGTGTTCGACATGTCGCCATCCTCCTCCGACAATGAAGGAGATAAGGCCAACGCCTTGCTCCGGGTTCAGCGGCGCCGCCAAAGCTCGAGGCGGATGTCGCAGATTGCGCTTGACGGCCCCATGTTTAGACCACTGGACGTCTTGATCTGCGACGACCATCCGGTGTCCCGCATGGTCATGGAGAAGCTGCTCGAGAAGCTCAGGTGCCGCACCATCTCCGCGTCGACCGGCTCCGAGGCCGTCCGCTACTCGATGAGCGACATTAAGTTCGATATCATCTTCATGGAGTTTAAGCTGCCCCAGATCAACGGAGCCGACGTCGCACGAATGATTCGTGAAACCAAGAATGCTAACTCTCACACTCCTATCGTGGCTATCACTGCTTACCTGAAAGAGTTGCAAGCACCACATTATTTCGACTCCTTGATCGAGAAGCCGATCAGCTCCTCCAAGTTGACGGAGGTGCTTGGTAACCTGTGCCAGTGGAAGCCATGTTCGCCTACCGCTCTCAAGCCACTATCGCTGTCCCTACCTCACCCAATCCCTTCCGGCCTTCGACAGGAGAGCTCACGATTGGAGGACAGCCCGACTTCCGGTTCCTCCGGTTATCACCGGGGCCCAGGTAGTAGCTACCGCGAGGACTCTATTGGATCTAGCCTATTTGGCGACTCGGAGTCCGTTTCCACTGTTGACGAGATTCCTGTTGTGATCAGCAGGAAAGCTACTGGCGACTGGGACGATGGCGGCTTGGGTATCAGCGGTCAGGAGGAGATGTTGATTGGGTCGACCCACCCGCTCAAGCACGCCCACCTCATCACCCAACAATCAGCTCCCGCTCAGATGGAGCACTCGTCTCTGCGCGTCAACAAGCCTGTCCAGAAGCGGTCGCTTGAGAAGCTCCGAGCAAAGCGGGAGTCGATCGAGAAGAGGCGCTGGGAGGGAAGCGTCGACTCCGCAGATGACGAGGATGACGAGCTCGGCCTGGCTGCAGTCGCAAGTAACACCAGCGGCGGGAGCAGCAGCAGCGGCAGTGGTAACGGTAGTGGAAGCACTACCGGCAAAGGCGGGCCGTCATCGAAGGGACAGCACTACCGAAGCAAATCGGTCCTGCCCTCGTCCAAACTAGGCATCGAAATGATGCGCGCCAACAGTCATGACAGCGTGACAGTGGGCGGCAGCTCGGACAGCACCAGCACGCTCGAGCCGATTACGCAGGTCGTCACGCCTAATCGGGAGTTCGAATTGGACTTCCCCATGTCTGGCACGGAAGCCGAGCCGGATACATCCCTGATGGACGAGGATGAGGAGGGCGATACGACCGTCATCCACATCGAGACGCCTCCGGATCAGTCATTTGATGATTCGGTAATGGCTGATGTCCTAGAGACGCCCAGGCCGAGCCTCATACCGAGCAACATACTGGTCGAAGACGATGACCCAACACCTCGACCACCCACCCGTCTTCTTGCAGAGGGTGATGTGCCTACGCCTCGCTAATTCAGAACGGCGCGTCATTGAGCTCATAAGCTCACAACTAGAACTACAACAACTTTCTTTTACAATTTCCTTATTTCATTTTATCAACCGGGATTTTCCAGCGAGGCGTTCTGAGCATGGCCAGCGAGCCGAGACTGCATCATCGTCGTTTTATCATTTCTTTTGTCATTGTGCTCGGCGGGTGCAGGAAGATATGGTACACTGGCAGCCAGGACGCGTGTTGAAGAATGAAATACATCTAACCGGAGGTTTTGGGGTGTATTGATCGGCTTCATTCTCGTGTCGAGTGGTTGAGGAGTTGGAGTGAGCAGGGGTGTGCACGTGGGAGAGGGGATGCCGAGCATTGGCGACGGGAGGGAAGCCTTGGCTCTTGGAGGCGTGGCAGTGAGGCTGGGCAAAGCTTGATGTCTCGACGTCGACTCCCACGACATGGGGTGTCACCCAGAGAGCCTTGGTACTCGGTGATCTGTGGATTCACTGGGCGAAAGCTTGGATGTGTCAAGAGAAGCTTGATGTGTCGAAAAGCTTGACATGTCGAGCTGGATGTCACTGAAAGCTTGATATGTCGACCTCGACCTCTGCAGATGGTCGACCACCCGGACCAGTCAGCCACAAGCCGCCAACTATCGACATCGCCACCGCCAAACCCGGGCACTCGCAGTCACCGTTGCTCTGTCATCTGGCCTTTCCCGCATAATCTGTTGTCGAAATGTTGTACTCGTGGTGTACAAATATACATGGATGGGTTTCGCACGGAAAAGGAGCTGGTAACTGGTTTCAACGACTCAGCAAAACAAAGAAAGTTTAAGAGGGGAAGCTATTCATATCAAATGTTTTGGGACGGATTCCAACATGAACCTGGGTCTGTTATTTTTTTCAAATTGTACTACGTATCTTGAAAGGCGTGGACGGAGCATTAGACTCTTAAGTACCTGCCTGCGAATCACTCGAACTCGAAAATGAGTGAGAGGCATGACAATAAACATGGAAAAGTTACAGATTAACTCCTCGTCTCATTGCATGAACTTGAACGCACACTGGCATCTACTGTTGAGGTGATATCACATGTCACACCCGCCATACTCGGGGGGGCCTCGCCGTCCGCCACGGCCACTTCCAGGTTACAGGTTACCTCATCGCCCAAACGTCCCGTGTCTTGTCCTTCCTCGCCTGTCAAACCGGGATCGTAAAGGCGGTAAGTGCGGCTCTCAAAGAGTCTGGAAGCTCTCTCGTCCCTTCGCTTCCACATCACAGCCGGCAGTGGTTACCTTCGGCACGTTGGTGGCACTTTCCATCATACCCACATTGAAAGCTACATCCACCGCCAAGGACGCTAAGGCTAGCGCACCCCACGCTGCAGGTCAGTGAAAATCTTTCAGGGGTCTTTCGCCCTGTTGTTCCTACACGTGTGTTGATTCTGTCTTTTAATTGGCTGGTGTATTCCAGCTTACCGGGATGGCAAAAAACGGGTTCTTCTTGGAAAGTCTTGGGTTTCTTGGACTTCTTGGACGTTTCTTGGCCAATGCCAACGACGAGATGGGCACGCGAGCAATTGACTTACTGAGACTGGTGCGAGACCACAGACCGCACAGGGTATGATATCAGGGTCGTCGAGGTGGAAGGGTTGAAGATCCCAACGTCATTTTGCAACATAACGGACAAGATGCTCGGGCCATCAGTGTAAGTCTGGACACAGATGAGACGAACGAGACAGAGCACGTTGTTCGTTTCCGGTCTTGCTATTCGATTTGCTGCGGTACGGTGGGGAACATGGACGTCAACTGCTGTTCTTGTTCGTCCCTACTTCGGGTTCTGTCGTTTCTCGAGTCACGGACATGAGGAGGTAGTGTCAGCGCATACCTCGGTGAAATGGAATATATGAGATCCGCCTGGTATCCCTCTTCTCCTTCCTCTCTTTATCAAGAACTAGATACGCAAGTGTAGTAGTATTTTATGCTTTTGACACACAGGTCATCAACTCACCAGTGAATTACCACAGTACACTTTTAACGAGATAGCATTGGGGCAAGTGTGGGACATAACCAGCTCAGACACACCAGACCACATATCGGATCTTCCGATCGAAAGTCGAGACTTACCACAGTACATGCTACTTACTCGGCTCCTCCCCCCATATCCCATACCAGCAATATCCACTTGGCCGCATAACCTAGACGGACCTTCAAAAAAGTTCAACAAGTCAGCCGCTGCTCGCGGCGTCCCGCATTGGTCTCTACACAGTACTACTCTGTTGAAGAGGGGAGCAGGGGGAGCAAGCAGCTGCTAACACCAGATCGGGGTCCCTCCTCTATCCGCACACACACACGCTCACACACCCGAGACCTTATCTTGCCCTGCTCATATAATAAAACCTTTTGGAACCTTGAATTCCTCCTTTTCCTCCTCCTTACTGCTTTCTTTTCGAAACTTTCAACCCACCCCGCGGTTTTCACCCCTTGCCTTCGTGCAAAAACCCCCCAACCTCTCTCTCTCGCCTTGACCTCCAAGGCAGAGTGTTGACTCGAACTTCCATACACCAAAACAACAATAACAGAGGGCTACAAAAGCCACCACATTACCACATCAGATGGCGGCGGTCAACACCCACCGCCACAACAGCATACATCATGCTCCGACGCTGGGCGTCATCCCCGTGCCCCATGGCCCCGAGACGGGCGAGGAGTACGAGGACTACCCGGCCATGGCCCACGGCGCCGGCGCTACCGAACAAGAACGCCGCATCCTCGGCCACATGACCCACCCCGACGACAGTTTTACTCCAGAGGGCGTCTACTGGGCCGACCTGCCCTTCCGGGAGCGCATCAAGTTCGTCAGCCGCGTGCAGGCCGCCGAGGACAGGAAAGAGGCCCGCGCCACTTGGGAGATGTTCAAGAAGGACCCCCTGTCGCCAGTCAGCTACTACTTCCGCAACGCCGTCCTGCCCGGAGCGGGACTGGGACTCGAGGGATACGTGCTGTTCAGTATCGGCAACCTGCAGCCGTTGTTCGCTGCGACGTGGCCGCAGTGTTGGGCTGACACAGGGAAGGAGTGCACGAATAACTGGGTTGCGGCTGTTACGTACCTCGAGGTTGTGGGCATCATGGCGGGCCAGGTCGGTGTGGGCATTATTGGTGACTGGATCGGCAGGAGATGGGGGCTGATCCAAGACGCCATGATTATGTTTATTGGGTTGTTGATGTTGACTGCCAGTTGGGGGTTGAACCTCAATGGCTGGGTTATCTGCTATGCTTGGTCGTTGTTCTTCTACGGTATGCTGACTCTTCTCCCGCAAGAGGAGGTTGAACATGGTCACTGACGAGAAACTTAACAGGCTTCGGTGTCGGCGGCGAGTACCCCATCACAGCAACCTCCTCCATGGAAAACGCAGTCAGCGCTGGCCGCCTCTCCACCCGCGAAGACCGCCTCCACCGCGGCCGCAAGGTTACCATGGCCTTCCTCATGCAAGGCTGGGGCCAGCTCATCAACCAGGGCCTGCTCATCATCCTCCTCCTCATCTTCCACCACGGCAGCGGCGACCCCCCCTACAGCGCCGTGGCCACACAGTGGACCTTCCGCGTCTCCTTCGCCCTCCCCGCCGTCGGCACCCTCTGGCTCGTCTACTACCGCACGTACAAGATGCGCGGCGCGGGCGAGCAGCTCAAGGCCTCCAAAAAGAAGCACAACGTGACGGGCTACGACAGCACCTCTCTCAAGCTGGCCTGCAGCGAGATGGGCGGGCGCCTGCTTGCGACAGCCGGCACCTGGTTCGCCAACGACGTCATGTTCTACGGCGGACGGCTGTACATCTCCAAGTTTATCCAGGTCTTGACGCCCGGCAACAAGTCGGTGATGGTCACTTGGGTGTGGAACCTGTGCAACGTCATCGTCTCCCTCGCGGGCTACTACCTTGCCTCCTTACTCATCGACAACAAGCTCTACGGCCGCAAGATGATGCAGCAGGTCGGCTTCTTCATGTGCTTCCTCATGTTCATCATCCCTGCCTTCAACTACGGCTACTACTCCAGCAAGGCCGGCATCCACGCCTTCCAGGCCATGTACTTCCTGTCCTCCTTCTTCAACCAGTTCGGCCCCAACAGCGTCACCTTCCTCGTGGCAGGCGAGGTCTTCCCGACCCCCATCCGCGCGTCCGCCCACGGCTTCTCCGCCTGCGTCGGCAAGGCCGGAGCCCTTCTCGCCACCGTGCTGTTCAACTACATCGACACCCAGACAAAGTTCTACTTCTTCCCCTGGTTCGGCCTGGCGGGCATGCTGCTCACTTGGATGTTCCTCCCCGACACCACCGGCCTCGACCTCAAGGAGCAGGAGAGACGGTGGTCCTACATTCGCCAGGGCAAGGGAGACCAGTACCACGGCATCGCCGTCCACCCCACCCACCTGTCGCTCTGGGAGCGCCTCCGCGGCATCGGCAAGCTGTACGACCCGAAACTCGACGAGCGGTCGCGCATCGAGGACCTCCGCGCCGAGTGGGCCGAGCGCGAGGCCATGCGTGCCGAGGCGGAGGTCGCCGGCAACGCCAAGCAGCTCGAGGAGCTCCACGACGACCACGACTTCAACGAGAGCGTGCACGGGTACTTCACGCAGACCACGACGCCCGAGATGAAAGCCATGCTTGCCTCCGAGAAACGGGGCGAGAAGGGCGGCTCGTCTTCCGCGTCCGGGTCTACGGTGGCGAACAGCGCGAACCCGAGCCCCATGCTCCTGCCTAATCCCGCCGCGGAGGACGAGATCACCGAGGAGAAGCCCAAGTCCTCTGCCAAGAAGGACAAGTCTAGTAGTAAGAAGGACAAGTCGAAGGAGGACAAGAGCTGACACCCACACGGGGATGGGGTGATGCGTTGATGATTGCTTTACGTCTTGTTGCTTTCATGAATCACCTGGGCAACGGAAAATGGGAATGGGATGGGTATTGCATACGTTTTGTTGAGCCATTGAAAAAGCTCCGGAGTTGATGAAACATGGCGATGGCGTTTGGGAGAGTAAATGGCCTATATGGGTAATTAGCTAGCATGCCTAGAAGCATAGAGCAGAGCAGAGCATTATTGTGTGTTATGATCATATATTTGGTCGCCTAAAAGTGACCGGCTCTCGTATAGTGATAGTAAAACAAGCCAGCCTCCGGCCAGGTCTACATTATCGCGTTATCATGAAGCATCGTCAGTTCATAGAGCGCAAGCACGCACCCTATGCCTGCACCTTCCTCCTCTTACTCCTCCTCGGACCCGTCACTTCGACATAGTAGGCCTCTCTGTCGTCAGTCTCCTCCTTCTTCACGTCCTTAATATCATGCTCGATCGACTCGAGCTTTTGGACACCCTCGACCACCTCGATCTTGACCTCGTCCTCGATCTTCTCAAACTTCCGGACCCCTTCCGCCTCCTCGATCTTAACTTTCGCCTCAACTTTGATCTTCTCAACCTTCACCGCCGTCACCATCCCCTCTTCCGCCTTCTCCTCCTCCTTCTTTACCCCCTCTCCCTCCTCAGCCTCCCCTCCCCCACCACCACCACCAGCAGCGGCTTGCTCAGCAAAACTCCTCAAATTCGCCGTAAACAACACACTCTGCGCCCACCCGGCGTACTCCCCCCATATCCCCCGAAAGTGATCCCCCACAGCGTCATGCACGGCCTTATTAAACGTCTTCGTCTTGCTCTTCCCTCTCCCGAACTTATAATCCCGCTGCGCGATCTGCCACACGTGCGTATCCACGGGGACGGCCTCGTGCCAGCCCAATCCCATGAGACACACGCAATCCGCCACCTTCGGACCGACGCCCGACAGCGTGAGAAGCGCCTCGTGTGCGGCTTTGTAGGTTATCGCCCCTTCGCCATCGTTGTCGTTCTCGGCTTTCACCTTCTCTTCTTCCGGCAGTCCGCCAGCTAACTCCACCGCCACACTAGCCGGGTTCCTCAACCCCCTCAACCACGCCTCGCCGCCGTTGTCTCTCACCATCCTAGCCGTCTTGACCAAATACCCCGCGCGATACCCGAAGCCCAACTCCCTCAGCCTATGTTCCACCCCCTCGCCGGCTAGCGCGTCGGGGGTGGGGAAGTCGTGCCACCTCTCCCCGTCCCCGGCCACCACTTCCCCCAGATAAGGACCGTACTCGACGCAGAGCTTGTGCACCATGGAGGAGATGCGCGAGATGTGGTTGTTGCTGCTGCAGATGAAGGCCACGAGGGCCTCCCAGGCGGGCTGGTTGAGGATGCGGATCCCCGCGAAGGAGGAGGAGCGGCGGGCGAAGTTGGGGTCCGCGGAGGACCAGGTGCGGTAGAGAGAGGATAAAGAGATGGGCAGGTTGAAGTAGCTCGTTAGGAGGGGGAGGGTGTCGTCTTCTTCTTCTGAGGGGGAGAGAGACGGGGAGGGGATGTGAGAAGGGGGAGGGGTGGGAAGGGGGAGTGGTGGAGAGGTTGAAGGCCAGGTTGCCCGGTAGTGCAGGTGGGTTGAATCTTGTTTGACACTGAGGATACGTCCTTGGAGGGTGCAGTGCCTGTGGTGTGTTAGTATATGAATTGTGAGAATGAACTAATGACAACATGAACAAACCATTCATCCCCTAACTTGCGCCAGCGGAAGGCCTGGCCGCAGCGGAGAGTTGTGTCGATGCATAGCTCTGTGAGACTCATGGGCAGTTTGCGCCATTCTGGTATTCTCGGGCCAGCCATTTCCGTTAATAAATAGAAGGGATGGCAAGCTATCCTTCCACACTTTACACAACCGTACTTATCAACAGATTCAGATGGAAATAGGCAAGGTATTGATGGAAATGAGAATGAAGCTCACTTCACTCGTCGCCAGTGCGCCACTGACATTCAAGGGGCTGAGAGGTACGTACCGAATTCAGGGTCCGAGCTCAAAGACACGCCAATCCCGATCTGCACTAGCGCGCATCAACCTTCCCAGGTCGCCTCTGGGAAAAAGTTCCAGCCTCGTCGCCCTGGTTCAAGCAACAAGTCCCCTCTCAAGAAAACATTCCCCGAGTTTATCATCCAAGAAAGACCTTGCAGCTTCGACATTGCTGACCAACTCTCCCATTGATATACAAGACAGTACAGAGTAACATCGCCATGAACGGCGATAGCTACTCACGAGGTAACATCACAATTTTTTACCACCCCAATCTGTCAGAAGCTAACATCACCCAGACGGAGGCCGTCACGGCGGCTCCTCTCGCGACTACCAAGTACGTGCCTCTTCCGCCCTCCCCATCCCGTCTAACCCAGCACTAACAACACCAGTCATCAAGACGCGACCGCGACGACCGACGCGGAGGCGACCGCTCAGGAGGAGGAGGAGGAGGCGACCGCGCCTCGGGCTCATCCCGTCGCCGCTCCCGCTCCCCCTACGACCGCAGCAGCAACCGCCCGTCCCGCCGCGACGAGGGCGACGTCGACACCTACTCTTCCAGCCGCCGGCACCAAGAACGCGAGCGTGAGGATAGATACGGTGCCTCCGGGCGCAGCGAACGGCGGCCCGAGAGGGAGTGGGACCGCGATCGCGGCGGGCGGAGCGGTGGGCGGCGTGATGACGACAGGTCGGACAGGCGGGGCGGGCGTGATCTTTTCGAAGCCCGTCGCGGTGCTGGAGGCAGAGGAGGGAGGGAAGGCGGTGGTCGACGTGGGGGTGCAGACGACTTCGACTCGGAGTTTCGCGGCCAGGCGAGGGGACGGACGGCTTCCCCGCCGCCCAAGAAGAGGGAGCCTACGCCCGACCTTACCGATGTCGTCCCCGTCACAGAGAGGAAACGCCGTCTGACGCAGTGGGACATCAAGCCCCCCGGCTACGAGAACGTGACGGCCGAGCAGGCCAAGCTGAGCGGCATGTTCCCCCTCCCCGGAGCGCCGCGCCAGCAGGCCATGGATCCGACGAAACTGCAGGCGTTTATGAACCAGCCCGGCGGCAATGTCAACAGCGCCGCGCTCAAGCCGACGAACTCGCGCCAGGCGAAGAGGCTGATCGTCTCGAACCTGCCGCCGACCGTCTCCGAAGAGGACCTCACGAACTTCTTCAACCTCCAGATGAACGGGCTCAACGTCATCGATGGCACCGACCCCGTTGTACTGTGCCAGATGGCGCCCAACCACAGCTTTGCCATGCTCGAGTTCAGGTCGAGTGCCGATGCGACGGTGGCGTATGCGCTCGATGGTATCACCATGGAGGCGCCAGATGCCACCAACGGCGATGCGGCGCCCAAGGGGCTGACGATCAAGCGGCCGAAGGATTACATCGTGCCCGCTGTTGTCGAGGAGGTGCCTTACGAACCCGGCGTGGTCTCGTCCGTCGTGATTGACACACCGGGCAAGATCAGCATTACCAACATCCCTACGTACCTTACGGACGAGCAGGTGCTGGAATTACTTACCAGCTTTGGCGAGCTCAAGGCGTTTGTGTTGGTCAAGGATAGAGGCACAGGCGAGTCGAGGGTATGTTTTCTCCGTCCCTCCGCCACCCCCCCTCATTGCACATATACTAACATATGATTACAGGGCATCGCATTCTGCGAGTACGTCGACCCAGCAGCCACAGACGTCGCCATCACGGGGCTCAACGGCATGGACTTGGGCGAGAAGCGACTTGCTGTGCGGAAGGCGAGCATCGGCGTCACGCAGGTGGCGGGCGAGATGAGTGTTAACGCCATGTCCATGCTTGCTGGCACGACCTCCACAGACCCGGACGTTAGCAGAGTCCTGCAGCTGTTGAACATGGTTACGCCGGAGGAGCTGATGGATAACGATGATTATGAGGGTAAGTCTTCTTCGTCTCCCCCTTCCCCTTCCCATCCTCCTCCAAGCTTAACCTCTGATGTGCTAACATCCCCCCAGAAATCAAAGAAGACGTCCAAGAAGAGTGCTCCAAGTACGGCACCGTCGTGGAGCTCAAGATCCCCCGCCCATCGGGTCCAAGCAGGTCGTCGGCCGGGGTGGGCAAGATCTTCGTCAAGTACGACACGCCCGACGCCGCGCAGAAGGCGCTCCGGGCGCTGGCGGGGCGCAAGTTCGCCGACCGGACGGTCGTCACTACCTTCTTCCCTGAGGAGAACTTTGATGTTGGTGCTTGGTAGGTAGTTTGGTGTGCTGAGGCAGGGAGGGAATCAGGAATTGGGACTATGACTGGACATGGAGTGGGAAGCGGGAGACGAGCAGGATGATAATAGGAGCGCACCAGGACCGCAGGATGACGGTATTTACACACAAGTTTCACAGCGTCTAAGGATCGGCCGAGTCTTAGTGAGATGCGTGGTATGGACAGAACAGGATGGCGCTCATAGCAACTGGTGAGACTGGCTCTCTGCGCTGCTTGCTCGTCGTGATGTCGGCTTCACGATGTCCTGCAGCGGTCACGGTGTAATTGTATAATGGAGCCCGGCTGGTATGGTAGCTAAAAGTGCTTGTATCAAGTGCATTTTTGCATTGCGCTACGGATAAGCATTGCAAAAGCACAGTCGTTTCTAGAATATGACCTCCGTCGCCTGCTCGATAGCTCAGTGTGTCTTCCAGAGGTACGATATGTTAGTAAAGCGCTGATCATCAAGTCCGTTCTTCTCCTGAACTTCACTCAGGCAGAATCTGTAATCTTCAGCAATGTTAGCTGAGGCTCTCACATGAGGCATGAAGAGGAAACGAGTAGTGAGGCAGAGATCAGAAGTGAGTTTTAATGCATCGAGTGCGAATTTGCACTCTAAGATAAGAGGTACCAGAAAATAGTAAAGGTTGTCATCATAAAAGCGGGAGAGGTTGCGATGAGGGATAAGAGCTTACCGTTAGTGATGGGCTGCGATGAGCATGTGTATCTGAGGGCATTCAAAAGAACCCCGGCCACGGGTCCGTTCTGCTGGTTCTCCTGATCGTAAGAGCGTCAAATTCAACGTTGACAATGAACTGGTCGAAGATTTTATGCGGTTGAGATTTCCAAGATGAGCTCTCCACCTCCAGTCACGTGCCGCTAACTCAGATCCACCACTTGCAGCTCTCCCAATCAAATCCCGTTAGGGCGAAGAAAATCCCACCAAGCAAACCCACAGCAGAGCCCACAGCAAAATCAACCTCTTGGGAACTTTTTCGCGATAACCTCCCTTCCCCCTCTCTTTTACTTCTACCTCGCCCATCACCACCCAACGACCAGTCCGCTTCTCGACAGCAAAAGCAAAATCAATTCAAGATGGGTCGTCTTCACAGCAACGGAAAGGGAATCTCAGCCTCGGCTATCCCCTACTCCCGCAACCCGCCAGCATGGCTCAAGACCACCCCCGAGCAGGTCGTCGACCAGATCTGCAAGCTGGCCAAGAAGGGCGCTACCCCCTCGCAGATTGGTGTCGTTCTCCGTGACTCCCACGGAATTGCCCAGGTCAAGGTCGTTACTGGTATGTCGTCGCCCCTCGAAGAAGCGATTGTGTGTGAAGACAGAATGCTGACTTTTGTTGCTTCGAACAGGTAACAAGATCCTGCGCATCCTCAAGAGCCAAGGTACGGTTTGAAAACCAACACTCCCACCGATTGATCGGACACGACAATACCCATACATACATACAATCCTCGAAACCACAAATGCGTGCTGCCAATTGAGCGCCGCAAACTGGTTCGATGGGAAAGCCACTGGATGGCACCACAACTACACACAACGAGCCCTGCTCGATTGGGGGAAAAAATAAAACAAATGCCTCTGTATGGTCACCATGCTGACAGAGTGATTGCTTGACAGGCCTTGCTCCGGATATGCCCGAGGACCTGTACATGCTGATCAAGAAGGTTTGTCCATTCTTTCCCTCCCCTTTCCCCTCTCTCCGCCCTTGCTAACCTGTGTGTGAAAAAGGCTGTCGCCGTCCGCAAGCACCTCGAGCGCAACCGCAAGGACAAGGACTCCAAGTTCCGCCTCATTCTCATCGAGTCCCGCATCCACCGTCTTGCCCGCTACTACAAGACCGTGGGCGTCCTGCCCCCCACCTGGCGCTACGAGTCCTCCACCGCCTCCACCATCGTCGCTTAAAGTCGTTTTGACTGGCATGATGATGACTGGAAGGTGGTTGCCTGTTGCTGCTCATTCTTTTGACGCGGCCTGGGAGCGTTGGGATAGGACGCATCTGGCTGTGCAGGAGTTGGGGATCGGAAATAGAAATAGCATTGAATGGTTCTCGATTTTCATGATGGCGGTCACAGTGGTGGAGGAAGCAGAGAGAAGGGATAGTTTAGTCTGATTCAATTAAAGGACGAACGCCGTTATCTCTGCAATAATGGGTATCTACCCCCTCGTCTAAAACCATGCAGTGACCTCTGATGTTTTCCCTGCCTACCTAATCATAAACCATGAACGCCAACCGTGAGAACACATATGCATGTCCCTCCTGTCCTCCTCGCATGCGCCGTCCAGCTACTCTTCTTGCGGAGGAGGCGTAATCGAGATAATGGGAAACCGCCTTGCGTTCCCGGTGTCTGAAATCTGAAGGTCCGACATTGCAGACGCGACGCCCGCCTCGGAACCGACAGTCGCCTTCCGTCCCTCCTTCTAGGTAGCCTTGGATTCGTTCTCCTTGGACTTCTGGATGAGGAACTCGCCCAGCACGCGCAGGGGATCGCTGGGCCTATTGCACACCCGTTAGCCACCATTCTTGTCTCATCTCTCCCATGGCCCTCCACCCCTTCCCCCCCACCCTCTCTTCCCGTGGTATAACATAACATAATAAGGCAAACTCACCTCTCCCGAGCAACAACCTTCATCCCCTCCAAAACAGCGTTCGTAACGTGCTTGTTGAGGTACTGCCGAACCGGCCCGCCATGAGCGGCAGCCTGTGAGGGTAGAGTGGTAGTCGTGGTAGAAGACTGGTCGGGCGGCAGCACCGATTGAGCGCGCGAGCCCGTACCTACGCTGCCACCTTGCTGGACGACCTCGTTACGCAGCGGGGTGCCTCCTGCTGCTTGTTGCTTGGCGGGCGTGTTGGGAGCGGGGGATTGCGCTGGGGTGGTCGTGGTGTTGTTGTCGGCTTGCGGGGTTGCGGCTGTGGTGGGTTGGGAGGAGGGGGCGGGTGCGGACTCGGTGGGCTGGGGGGCGTCGGTCTGCGCGGGATGGTTAGCTGGCTGGAAGATGGAGTAAGAAGGGAAGATAGGGGAGGAGGGGAGAAGGGTGTGACTTACCACGTCTTGAGCCGCATCGGTCATGTTGACGTCTCCCCCGTTGGCAAGGGCTTGCTGCTCATCTTTGATCTCCTCGGGAGCGGACATTGCGTAGCGTGTTTTATGTATTTGTGGTGGTGAGGTAGAGCTAGAAGTTGTAGAAGTGACAAGTCAAAAACCCTCCGGCTTTGTGAGACGGTAAGCTAAATATAGCTGGTTGAAAGTTGGGATGTTGGTGAACAAAGAGCAATCAATTCACTCTACAATTCGCGGAATACATGTTCAATGGAAGCTTGTTGGAGCTCTTAGCTCTGGAAGCAGCTCCGGTGCATTGGCCAGGTACGTGCCGTAGAAGTGGGGACAGAGTGAATTGAAACGCGTGACTTCGCGTCTCTTACGCGCCTGCCTTTTCTTTGAACTTCTGATGACACGACTACCACTTACACCAAACCGCGACTGCATCACCTCCCAACTCGCGCATGACTGCAAAGAAACGCGGTCTTGTTGCAAATATGAGACATGGATCGCTTTATACAATGCTCAAGACCTGGACAACAAGCCCGGCAGCCTCTTGCTGTGGCGTCATCGAATTCGGCGAGACACAATGAGGCAGTAGAACCCCCTTCCAAGAAGCGGAAGGTCACGCCGAAGCATGAGATACAGGACTCTGACGCGGAGTATTCTGATAATGGAGAATCGGATATCGGAGATTCCTACCGCAAGTCTCGCCCCGTCAAGGGGGGAGATGGTGATGACGTTGAGACATCAGGGCGGGTGACTGAGATTGAAAGCGCGCTGCCATCTATCGAGATTGGAAAGGATGCTATTCAGGAGTATGAGAACCTGAGGGCATCACAGATAGAGGAGGAGAACGAACGGAAGGATGAGTCAAAGCCAGCCCAGAGGAAATGGGTCCGTGGCAAATCATCCATCTACGTCGACGCCTTCAACCTGGCTTTGGATACGGTACTAGAAGATGAGACGCACTTGTTTCACGACAGGGAGCGAGAGGTTTTCAACCAGTGGAGGGCGCTGGATTATGAGGCACAGTATCTGTACTTGCTTCATGCTATTACTGTCAGATGTTGATGTCGCTAACAGTGCAACAGTTATGTCCGGTTATTCCTACGAAAAACAGCGTCTTGGCACCGGGTCGAGAAGCTGGGATATCACAGCGATATATCTGACCTCGAGCGGGCGGTGAACAACCTGCTTGAAGCTCATGACCTCCAAGACTCAGCGGGAGATCCGCCAACAGACGAGACCGCCCCAGTTGAAACGCAGGAGTGGTCACTGGGCGACAACTTCACATTTGCCGATGCCTCAGAAAATTTCATCAATACAATGGAAGAGGCAGTTACGCTACTGAGTCTCGACGAACTGAGAGCGTTGGCCAAGGAAGCGAAAGTACAAGGCAAGAACAAGGCAGATATAACAAAAGCACTATGTCGGATGAGCTCGAAGCAAGCAGGCTTGCTGTCGCTCGGGCTTCGACGGAGAAGCACACACGAATCCAACGACTCCCCAAGCGCCACTAAAGAGACCAAGACAGCTACACTACGACGCGAAGACTCGAACCGCGATATACACTTCTTAACCAAGATTCTGGCGATCACCGGACCTCTAATACGTCTCTCGGAGCCGGTTTTCAAGCTGTTCGAGCGAGTACACTTCGTCTTCTACCGCTCGACGGAGTGGACGGAGAAGTCGCTTACGACGATCATCCTGGCGAAGATATCCCGCCGCAACTTCCCGTCGTACATCGTCTGCCGCTCCAACATCTTCCCCTCCCGTCGACATCTTCTGGAGTTCGAGCACTCGGTGCGTACCGAACAGGCCGCCGATCAGATCCTCGAGTTCAATGGTCCACCAGGGGCAGCTGGTTTCCAGAAGGTGCTCGACATCTTCGAGTCCATAGCTGGGCGGTGGCGGGAGGCACTTGCCGAGGAACAGCGGAAAGAGGACAATGTCTACGAGTTTGGTGAGGGCGCTTACCTCCGCCGGTTCACAGCTGCCCACGCATATACTCGTGTCGCACATAAGGCAGCACATGTCCTGGGGAGACTACACCGGTACCGCGAGGAGCATGAGCTCCTATCCGAGCTCCTGGCACAACGGCTATTCCATCCAGCCAGGAGAGGATGGTGGTACACCCGCAAAGCCCTGCTGGAAGAACACTACATGTGGGCGCCAGAAGACGATGGTGACTACCACGACACAGGCAGCGACGCCCCAGCCAACACAAAACCGGGCCGTCCGAAAACCAAACCCAAAGCCAAATCCTCCCTCCTCGACCGCCAGAAACAACACTGGTACGCCGTCGCAACCCAAACCTGCTCCACCGCCCTCCAAGACCCGGACACGCACCTGATCTACCACTACGACCTCCAAAAGCGCCTCGTGAAACTCGAGCGCAAGCTCCCCATCCCGAAGCGCCAGCAGCACGATTTTGGCCACGTCCGCCTACGAGCGCCGGAAGAGCACACCGTCATTGGCACGCAGCTCGTCCGCGCCGAGGCCCTCCTCCCGGGCGCTCCTAAACCCGGCACACCGGGCGCACCGTCCACCAAGACCATCTGGCTCGACGAACTTACCTCCGAGCGCGACGAGAAGGGCAACCCGCCACGGGTGTCGGTGGAGGAGATGTGTCTCTCCCACTACCGCTCAAGGGGGTGGAAGGGGTACCACTCCGAGGGCGGCATCCTGCGCACCCTCTTTGCGTATCTGTTCTTCGACATCTTATTCATCTACGTCCCCAACGTGTTTCAGACGGCCTTCCAGACCTGTCCGCTGGACCTGCACAGCGACGCGTTCTACCCCGCCCGGGCGAGCGAGATTAATCATCGGTTAGTAGAAATCGAGAACGGCGCGGCGGCGGATATCATCCGGGCCGTCGACGCGAAGGAGCGGGAGAGGCGGACGTGCGTGGTGGGGCTGAACTGGGACTTTGAGCTGGAGGACCTCGTAGAGCTTGTGTCTTGCTTCGATGGCGCGGCGTTGGCGAGCGTGTGTAAAGTCATGGCGCAGGAGTATAGAGCGCGCGGAGGCGGGGTGCCGGATCTGGTGCTCTGGCGGACGGGAGGCGAGGAAGATGGGCAGGAGGAGGGGAAAGGGGAGGAAGAGGATAAGAAACAGAAGGGGGAGGTCATGTTCGCCGAGGTCAAGAGCGCGAATGATCGGCTTAGCGATACGCAGAGGCTGTGGATTCATGTCCTTACCGGTGCTGGCGTCAGGGTGGCGCTATGCAATGCTGTTGCGAACGAGGTGAAGGTGCTGGAGGGAGAGAGGATACGGTGTATGACGCCGGGGGAGGCTAGTAGGTGAGATGGGGATCGAGCGGGAGCGGGAGGCGAGGTGACAATCCATGGACGCCCTCCATAACAGCTCATAACACTTCGTGTGTTCATATGTGTGATGCCATCTCGAAACAGCATCACTACCTGCCCCATCACCCTCTATCCTCCCCGCCGCTCTTTGCAATAGGCTGAACGATAAAGGGGTTGACGCCCGGGGTTTCCAACGGTTGAGAGGACGGCTGGCGATGCTATTCTTGATGGTATCGAATACACGACGATGTGATGAACTGGCCCTGGAATTTATCCATCCGGCGTCCAGCGGATATTGATCTTCAACTTCCAGAAATAGATCCCCAACCCAAGGCGGCTCTTTTCCAACGTATGCTTGCGAGACCACGGTCCCTTCGTGCAGCACGCAGTTGCATCTCAGATCGCGGTATTCTATGTTTATAACAAGCAAGCACATCTGCGATCAAACATGCAGTATCACAAACAAACCCGCTCATCCCTCCAGTCTCGATCGTGCAGTTCGCACCGGCAGGGTGTGGCTCCCGCGGGACGAAGCGGTACGTCGTCGTTTCGCGTTTCATGTTGCACTCTTCCATGTTTCGAAACATACCCCAGACTTTCCTATTTCTTTCACGGGATCACCTATCTACTTATGTTTCAGTGGGTAAAATACTTTGAAGGATGTATCCGTGTCACGAGCGTAAGAATACTGCACGTACTATCATCAACAGATCTTCGATATTGAACCTCCGTCATCTCGTCAAGTCGATGGCTCCCAAGACGGGAGCACATCTCCGCTTTCTGTGGACGAAACAGCATGCCCGTGTTGTTCACTGGATGGTGAAAGTTGGGGGCTATGTATATGTGCTCCCCCTAGTCATGAGCACCCTCACCGGCCCAGCTGTCAGCTTCGTGCTCGTGATTTGGTGGGATCGGGGAGTTCGTCCGGCTAGCTGGAGTCACGATTCCACACTTCTCACCGCCCGGTTGTGGTGGAGGCAGTGTTCAGGTGTTCTTGAGGTAGGGGGAAGGGAACGTTCCTACTGGTTGCTCACCGCGTGGATGTGCGCTGGGTGGCAGGTGTGATGATGTGCGTCTTCTCTACTCCGCCCTAGCCGTATTCACCTTGGAACCACCACCAATGAGGGCCGGAGATTGGACCCGGTGAATGCGGTGACGAACGGGGATGGAAGTGCCGAGAGAGGGAGGGAGTTCATCGGTTTGGGTATGACTGGCCGGGATGGCTTGTCCGAGATAACTGATCGAGGTCTCTCTCTCAGAGATATCGTCCATCGCGCCATGCTCAAGTCCCCCTATCCGCAGCAAGACTTCCATCGCGAGATAGGTATTCTCAAAACCCCAATCTTTCATCTCCGTCTGTACTGCCTACCATCCCGCAAAACCAAGGAAACACCGTTCGTTCTTCCTGCCACCAGACACTCCAATACATATTCCGGCGCTTAGCATCAGTCACTCCACCCAATCATCATCCTCCGCTCTTGAAGGGCATTGGTTGGTTCCCTTCAGAATGCAAGAACGTCAGTGCGTCCCCATTCCTCAATCAATAACAACCCGGTCCGGCGCTTAACGATGGCAGGGAACTACGATGATGTCGACCAATGAGGGATAGAGACGTGTTGACCCCGGACGAACAACCCATGTCAGGAGCCATGCGGGCGGATTGCGCTAATGTGTGATTGGGGGAGCTTAGGAGGGAGGTCCGGACAGGGGTGTTGGGGTGGGAGGAGAGGTAGGATGGTAAAAGTTCGTGAGGGACGCAGAGCTGTGCGAAGAAACTTGGCTGGGGGTGAAGGGGAAGGACTTGTTTCTGTTTGTAGTGTGCGAGTCCGAGTGAAGGTTTTGGGAGGATTATTTCTGGTACCAACATGAACGCCTCCTTGCTACGTCTGTTAGAGAGGCACTAGCTCCTCACATGATTGTGATGCAATGGTCCGTTGGCGACGAGGGTGAAGAAGGTGCAAGCTTTCTCCAAACCTTATCCCTCTATCACTCGTGGCCTGGCTGGTCCAGGCCTGTGCGTGGTCTACGCGGTCTCGATCTCGAGGCCACGAGAAACAAACAAACGGACAGCGCCGGCTACCAGCCACCTGGCCGCATACACGGCTTCTCTTGATGTTTCCTTCTCCTTGTGCGCGAATGATACGCGTAACCAAAGTAGGTACCTTAGGTTGTACTGCGTCCAGCTTTTGGTCAAAACAGATAGAACAGGTGCGAGAATGATAAGTAGAATCATGGTGGTACAAGATTCGTGTTTATGATGGCTGGGCTTGCGATGTGTAGCTAGCTGTCCAAGTAAAAATGTCCAGTAGAGTTTTCCTCCGTTCCGCCCAGTTAAATAGCAAAAATAGATAGTTGATCCTCCTTTCCTTGGTGGTATCCGGTCTGATTAAAGACGCCGTCCAGCAACGCCAGATCCCATGCAGTGCGTTCAGTTACTCATTCGCTCTCGCCTCTTGTAGGCCGAGCCCTCCCCCCGTGGCCGTGAGTAATAGTGACTTCCTCCCTCTCGAGGCTGATGAGCCATCGAGATGTGTCGGCGTCGTGAGACAAAGGAAAGTCGGTGTAGATGTCCTTGATAGATATTTCCTGCTCCTCCAGCCCGAGTCCTGAATACGCGGGCATCCCCTGACCATCCAGTCCCATGTGTCTTCAAGCATCGACCGCCGTCTCGTGGTCAAGTTTCCTCCTCTTGCCCTTTGGTGCCGGCGCCATCCTCGGTGTGTAGGTCACCGTCCGCGTCACCACCTCCCTGATAT
This sequence comes from Coniochaeta sp. 2T2.1, assembly GCA_009194965.1. Taxonomy (NCBI): domain Eukaryota; kingdom Fungi; phylum Ascomycota; class Sordariomycetes; order Coniochaetales; family Coniochaetaceae; genus Coniochaeta; species Coniochaeta sp. 2T2.1. The sequence continues at coordinate 3,653,410 of VSMA01000003.1, forward strand.
GCCGCACAGTAGACTTCGACTCGCGTTTCGAGCCGGTGACAGCAGCATTCGCCGTCTTTGGTGTTGTTGCCGTAGCAGCGGATGCAGACGCGGTAGCAGCAGCCGCACTCCCTGGCACCTCAGTGAATCTTCGCGACTTTAGCGCGGCATCCCAGTCGAAGGGCGACCGTATTGATCGTGCGCTCCAGGGTGACTCTGGCGAGTTCACCCCGCCGCAATTTGACATGGGGGAGGCGGGGACGTTGAGGCTCGGGAAGTTAAGGTTCGTTGCTGGTGCCGAGAGCGGATACTGCGGACCCGGGGCAAGAGGGCTCATGGGCGTTTTCCTGCCAGCAACAACAGCAGCGGGCTTTGGTGACTTCATCTTCTCCACAGCCTCCAGCACTGCGGACTTTGGCGGATGTTCATGGTCGTCACACTTGCAGCTCACATCCGTCTTCTCTGATGTGGCTGTAGATGGCGCGCTGTCGATCTCTCCCTTCTCCTGCTCGGATGATGACGACTCCGCGCTGTTGGTGGTGCTATCCGAAGAAGCTGAGGTTGAGGTAGATGTACGATTAAGGGGCATCTTGCCGCTGAGCGGGGGTGATGCAAGTGAGATGTTCTTCAAGAAGTCCATGTAGGCAATAGGCGGGGTAATAGGAGTCTTCTCTTCGTGCTTGATGCGCGCACTCATGGGAGTCTGGCAGGGAAGGCCAGCAGAAGGAAGTCCAGCTGATGGCAGAGGTTCCCGGAACATGGAGAGAGCCGAGAGAGGGGTCGTGGCCGAGATGGCCGATGGAATATCGCGAAGCACATCCTTGGGGAAGTTGGCGGTAGAGGGCGTGGCCAGGGCCAGCGTGGGCTTACGCATGGGGGCAGTGTTGGTCGCCATGGCGGTTGAGGTTGGTGATGGTGGTGGTGGTCAAGTCCGTGATCTTCAACCTGGAAGTCAAGTGAATGACTTGGTGTTGCCCTTCCCAGGTTGGAGCTGCCTCTCAGAGGTCAACTGTGCCTTGAGATGTTGCTGAGGACGGCAACAGTCAAGACTGGAGGAGGACAAGCAGTGACGAGAAGGGAAGGGAGATGCGGGAGAGCTGCACGAGGGTGGTGGGAGAAACGGTTATATGGCTACTGTTGTTGTTGTTGTTGTTGTATGGGTAAGGTCGAATAGCAGCCAGTGCTATTTTCAAGTTGTTTATTATTGCTCCTCAAGTGCTGGCGCTTGGGAGGTGGGTCGGGAAGCGAAAGGCCGTGGGCTGGTGAGATTTCCCTGGTCAAGGTACGTGGTTGGGTTCACGATCCTCGTGGCGTCGCGGGCCTGTATCTGGCGGCCAATGTGTAACAAACACGAGCAAGGTTCCGATTCGTGATATGTTTTGGCAAAAAGGTGGAAGACGGGAGAGATGCCGCCCGAGAGAAGAGAGGAGGAGAGATAGGGGAAACGCTTTGAACTTGTGTGAGCCAGAGCACCGGAACGCAGAAGGCAGGAGGGAAGAAAGTGAAATAATAAGTCAGGGATGTAAGTGGAAGGAAGAGAAAGTGACCAGAGTGGTTTAGGTAAAGCGGCGGTACATGGAAGGAGGGTATGTCGACGACTAAGCGAGAAGCGACACTTCATCCATGCTGCAGGCGCTTGCGGAGTGTGCTGAAGGCTGAATGCTGCCTTAGCGTGTGAGCGGTTTCAACCTCACCCGCCCCTAGTGGTATATTACACTTGCATTTTGCCCGAGTACCTTGAGTGCCACTGGACACGGAAGGAGCATTCAATTGTGGAAGGAAAGCGGACTTGCAGAATGAGTGGGCAAATTGAAGGAAGGCGCAGTTGAGTTGATGCCGTGGAGGCAGGAACGGTGGGCACGGGACAGAAATCGTGACATGGACTTACATGATGGTTCCAGCGCTTAAAACAGCCACGGGCACTTTCCACCGTTGACACTGCTGATATGCTCAATCGTTGACCACAAAAATCTGCCCTCGTGTGTTCTGTGTTCTGTGTTCTGTGACAGACAGGAAAGATGGGCAAATTAGGCCTTGAGTGATGGGAATTCGAAGGAGATGCCTGCTCTCCGTGCTGCGATTCGATGGTAACGGGAGTTGAAGGACAGAGCGTTGATTGGCCGAGCGTCGCTGGAACCTGCAGCTCTGGAAGCGCTGGAGGATATTATTAGCACTGTGGATCTCTGATTCGCCGGGATCCACAGGCTCCACTCTTTGACGCTCACCTCACTTCAATGCTTGTCCACTTCACGATCTGATCTCTCAAAGTCTCAACCACACTTCGTGACAAGGAAGAGGCCTCAACCCGTGTGTGTGTGTGGGTGTGCCTTGTGAACCACTTGGGGCCGGTGTGCTCTGGGGTTGCCGCCTGTGCAACTGAGAGGAAGTTGCCCGTTCGTCTTTCTTTTCCCGTTGTCGAATATAGAACAGCAAATGACCGAGATGAGTCCTAGTTCGCCGAGTTGTGACGGGGGAGATGTGGTGATCGAGGAGGGCGCGAAGGGATTATGTGACACGGCTCAGCCGATGTCCAAACGTCTTCAAATATTCCGGAGTTGGGCAGCAGTTTATCCAGGAGTCACAAACCGCTCTCGAGCTCTGAAGGGGGATGCCAGACATATATGCGTCTCTGCTGCGCAGCTCACATGCACACGTCGTCCAACAGCTACGACACTCTGTTGCTAGGCCTGCTAGGTAGGATTCTACTACTCTGTGGTCTATCCATAGCACTGCTTCAGTCAGCGCGCGGTACCAACCTGCCTCGGCTACTTGCTTCAACGTCGTTCAAGTCGTCCAGGCCAAGTGGCTGCTGCTATCCAGAACAGGCGCTTCCTCAAGGTTGAGGAATTGGGCTACTAAGAGACGCCGACATCGAGTTCATACAACAAGCGCTCCAGAATGCACATGTCGTCGAGCATTTCGTTGGCTACCGACCACGTGGGCCAATATTAGCCACAGTACATATATCGTGCGCTTAGGAAGAGTGCCTGAGAGGGTGCTGGTTGGCTGTCCCTCCAGACCCGGACTGCCTCGAAAGCCCTGAGTACGTATAACTCGGAGCGCGCGCCTGCTCGCACCGCATCTCGTCCACGACATCGATTTGATGTGGACTGCGTACACCAGATGCCGGTATGCCGGCGTCAGTGCATGGCCGCGGCCATTCCAGGACTCACTCCATTCATCGAGCAGTGTCGAGACATCCATACAGCTCGAAAGCCATGAGCCTTTTGCGACAAGGTGTGCTCTTATGTCTTCTGGAGAGACTGAGTGCCGAGACAGTGCTGCTAGGTCTTCCAGAAGGTCCGCGCCGCTGCCGTACTGCAGCGCTCCACTTGAGCCGCCGAACTTATGGTAGCAGGATCATAATCGCCGGGTCGCATGAGGTCGACATCCCGGTGGATGCCTGCGTACAGAACTTGCCCGTGGGGACAGTCCGCTCAAGGTTTGCATCCTGGGAATTTCGAATAGCGGGCACATTTCGCATTTCGCATCTCACAATGGATGGGGATGGAGAGATCCCCCAGCACACTTTGGGGGCCACTCGGTTAACGTCGTCAAGGCACGCATATCTTACTACACAGGCAGGACGGGGAACGTGTGATTGCAGCTGCCAGTCGCGCAGTCAAAGGAACGACGACAGAGAGACGTGCAACAACCATTATATTGTCAAGGGGGTTACCGGTCAAATCCCTCCTGCACATCAATCCTCCAAACTAACCTGCTTCAGGACCATCTCCGGCGGCAAACATCCATGTTGGCGCGGCTATCGACTCGCCATGACGTTGGCCGGGGACGAGTAGCGCGGCTCCGTGCTTCACATAACGCAAAGCGCTTGGAGTCCCGTCTCACATGCAGACAATAAGCTCTCAGATCTCCCCAATGCTTGATGGGCCTTCCCCTGCGACCAGCTCGCGCATGGGGTCGCAAGACGGGTCTGCGTAGTTGACGCTTCCTGCTTTCCTAGATCACTACGTTTTGACTGAGACGATCCATCCTTCAAGCCACTTCGCAGGCGCTCACATCGCATCGCAGGGCAGCGCGCAGCAACGGTCTCCTCGATTTCAAGGAGCTGTATGCGATCCTTGCAAAGGAGCGGCTGTTTGGACACCCGGTAGGATCACGTCCGAAGGATCTGGCGCTACCGATTCTGCTGTACTGTCTGTTGGGTCAGTCACCAACGGACACCACCCTCTTGGGATGACCAGGTGCAAGTGAGATATCAACGGAGCGAACTATTGAATGCACGTTATATTCCTACGGACATGCCCATGAACGAGCCACGTCCAGTGTGATTCCAAGGAAATGGACAGTCTTGAACAGGGAAGGAATAAGGGGGCTAACGACCTCGTCTGCATGGAGGAGATACCCAAGGGACATCGCTCTGCATTCGAGATTGGATGCTTAGGGAGTGCATTGCCCTAGCACCTCGGTCAAGGCAAGGGTAACGGCAGAATGGCAAGCCTTCGAGAACGGATCGTTGTGCTGGTTGCCCGCTCCCGGAACTAAGATCTCAATTCTTGTTGTTGTTGCGGGCAGGGGATGGGCCAAGCAATGAGAGTTTACTCTGACACCCATCGTCTGTCACTGTTCTGCCAGCACCGGAGGCTGGGTGGTTCCGTGTTGTCCACAGTCAGGCCTAGGGCAAGATGGTGGAAATATGTGAGTGTAATTTCTGGTCAAACTGGAAAGTATCTAGGGCTTTGTTTCGCAGCACAAGCTTCCTTTTCTTTCCTTGATTTTCCCCTTCCTAAACTCCTCGTCCCCCCGTCGAACCCCCTTTGACTGTTCCGTCAACCTTTGTCAATATCCGTTCTCTTATCAATGGAGCCGAACACGATACCTGCTCCGAGAGTCAGTTTCCGCATCTCCTTCTGGAGCCGTCACGGAAGAGCTTCGCATCACATACCACGCGATGGCTTAGGCATGACCGACCCCCAACCCTGGCATCGTCCCCTGGTTCCCAAGGGAGTGGGAGCGGCGGAAGGCCTCCGACGCTCCGCTCCGGCGCAGACTCTAGGGGTCTGGCGAATTAACATCGGGCTTGGGAGGATCAGCAACGGGAGCGGCAACGGCGGCTGTGGCCAACAGAGTCTCAAGAAGAGGGATAGCAGCGGAAAGCTTCATCTTCGGTGTATCAGGATACCACGGGAGTTAAGAGGCAGAACGCTCGAGTGTTGATGGCTTTTGATGATGTTTCGACTTGGAAGTCTGAGATTGAGTATGGTCGTAAAAGGACCGCATCCCAAACGACATACCGCCGTCTTTATATAGTCTGCTCCAAGATCCATCAGGCTGGACTTGTCTAAGGCTGTCCTTCAGTGTCAGCACCGATGATACCATGGCTTGAGGTATTTACGAAAGGTCTGATTATGAATTGTTGATTACTCGATAAGGCCACTTCTCATCATCAACATCAAATTGAGGTCATCACGATTACCGTCAGGGACACCGGTTACTACCTTAGACCGTCGAAATCCCTGGAAAGATGAATGATCCTCTCCGGAACCCTGGATTAACAGGGTTAAAGGATCATGTGAAGCTGCAACAGCCCGAAGCTCAGTGGCACCCTTCGTCCCCTGAGCCCACCTCAGTATGAAATTTACGAACAAAGGCATACATCCGGTGTTATGGCTGAGACAGGGGAATCCATCATCGAACTACTTACGAGGCGTGGACGTTTATACGTCGTCGCACAGACTAAGGTGGTCTCTCTCGGGCCGATGGACCTGCTCGCGGATTCTTGATCGAGGAGTATGCTCTTTTGTCACTGGGAATGGTGAACACTGCTCGTATAATACTTGGAGTGCTGTCTTTAATCGTCGAGTCACGTTTGTTCGCACAGTCCCATTCAACTTGATTGTTTTAGATGGTGTACGTAGGCAGTGTTGGCATAATCGTTATCATCATCAAGTATAGACATGATATTCTTATTGATACTACCATAATGAGACTTGAATTGGCTCCAGTCATGGCCGCTGACGCAATGCTGTCGTTCTGTGAGTGCGTTGCCATATACGGACTTGTGGTATAACGGCCATCCAGCCTCACAATGGGGCTCGTGCATTCTCTATCAAAGAATAAGGTAAATTGAGTATGATCCGAGTATTCCCCTCTCGAAATTCACAAACAGCTTACGTCTCTGTGCACTGGTTGCGGAACTACGATGCCTTGTCAGGGCATCTGTCTTGTCGCCTATCCACCTACTCTCTTCCTCACTATGAACCAATACTATCAGGCAATACGGGCCTCGGAGGGGGACGAGACTGAAGAGGGCGAAACTCTCCCCTTTGCCTATCAGGAAGTCCAAAGCACTGGGCACACACTATGGGGGAAAGCCGATCTATGGGGGGAAGCCGATTTCTAACTGACTGGATCAAGCTACCATCTTAAAGGTCCCGACAGAGACTGCCTCGGCGCTGGTAACTGGACCTCATTAGGCCCAGGTGACGAGATAAACTGCATCACAATGCTGGACGTATTTCACCAAATACGCTGTCTCAACATCACTCGGCAGGCAGTCTACCCAGAACGCTACAATAGGACCATCGCGCTTGGGCCGGACAGGACCATCCCAGTCCAATCACCATGCCGGTAAGAAGTGCATACTCTATCATAGAATATGGACACTAAAAACAGATGAACTGACATCTTCAACTTTAGCGCACTGCATCGACTCCCTCCGCCAACTCATCATCCGCCACAACGATGTAGCTACGCACTACTGGCGCTGGGAGGATTGGCAGGATCCGCCACAGACGCGTACCTACCCCGAAGTCACGCACGTGTGCCGAGACTCTGATGCTGTTCGCGATTGGGCTAGGGACTACGTCATCACCGATGGCCTTGATGCTTTCACTCGCGTGGCGTTTCCGTTAAGGGCCGGCAAGGAGGATAAGATAAAGGACGCGAACGCGTATTGACATTGTCGTGGCATTTCGAAACTTATCTTGGCCTCTGGAATGGTGATTATGAAGATAATAAGATAATAACCACGAGCAGCCAGTATACTTTGTCCTGACGGCATCGCTGGTGGTTCTGATTGATCGAATTGTTGTTGAGTGTCATGATGAATTGGTTGAGGTCAGAAAAGGGGCTGGAAAAGGGGCTGAAGATGAGGGTTAGGGTTGTTCACTGCTCCGGTTTCTAATGTTCCACAATCATCAGCTGCTTCCGCTTCGCGCAACAATTCTGAGACAGCTGAAAAGAACGTCATACTCTACGATTCCCTCCTTCTGCAACTCTAGGTGGTAGATTATCGAGAGTCAGCACCCGCAATGAACCTCACGATGCGCTGCCAAGAGCGCGGGTGGCTACACTATACTAAGGTAGGGGGTAGCCGCTGAGTGGTTCAATGGTGTGCCACAGAGAGAAAGCTGCTGCAAGCTCAGCCCCAGACAATGCGCGCGTCCCGATCATTGTCGCCCTACGAGGCGGCTGGCCAGGCCTCAAATAAGTTTTGACATTGACAGTCAGATATGTTTCATAACCTCCCAGGACAGATAGTTCAGTCCATTTTTAATTCAATTTCCGGGCTATGTTTCTACATCCTGTCTCCTGTCCCTACCTTACTGTTCTCCTCAAGTCGAGTCGAAGCCGGAGCTGAGCCCAGCTGAAGCTATCACCTAACACTAACACCCCGCATATTTGGACCCCTGAATCGCCCCGCCTGACGAAACGACGTCTCCCCCATCGCACTTCTCGCGCCAAACGAAACCACATTTCAAACATGGGCCTCCGAGACCTCATGAAGAAGAAGGCGGACCTACAGGACCGAGACACAGACGCCGAGACGATATCGAAGCTCGCCTCCCCCGAGTTCACCTTCATCCGCTCCGACACCATCTCGCAAGAGATCATCCACCCGCCGAACCACCCGGGCGCCCCCGACGACGAAGATGACGCCTACCTCCGAACGAAGGAGAAGGACGGCGGCGGCAGCGGGTCAAATACCAAAAACCGCCTCAGCCTAGACGTGTTCCGGTCATCGCGCAGTCGGAGCTCGTCGGTGACGAGCACCAAGAGCCAGGCGAAAGATCTAAAAGACCGCGAGTCGGCGTCTAAGCGCCTATCGCACCGGTTACACCTCAACCGCAACCCGAGCAGCTCCGAGGTCGTCCCGCAGAACCTGCCGGAGATAAAAGCCTACACACCCGACGGGCAGGAGGATAAAGAGGGCGCGGAGCTACAGTGGGAGAAGAGGGCGACGATACTGGCGCGGGAGAACGAGAAGCACCGCAGCCGGCCGGACTCGCCGGAGTACGACCCGGATGCGGTCGACAGGGACTTCTCGCAGATGCGCGTCGGGGACGATGGGCATTCGACTCCGGCGCGGCCGAGGGGGGCTGATAGGGGGTACAGCTCGCACAGTACCGAGATGATAGGGATGGCTATGTCGACGCCGGAGGAGAGCGCGGCGGTGGTCTCGACTAAGGCTATTGATGAGGATATACAAGAGGCTATCCGGTTGCATGAGGAAGGGGAGCTGGAGAAGTCGACGGCTATGTTCGGCCGGCTTGCGAACCCAAAGGGGGCTAATAACCCTCTGAGTCAGGTGTTATATGGACTGGCATTGAGGTGAGCCTACCCGTTCCCCAGCATTCTGGACGTCGTGTATCCGGGTGTTGGTGGCTCTCGGGCGCTGCATGGGTGGAAGGGTGTATATGGCCACCACTGCGCGTCTGTGCCCGCTGACTGGCCATGGCATGACCGAGACATATGCACATGCTTCTGGGGGAACGATCCAATTGCGGTGTTCATCACACAAGCAAATACCGGCGAATGCAGAGGCTAACTCAGAGACCTACCAGACACGGCTGGGGATGCACTCCCGATCCTGCCGGGGCCGTCAACTACCTCTCGGCAGCAGCGTCAAATGCAGCGACAGTCGAGAATCTGGCGCTACAGGCCGGCCTCAAGAAGGGAGGCGCGGCCAAGGGCGAACTCGTCCTCGCCATCTTCGAGCTGGCCAATTGCTTCCGACACGGATGGGGGATTCCTAAGGATCCGGTTGCTGCTAAGCAGGTGCGTTGCCCCTTGTTGATCACTCTCCGCAGCGTCCTGAGACCGGCGGGATGGGGTTGGCTCGGCTCTGTCTCTTGACGACGACTCTTGTCCAGTAACTGACTTTGTTGTTCGCAGTACTATGAAACGGCGGCGAATTTGGGAGACACCGGTATGTGGTTCTTGTCTGATTCGATCCGGGGAAGGATGCCGCCGCTTGGGCGCGGTGCCCAACGAACTACCGGATGGTGCTAACCAAGTACGCCGGCAGACGCAATGAACGAGGTCGCTTGGTGTTATCTCGAAGGGTTCGGAACCAAGAAAGACAAGGTCAGTCATGTCCCCCCCCCCCCCCCCCCCAGCCCGGTTTCTGCACATGCGGTAGCAATCCTCCTGGGTGCTTCGAGTCACCAGCCGTCATCCTCCCGACTCCAGTTCCATTCCCGAACATCGAGCAAGTCGTAGGCCATCACAGCCTCTCAGCTCGGAAGCTCAGCCATCCTGTTCTGGTTACCATTACGAGTGCGATACGTTGCTCCCCAGGAGCCGGCTCCCTCGCATAAGCTCCAAGGCAAGCTCGACCTAGCTTACCCCAAGCTAAGGTTGGGCACCAACGGGGCTTATATCCCCTCCGCAAATCAGCTTCTTCAGACTACACAACACCCCCACGGCTCCATGACCCCGATATCACGCATGCATACGCATTTTGTGAGGCTGTAGGCTGACCATTCATTCACTCGACCAGTTCGCAGCAGCGAAGTACTGCCGCCTAGCCGAACAGAACGGGAACAAGACGCTAGGGAATTCTTGGTAAGCTTCACCCTCTTCTCCGACCTCGCATGTCGTTTCGTCCTCCCCCAATCGCAAAGTTGCGTCACGGTCACACAAGCACACCCCCAACGACTCAACCCCGCTGTCTCGCATGTCCCGATGACTTCCCCAACCCCGGGTTGGTTGGCTGTCGCTTCTCTTGGGCCCTCTGCACCAAACCACTCCTACAGATCGCCCTGTTTAGCCTGCTTGCGTATGTCTTAGACTCTTCTGTCTGGGTTAGTGCGCGGCAGTGTCCTTCCCTTCCTTGGCCTGTCCTCTTCCTCTCTGCGGACATGTCTCCTGGAACCGGCAACACCTGCCGATTGGTTCCCCTCCCGTCAACCAGAACGGGCCTCGTACCCGGCCGCAAGTGCAAGTGCACAAGTCGCTCGGTGCACCACCTGAGCCCCCCCCTCCCGCTGTCGATTCGTCAACCCCTCCTCCGTTCTGCCTGACGCAATCACTGGTCTTTGGTTTTAACGGTGCACCGTGACCACTATCACACACACCCTTTCGTCCCGTCCCGGTGGAACTGAGCTTTTTTGGTCATGTTACGAGATCGTCGATCGAGATGGCTGACTTCCGGGGGTGATAGGATTTGGAAGGATAAATATACGCCTGGTGGGGGGAAGAAGAAATGATGGTGGTGCTGATGAGGGTGTTGGTTACGGGGAGTTTGTTCAGGGTTGGAACGGGAGGTTTATGATGGTTGGGAGGCAAGTTGTTTGCTGGTTTGGAGTACATACTTGGGTTAAAGGAGGAGTAGAGCACATAGTTATGATACCTGCTGATATTGGATTCTTTCGTTTGGAGGTGTTCAGGGGATTGTAGTTGTTAGGTATCTTGGGTAGTTCTGTTCTCTCAGGAGTTGATTGTTGCATAGAGGCAGTTGCATTGTGCTATCTCTCAGAGGGAGTGGACATGCTTTACACCGTCCCTAGTAGTTATGGAGCTCATTCCATTTCCGTCACCTAGCGAATCTCTCGCTCTGAGATCAACTGTTGTCAAGAAGTCGTACTCCTCCTAACCGTTTGCTTCGTGTCTGTTCTGCAGTTGGCTATGAAGTTTGCCGAACATGGCGGTCCGAGTTCCAGTTCCACCAACGATATCGAAAACCAACAAAGGAAAAAGTGTCGAAGTCGTGTAGACATGTCCGTTGCGTTGCGGCCGTAGAGGCATCCATCCGTTGGCTTTCCTCCTTCCCCTGATATGCATCCTCCCATGTCCGAGCCTTTGATGTGTGTCTGCGAGACTGGCTTCTCTTCTTCCCCCTCTTCCTCCTAAACGTCGTACAAGAATAGGAAAAGTGAAGAGAATGGATCATATCAACATTAAGAATACGATCTCGAGCGCGAGAGGGCGCATAGCACAAAACAACTTCCTCAACCCACCCCAACCAAACAACAACTCCTTTTGAACGCCACGGCCGTCCTGTCATCGCACCGCCTCCTCCATTTCACTCGCTTTCCCGACCCCCACATAACTTCGTAGAGATGGCATTTTGCCGTGACAAACTGAGAGCAACAAGAAAATCAAAATAAATCACCAAATACAAATGCACGCCTGCTAAATTGCTAGATTCGAAAACAAGAAAAAGGCACAAAAGTCCGCGATATCCTCCAGGTGGGCTGCGAAGCCAAATCGGTTCCGGGTCGTGAGAATCAAAGTAAAAGTAAAAAGTGAAATTTCGGTGCGTGAGCAGCAGAGGTCTCTGGGTAGTTGTGTCGCGGGAGCGAGCAATGAAGTGTATCATTCTCAAAAAAAATCAAAATTCGCTGGTAAACTTCGCAAATATAAAAAGAACCTATCAAATTTGTTCGGGAGTGGCGTTCGTTGTTTCGTTTCAGTCGTTTCATCGTTGTATTCTGTTTCCCTTCGCAAAGTAGGTTCGTTCGTTCGTAGATCATGAGAAGATTCGCTCATGTTCATTTCAGTCGTTAAAAGTCATCGTCATGCGTTCAAGTTTCTGTCGTTATTCTGCGTCTGCTGGTGCTGGTGCTGCTGGCCGTTCCGCTCGGCGACCATCTTGGCGAAACTCCGCACCACGTCGGCGGGGATCTGGTCCCAGAGGAGAGAGCGCGTGTACACCTCCGCCGCGCCGTTCTTGTTGTTCTGCCGCATGTTGGCAAGGGCTTCGGCGAGGTTGCGGCGGCCCTGGCTGTCCGGCTTTTCGGCGGGCGGCTGTTGGGACTGCAGGAAGTCGTGCGAGCTGGCGACGTTGTTGTACTGCGTTGCCGAGAGCGAGAAGATCTGCTCGTTGGTCTGCTCCTGTGTTGGTTGCGAGAGGGAGTCAGACATCTGGCCGAGCATCGAGGAGTCCATTCCGGAGGGGGGGATGGCCATCGACGGTGCCGGTGCTCGGGCCCAGTTGGTGTTGGAGGGTCGGGGAGCCATGGCGTCCATTGCGGAGGAGGACTGCGCTACACCGGCGTCCTTGAAGACGTTCTCGAGGAGGGTTACTGAGGCCTCGTGGACGTCGTCTGATACCCGGATGGGTGCTGTGGCCCGGTTGGAGAGGACAAAAGCCCCGACGAGGAAGAGCATGAACAGGATGCCGCCTGGTTGCGAAGACTTGTCGACCTCGGAAGGCAGAGTGACCTCGGGCTTCTTCGCGGGAACGATCTGCATCGACTCCTGCTTGACGTCAGGCTGGGGTTCCATCGGGAAGTCGCCAAACAGCGGCATGTTGTCCCAGGTGCCGTCCATAGTAAGTCCTTCCATTTCGCCAAAAGCTGAAGGGAAGCCGGTGTGGCTGGGCATGGCGGGACCGGCAGGCATGGCTGCTCCTTCAAGGCTCTGGACATGGTTGGTCAGGACGCTGACCTTCTTGCGCAAGTCGCCGGTTTCGATCGTGTGAGCCCGGATCATCTCCTCCTTCTCGAGGGTGAGGATCTCGATGTGCTGGGCGTATTGTTCCTTCTCACGGAGGAGCATGTCCATTTGCGCCTTCAGGTCATCCATCTCCTGTTCCATCTGGTTGAGAAGGTCGGTGTACTGCTTCTTCTCGTCCTCTAACCGCTCCGTGTGCTGCTTCTTCCTCTGCCGCGAGTCGAGCGCAGCCTGTCTGTTACGCAGGAGGCGCTTCTGTTGCTTGAGCTCTTTGATCTCCTGCTCGTCCGTTGACTGCGCGATGAGGTGGTCGATGTTGTTGAGATTTCGCTCTGCGGGGATGTCGAACCGTGCATTCTTCTTCCGAATACCATCACCTCGTCTGAGCTCATTGTGCGACCGGAACATGGGGCTCCCAGGGCGATTCCGCTTCGGCATGGACTGGTCCTTCTGCGGTGACGGGGGTATGGAGCCATTGCTGGCATGACCGACTGATTGGAACATGGGCATCTGCGTACCGGGAATGCCAAAAGGTGTTGGCGCCGGCATTGTAGGTGGCCGTTGGAAGATGGAAGTTGATTCGTACTCGACAGGTAGACCGTCAAAGTTCTGCACGGGAGTCGCTGCGCCTGATGTACTGAGGGAGCCCCAGTGGCCTGCGGCGCTGTATGCTGCCATCTGCTGGTGTGGTTGATCGAGGCGCATGAAGGGGTTGTTGCTGTGTTGTTCCAGGAACGGGTTGTTGGACGGCACGGACTGCATGTCTACCGACTGCCAGTCCTCGGTCTTTGGCGAGAACAGACCCGTGGAGACGGCGTAGGAATCTCTCCTACTGTCGACCATGGGAGGGGACATTTCCAGTCCCGAGTCGGTACCACTCTGATCGAGGATGTTTTCGTCCAGTACACTCGAGTCCTCCTCTTCAAAGTACTTTTGAGCGTGGGTTGTGTCGACCTTTAGCGGTGCTGCTCCGTAAAATTGTTGCATCTGGAAGGCCGAGACCATTGTATTAGGCCGCCGGCACTGGGAGGGTTGAATGGCAAAAGAGAACTGAAGAATATATCCGACACAAGGGTTTTGTGTGTGCGTGTGTGTGTGTGTCGATCTGAGGAAATGGAAATGGTGCGATCACTGTTTGTTTAAACCGGGTTTGTGTTAGTCGCAAAGACGGTTGGATGATGAGCGGTGAGCATCCGCGGCTTTTTCTCGCTTGTTTTATTTTTGGGGGTGGCCGGGGTTTGTGAGATGGACTGGGTTAGGTGAACCGATGAGGGATCATAGGAAATCCTCCGACAATTCTCTCGTCATCAGACTCTTCTGCGAATTGAGGCTGAGACAAAGGCGTTCTAAAATGATATAGGTAGTCAAGAGGATGGAGTACCTTTTGTTAATCGTGCAGCAGTCGTGTAAGACGCAGCCAGGAGTGGAGAGAGATGGGGGAAGTGGATGGGACGGAGGCTTTTGGATGTTGAAAGGCGAGATAAGGCGATCACTGATCAGATCGGTAAGAGGGAGGCGGCGGCGGGGGATGTGCAGTGGTGCAGTGGGCAAGGTAAAGACGACAAGGGACGGGTGCGCGGGAAGCCGGGATCATTGCCATCTTTAAACGGCACCACATGTCTGAGAGTCTCCAAAGTCTGGTACGAAGGACGGGAGTGAACTGGAAACAAGGAAGTGAGACCTGGACTTACATCACAGGAGACGTGAGAGCTGGAGGTAGGTATTCGGGCTCTTTGAAGCCGTTTCTGGAATTGCGGAGAGAGTGAAGGGGTAAAGGTAGGACGAAGAAGTAAGAGCCGAAGCAACGAAGGAACTCAGGAGGAGGGATATAAGTTTGTTGGTCGGACAAGGTGCTACGAGTGCAATGCGGGAAGCCAGATTAAAAACAAGTCTGGTCTGTCTCTTGTTGTTGGTTGCGAATACGCGAACTTATTACACGGGTCTTCAAAAGACTGTCGTGGTGTTTTGACGGATGGGCCGTTCGGGAGGAGGGTCTCTTCTCGGTTTTGTAGTTCCCATCTGATGACTGCGAGTTCTGTCAGTCAAGACCTTGGATGTCCTTGGACGTGATCAAGCACCCCTGTCTTCCGATCTGAAAGGGCAAGATTGGGGGAAAGTGGAGGAGGGGTGACCCAAATGGTACGTACCGACTAGGCCGGCCTGATAGACTCGGCCCGTGCCAGTGGCTCTGGTCAAAGAAGCACCCAGCTTGGTTCTAGCGGCGGGGATTCTGACTGCTGAGCTCAAGACGAAACAAGAACCAAAGATACGGATTCTGAATTCCGGTTGGTGGTTTTCGAGAATCGAAGACGAGACTTACAGAGGCTCCGGGTACTTCGGTACTCTTGAGTTGAAGTTAAAGTAACAGCCGAACAGTGTATGGGATAGAGATCTCGAGAGGCTGCACTGGTCAGCCCAAAAGATGGCAGGAGGGCATATAATAGCAAGGATATTGTGTCATCTGGAACTGTATCATGATCCTGTCGCAGTGCCGCTCCTCCAGGCAAGACACAGTTGACTGCCAGGGCCGAGGTGGGAAGTGTGACAGCTGACACTTGTCGATGTCATTGCCTGGAACTCTAATAGGAGGCTTACCCATGACTGTCGTCGACTGCTTTACCTTCGGGTAGAGGAATAGCCCTTGGAGCATCTGCCTTACGCTCTCTCGAAGTGACGGCGTCGGAATCAAAGCCGATTGAGGCTTTTGGCAAGAGAACCTGGAAGTGTCGAAAGTGTCACTTCAGTCGACTTACAAGGCTTACATAATTTTCTGGTGTGGGGTCTTCCAGGTTCTCAGTCGCGGGCTCATCTCCAGTTTCGTTCGTCATCCTTCAACAACAACAAAAGATAATGACATCTCTATTGAACCCCTGAACTTGTCATCACTTCATCACATTCATCACATCAGTGACTGGTCTTGACAAAGCCTGCACAGGGTGATGGAGACCAGGAAACAAACGATTCCATCGGCTGCCGGAGATGCCAATGCGTCGAGCAAATCCAGTGGATGTGGAGAGCGAACTCGACAAACGACTGGCCGCCCTGAGCTGAGGTTGGGCTGCAACGGCCATCAGGTCATCGATACCCAAAGCACCCTCGACACCCGTCAACGGTCCAGTGACTGCTGAAGGAACCTATCCGGCACAGCTTCAGTGGCTGACCCGAGACATCCCAGAACATCTCAACCCACTCAGACCCTGGCAGATTCACCCTGTGAATGCTCTGAGACGTGCTCTGCGCCCCCATTCATGATCATCCCACAGAGGGCACAGATCCTGGGATGGACTGCATTTGGTTCAGCTGCAGTGGATTCGCTCACTAAACAGGACTGGTGAGAACGCCACTGCTCGATGCGCCAAACGGATCGCAGCCGCTACACCAGAGCGGCATCTCTTCACTGTAATTGCTTCACTTCTGGACGCCCGAGCAATGTTCAAACCAGCCGAGTGGTAGAGATGACTAGAGGCCACCGAATCCAGATGAGCATCGATCTATTCGCTTAAGCTCCCTTGGATGGCGCTTGTCCCCTCGAACTCAGGCTATCAGGATCTCAACTCGAGTGTCCAGGCACTGCATACAGCACACAAGATTCGATACGAAGCCATCAGACGAAGCAATTCCTGGTTGTCAGGCTCATAACGAGACGGAGCCCACCGGTTTTTACGACGCTTAACCCCGTTAATCTAGCTGGTCGTCTGATCCGGCGGGGGATTATGCGAGCGTTTTGTGAAGACATCGCGACCGCGATTATGCTTCCTTCGTCCCGATTCCCCGACTGGTTCGCTTCTCGCGGGATGCTTCAACGGAGGTGACTCTGCCCTGACGGCCCCAATCATCGACTTCTTCCCAGTGCGGTGTGCGTTTTCAGCTCCAGCGTCTGCCGCGTTCCCGTTTTGAAGGCTTTTCGGACGTCGTCATTTTGAGGGCGCAGGTCTGTCGGTCACGTGATGTCATTCGAGTCGCTTCGCTTGCGGCGCGTACTTTTGTGTCCCCATCATGAGGCCTTCCTCGCCTCACTCTTGCAGCTTACATCTCCCTTCTTACTACCAAGCCGGGTCTTGGGGTCAGACTTGCCCAGACCGCAAGCCTCCGGGGTCCCTCGTCATCTGATTGAAATAACAAACACAGAACGGGCCATCAACCCGTCTCTCGACTTTATCGCGACACCAGACCTGCTCTTTGACAGTTGACCGAGGTTACCGAAGGAAGAAAACGGGGTGGCTGGTGTTTCGCTCACTTGCATGTACCCCAAGTTCTACGGGCCCGCAGCAGAAGCTCAGCCTGAACTCACGACTGGCTAGGATTGAGTGTGCATACAGGCCGCATATTCGGAGGCCCGCTACCAAACTGGACCTTACTGCCCAAAGGGACGTCTCTACCCAACCCAAGATACGAACTGTCGGTGTGTTTCTGGTCTGACACGCGCGAACGCGTTCAGTGTTCGGAGTGGTCATGCCATCTGTTGACCCGACCTACAAACCGACCCTAAAAGGATACGCCTAACTAGCCTTGTCTCAGGGGTGGAAAAAGCAACGTCAGGAGTCATTACAGTTCCAATGCCCGTACACCTTGCTCTCACCTCGGCACCGTGGGGGCGGCGCCGTCATCGACTCAACCAAAGGACCTTGTTTCGACGATCAAGGCGATGCTGTCCTTCCTAGTTTGGCGGCATGGTATCACATCTGGCCGGGCTTGAGTTGACCTCAGCCTCACCTGCTTCCATTCGGAACTGGCGTCGGCTATGAGCTTCACTGTTTGGGTTCCTGGAATGACGACGGTCACCTTGGGATTCGACTTGTGTTATGTTAGGGAGTCATCACAATCAGGACCAACTGCCAATCAAGCATGTTGGCGCTTTGTGCGACCTGTTGGGCGAGCTTTCATTCCTGAGGAGTGCTCAACCACATATTCCTATACGCCATAGACACACATCCTCTTCACTAGTCACAACGACGACGACAACTCCGCCTGGATGATTGGCGTTGGTACCAGATCCGTCAAGCAGCTTGCGGATGTGTCGGGTTCAGCGCAACTACGGCTGGAATGATGATGTGTGCCTCGGTGCACGGCAAACTGTTCTCTACACCATTCTATCCGAACGCAGGCTGTTGCCTGGTCCTCAGCCATCACAAGAGATCTACAATATGACTCCGTCCGGACCTGACTACTGAGACATTCGCCTTCTGATAAGAGCCCAACGGACGTCAATCGACAAGACAACGCTACACACCGACTCGCCCCGGTATCAAAGCTATTTGGGCCGGTTGAAGCGGAAATATGTCACTGCCTCTCTACTGTCGGGCGTCGGAAGCTTGAGAGCATCAAAGTCGTGGGTCTTGTCATCGGCATCCGATACACCGCTTCGTCTCGCGTCCCAACGTGCCTGATGTCTGGTTGGCGCAGAGATTTCGCGTATTTCTGGACGTGTAGACTGATGCCGCAGACAAACGAGCCCAGCATCAGACAAGTAACGCCTGGGACCGACTTGGAGCCGTTCCCACGTCACATGTGGCGTAGGGCAGGCAAGACGAGTCCCTGAGGTCAAGGTGCCATCAGCGTCGAAAGTCCCAGCTCCGGTTCCTCCTCCGGCCCCCACGCCTTCGCTGAAACCCTCATTGTCCTGTCTTGTTTCACCGATTTCACCGCTGAGAAGGAAATAGCACCCCCAGCCTTACTGATCCAGCTGAAAAGTGGGACGCCAGAACGGCGGTGAGGCAACAGCTGACGTTGGAACCGGATGTTCCTGCCCGCTCCTAGCAATTCTTCCCAGTGTTTCAAATAGCGGTAAAGACCGAGGATCAGCAACATCTACTCCAGCGGAGTGCGGTGAGCGGAGACAATGGGCTTGCCGCATTGAGGCTCTGTTGCCCGTGTCCCTAGGGAGGAGACGGCCTTTCACGCAAGATGATGGAGACGAGTGTTGGTTTCATCGTGCGGTGGGCGACTCTTGTTTGCAACTAGAAGTCTAGGGCCCTGGAGATCTGGATCTGAGGATTTTTCTTTGGCTGGTACGCGCCAATCATATCACCACCGGACCTGCATGCAGATCGCGAGGCCGACGGTTGACTTGCATCTTTGCCGCCGCTTGAAAGGCCAGCCCTGACGGGAGCTTGCATACGGCATCTACACGGATGCCGATACCTTCTGATCTGTTTGGGTCCGTGGAAATGGCGAGGGAGACTGACTCGGGGAACACAGTCCAGCTTCGTTGGTGTCACGACAAGTCTGTCGGTACGACGAGGAAACCTTAGCTTCCCAAGGCTCTTCCACTTTGAATTATTCGAAGACTGAGCTATGGTGGAAACGCCAAGTGGTGATGGGGTGTGTTTTCTTGGTAAGTTTGGTAATGGGCTTAGAGAGAAGACACTGTCCCAAAATGCTGGATACACCACGGCACGGTGGTTGCGGTCGTGCGGTCTTGCGGCCGCCGCACGTATGCAAACGCGCGCATATCACATCACGCGCACGCACTGCGTCGTTCTGACTGCTGTCATCGCGAATATTTGTGTTCTTGCACCCCAAAAGATTGGATATGCCTATGAGATATTGTCAAAGATCTCTTTCTCAACCCCGGCGGCTGTCCGGGTGGCCAAGGACCTGAGCGGCAGAGGAGAGACGGCAACATGCCAGTTCTTCTCTCGGGATATTCTCAGAAAGGACTCTGACCTTCAGAAAACACCGAGCTGCCAGCTGATGGGCTTGCATCTCCAGTTGACTGCACTAGGATTGGCATACGAGACGGATTGTTCGGAAAGTGCAACTTGGCCAGCGTCTCGGCCACTTTGGGGGGGGGACTCCCAAGGACTTTACGACCAGTCTCAGGGCAATCAGTACCGATGGTGGACTGATACTGCCTGCGGAGTCCGACTCCTGCAAAGACCACTGGGCAATGGGAATACAATAACCTAGGTGGTGTAGCCGTCATGGAGAAGCCACAGGCATCATCAGAATGTGTGGCATTGTTGCGCGTGTACTTGCTATATCGGGCTAGGGACATTGCTCACGGCGCCAGTCACCCCTTGTCCTGTCCACCCGTTTTATTGCTGTCAATGCCTGTCCGGATCGCGCCTCTCCTTTGCTCTACTGTGTACAATTCTCGACACGTCGTTAGTCGGTAGTCAGCACTAGAACTTTTAGGCTACCTAGGTGCTAAGGTACGAAATGGGCACGAATGGCCTGTTAACTCCATCCGCGAATCTCCTATGTGTCAAGTCGTTCTCGACGATAGGTCTCATCGTATGCTGGTGCGATAAAGCCAAGGAGAGCCGAGCAATGCCAGGATAGGGAAGGGAAACGATATTGATCGGCACCGGCAACTGTAATGCCGGGTACTGAAGACGCCCACATCATGTTCCCAGCAGTAGCAGCGAATATTAAGGTGCCGCTCCTCCTCCTCATGGCCAAACAAGTTCATCCAGACCCATGGTCTTGCTTCCCTTCTCTCCATTTCAACTCTTCACTCTTCCTACCCTCTCCGGACAGTGAAGCTTACGAACACCATCTCGGCCTTCTGCATCTTGCTCCTCCCTTCCGCCGCCGCCGTGCTGCGAACATCTTGCTTCGAAGATGGGGCCGATAGGATCGGCTTACCTTGGGGCGCTCTGACGGAGGCGGCCTGGGACGCCCGCAGGAGGATGTGCGACAACATCGACTGTGGATATCAGAAGGACTGCACCACCAAAAGCGGCGGCAAGACGGCCTCGAGTTCGGAATACAAATGGAGAGCAGATGTGAACCTTGACCGCTGGACAATCTGGGGCCAGGGGTTTTCCGAATGTTTGGTGAGACTATCCCATCCCATCCCACTGAGTTCCGTCCCGTAGCACTGGCCGAGGAACAACGTGTACTAAATTTCCATGCCCTACGTAGAAAGCCACCGAGTAAGTTCGCAGATACTTATTCCGACCACGCGACAGCGGATACTTAACGTAGCGTAGGGATATAATCCGAAAATGCCTCCTGAGCGAGAAGAAATCTGGGGGCACGTACTCCTATGATGGGCAGCAGTATAGGCTATACATGGACGTACGGGTCATCAAACACATATAGGGAGAGCAGATCTAGCCCTCTTGGTTCTGCGGAAACGGCCTTTGAAGGAGTGCCGTGCAGTGTCCCCTTGACATGCGAGGCAATGCGTGGGGTGACTGGTTCGTACGTTCCGGCTTTTCGGACAGTCTGAACATTGGTAGTCCAGTCAAGGCGCAAAAACGGACTGCCTACAGAGGAGGATGGTGAGAGACCCAAACTCAGGATATGTTCCGCGACGGAAGATGTCGACAGAGAAACCTCGCACTGTAGATCGAAGCGTAGCTCAATGGCCTGGACCATTAAGTTACATTTGGTTCCTATTCGCACCGAGCATGTGATCGATCCATTATATACCTTACGCACACGTACCCTTCTGTTGTCCGTGGTGCTTGGTACACATATCTATTGGTATCGACCACCCGCCCTCAACCTTCAACCATCAACCCCCTTGATATGCCCAACTCAAGACCCAAACCTCCACGTACGACCACAGATATCTGAGAGCTCGGGATCCCGTCCGCTCTCCCATAGATAAGCAGATAAATCGCCAGACTAGTACTCGGGTGGGTGACCACCGGGGAATCCCCTGGTGTTGTACGTTTTTTGCTTCCTGCTCCTCCTTTCCTTTTTGCAGTCTGCGTATGATATCCAATGAACTGTGAGGTCGGACAGAAAAGCTGGAGAGGAATTCCTTACGTCCTTATGCCTTTCTCGAAGCTGCGCCCTGAAACTTCATTGTGGAAAGACGGCCTGGATGCGGTGCTTCGTTGCGGATTATGCTGTGATGCACCCCTTTTTGTGTGGCATGGGAGAAGGGTCAGGGGATGGATACTACTTGGTAGGGTAGGTCAAATGCGGTGTCGACGTCGGGTGCAGTGGATGCAGATGCGCGTCAACCCTGCTCCCCGGTTGTGTCAGGACGGGATGAGGGACGGCTTTCCCTTTTCTGGGGGCTGGACCGGACCACATACCCAACCCAAAGTGGCTTCT
This sequence comes from Coniochaeta sp. 2T2.1, assembly GCA_009194965.1. Taxonomy (NCBI): domain Eukaryota; kingdom Fungi; phylum Ascomycota; class Sordariomycetes; order Coniochaetales; family Coniochaetaceae; genus Coniochaeta; species Coniochaeta sp. 2T2.1. The sequence goes on from VSMA01000003.1 coordinate 3,675,049, forward strand.
GTGCGGCAAAACTATGCTTGTAGAACTTTTCAACAAACCAGAGATGGCTGCTCCATCGTAATATAAGGCAAGAAAAGCCGAAGTCAGAGGAGGACAAGTACCAGCACCCCGTGTCAGGGGATGGGAGAGTTCCAGAACGTTTGTCTACTGCCGGCCCGTCCACGTCGTGGAAGGAGACACAGATCGATCGGGAGGGCTACGCACGGCACGGCAGATCATGGATCTTTCCTGTCTGTGGGACGTTGATCGAAAACAGCCTGGGGTTTCACGGCAGCGAGTGGAGGTGCGTGGAAGTAACGATAATGAATGTTATTGCTCACGATAACTGATGTCTCGGTGCGCCGGGGTGACGATGGAATTATTGGTGGTTTCTGGCCCTGTTGACATGCTGGGTGTTGGATTTCAGCCCGACACTGCGTTCCTCTAGTCAGATACTCTTGAAATGCCCCGGGCATTGCATTGTTAGGATCGAGCACGGTCAAGGTAGGTAATATAGTGGTATCATTGGCGTGTTTAGGTCGCCGCCCTCGAGCTATGAGACAGGTATGGATGGCTTCAAGGAAGCAAACATTCACTCCGCACCGCCAGAAAGTCCAAGGTCTGGACCACCTGGATGATCTGAGGTTCCACGATGTGCGAAACATCGGACTGTCCGACCTTTCCACATGGCGTCCTGATATGCCTCCTATCCACGGCACGGCTGGCATGGTCAGCCCTGCTTCATGGCTTCCACATATCTCCAGACACAGCTGAAGTGCTAGACATAGTGGCGTCATGGTTCCGGAGACGCATGGCGGGACAGACACCACGTGCTGGACTTGGAGTGTCTTGCAGCGTCATCCCTGATCGCTGCTGGGTTGTCAAGATGCTTGGTAGTTGACCGAGAGCTCTCACGCCTGCGGACTAAAGTCCCAGAGATCAACCAGCAGGCTGTTCCTCTCCTCCGCCCCTTTCTCCGCCGAGGTGAATATCCTCTTGGGGATCATAAACTCAACAACTGGCGGCTTCTTGACCTCCTTGTGCATTTCTGCCTCGATAAGCTGCATTCCAGTTAGCACACAGGATCACTTGAGTTGATTATCACAAGTTCACTTACACTCTGATAAGAATGGTCCAAAAAGTCCTCAATATTGTAGACCTGCTTGGTGAACTGCTCCGAGATGATCTTGGCGATAGTCGCCACGTTGGGGTGGTAATGTGACTGCAACTGCACGATCTCCCATAGACAGCTCTCGATCGCCTTTGTCTCCATGGGATCCATCTCGTCTGGCAGGAACGGGTCGTTGAGACCCTCCTGCTCAATTTGTTTCTTCTCTTCTGGCGTCCGCGACACCCTGTGGATCATGAAGGTACAGAGAGGATGCTTTTTCAGAATGTTGTACATCCACGGCACGATAGCCACGATGGCGCTGGGAGGGGCGTTAAGAGCTAGCCGTGCCAGGCGCTTGACGAAGCTGGCCACCAGGACAGCGGGAAGATGGGAGGAGGCGAGGAAGGTGTCAAGGAGGCGGAAGAAGCGTGACCGGTGCTTCGAGTGGAGGAGGTCGGCGTCAAGGAGGGAGTAGAGTTTGTTGTAGAATAGCGGGTAGTCGAGATTCCTCTCCTGGATCAGGAAGAAGACGCCTGACAGAGCCAGCAGGGAAACGGACCCGCCCTCGTTATAGCAGTCCGTCAGGAAGTCCATCAGCAGCTCTGGCTTCGTGAACCAGGGCGCTATGGAAGTGGCCATGATCTCCAGAACCTTCTTCTTCTGCGGCTTGTTGAGACCTAATCTCATCAGAGCCATCCACGCTTCTTGTGCCTGCTTCTTGTGTTGTGATAGTGTCCGGAGGGGGTGTGTCTTCTTTTCTGGGGGTTCGATGTAGTATGTCATTTCCTTGCCCGCCTCCGGCACCCCCTCGATTGAGGTGAGGAAGTCGAATACGTTGATAATCGTATCTTCGCCCAGGGATGCAGCTGACGACTCGGAGAGTATCTCTCTCAGCGTCCTGAATGTGTAGTACCGGATGTCGTCGTATACATCCACCCATTGTTCGATAAACTCTGCACGCACACTGTCCTCCACCTCTGGTCGGAGGAGTGCGCTAATGAGTACGGAGAAGGATACTCCAGGGAAGTTGTATTCTCCAGTACCGTTTAGATATCGTGCCTCAGCCTCCAGCAGCTTCATAGACAGCTTCATCGCCGTGTCCGACTCGTCAAAGTCTTGCACCAACCCTGCCAATATCTGCCTGTATTCCGCCATCCGCTCCCTCAACCATCGCACAACTGTCTTCTCCTTGTCCGAGGCATTCTTCTTGTTCGTAAGGCTGCCTGTGGATAATAGACGGATGAAGACTCTGCATAGCGACACCAGGGCAAGGGTGGCTGTATCGCGACCTTGTAGAGCTCCCTCCCCGGCCAGACGTATGAGTGTTGCAATGTTGTTGTAGTTCTTCTTGGACTCCAGGATGCCCATCTCCAGATCTAGGACTTTCGACTCCCTGGAACCGTCGAAATCGGCCATTTTGTCGGGCTCGGATCCGGATTGGTCGTCGTCGCTGTCCGTAGACATTGGTCGCTTCTTCTTTCTGGAGGGTTGCTCGCCATATGTGTGTTTCCGCTTTGACGCGGTTGGTGTTGGTTTTCCTGCCATGCTGGGTAATGAAGTCGTAACGAATAGAAGATGCGGCAAAATGTTCGAGCAGCTCTCCAAGTCTTCTTCCACTGCAGTATCAAAGTGTTGATGATCCCCAATCGATGTGAAATTTTAGCGGGGTCCCGATAAGGATAAGCTCGAAGTCCCGCTTATTCCGCTTACCTAAACCAGTTCAGCAAGGCCGAGTCACGTGCGACCATATTGCCGAAGCTTCAGGTTTTGAGGCTAGCATCCCCGTCCCGATAAAACCTCTCATCCGAAGCAATCAACGTCAATCGCTAGCCAGTCCAGCCCTTGATCTCATCCCACATCACAATGGCGTCCCGCTTGGCAAGGACCGCTGTCGGTATGTCCAGCCTTAGAATTCGCATCGCCGTCGCGCTCAATTGGGTCGCAATCGCTAACAACAAGTGCTCAATCTAGGGGCCGCCCGCCTCCGACCGTCTCTCTCTCAGCGCACAATCCCGTCGTTCACGTCGCTCACAGCCGTCCGCGGCGCCGCCTCCTCCCCCGTGCCCACCGAGGACCCCAAGGCCAAGGCGCAGTCCATCATCGACTCGCTCCCCGGCTCCAACCTGGTGTCCAAGACGGCCATCCTCTCGTCCGCCGCCGGCGTGTCCATCTACGCCATCAGCAACGAGTACTATGTCGTCAACGAGGAGACCGTCGTCGCCTTCTGCCTGCTCAGCGTCTGGGGTGCCCTTATCAAGTTCGGTGGCCCCATGTACAAGGAGTGGGCCGATGCTCAGAACCTGAAGATCAAGGGGATCCTCAACGCAGCTCGTGCCGACCACACCGAGGCTGTCAAGGCCCGCATCGAGAACGTCCAGCAGATGTCCGAGGTTGTCGACATCACCAAGAGCCTGTTTGCTGTTTCCAAGGTAAGCCAGGATACCTACGTCGTCACAGCAGCGTTGATGCCTTCGTTGCGCTGCTATGGCGCTCTTGTTTATTATGGACAGTCACTAACACCTCGGTAACACAGGAAACCGCCAAGATCGAGGCTGAGGCGTACGAGCTCGAGCAGAAGACCGCCCTTGCCGCCGAGGCCAAGGCCGTCCTCGACTCGTGGGTTCGCTACGAGGGCCAGGTCAAGCAGCGCCAGCAGAAGGAGCTGGCCGAGAGCGTCATCGCCAAGGTTCAGAAGGAGTTGGAGAACCCCAAGGTCCTGCAGCAGATTCTGCAGCAGAGCGTGGCTGATGTTGAGAGTAAGTCTTTTTCTGCTTCTCCTCTGCTGTCCTACGCGACAAGTGACTGACTGTTTCATCCAGGGATTGTCTCTTCCAAGGCGCAATAAGCATTCTGCATGTAGAGCCGCGAAAAGAGAGATTTCCTATGTACTACCTTACCTACCCTAGTGTCCATACACGCCTTGTGCGATAGCCAATCTAGTTTTTCCGACGTCTTCTAACCCGCGTTGCCTTCTTTGAGTGCGAATGTTGTGATGGCTTCCCCGCAGTTTCCACAGCCGACATGTGCCGAACAAAACACACGGCTTCGCCCTAGCGAGTATCACTTGCACATCAAAAGTTGACAAAAACCACGGATGCCATCCGCTTACATCAGTATCTTTCCTTGACGGATGCCGTGATGGCCAGCAACAGACCGATGCATCACGGGCACGACACAGCTTCACCTGGCAAGTATCAGGAAACATCAAATAACTGACAAAAAATCATAGATATACGCCTATACAAAAGAATATCTACACCATTATTAAACCCCTCCACACCCTCTCTAATGCGACCAAGGCCTAGCCTTATACCTAGGGTTCTCCTCCGGCTTCGGCCCAAACGGCACCTCCACCTCCTCAGGGTTGATGTACCAACTCGGATCGCCGTTCTTCTGCGTCTCGCTCCACCCGTTACCAAGCCACCTCAACGGGTTCCCCGCGGCCTGCTCGTCGACGTGCTCGTACACGAAGTCCTCCCACCTCGGCGTCCTCAGCGCCTCGAGCGCGTGCAGCGTCGAACCGGGCCACAGGCCGATGATCCTGTCGCCCTGCCCGCCCTCGGACCTGTACCACGACTTGCAGTTGTCCGTGTACACCTTGTCCTTGAAGTACTCCTCGCAGTAGTCGCTGAAGTTCTTGACGCGCTCCGGCTTCGGCTCGAGGGTGGCGTAGTCCTCCTTCTGCAGCTTGCGGATGAGCCGGACGACGTAGTCCGTCTCGGCCTCGAGGATTTTCGTCAGCGAACCGAACCCGATGGCGCTGTTGGGGCCGAACATCATGAAGTAGTTGGGGAACCCGTCGACGGTCACGGAGAGGTAGGACTCCGGGTACGGCGTCCAGCGCTGCGCGAGGGTCAGGCCGTCGCGGCCTATCACCTCGAACGGCGGCGGCGCCGACACCCTGAACCCGGTCGCGCAGGCGAGGGCGTCGAGCTCGACGTGCCGCCCCGTGGAGAGGACGACGCCCGTCTCGGTGACGGAGGCGATCTTGCCGTTGACGACCTCGACGTTGTCCTTGGTCAGGGACTCGAGGAAGCCGACTCCCGGTGTCAGGCGACGGCAGCCCGGGGAGAAGGTGGGCACGATGGTGTTGAACAGCTCCGGCTTGGCGGCGAGGCGCGCGCTCATGTCCTGCCGGAAGTGCTCGATGAGGAACTTCTGCATGTCGCTGCCCTGGATGGTCGACTCGTGGATGAGGTTGCCGTCGTCTTCGATCACCTTGCGAATGGCGAGGTAGCCTGCCGGGTCGGAGGCGAAGGCCTGGCGCTGGGCTTCGGTGACTGTTGTCGCACACGTCAGAATGAGTGGTGGTAAATGGTAGTGGTTGTCTTGACTTACACTCTGTTTGAGACGGATCCAGACCCAGCTGCTTCATGGCGTTGTCGCCGAAGGCACCCGAGATCCAGGTCGGAGAGCGCATGAAGCAGGTCAACTTTGTGCCCTCTATCTTCTGCAGGGAGGGGATGATCTGGATGGCACTGGAGCCGTTGCCGATCACGCCGACCTTCTTGTTCTTGAAGTCATAGCTGTTCATTCCGTCAGCAACACAACTCGCTCCCCCTCGATCAATAAATAAACTCACCTGTCGTCCCAATCGCCAGAATGCAGCAGCTTCCCCTTGAACGTCTCCAAACCCGGCATGTCAGGCCAGTTGCACTCGTTCAGCTGACCCCTAGCCGTGATGAAGATATCGGCCTTGTCCTCGAACGTCTCGCCCGTCGCGACGTTCTTGACCGCCAGCTTCCACTTCTTCTCGCTGGGAAGCCACTCCGCCCGCTCGACCTTGTGCGAGGTCTTGATGAACCGCGTGGCGCCGAACTTGCTGGCTACGTCCTTTAGGTATTGCTGGATTTCCCTGCCGGGGGCGTACATGCGCGTCCAGTGCGGGTTGGGGGCGAAGGAGTACTGGTAGGAGTGTGCTGGGGCTTGTGTTAGTGGTGCCCCATGGTGAAGGGAGGAGGAGTGTGGAGGAGGACTTACATGGGATATCGCATGCCAAACCGGGGTACTTGTTGAGATACCAGACGCCGCCGATCTCTTCATTCTTCTCGTACACCGTCAGGTCGATGTTGCGGAGTTTCTCTGGTATCCTTTTTGAGGCCTGTGTAAGTCCCATTGCCCAAATCTCCCATGCAGAGCCAGAAAACTCACCTGACGGCAGCGCAGATGCCAGAGAACCCAGCTCCAACCATGACCACCCTCAGCGGGCGCAAGTTCTCGACCGTGACATCCTTCAACGTGAACTTGGGCGCCCCGTTCGCCTGGCCGTTTACGTCGTTTACCGAACCCATTCTTGTCGTCTGCCGTCTGGTCACTTCAACTCTGTTCTCAACAAAGTCCTCAAGATGTCCAAAGAAATATCAAGGTGCTGGACAAGTATCCCTTACTTCAACAAAGTCAACAAAAGCAACAAGTGGGAGAAGGCTCCGGCGTTACACAGATCAGCAAACACAATAGATATATCTTTTCCCTCTTACTCCAAATCTCAGTTGTTGGGGAGGCGAGATATTGCCGCGCCCGAGAGCGTGTCGATGTACATACATATAAGTTGGGTACGGCTGCCATAGTAGAGCATAGCTCCTAGCCCCTCCTCCGCACCATCCCCATACCCCATCTCCTCATCCCCCCAAGGAGGCGCCCCATCCAGTCTCCAGATCTGCCCATTATTTATCTCCGATCAAGGGGAAAAAGGAGGGGAGCAAACCAGACCCAGACCTTCGGCATCCGCACATCTTCGCCGCCCCCGCGGGGACCCGTAGCCATTGCCCCGATGGTTCATTAATGGCAGCTACTAGTACCACCAGTAGCGGTCGGTCCACTTGGTGTGGCGCCCGCCCCGGAGCACTACCACTCCCACTCCAGTGGCCACGGTGAGAATGTACGGCTATCCGTATGTGGGGCGCCGGTAGTAGGGTATCCTTACCCCGAGTCCCCATCATCACCTGCTGTCCAAGATAGCTAGCTGGCTGCAAGTCGAGACATTCCCCCATATATCTGCCCCTGTCCCGCTGCTTTGGAAGCACTTACTCACCCGCCTAGCACGTCGGTGATAACCCGCCTCATGCCCTCCTCCTCCAATCAAGCCTGACCTCGGACAGGTGGATGGTTTTAAGCTGCTGGATTCCTTTGACTCCTGCGCACCCGCCCCGTGGGAATCCGTGAGCCCGTGGGAAGCGAGATGCGGAGGCGAAAAAGGGCGGGGAAACTGGTGAAATAGGCCAAGACCGCACCAGAGACATCGAGGTATGGAGAGATGCGGGGTGGGTTGATGGCAAGTTAGGAGTTAAGGAATTCGAGACTGAGTGGTGGGTTGTGGCGCCGCGGCTGGCCGTCGATAGTGTTAGTGTCGTGTTCGGCAAATGTTATGCTAGGGAAGTTGGGGGGGAGATGTGATGATCCGGTGGGTTGTTTCGGGAGTCAATTCAGTCGCCGGTAAGTGTGGAGGTCTCAAGTAGAGAGATCGACGTTGGAAGACAAAGGCAATGTTCACTGCCGATGCAAGGTCCCGAGATCGGGGTTTGCTTCCTACATGCATTTCATTCTTCCATTATTGCTCTTCTGCTCTTCTGCTCTTCTGCTCTTGCTCTAAACTAAGGATACCGGTATCAAGGTTTCTACATGACCTAGCGGGATGCAGTGCATGCGGCAGCTAGAAATGCCGGTCCAAATCCTGGTACCAAACCATGCAGAGAAAACGCCGTTCGCCTGTAACCGTATCCCAAGGCCAGCTCATACATGGCTGTCCTATTCGTCTGTGTACTCCTGCCCTTGTGGCGTTGGTCGTTGATACAACAGAAAACATTCCGGGTATTGGTGGTCTTGACACTGACCTAAAGTCAGGCAAGAAAGGGTGTTAGGCCTGCTGAGACTTGCGCGAACGAGGAAACAGTCGAGAAGCATCATCAAAAGCTGATGAAGTCCCTCTGCAGCTCAAAGTCCTCGCCATCTTCCTGGCCAATGAACTCTTCAACCTCGTCCGAGTCCACGTCATCGCTATCGATCGAATCTCCGTCATCATCGCTGGAGAGATCTCCCATCTCCACGTCTTCGTCGCTGTTGTTCTTGTTGTTGTTCTTGCGCAGGACGCTTGCCCTCTCCCGATGCAGGAGCTTACAGCCCTTGGTTTTACAGACGCCCGTGTTGCTGAAGTCCGGACACTCGCCATAGGCGTGCCGTTCCGGGCACTCGGCGCCCTTGTCGCAGTAGCCGTAGAGGCCGAAGGACCGGCACACGGGGGCACCTGGGGACACTTTGACGTGAGCATATCTGCAGCTGGGGTTTGTACAGTGATCCTTGGCGAAATGCAAGCAGGTTGGGGTGCGCTCGGGGGTCAAGTCATGGGAAAGGTCACAGGCATCACCGTTGATGCATTGCCCTTTCTGCAGGAAGTCCTTGCAGGCAGCCACGCGCGAGGGATCGTGTTTGTAGCGACAGTGAGGGCCTTTTCGGCATGAACCTAGAGAGTAGAAGTTGGTGGTTAGTATTTCATGCCCGTATACGTACCATGTCGCGGCCATGGTTAGCGGGCGCGTCACATCGGCCGCTCGTTCTTGGAGATATTGGGAGGTACCGGTCGTGGAGAATTCTCTGCAGGGCACGTCAACCTTCTTGACTGTGCCCGTTCGTCTGTGAAAGTCTGAGGTCAGCGTCCCACCAGCGTCGAACCGGGAGTCATACCGCTGCGCCTTGACGATGCCGTGGCGGTAGAGGTTGCCGTTCTTGCTGCGGTAGAAGCGAACACCAGCAATGATGGCCATCTTTGGCGTGGCCTTGGCCGAGTTGTTGTCGCCTGTGGAGAATCGGTGGTGAGCAGGAAGTGCAACAAGATCTGGTTGGTGCCGTAAGGGATGCGACTCACCAGGCGCCTTGATAAGCTTGCTGCCGTGCTTGGTGACGAGGAAGCGGACGCCCTCTATAACAACTTCGTGTGGTGCATGAGCGTTAGCAATACCAGGAGTCCCCGCGGCACGTCTAAAATGGCCCGCGAGTTTGGTGCGCTCGCTCATGTCTCGTGCTGACCGAGTCTGGCGGCGGGTTTGTTCGATGGCCGCTGCCCGAGCTTTGGCATCCTGCTCGTACACGGACGAGTTGATAAGCTGGCGGTGACGGTCGTTTCGGATGACCCAGGGCGTTGACGAGCTATCGGAAGCGGGCTCAGACTCGCCATCAGCCGACCTAGCTGCTGGAGTAGCACCATTAAGCACCAGACTCCTGTGACGGTGCACGGGGGCACCACCGCCTCTACTACCGCCACGACCGCCGCCTCGATAGCCCCGGGTAAAGTATGGCGCGCCCCGATGGAAACCTGGATTGTATCCTCCTCCTGTATTGTAGAAACCATCAACTCGTGCCTCCTGCGGCTGGCGATCTGCTGTTGTTGACATACGATGTGATACTGGGCGCTGTGGCGGTAGCGGAGCAACTCCTGCTTGCTCGTTCTTGAAGCGGTTGATCTTGCCTGCGTCAAGTGAGAGATCGGTCAGTCTGTGACTCAAAATCGTGGTGGTGTCGCAGATGTCGCAGTTCGAAACAACTTACCAGCAAGCTGGCTGATCTTCGCCATCATCTCCTGTTCCTCTGCCGACATTGTGATATGGGCGCTTCTTCGCGCGGAATCTAGAAGTTAGTATTAAAGTTATCTGTTAGAAGGTATCGGATATCGTTCGTTGGTGAGCCACTACGTTGTTTGGGAAGTAGAGCGGTGTGCGAAGTTTGGGATGATAAAGGTCAAGAAGCTGAAAGAACGTTGGCGTCGTGCGTCGTTGTTGGCGCTCCCGTATCCTTTGTGGATCGCAAATCACGCGCTAAACCTCATCTGCGTCATAATGCTGAGTAATCTTTGGCTGGACCCTCTTATCGATAACGGTGAAGGCGGGCGGTGAAGGAAGGCACGCAAATCGCAAAGCAACAGACCTACCTACACAGAGGGCACGGCAGGTGAAACCGTGAGACCACAGAGATGTAGGTAGAAAACTCATGAGACTGAGGTGGTTTGATATACCCCTTGTGGCCTAGAACATAGGAATAACATCACGGCTCGCTGTCCGTCTAATCCTGGGATATAACCTCCAATACAGTCCGTATCATCACATGTGTCCTCCAGCAACCACGCTGAGCATCATTTGTCCTTCTCATTCTCGTTCTCGGACACCTTCTCCCACTCATCCTCCGTACTAACACTGCTCTTCGTGCCCTGCGACGGCGAGCTCTCTCCCCCAGCAGCTCGCTGCTTCAGCTCTCCCTGCGTCTGGAGCACCTCGACCTCATTGCTACCCGACGCTGCCGTTGTCGTACCGTCCTTCTCCCCCGCAATCCTTCCCCTTCCCTTCCTCACACCGGCACCAGACCTCCCCTCGACCTCCGTCTCGCTGTCGCCGCTCGTCACGGCACCCTGTCCTATGGGCGTCTCCTTCGCGCGGCGCGCCTTCTCCTCCTCTTGCTGCTGATGTATCTGGAGCTCGCGCGCGAACCAGTTGATGGCCCACCAGAGACCGCCCGAGATGGCAGACAGGATGACGAAGTGTATGCTCTGCGTCGCAACGAGCAGCAGAGCTAGAACCAGCTGCAGGGCGCCGAAAGTGACGTTTGTGGCGATCAGGAGGGTCGGGGTTGGGCCTGGGGTGAAGATGGACTCCCAGAGGTCGGAGACGAAGGACGCCATGGTCGCTGAGTAAGAATAGGTGATGCGCAGGTAGTGTGTCGGTCAGGGTAGTTGTTGCGACCGAATATGAGGCTGTCGCGGTTCGTTGTTCGGGCGGTTTATCGTGGAAATTGAGTGTTTGACGTATTGTCGCTGCAAAGAAGGAAGGATATCGGTGTTCCACGACAACTTTGAGGGAAGAAGCTGCAGCTTCTATGTATTTATTCAACAACAAAGGACAAGTATGAATAGGCTGCCTGTCAAGAAGACACAACACGAAACTGGACAGCGTGGTTTGTTTAGACAGGTGACTCTAGTGGACTTGGGAGTCAGCAAGTCAGTGATGTGAGAGGGAGGAAAGACGTGGTGAGGCAGAAATCTGGACGCGGAAGCCGAAACCCCAACCCCGCTACTGGGGAGAGGAAGGCCAGATCTTATTGACGAGTTTATGTAGTGTCGTGTGGCTGGACTGTTGCCAGGGTCGCTTGACGCGCTATCTACTACAAAGCAAAAGTAATCACGTTCGCAATGGAGGCAGGCGCACTGGGTGTAATATGGAATCCGGCAAAACCGGTATCACTTGCGGCCCAAATTGGCATGCGTGACTGTCCAGAAGCGACATCTGAGGGCGGTCAAAAGGGAAAGGAACGAAGGAGGGGTTGCTCCTGTCAGGTACCTTACCTTACCTTACCTTGCGAGTGCAGATGACGCCCCACCTTCCGTCGGAACTTTTGCAGCTGGGCTTCTCAGTTCGAGATACTGTGCCCCATCGGCAATGAGGTTTCGATGACGGCAGCTTTGACCTCGACAGTGTAAGAGAAGTTGCACTCTGGGCTCGCTAGATCAGATCAGAGGACATGGTACCCAACCGAGGTGTACCTTACTATATTGGTTTGAGAAGCCCCCAGGCTAGGAGGACAACCTCCCCCGTCAGGGCTCCGTCAAAGTCAACGGAAGGGTATAGAATGGCCACGGCTGCTGTCACAGGGGAGGCTGCTCTGTCCGTACACGGCTAAGGCAATCAGAGCACGCATGTATCAGACAGGCTGGCATAAATTAACACAATGAGTGGCAGATGTTGACAACTCAATGAGGACATGTACACAGTAAGTCTATTAAGGTTCTGAGTCTTTGAACAAACGGCAGTGGTGAATGGGAAGATATTGTACTAGTCCGGAAACGGCTTAGCTCATGGTCATTGATGGGCAAGCCTGGACCTTCCCCATGTTTGGGGCGGATTGGACCCCGGTTCTCCATGCAGCCCCGGCAGGAGCACCTAACCCAGCTTGCCCAGCAATTCCACAGCTGAACATTCCATGCTCAACAGAGCCTCAACTCCAGCAATGAATGACCGGCATTCTGATTTCCATTCCCATCTTTCACAACCAAATTGATCTAATATCCCATCCATGGTTCGTTCCAGCGCTGGCTAGCTGATAATACCAACTACCTGTTCGGCGCGCATCCCGCCACAACTGTTAATGATAGCAATGCGAGCTTAGCCGTCAGCCCACAGCGAGTCCCGGACCTTGAATGGCTGAACATCCGCAAGAATCGGCAATCGAAACCCCAATGGCTTCGCACGAGAAGCTGCATCCAGACCCGGAGGCAGACGCCTCAGCTTCCATGTCCCCAGCTGTCGTCGTTGACAGTTCCACCTCGGCCGTCAACACACCGCGGGACCAGTCCAGGACGGCGGTGTCGAGGTACCTGAAGGATAAGGAGGAGGAGTGGAACAAGGTTGCAGATAGGAACCGGCCTCTGACCCTCCTCGAGCTGCCTGTTGACATCCTGCGGCTGATTGTTAAGGAGGCATGTTTGCTCCCCATGTCCGACCAGGTGCTCTCTGAACTGGTGATACTAACACGGGCGGTTACAGATCACCCATACCAACGACCTCACCTCCCTCGCCCTCACGAACTCCACTCTGCACAACCTCGCCGTGCCACATATCTACGCCCGGTTCGATATCGTCTGGCCCGACGGTCATGTGGTCGTCAACGACTCCAAGAGTGTCGACGCCCTCACTTACGGGCTATCAACCCTCTGTCTAGGCACCTCGTTTGCTCGCACCACACGACGACTACGAAACCCCAATGCACCTCCTCTGGCAAAGTTCAAGGGCAACGAATATGCAAAGTACACGCGCAAGTTCTCACTCGGCAACGGTCCGACCGACTGGGTGGCAGAATACTTGATCACAAAGGAACCTGGGAAGATGCTGGGCACTCTCGTCGCCCTGGCCGTGGCGAAAATGCAGTCATTGGAAACATTCACATGGGACATGCCCACCGGCGTTCTTTCGGACATATTCATGAGCTTGGCATCATTGCCGGAATACTACGACAACAACAACTGCAAGTTGGAGAAGGTATGGATCAGATGGCATGATAACAATGAGAACGCAGCAACAGTAACGCCTCCGAGTACTGTCCTTGCGCCAGCTGCAACATCAGCGAGCGTGCCGAGCGGTAGTACTCTGACCCCGATTGGCATACTCTTGCCGGACAATACCCCCCACCCGATACCTAGACGACCCGTCTCCTACGCAGACCACCACGTCGAGTACCCGACCCTCAGCGTCTTGCCACCGCTAAAGAGCCTGACTGTTCTCGAAATCGATGAGCTGGCTTACTTGGACGAGATGGCGGATCTCATTGCGCGCTCCGTCGATCGTCTACAGGAGCTGAGAGTCGGGATATCGGCCAAGACCATGCACAAGGACTTTGCGCAGTCGTGGGACGGCTCGGCTATGCAACAAGTCGACAATAATGCACGGTGGCCTGGCGAAAGCACCATCGGCGAGAGGCGACTGGGAGGTGTGCTGGGTGTGCTAGTGGGCAAGATATACGACATCAGGAGACGAAGCCCTCCGACTAAGTCCAAGGAGAAGCTGCCTACCCCGACGGATCCGCCTGAGACCAATCATACTTCGGATCTTGCGACGTCCGTCGGCGGTGGCATGTCCATCCCGAATCGACGGAAGAGGTTGGACGGGAAGCTGACGCTGCAGACGCTGGAGCTTGAAAGGGTTGCGCTCTCTCTGCATGTCTGCCGGTATGCGATCGATTGGACAGTTTTGACGAGTATCACCATCCTCGACTGTCCCCAGCACGATGCCCTGTGGAAGATGCTTAAGAAACAATATCAGCCAGCACCTATCACATCTGGCTGGGGCGTCAAGCAGACGACTTCAAATCCGCCCCTGCAGTACCAGCTTCCACTGAAGCGCATCCACACCGACGGAGTAACGGCATCGCTGATAAGCTTCATCAAGGAGACCCTGGCACCGAACTCGCTCGAGGACCTCTTTTTACAAGACAGGAAACGCGGCGTCGTTCCGGCGCATTCGGGTGCAGTCACTATCGAACAGATCTTCAAGGGCGCGATCAAACGGCACCGTTCCAGTTTGCGCAAGCTACTTATTGACAGCTCTTCGAGGACCAATATTTCCGGGGCTATAAGCAACGAGCATCCTTCCAACAGGTGGAAATGTTGGGTCCTGCCACCTGAAGTGGTGGCGTACATCACCAGCGGACGGATGAGCAATCTAAGAGAGCTCGCCGTGGCGCTGGACTACAAGGACTGGGTAAGCGACTCTACGCTAACAATCAACAACTACTCTATGCCACACATGGATCGCTAACATCTGTTGACAGCACGCATTCCTCCAGCGTTTACCAAACCTACCGCAACTCCGCTCGCTCAACATACCCAACATAGCCAACCACGTCCAGCAGACGTTCGATCCCAAGGAACTAGCCATGCAAATAGCAGACGTCATCACCCTCCGCCCGGAAATCCAGCTCTGCTACGTAGGCATCTACACCAAGTGCTTCGAAATCCTCGAGACCCGCGACGACAAGTCCACCGGCAGCGGCAGCAACAGCACTAGCGGCGGTAACGAGGGAGCGACAAACGGCACCAGCGTGCACGGCAACGACGCCACGGACGCGAGTACGGGGAGTACCGCCGAGGGGGACGGTACGGTGGATTTGACTACTTCGGAGGACGATGACGACGATGACGATGACGATGGAGATGACGGCGAGGAAGTAACAGATGACGATGATGAGGGCGATAACGACGGGGCGGCATCGAGCAGCCCAATCGATCCGGATGAGACGCAGAGCGAGGGCTTTGGCGGGGATGACTCCGACGACGACAGTTTCGTCGAGGATCCGGCGTTCCGAACGAAGCTTAGGCTGAGGGAGATCCTATTCTACGACGACAAGGTTGCGATCTTCAAGGCCAGGCATGGGAAGCTGTAACACTAAGGGAAATTAGACGCAAGGATCTCAAGCACGAAGGAGAATACTGCTGTGTCTGTGTCACCAGAGGTTTAGCGTTGCCCTCTTTTTTCCCCTGGCTTTTTCGATCTCTTTCCGGCACACAGAGCTCCGGCAGCATGTAAGGCGCAGGTTGATATTTTTCGGTGGTTGGTGGACGTAAAAACGGAGCGTTTTCCTCTCTCCATGCTGCCCTGACTTTTTGGCCGTATGTACTGGTACATGATGCGTTGGTTTTCCGGATTGGAGAGTTGCTTTCGACAGGCGCTTGGGGGAGGGCAGACTGGGCTGCCAACTGTGGCAAGATAGAGGGTAATGATGATCCGATTCGATATGGCAAGTCGTCTGTCTGACTTTGCTCAACACTTCCTGTGAAGATGGCTCGACGATATTCACCATCATCGGCCCACTCGGCCACAACCAGTCCACGGGGCTACACAACCATTCTTCCTTCGATCGACGACTTTCTTCTCCCCCCGGCTCGGCGGCGTCAGGGTGCCTTTTGAAGTCTGAATCGACGATGTCCACACCGATCCCACCCGACAACACCGCCCTTGGGTGTCACAATCCTGCTCTCTTACACGACTTAACCCGCTCGCGCTTGTTTCATGCGCCTTCCGCCAGATAATCGACGAGTTCCACATTGATCGACGACTCGACGGCCACTCCTTACTCTGGGGATACACAACAGAAAACCAACCTGGCCGACATCCCCAAATAGCAGCTATGATGGGAAGGATATTGACAATCTAGTCTGACATCCCACGTCCTCCATTCGCCATCTCTACGTCAGCGTCTCACCTCTTTCTTCAAGAATGAATCGACGATGTCCATCCCACTACGATAGCCCAGTCGCCGGCAGGCTCTCTGGGTGTCACAGACATCCTTCCCTACCCACTAGCATGCGAGCGGGCATCTCGCCTTCACGTATGGGGCTAGCTTTCATGCACTCCCCGTTTTACTCGGCTTGCCGACGGTGAGAGAGCTTGTCTCACACACCTTTTAGGAGACCGAGTCAACCATGTCCACGCGGATCGTCCAACTCGCCGGCAGGTTGTCTGGGTGTCACAGACATCCTTCGCCCACCGAGGAGCACTCGCTCACATCCCGTTTCTTCCGTGCGAGGCGTTAGCCCTCATGCCCCTCCCACGTTGGCACTCGGCTTGCCGAGCGTTGGCGAACTTTGCTTGTTTCACGCCCCCTTCTAGAAGATAGATCGACGATGTCCACACAGATCGTCCACTCGCCGGCTGGTTGTCTGGGTATCACAGACATCCTACGCCTACGATACCGGGCGACATCACATCCCGCTTCTTCCGCGGGATGCGTAGCCTTGACTCCTACATCCCGACGATGGTTGTGCGGCACAGGTGGCACCACATGAGGTAGAGGAGACGATTGTGAAATGCACCCACGACGTCAGAGGCTCCTTGCCGCTTTGGTGTCAGGAGTCCGAGAACGGCATACTAGTTCCCACCCGGAGTACGGGCGGGAGGAGGCCGTTACCACTCTAAGCGATGATGGAGGTTGATCGAGGTGGAGGGGGTTCCAAACGGAATCCTGCTTCCCTTTTCGAAGGGCGATATGGCTGCAGTCCAGATCGGTAGAGAGAAAGGAGGAAGAAGACAGGAACCCAGAATAGCCTCACGAGTCACACCGACGACGTCAGAGGCAGTCCGCTACCTAGTCTCTCCGGAGTTAGGAAGAGTCCGGTCCTTGTCTTTTCCTCGGGACTGTGGGCGGGATTAGCCTCTTACCGCTTGAGGCAAGGCGAAGAGGGTGTTCGAAGCAGACCTCTTCTTTCCCTTCGAGAGACGATCCCTCCAGCTTCTTACGGGTGGTGCCACAGAAGTCCTCGGCCACGATCGTGAGGTACTTGAGGACGTCAGAGGTACTTCGCTACCTTGCTTCTGTCGAGCCAGGAGTCCGAGGAAGTCTTGAGGTCCTCTTGATCCTTCTCCCGGGACGACGGGAGGAGGTCGCTACCGCTTGGGACAAGGTGAGGTGGGAGGTTGAAACTGGTGGACAGAGTTGAAAAGGGGATCCGTTTTCCCCTTTCGATAGGGACATCGACATGTCTGGTTCTCTCACGGGTGGTTTCACAGAAAGAACCACAGACGATCGTGAGCTGCTTGACCACGTCAGAAACACTTCGCTAGCTCACCTCTTCGGAGCCAGGAGGAGTCCGAGGACAGCATCTTGATCCTCACTCGGCAGCTAGCGGGAGGAGCCTCTTACCGCTTGAGGCAAGGTGATGAGAGGATTATTAGAACGTGGTGGAGAAACTTGGAGGCAGAATCCTGCTTCCATTTCGAGTGACCACATGCTCAGGGGAAAGATTGTCTCTTACGCGGGTGATGCCCCCAAGCACCGTCGTGAGTTACACCGACAATGTCAGAGGCATCAAACCACGAGTCCGAGGAGGAGCCTCTAAACCCGGCGGGCGAATGCTGCAGAGGAGGATCGCAGGTCAGAAAAGATTGGAATAGGATCGTTTAACCCCCTTGGGTGAGGATACCTACCTCTGCTCTATTACGCTCAGAGGGTTTAGACCGTACAACGTCAGAGAGCTCAGGGGAGTCGTCCTTCATCCTCTGCGGCACGGCGGGAGCAGCCTCTTGCCGCAATAGGCGACGGAAGGGCTGATCTAGATGCTGGGCAGTCAGATTGGGATTGTTTACCTCCTTCGAGGCTTCAATAAACAGGTGGTTTCCCTTCTCCGTACGCTCCGGAGTCAAGTCTCCGCTAGCAGGCTGGGTTGGGAGCACAAGAACCTTCTC
This sequence comes from Coniochaeta sp. 2T2.1, assembly GCA_009194965.1. Taxonomy (NCBI): domain Eukaryota; kingdom Fungi; phylum Ascomycota; class Sordariomycetes; order Coniochaetales; family Coniochaetaceae; genus Coniochaeta; species Coniochaeta sp. 2T2.1. Next base: position 3,692,848 of record VSMA01000003.1, read on the forward strand.
CCTGACCTGGTTTTGGTTAGAGAGGACGAGGATAGATGCTCATAACTTCTTGGCGACAGATCCTCCCCGTCAGGATGGGTGGACTTTTGTGACCATTTGAGAACATAAGTTCCATACCTATCACCGTGCCGACTATCATACCGTTTCTCCCACTTCATTGCTAGTATGAGGGCAAGAGTATCGATGTGTCAAGTCGTCGTGTCTATCCTTCGCAGTGGCGAGCTGGTTCTTTCCCATGGCGGATTCTCTCCGAGCCCTACCGATCCTTCTTGAGCAACACAGTGCCACCAGTGACTGTATCCCGTGCCGTCGACGACTAGGCAGCCGTATTCCGTCCCCAAGCATTAACAGTGAACTGATCATCTAGCCAGCAACTCTCAAGAATGCCTCACACTTGTTGATAGCACAGCTGGACGACTAGTTGCCCCTTGGACACTAGTCCAAGTCGTAAATAGCAACACTTCTTGACCATTGATCATCCCATCGACCCGGTTCCCTTCCACACCGTATCGAGTACTTCCTGAGAGACCTCAGAAACCAACGAGAAGTGCTGCAACTATCGCGATACTTCTTCTTAGCCTCGGACACTAGTCCAAGTCGTGAAAAGGCACCACCGCTCAACAGCTGCAAATCAGCACACAACACCATCAACACCGTTCCCATCCACCATCCTGGACCACCAAGTTTCCAGTCCATATCAGAATTTTCTTCACTTCGTTTTCCCATTTCGGACAAAATCAGCTGACCACCTCGCAAAAAGTCCGTCCTATTCGGGCTAACCATGAGGCTCAAAGGGGTTTGCGGGAAAAGCAAGCACAGCCGCACCGCCCCGTGACAGGCTTGGGGGTAAGGCAACTCAGCCTCACGACCACCGCCAGCTGTCTCAGCATCAGCATCAGGCAGAAGAATAAGAATTTCAAGGGAGATGTGCTGCTGTAGTGCGGTTCCTGAATTTCTATTTTGGAGTTTTGGAGAGGGAAATGGGATCGATATGGTTTGGTTTGGTGGTTGATGGGGGCGCGGTGGGTGGACCGGAGTTTGAGAGTACGGCTTAGAGATGGTCGGACTTCACAACAACACACGTGAGGTTTGCGATGTTAGTTCTGGTCAGTTTGGCAACAAGGCAGTGTTTCTGGGTTACTGTGAACTGGAACCGAGAAGATGGGCGCCGGGTCTATTTCGAAGAAACCTTCTGCCCTCCAGCCACAGGTCGATACGCGTTTCTCGGATATCCCAACCGCAACCGATCGATACGGTTCGTACCCTCTGCACGCCCTCGTACCCCCGAACATCAGACATGCCTACTAGCTACTAAGGTAGTCAGACCTATGCTGACCGGTTAATCTGTCGCCCCTCAACCCGCTCTTCCGCCTTGTTCACGTTTGAGCGGAAATTACCTACGTTGTAGTTGTTACGAGGCATATGCCCATCCAGTGCCATCTGATGGTAAGGGGGCAGCAGACGATGCCGTAACGTAATACGATGCCCAGTTTTTCCCTCACCTTCCCCTACGTTTCTGGCGGGTGTAATCGCCGACGGGCTCAAGTCTACGCCTTGTCCATGTCCTTCTTCGAGGGCAAATACTGCGTGCACATGCACTCTCAGTGGACGATGGGCAAAGCCGCCTCTGTCAGCGGCTCACCCTGCCGCTGTCAAGTCGGATAAACGACTCTGCCATTAGTTCTCACGTGTGTATCAAACGAGCCTTGCTGTCGATCGCTGTCCGGGTATCAGGTTCATGGCGCCCATGGGGGAGCGTTGTACCACCCTTGCCCGTCGGTACCTAGTCGACTCTGTCACCGTCGGGACCGTTTCTTCTCCCCAAGACGTTCAGACCCTCTCCCCCATTTCCACACCACCACCCACAAGCATGACCTGTCTATCCATAGAGGTGTCGAGACGCACATCGAAGCATCACTCCATGCCCAGTCCGCATGCGTCTTTATGTAACTCGTCTCCGCATGAAGCAGGGAGCGGCAATCACACACACACACCCGGACCACAATTGGTCACCGCAGAATCTGCAGGTCTTCTCGAGCGAAGGATGTAGTGCCAACTCAACGCTCGCCTGGCAGGGCAGAAGGAAGAGGGGCGGGGGCATGGCAGCCGCCCACACGCCGGCCTGTCCGCGGTGCCCGTCTTCCCTTCTGTCGGAGACTTCCTGGAGAGAAGTGCTGGATCTTTTTAGTCTGTGGGGGCGTTGAGCTAGACGACGGTAAGGATTTTGATGTGCCCTCTAACGCAGCGGAAAGGATGATAGACTAGTCAGTAGCCTAATCTGGGACAAGATATGCTTCTCCATCATCTGGCAGGGAAGGTGACGGATGGGTGTTGGACGGAAGTTGCCATACCACCCCCCTTGTCTTGACGGGAGATGGAGCCTTTGCAGGTTGCTATCGCTTCCCGCGAACGGGAGGAAATCATGAGGTCGTTTTTGTTGAGTGAGAGGGTGTGAAAAGGGGTAGCGCCCGTGGTCCGTGGAAAAAGTGGTTATCTGAGTGCCCCCGCCCCGGTCATACGTTGGCCAGCATGTTGGGCGTGTAATAAGGGGGGGGGGGGGGGGGGGGGGGGGGGTTTGTGAGCTTGCGACAGCCAGAGCGGCAATGATGCACTCGACTCGATAACCGCGTAGCCGTGAGCAACCGCGACCAACGGCGGGAGGGAGTGCGAGCATCAACAGAGGGCGTGTAGCTTGAGCATTTCGTCTCCCGTAATCTTGGAAGCCGCTGCTGGCTCCTTCCCGGATCGTCTTGGTCGAAGTCCTGGATAGTGACGTGGAGGTCGTCACGCTGTGTCCAGAGACCCTGCTGGATCGGGCAGATGGCAGACAAGTGGCGAGACCGCTTGACTGCCAGAGCGGGGAGCTCCTTCGAGATGTTGGGGGAAGTGATCGTTTCTGCTCTCATCCACAAGGGTAGTCCCGCGCATCCTTCGTCTGGACAAATGAATGGCGGAAACCCAGACACGTTGAGCCTTTGGCTAGCACCACCGTTTGAATCCTTCTTGTGGGCTTGTCACCGCGGTGTGCCGGTGTCCTTCTCACTGCCGAGACAGCTTACCCCTATTGCTCCGTCGAGCGGGGAGCCAGGGAGTCAGGGGGCAGCGGACCGCCGAGAAGGACAGGCGCTCTTCCATCCGTCGGCATGCCCAGATCTGGCCAAGTTGACGCAACATGCTCGACCAGACTGCGTCAGCAGTCATACTCCTCAACACAGGAAACAGAGAGAAGCACCCCGATCTGTCGACCTCGAAGCGGCGCAGTTTCTGCTGCCAGCAATCCTTCCCGGCGGTTCCTCAGGGAGAGCGACAGGAAGAAGGAAGTCCCGCCCGCAAGCAACTAGCGCGCCAGCCGCGGCCGCAGGATCGGATACCTTGGACCACTGGTCAATGATGTGAACCGGCATTGAGAGCTGTCAGACAGCATAGGAGCACTTACACGATTCATGACCTTTCTTTCGAACCTCTGGAAACTGGAATTGCAATTAGCAGTAGCGGCGACGAGTTGTTGCATCGTTGACGAACCAACCTCGTGTGACAGAACAAACTCTCTCCATGGAGGTGGCCGATACGTGCCTTGACCGAGCGCAGGCGCTTGAACTCTAGCAGACGGCCAAAGGGACCCCATTCCCGGTCTTCCATTCGCTCGATCGCCAGTCCTACAGCACTCTTAGGTCAGCAGTGGTCGACTGTACTGTGTGGTATGGACCACCATTACTGGTGTCTTCGTATACCCGAAAAATTATAATCACTACTGGACAATAGAGCGCGACTACTGCAGTGTACTTTTGCCAGGGGTCCAACTCGAATCACCGCAAAAGTACCGCCTATGTCTCCCTGGGTGTCCCAGCCGACTGACTTCAGTCCGCTGATCTCCTGAGCTACCAGTTGCGGCACCGCGGATCATGGTACAATGTCGCTTCGCAGACAGGTCATGCAGTATTGCTTATTGCAGCATTGACGAGCAACCTTCGTTTCTCTCTCGCTTTCCCCAAATTGCAAGTGCTGCAGCAATCTGCTTGGGACATTTTGTTGGGGGCGGTCGACCGCTGATTGCCATGCCACCAGGTGCACCACCCACCCATATGCCGTGCCGCCCCAGAAGCGGCCATGAGAGGGAATAAGCTTCTGACAGGATGCGAAAGCGACGGGTGTTCGGGCTAATTGGAATGCAGGGAGTGCCACAACGACAACGGTCGGCTTTGAGGTTGTCCAGATGAGGAGTCCGCTGGCCAAGATAGTCACCTACCTCTCTGGGATAATGAACTATAACGCTGATGACGGTGCAAGGGGTCTTGTTGTCCAGCTTACCGTCCATTTGTCCATGTCCAGGGAATGGTTTTGTTTGGTTCTGATAATGTAATGCAGAGTAGCAGAGTTTCCCGGGCTCATCAGCTGCTTTTTCGGACCCCACGGTGGCCCACGAAGGATGAGACGCCGTGCGCGTTTAATTGATGTCGAGTGTGTCCAGGTTGACTCCAAGGGGGGAAAAAGGACACCAGCGTAGCAGCCGGCAAGCTCCGCGCAGTATCTCCTTCATCGAGTGGCTCGTTGACAAATTCGCCCTATCAAACTGCACACAGTGCAAGAACTCGCTCATCACTCGTGATGGTAGTATCCAAAGGCAGGTCGAAGCGGTCAACAGGGGATGTTCATGACCCCAAGGCGCGGATAGGTCGCATCGCCATGGGATATAACACGGGATAATGCGGCCTCCTCAGTGCCCAGCGAAAGCCGTACTGTAGCTCGCAACAGTACGCTGTGCGTACCAATGGAGGCATCCAGAACCAAATCAACGGGCCTTGAATACCGTCGTCCCGGGTGCTAAATCGTCAAGAGCAACTTTATGTGCCCGGGCGGCTGACACCACCTAGCGGTGCCGCCATGGGGTCGCCTATCCCTCAGCACTGTCAAGAGACATGACCGGGTTGCATCTGCAGACGACACTCGCAGTTGCAGCTCAGAGACCCGCGGCGTCCGAACGACCTTTCAGTGGTAGGGTGGCAGAGACACCCCCAAGGCGCCGAATGGCCGTCGGTCGAACAGCATATTGAAATCCCGACAACCCTCACATCGACTCCAGCACAACGCGTGCAAATCGATCTGAATTCCGGGAATCCCACAAGCACCCACAACAACCCACGATCACACCCACTCCCCTCTCATAAGGCTGAAGGTGCCAAATACACAAGATTAAAGTTTTGGGGTGTCGTCTCGCCGTTGGCAGCAGGAAGCCGCGTTACCTTCCCACTGGATCCAATCATGAACTCCGGACGAACCCCGTTGTGAATGATCGTCGCGAGTCCGCGAGCGAAACCTTCGGACCATTGTCCGAACTTGGATAACGCTTCGATTGCTTGAATACGCGGGCTACAAAAGCACCGTTTAGATGCTTGGCTTGCTGCTGATGGGGACTAAATTGGTATTTTACCCGTCAGTAAGTTGCCAGTATAGAGAAAGCAAGTGATGAATGCGCCATGCGCTTCGTTGGGCTTGGTTTCCCAGGTTATGGAGGGGTTATTTCTGGCGCTGTATGTACGAATGTGCTAGCGACGTGCAGACACGACGAGAGTCAAAGGTTCCGAGTGTCCCGAGCTGCAGCCCCGGCGAACTGCATCCAAAAGAGCCGCGAATGTGCTCAAGATGGAGATGGTTGGGGTGATGCCCAGGGTTGTGTCATGGCCCGGGTAGGCACTTTGGCGGCCGAAGCGTTGCCATTTTGTGGGCAACGAGTTCGACACATGATACATCGGAATTGGAGTCCATCTCACATCCCGAATCTCGAACCTCAGCTTGGGGTTGAAACCGCAGTTGTCAAGCCACCGGGTCCGAAGCCTCCCTGCTGTACCGGGGCACACACCGCGCTGACGTGTATCCGGTCTGTGTGTGGTTTGTGGCGTACAATTGGTGTGGCATCCACAGACCGCAGCTATCGATCTGCTGCACGGGCTAAGCTCGTGTAAGTTTAGATGCTGTGACCGAAAAGAGCACGCTGCAATGCCTGCAAACGCCGCGCGTGCGCGGAGTTTTGGTCGTGATCAACTCCGCCGCAAGGCGGCACGTGTCCTGTCCGAGCTGTCTGGCGTATGTTTTGCCAAATTTGTCATCGAGTGAGTTTGAAGCTCTAGCGCTAGATGATCGGCATTAGACGTTCTGGAAGGGCAGCTCAGGTTCTCCCAGCTTGCAAGCTAATCCTGGTTCGTGGCAGCGCTCTAGTCTTGCTAAACAACTTCGCCCTCGTAGACCAGCCAGTCGGACTCGTAGCATTAGTTGTCGGTCAGCCAAAGAGGTTCTCATCAAAAGTGCTAACGCCTGCACTACTGTTCCTCGTTGGTGAGGATGTATAACTCTCTGCAATTGGGCAATGTCTTGGCCCGAGGTGTGGTTGTGTCCGGAGCATTGTGGTGTCAGCTCGGGCTTAAGAGGCGTTAAGCTCTTACCTGCTGCAGTAGTTAATTGGGGGAAAAGACGCCACCGCCCTACCGAGCTACAGGGCTGGGATTAGCTTCTGACACCCTTTGACAACAACCGGGCCAACTTCTCCCTTGAGGACGGATATTGGATCGAAAGAGAAGTTGTCTCCGTTGTCTCCGGGATCTTGCGCTTGGTCATTGTTGGGGGATGTGGCCAACGGTCTGAAGGAACCGATGGCAGACCGCCTCGTAGGGTTGCAGACGGGAGATGGTCTGATGGATGTGCCGTCGTCCTAAATCCGGGGTAGCTCGCCTTCCGTTTGTCCCTGTACCAGTCGTGTATGCGGCTGAGGGAAATCGAGGGCGAGTGCTCTCATTGGTTTGCCCTACGCTATGCTGTACGTTACGGCTGATGCTAGCTTTGTCGCATGCAGATTTGCTGTATCGCCCGTCTAGGTGAGGGGCAGAGAGGTTGCTGGAACTGTACCCGGCTTGGTGTCGCATCAAGTGTCCATGCTTGCGGCAAGTGTCGGTGTGCGCAACAATTTCTCTGGCGGGGAGGGCGGGGTTCGAAGCAACAGAGGCAAGAATCCAAAGATCCTATGACGTCGGGAGTCGTCGTACGCACTCATGTGTACGTACGGCAGAGCAGTCCAACGTGCTTCCGGACAGAGTCGCGCCGCGCGGGAAACACTGCTTATGTCAAGGGCTGCTTGAGTGGTACCATTGCGCAACCCCCGTGCCGGTGAAGACCTATTTGTCAGAGATCAACCGTTGTTGCTCTGGCCAAGCTCACCCCCAACTCTTGGTACAGACAAGCTGACAAAATCCAGAGCCGACAGAAGGATGAAGTGTGCGGTTAGCCGGTGGTTGTGGGCCTGCCGTTACCGGCGATTTTCCGTAACGGGCCGGGCTCCGCGAGCTTCTCCGCCGGACCATGTACCGTTTCTTGATGGCAGTCTTCGCGATGCGTGTTCCCACCGTCTCTGTGGTTTCCTTGCCTTGTTTTTTGCTTGTTGCAGTCGACATCAGTCCCATGCCTTCAAAGCACCAGGACCTTACATGCAATGAGCCTCGGAGCCTGAATGCGGAACTCCGCTTTGTAGATGTCGACCGGAGTATTCTCGTCGTGTCAACGCCCAGCAACTTCGAGAATGTAGTGTGGTGTCTGTCGCGGCAATTTGAGTGCCCAGTTGTTGCTTCTGGATGAGCTACCTGAGCTTGTGTAACGGGCGGCGACCCCCGTCTGGGCTCGAGAGATAAGCCAGGACCACGTCCATCGAAGCTAATCATGACTGCATGGCCTTGGTACAGCACGGATTGGACAGAGAGCTCAACCCCGCTCGCTGTTCTCTGAGAATGGTTTCGTATCACTGACTCATTGCGAGTCTCAACCATCTGACGTTGATGTTCTGTGTTCCGGATGCTTGCTGGTGCAAGTCGTGTGTAACTGGCCCGAATGCAGGGCACTTGTGATTGTGGAACCATCGCGCTTGTGGTTTTTGTCGCACTGCCACCCCCCGGACGTTCCACGGTTGAGCTTCTTTCCAACGAATGCAGACCTTTTTCTCCTGATTGCAGGGCTTTGGCCCCCACATGCAAGTTCGAGGTTCAAGTCGTTCGATCTTCTAGACGTCCTTACTCGATTCGAGACCGAGATGCCCAGCAACAAAACCGCAAGTCTGTTCGCCGAGTTGCCGTCATAGGGCAATCTCGGGGCCACCATCTCAATCAAGCGTAGATGGCTAGCGGGCGAAGGACCCGTTAACCACTGGGCCGGGTACTTGCTATCCCCTTTGCTAAAACACCGCTTCCGAATCCCGGGCACAGAACCCTCAGTTCGGTTTCCGAGGGTACTCGGAGGATAGGTGTCTTCGTACCTGCCAGTAAGAGCTGGTGGATAATGTCTCTCTCACGCGCGTCTGCTGTCGTTTGCTGCTGCTCCGTCCCTTTCCTCCGCTTCCGTGGAAACTAGCAGGTCGTGCATATCCAATATGTCGGCCCTTCTGAAGGCGGTGGGCAACATGCGGCAACGCGTCTAAGCGACATTGGACGAAGGAGCAACAAGGGACAACGCCAAAGCACGCCATGTCCCCACCACAACAAGCGCCGGCGCTTACAACCCGTAACCCCGCAGCCATGCACAGCCATGCCCACAAGTCGATGTTGGCTCCTTCACGCGCCAATTGGCGACGGATAAACGCGATCGAACGTGCAGCCAACTTCTCCTCTCGCACTTGAGCAGGAAAGTGGTGTGCATCGGGTCGTCGACTGATTCGAAGTATGTGTCCGGCTTGGCTGACTTGTCGATTTTCACAGCTCTGACCGACGCATTGTTTCGAGAAGTTCTAGTGTACCACACTTCACCATCGACAGCGTGTACTTGAGCCTGGTTTAGGTGGGAAGGTCGTAGCGTCCTACTGTGTTAGGAGACGTCGGTCCCGAAGCCCGACACTGGCGAGCATGCCACTAGGATCTGCCAGAAGGACCGCACTAAACGGGCTATTCATGGCAAGCGGTTGAAGCGATCGACCCCTAATGTTTCTCTCCCTGAAATTGGTCTCCAGTTGGCCATCAGGCAGCAGAATAACATCGGCGCTAGGGTCGTGTAAAAGCGTCGCTAACCATGAACGGGGATGTTCGGAGCTTTCAGTGGGCTGCTTCTTGGTGAGGTGACACCACTAGCCGGGTAGAAGCCACATCCGCGAAAACGGCGGCTCTCGCTCCGTTTTCACGAAAGGGTGGCGGCCTGCAGCTGAAAAGGCCGCAAGGCGTGCAGAGAGTGCCGTGGCTGTTGGGGCCATGGTTGGAAGCTGTGAAGTCGTTCGGAAATGAAGTGGTGCAGTTCGAGAGCCGCCACCAGTCATAGCCGCGCTGGACGTCGCACACATGTTTTGGCCATTGATTAGCTGCCTGACTGACGCCGCCAACATGGCCTCCAATCTTGAAAATCAGCCGCGGCCTGCAGTACCAGCGCGGTTGTTTGCGTCTGAGAGAAGGATTCGAGATGCAGCTCATCATGCCAGGATGATCGTGACAACAGACGCCGTGGATGGCCTGCAAATGACGTATCTGGAAGCTGTCAATTGTCGATCTCTGCCCAGTCACAGGCAATGTGACAAGTTTCTGAATGACAAAACGTTCTCATGCCTTAGCTAGCTTAAGACCGAGAAGTGATTGAGAGCTTGGGAAAGTGTCAGAGTGTGAATGACAAAAGACGAATCCGAAAGAGACGTCAAGTGAAACAATGAACTGACCTTCCAAATCCATCCTAGTCAGGTACCCAGTTACATAGGCCATCCTTGTGGCCCAGTAAGGCTTGGGTCAAGAAAGGCGAGACAGACGAAGCTGCATTGGTCGGAGAAATTTGGAGAAAATGAGTTGAGATCCACGCATGGCCTCATTTTTCGAGAGACGACGGGAGTCCAGAATTCATTTGCTGACACATCCTTGTCTCCTTCTCCTTGCTCTTGCGTGGAAAGTCGACATCCACAGTGCCGAGACTTCGAGGTGCAATTGCGGCCGCGGGGGAGACGGTGAAGCTCTCAGGGAAGGTGCGGTTTAACGTTGAACCCCACATGGTGTAAGTCCCCAAATCTGTACCTTACGCCCATTGAGATTTCTAAAGTTCCAACAGCATCAAATTAAAAAAGAGTTTGTTTAGGTAGAGGCAAGGCGGGCATGAGCTGACCAGCCGCAATCGAGTGGTGAGCCCTTGTGAGCTTGTCCAACTCAAGCCACATCACCATCTCCCGTCTGCCGAGATCGTAGCGTCTTGGAGACGATGTGGTGAGGGAAATGGACAAATCACAGCTCTGGCAGTTAGCCCTGTGAGAGTGAGAGCTAGGAATCTGCTCCTTTCCCGTTGCATCCCGCTGGTGAGCACGGCAGGCCGGGTTAAATTTTCCTGGTGGGTCAACTGCGCGGGCTTTTTGCTTCCAGGGCACGACGGTTAGGTTACCTTGCTCTTTCCTCATATTGTTGTTCATTCAATTGCAATGCTCATCAATCACAGAGACGGCAGTAACATCCATTGCAAAAAGCCCTGTGAAGGGAAAGAGTGCCTCGCGATTAATGGTGGAGCCTAGCTGCGCCTACCAGATTGAGACTGTGAGACTGAGTGACACAGACCACCTCTCGCACCTAACGCCCAACAGGCGCGGGAAAGAACGAAAAGGTAAAACGGTACTTTATGTAAGCTCGTCTAACCTACCAGTTCCAGAAATTGAGCTGCTTGACTTCTCAAACAGGCAAGGCGCATCGCCGGACCGTGCTCTCCCATTGCCGCACGTCTTTCTCGACTTTCTTCATCGGCTGTCGATTGTCGATTTGTCGCGATTGAAATCCGACATACCCCCTTCTCCTCGACAAGGATTCGGATCCTCCGCGAAACTTCTCAATCTCTCTACCCACTTCTTGTCTCTCCCACACTGTTTCTGTTGTCTCTGTCTCGCTGCCCTCATTCTGGCGGCTGTCTAGACTGGTAGCCAGAAACGACTACACCTTTTTGAACGGTGCAGAGCGCGTTTCGACGATATCAGACTTATACTGACCATAGCAGACAAGAGAGAAACGACCCATAGCAAGGCCGATGCATCGACACATGGCGTACTGTCGTCCAGTCTGACAAAGACTCCTCGGAACCTGGCCTCGCCTTGATGGTTCCGACTGCATCGGCATATCGGATTCGAAAAGAGAGGAACAGCAGATCAATCATCATCATCGCGCGTAACTCCACCACACACATCACTCCATGACAGTCCACGTCGCTTGTTGCGGCTTGTGAATGCTCATCACCCGCGAGAGGAACTTCCCAATACGACACGCACATCTGTCTCTCCCCAGTTTCCACTCTCATCATTCATGGCGCATCATTTCATGCCAGAATGCCCCTCCAAGTCTCTCCAAGTCTCTCCAAGTCTCCCCTTTCTCTCCACTTCCCGACTGTCCATCTTGGGCCTCGCCTTGTCCATCATGCCAATCATCCAGCACACCTGCGCCAGGCTCATCTACTGTATTTAGCATCTTGAAGCACGACACATGATTCGCTGATACTCGGATGTCAAGCACAGCAGAGCACCCTGCTGCTGACAACCTGCAACAACACCTTCTGCAGGTCTCCCCATGTCTCAGATACCAGGGGCAGCTATTCGGCTACTACTAGTGAAAGGCGATTCTGCCCGAGATATGTCGAGTACCATGTACAGTGACAGACACACAAGCTCACACCACCGGCACCACTTGTGGCCCCCAACTCCCCAGCGCTGGTTTGAGAGCTCTCCTCTGCATGTCCCAGTGTTTGGGCTTTTCATCACCTTTACCCCTTGAACTGCTGAGGGCGTCTGGTTCGTTCGTTTCTCTGAAGTTCTCTCTCTCTCCTTCTTATTAGCGATACCACTTCACTCAGCGTGCTTTTGAGCTCAGGAGTCAGGAGTCAAATCGGGGAAACATTCAAGCTATGCCTTGGACATGTTCCATCCCTGTCATTAGAGGACCGAGAACTGTCAAGATGCGGTTGTTCTACAGTCCTTCGATGGCATCTTCCGCGGCAGCGGCACAGTACTACACCACACTCCTGGACAACCACAGGGACAAATTGCCATGCACCCGCCTGTGGCTCGGGTCTCTATCCCCTGGCCTCCCCCTGTGATGGCTTCCTTGTCTGCTGGCTCTGGCCAAGTGCCAGTCAGTGGATGCCGTCAGCCATGTCAATTGATCCATAACCCGAGTGCGGCACAGCACATAACTGTGGCACACACACACACACACGCAACAGAAACGTTCGAAATGCTGGAGCCTAAGGTACCCTTGACACCTCCCACGCCACGATCTGATGGACATCGTGTATTCCTGCTTGCGTCTGTACCGGTCACCGGTACGGGGCTTTGCTTCCCACGTTCCCACCCAGCTCAGTGGTTGAGTGGACTGACGAGCCCATGTTACTTCCTAATCAGGCCCTTTTAGCCCTCTTTCTTTTGGACTCGCAACGCCAGTGCGAACTGATGCGGTTGAGAAACTGTCCAGCCCTTCGACCGTTTTGTCTCACCTAGACCTTGGCCTTGGTACCTCACCCTAGCTCCTTTCCAGATCCACCCCTGGCACCATCTCTCCCCCCACCCCTGTACAATAACGGTTGACGACCCAGGGACCCCAGGCTCGCCATGGATCGTCTCTGTCGTCTCTGTCCACGCCCCTTGACACCCCAGAAGGAGAGCAGTCCTCACGCCCCTACCCTTGTTCCCTCACGTCTTCCCCATCGTCCCGGCCCTTCTCACTCTGCTGCTTTTTGAGCCCTACCACTTATCCATGCCTGTCGCTCTTGCTCACCCTTGTACCCTGACGGCATGTGCCAGCCAGTCCTGCCAGCGATATCTCCCCACCCCAAGGGACCTTGTTGAACTAGTGCTGGTGACCCCCTCTCATGCGCCAGGGTGCCGCAAGCGTTGAGCAAGGTACAACTCCACAGGTACCGCCTCATCTTGAATTAAAAGGTCGATGGCCCATCTCTAGACTCATTGAGGCTGGGCATCTAAACCTTCATCGACCCGACCAAAATAGCTATATTTGATTTCAAGAATCTCTCTACCTGATCTTGACACGGGCTAGTCGTCACGGACAGCTTCTCAATCCAACTCTTTATAAGTCAAAGTTGGCCACCGGCTCCATATCATCGTCCTACAACCACTCCGCGGACATAGACCTCGACGGACCTCGACAACATCAAAGAACACACGTCACGGTCAACGTATGTGCTGCTTTACTCTCTTCAGTGCTTTCACTTCTCCTCTCTCGTTCGGCATCTTCGTTCAGAATGGATTCGATGTACTCAGACCGTCAGTACGAAGAGAGTCACTCACAAACGCACAGATCACGAACCGACAGTGGTGTATCAACAACACAAGGTCTCCTCGAGTCACTTAATCTGGTCGAGTCCCCACCAGAGACCTTCGACTCTGTATCTTATCCTAGAAGCACATCTCACTTTTCCCAAGGGGCCGGATCTCCGATATATATCACCTCCGCCCTACCCACTCCTTCAACTTTCTTACCCACCTCATCCTCTCAACCTCTCTCAACTTACCCTCATATATCGGAACCTGTTCTGGATGCCGACTGGTTTCATACGTCGAACACCACAACAGACGCACCACTACTACGAATAGAGTCAACACCAGGCTACTCTAGACAGAGGATCTCTTCAACCCCATCACCAAGAACCACCCAACCCGCAAGCATGAGGTTCGTCTCTTGTCGTGTCGGCTCCTCAGGTAAACGTAGTTCACTAACACCCACCTTAGTACTGTTGCCCTCCAGTACGATCCTACGTTCAACATGGCTGGACGATCATCCTTCACCTGGCCCGTCATGGAGAGTGCCAACTTGCTCGGCCACGACCTCGGTTCCTACGCTTCAGATGTTAGCCTGTCACCCCCACATGGCTCGAGATCAGTGACCGCCAGCCCACCAAGAGGAATTCTCACCGCCGAGCAACGGGAACTCAAGCGCCAGCGAGACCAGGCGAGGCGCGACTCCAAGATGTCGCAGCGCCAGAGGAGGGCAGACAGCAGCTCTTCCTCCTACGTTCACTCGCCACCGGTCAGCATGGCCGACCTGACGACCGCCGCCTCCAGCCTTCCAATCTACACAACTGCGCCTTCTCAGATCTCAGTACTTGCAGAGCCAGTATCTACCGTTGCTTCCCAGCAGTATATGCCCTCATATTCGCCACCGCTGGAAAGCCAGTCCAATATGTTCTCGAACCAGTACTCTTCCCAGCCATACATGCAAATGGGATACTCCTCCAACTATCAAAACGCGACCTCGTCCAGTCTACCGTCACATTACGGGTGAGTCCACTGACCCCTCCACAAGTTCAGGAGACAAGGCGGCTGGAGACTGACAGTATTTTCCTTCTAGCAGACCAAGTATGGCTGACCCGAACATGATGTACCCGATGCCACCAGCCATGTCAACAGGCGGCCAAGCCGGCCAAGAAGGGACACACGTGCGAGTGGTCCAGAGCCGGCCCAAGCCGCAATGCTGGGAGCACGGGTGCAACGGCCGCCAGTTCAGCACGTTCAGCAACCTCCTGCGCCACCAGCGAGAAAAGTCCGGGCACGCGGCCAAGGCCAGCTGTCCCAACTGCGGCGCCGAGTTCACCAGGACGACGGCGCGGAACGGCCACCTACTACACGACAAGTGCAAGCAGAAGAGGAACAGCACGAGCAGCCAGTAGTTGGAGGCAGGGAACTGGAAGGTTCGGGGAGGACAATGATACCACCAGTCACGGAGACTGAGAACTACGTTTTTTGTTATTTTGCGGGGAGCGTCTTCTTCCAACAGTCCCTCGCCTCACCAAATAGGGAGACGGGGCCGTATACAACTCTTTTTCCAAGGATACCATTTTTGCGGATTTACCTGGGGTTAATGTGCGGGAAAATTGCGCGTTTTTGACGCCTTTGTCATTCTCAAGGGCATGTTTGTGTCTTTGCTACGAGCATGCTGGTCTGGTTTGGGTCTGGATGGAACATATACACTCAACATTGGCGTCCGGCTGGATTGTGGCCGGGGAAGGGGGAACCGGGTTGGTTTCTGTTACAAACCAAACCGGTGGCCTCATAAGCAGGACCGTTCCGTTGTACTTCTGGACGCTGTTCGACGAAAGGGCTTGTAAATAGCTAGATGGAGATACCAGAACTCGCAACTTGCTTTACAGACAACACCTGTTATAATCGTGGAGTGTCGATTGCCTGATCTCCAGTGAGAGCTGTATGTTTGTGTCTTCTGACGATTCCAGGAGCATGAACATCAACACCGGTAGCCCCTTACAGAGACCGTCTCCTGAGGCCAACCCACAAACCGCGACACAAACAGACAACGGCCGCGGCGCGTCCATAAACGACAGCAACTGCAGACCTCGTTTCTCATTCTCCAACAACTTCCCTAGCCGTTCTACCACATAGTCCCGACTGGTCCCTTGACTCTCAACAACTCCTTCTCCACTCACCAGATGCAGCACCCCGGCACAGACACAGTCAACATGGCATTGGCCTGTGGGTGGGAGGTTACTCTCCTTCCTTCATTGGCGAAGCGCGCAACTGCTACCAACCCCACACCCTGTAGTACCACAGGAGAGACCATTAGACCACCCCATACCCGTGGCAAACAGCACACTGTAGGTAGTCTGGACCTTAGCATTCCTTCTCCCCCAGCACGTGGGGTGAACTAACCCGCAGCACCGAGAAGGGCACAGTATTAGTGAGGGGGTAGGGAGAACAGACTCCGGTACGTAGCAACGAGAACTGGGCTTCTTCTCGACGTGTCGCCAGTTTACCTTACCACTCCTCGGCTCCAAACTGCTCTCCCCTCAACCGAGATTTGCTCGCTAGCAGCCATGTCTCAGCCAGGTCTTGAATCCTGAAGTGGCTTCACCATCCTGTTCTGTCTCCGGCAAAACGTTGTGTAGGGCCTTGACAGCCACGCTACAGGTGCGGGAGAATGAAGAAGGGGGCAGCCCTAAATCCGCGCTAAGGCAGGAGGTGTTTGTTTCCCCTTCTCTCCTCCTCCTCCTCTGGACAGTGAGTGTTCTAGGATCCTCAATCTTCAGGAGGAACCAGAATGTTCTGCTAACGAACAACAGGGGGCTAGATAGCAGAAACCCTCCGAACAGAAGAGACATGCAAGTCATGCCTTTCCTTACTACTGGCAGTTGTCGTCACCACCAAGCGTCACCGGCGTCAATGACGCCGAAGCCACTCCCGTATGCGCCTCAGGCACGCGTCACTCTGATACTACGACGCCAGCAACGCTCGGAAGAAGCCGCATTAACCAACAATGAATGACCTTCCACATATGCTTCGACATACACCGTAGCATTGACTTCTTACCCCCTACGGCACCCATTCATCATGGGCCAAGGCGGACAAACATCGTGCAGTATCCGACTACCCGGAGCCAAGATGCTCTCCCCTTATGCTTGACACCTCCGTGCGGCGTAAGGCAGATTTTTGCGCCAGTTCGCACTGAAACACTGGCATACCTTTTGCCCTTACCTTCCCCAAAAAAGGAGAAGAATGACCAGGACCGAAGAGAAAAACTCGACACTTGCTAAATCGTTTCGCTACCAAATCTGGAGAGTGTAGAATTAGGTTTCACTTATGCTCACTGCATAAGGACGACCTGCCAAGTCCAAATTCGATGACCTAAAAGTACCCTGCTGGGCGATGCGGCAGTCCGTTCTCTCGATGAATATGTCCCGATTCGAATATTCTCCTTGAAAGGTTGAAACAAAAGCCGAGTCTTCGCTTGGAGTTAGCTTCGAGGTCTGATCTCGCGAAGTGTCAAGTCGTTCCACGCCGAAAGAGCTGCTGTAGTGAGAGAGAGACGAATGCGCAACGCTAGCTGGACTCGACTAGACGAACATCAGTCAGGTGTGCCGTTATGAGCTAGATTCGCCAGTTCCTCGTATTCGTAGATCTGTGTTCAATCTGGCATCTCTCATCTGGCATCTCTCATCTGGCATCTCGCATCTGCCAGGAAGCAATCCATCGCGCGGGAAAATCGTGGCGTACTCCCTGTGGTGCTTGTCGATGCGCAGCCAGCCCTACGACAGCCGTTGATGCTTCCATCCTTCGAGACCTTCCAGGGGTTTGGGGGTGGCGCGCCTTGTTTGTTTATTTACGGGCACCAATGACCGTCGCAAGAATTCTGTTGACTGGAGCTGGGGTCGAAATCCTCGGGGCTAGCTTATGAGGTGGTTCTGTAGACCGCGAGACCAGTCGATTTGAGTGATGATTTCTTTGCTGGCATTGGCAAGCCATTGAAGATGGATGTCAAAGTCGAACCAGTCCAACAATGCAGGAGACATGCTTGTCGAATGGACGGCTGTCGTCTCTCTTCGGTCCCGTCGGCAGGTTCCGGTTGATTAAGTGCTGTTATCGACTGGTCGGCACAGCCGCGATAGAAATAACCCCTGTACCTTGCTCAGTTCAAAATGGCGGGTAAACGGCGTTAAAGTGCGCCGTGGTCAGGGCACTGGTGCTGTGGTGTTGTTGCATCGTCGCGCAGACGCAACTGGCTCCAGAATGACCACCGTTCTGGACAGTGTGACTTTGATTGTGAGCTCACACTGTGTTTTCTACGCTTAAACCATTTTGCCCAGATTTTCCCAGCTCCAATTTCCCCCACTTCTCCACTTGCCGACTTCGACAGGTCAACCACCAAGACAACTCGGCCGAACACCACCGACAACGTCTTTTTCCTCTTCTCCACTCGCCTTGATCTTCTTCCAGCATGCCATGTCCACCCAGTCCCATCCATGTCTTCTTGTCTCTGGCCTGATGTCGTGCCCGGCTAGACCTTCCAGTCAATCCAAGCAGAGACCAGGTGCCGACTAATGACTACCACGTCGAACAAGAGAAACAGCCGCCGGAATGACGGTTGAGAAAGGCGGTCGGAGAGGTCCCGGTGGCTTGGACTCGGGTCAGTCGGTCGTCACTCTGTGTCGTAGGTCTGTGTCACTCATCACTCCCCTCCTGTTGCTGCGAGATCAGGTTCTGTACGTTCTCCATCACTGGCGCCGGTGGACGGTCACGGCAGACCCGAAAGCAACGCTGGCTACAGCACACAGCAACATGACAGTGGTCAGTCACACTGCAACACCCACCTCTCCTCACCACAACTCTGCACTGCGACTGTTAACGTTCCATGAGAGTCGGCATCTCCAGATTCCTCGTTCCTGCAGCCAAGATTTGAGTTATTGAGGCCACGTTATTTGACTTGATGCAACGAAACGAAACAATAGCCTGGGACTGCTGGATCTACGATATCATGGAAAGCGATCATCGCAGCATTTCCAAATCTCGGCGTGGCCCATGTTGATGCAGCATCGTCGCAGTTTGAAGCGGCGCCACCCGAACCCCAAGAGACTAATAAAGTACCACCTTTCCACGTACGCGCTCCTATCACGACAGGCACTTGTCAAAGGCAGATCAAGACTGCGACAGACCGACAGCATATGAAATACGTGGTTATCTACCACAATCCAGGAAGCCTTAGGAGTCGTCCCGAATCTAGGAGAACATGCTCATGCATCGCTGCATCACACACGGTTCGGCATTCACACCAACATGAACAAAGGTGCAGCTTCACCGGGGTCCGAGCTGTACCTGGCAGCCATGTACCAGATCCTTCTGGATGCCTGCAAAGTCAAGGGGAGACACCGTTTCAATGGACATGGATCGCCAGTACCTTGCGCTAAGCTCTTCCTGGCAAGCGTTACGGGTGCTGCAGCCACACCCCCTCCAAGTGTGTGCGGAGCACTGGAGAGCTTGAAGACAAAATACCTCCAACTGAGAGACCGCGACCCGCTTACCTAACCCCGCCTTGTTAATCTCGACGACAAGAAATCTCCGTCGGAGTTTGTCTGGCCAGAAAGAGCACTCAGACGTCGCACTCAAGAGACGCTATTACGAGTTACCCAGGGATGGGGACCGGTTGACACTTGACAGAGCTCCCAATGCGTGAAACACAAGCCGAAACCTGTCGCAAACCGGCTTGATATACGACAAGCGGTTTCGGGGAACATCGGCGCTTGAATATCGGTGCTCTGTCGGCCCCGGGGAGCATCAGCTGGGACCCGGGTCAGGCCCGGTGGTCCCGTTAGGGCCGTCACTAACACCGGTAGGGGCCCGGTATGTGCCGGCTCAGTCAGTGGCTCTGAAACTATTCAAATACGCCATACGCTAAGGTAAGCAGCGCGCTTGGCGGCGTGCACGCGCACGCTGACATTCTAACGATCGCTTCGGGTTCGGGCTCTTTCCTCTCCCACCTTCCCTGATCAGTTGGCCCCAGCGTCAAGGCGCGCCCAAGCTAACCCGGGAATACGGATCTTGGCTGGCGGGTATGAACAAGAAGCGCCGGTCAAACGGGGGATACAGTACACAGCAACGGCAAGTCGCGGGCGGGAAAAGCTAGGCAATACGCATTCTTCGGCAGTGGTCTCCCCTCTTCTCTGAGGATGGTGAAAGCTGAGATCGCACGACGATGACGACACCCGATGGAGGATGCTTGGTTGGAGGTGGGAAAGCTTGTCGGACTCCTTGCTGGGCGGGCAGATTGCTCACAGGATCGTTAAGCTTCACGCCACGCCGTTGGGAAGCCGCAATCTCGAATTGGGCTGTTCACTCCACAAAAACATCGGACCAGGAATGAAAGCCAAGAAACCCGCTAGAGCGAACTTGGGAAAACGCTGATTGGAAAGTACCCCTTCGTCCGCAGAGTCTGAGAGTCTGGGTCTGGGTCTGGAATAACCCGCGATTGGACATGTCGGAGTCCCGATAAAGACTCCGGTGGCAGGGATGAACGTCGCAAAACGGAGAAGAAACGAGACGGAACCGAGAATCGCCTTGGGACTATGCGTCGAAGCTGGGGAGGGCTTCATCTTGCGCCCTGATGTGGTGCCAGAGACGAGATCGAACGTCCAAGAGATCCAGGCAGCAGAATTAACGAGGTCGAATATAGCATCGACATTACATCGTGAATGAACCGCAAGGTCAGGGCCGCTTGCTTCATGGCTCACGGTACGCTCAATTAACAACCATTTCAGCGCAAGGAAACGCTCGCAAGCGACACTAAATCAATCCACGATGGCGCATGGCGGCAGTCGGCGAATCAATTGGGAAGGTGCCCAACTCGCAGTCTGTTGGGCCTGGAACACTGCGGCCCTGGTTCCTGCTGACTGCCACTCTCGCCATGCCATGGCAGTCAGTGCGACCATTTCACCACCCTGTCAGGAGACCCTATGCGAGCAACCCCCCATCATCCATGAAACATGGGATTATTAAACAGGTTCTGCGGGTTACATATTAACCAGACTAACACGAGTCACGGTAGACTCAGCGGCGCAGCAATTGCGACTCGCGGCACGGACGGTCTTCTAGAAAGACTAGAAAGTCTGCCTTACCTTGTTCACCACGCTCCAGGAACAATAAGAAGTCTGCCTTCATCAAGAGCCGCTTGGTACGGATGGGCAAGCCGTCTGACGCTCGAGACTAGCGGGCAAATATCGGCCATTTTTCTTCATGGACGTGATGTGATGCTCCCGCCATTTACCACAGTATGCATGCGGTACCGAACCATTTTTGAATCTTCACCGTTCGCTGGAGTGGTGATGGCACTTATGCCGGCTTCAGGAGATCATCAGCAAAGAGCGTGGGAGACCCCGGCCGATGAGGACAACCTTGCTGTCTGCCCTGCCCTCGAGGAAAGTTTTACCGGCCCGGCGACATCGCACTGGAACTCCACCGTTGTGTGGTTGCATGCTCTTTCACTACTCCTGCATCTTGACGTCCACGTCGCAGTCGAGGTGACAAATTTCGCGCGCTGTCAATCCTACCAACGGCACATTAACATCCCTACCATCGGCTCCAGTACACCCGTTAAGTTTCAACGAACTTCGCGGGTTATTGCCTGTTTCTTATGATGGGCATTATATCACACGTCAATGCTGCCGACATGCAGTGACACACACTCAGGCCACTTGGGACTCACAGCGTCGGTCAACGAGACGGCCGCAGGAGACAAGAACGCATGCGCCCGCCCGAATTTCGTGAAGGAAGAGATATCTGGGTCGGGCCTGGACCGGCAGCCGTTCCCGCGTGCTGCTTCCAACTGTCCCTTGCCGTTGGTGATTACCGCGTCTTTCCCTCCGCTTGGGATTCTGATCATCCCCGCCGGAATTCAAATTCGCAGGGTTCAAGGCACGGTAATTGACTTGCCTGTCAATGTCGAAGGTTGATGCCGAAATGGACAGCGTATTAGCAATGGATTCGGACGGCCAGCGGGACATTCTCACTTGACACTGTGCCTGACAGGTGACCGTGCCCCATTGCCGGGTAAACTCCCCCTTGGCACCCCCAAAGGAAAAGCCATACATACACAGTACGCGGTGGGACGCTCCGGGAGACGCGCTGTGGTTCCAGCGACTTGCCCTGACGGGTGGCTGCTGCACTGCTGCACGCCTGCAACACGCCCCTTGTAGTTCGCCGTCTACAGTTCGCCGTTTAGACTTCGCCGTCTACAGTTCGCCGTCCACGAGAGTTCGCCGTCCTGCAGGTTCGCCGTCTACGGGCTCTGCCGTCTTACCACAGCGCATGATTAAGTTCCCCGTGCCGTGTCCCATACTTTGTGGTTCTGGAAGGGGAAGCTGGCCATGGCCCCGGGAACTTCAAGGAGTCAAGGACCAACGACGCGTCCGGGATTAAGGTAGCATTTCATACCGTTACGGCAAGTAGCATTTCGACATCTCCCGTCCCTTGTTTCGCGGTTTGTGACCTATCAGCTTCGATTCGCGACTTGGGGGATCCGGTGAATGATGATCTGCGCTTGCCAGCGAATGGCGCTTAAACGGGACGAGGGGAGATTGAAGAGGTGTCGTTCGATGATGGGAGTGGTTGCGCGGCTATGGCGGGTAAGAATGAGGTGTCATCCAATCCCTTGACCATGCTGGCTGGTGGTTGCGAGGTTGGGGTCCAATTTCCTCATGTCGTGTTGATGCTCTATTCATCCCCGATGCTGTACTGTGGTACTAGGGGCGAGCTGGTGTCTTTGATATGCACCCCATGAGTCACGATAGCAAGATATTGGAGGTTGAAGCGGGCTCTGAAAAGCTGTACCTCACCTGGAACCACTGAAGTGACACATCACGAACCGAATGTGGTAAACGAGTGAAGAATGACCACATCCATCCTCGCTTGTCGCTTGCCTTTGCGTAACGTTGAACATTTGGATGCATATTGCACTGCCCCGTGCGACACACCGTTGGCAGCAAATGCACTCTCGCTAGCTCGGATTTTAAGCGCTCAGACGCGGTCATGGCGCTAGTGGTTGGGACATCCAATAAGCACGCCTTCGTGCGATAAGAGATACATTAAGCGCCAACCAAACAGAGCAATCGCGCTTGTTAGAGGTACGTACCCTATCGCGAATTCGGCAATGTCAACAGATGCAAATGCAACAAACCAACGACCAACAACGTCAACCAAGCCTATCTCAACCACCCCAGACGATAGCTGAAATCCTGCTCGGCCACCACACATCAATGCATGGTTTGATGAATCCGCCGACTCTTATGACCTCGATAAACAAGTCTACGACCTGATACCACACCGCGGATCCACATACTGGATGAGAGGACACGCCAGAGGCACATCAACGACGCCGCAGTGGTTGCATCGCTAGACTACCTGCATCAATTCACCAGCTCCAAATCAATATCTCGCCGAGCTCGGGGAACTGGCGGTCACCGTCGCTGATCGATCTAGGGCAGCTCCTGGCTTGACATCCGCCCAGTCTATGCATCATCCGAAGTTGGGTCCGTGAGGAGATGCATCGCAGTCTTGAGAGGCCTGCTCGCTTCTTCCGTTTCCACCTGACCGCTTAACGATAGGCACCCCTCCGTTACATGCTGGGAATAAACGCCCCGTGGCTGGGTGAGCCGCCCCATCATCATCGAAGTATGGCCTCGGCAGTTGCGGCATCCAGGTGGAAAACACGCCGACGGCGTGTGCACCAGTCCGTCTTCCAGACAGACATCACACAACCGACGCCCTACTCCACACCCTCTGTTAGATTCACAGAGCACGGCCAGCAATTCGGCGGACACCTCCCCCTCTCTGACTTGAGCCACCAACTTCACCAAGCGAGCCACGCCCTAGCGTCCTCCTCACCTGGCGCCGCCCCTGACCCCCTGCAGCAGCCACTGCCAAGACAGCGAGACATCGCAGCACCATCAGGCAACCAGTACTACCCGGAAGTGGGCGCATCATCTTACACGCCTGCAGTGGCCGCCAGCCTGTCATCCCCTCCTCCACCGCCACCGCCAACGGGCCACCACCACCTGGGTGATGCTGCGGAGCATCAGATGCGATATGACCGTGCCTGGCATGTCGTCACTTCCAGGATTGCTCTGCCCGCGTCTGCAACGGCCGAGGACTCCTTCGGAACCTTAGCTCCCGAATCTCAGTACTCGCAGCGCCAAGGGGGCGGCAGCTCAGAGGCAGAGTTCTACGAGGCCCTGCGGTTGGTCGTGAATGCAGCTTCCGTTCTTCCGCGGGCGGCACATACTGAGGACATCCTGTTCTGGCACACACAGCAGGTGCGGACGCACTTCGCCCAGCATGTGCTGCCGTTGCTGTCTGCCTGCGCGGAGGGGCTGTTAGGGGAGGAGGATCTGAGGGACCCCACGGGGAGAGGATCCTACGAGAAGCACATGATCATTGTCATGAGCAGCGTGCGGACGCTGGAAGCCGCTATGAGGCTGTACTCATACGGCATGCAGTTGCTCGTGCGGGGCATCCAGCGTGTTCAGTCCGCAGACAAGGAGAATACTGCTGCTTATCCGGAGCTCATTGCTGCGCGCTTCCGGCGAGATGTCCACGCTCTGGTGAGCAACTCTGCGTCTCCGCAGTTGATGAGGTCCTTGCGAGTTGTTCTGGTCCAACTGGTTGGGACGACACTCGGTGTGCCTGCACAGAAGCACGAGAAGAAGGACGGTGATGCGGCGGCAGCGAGGCCAGCGCCGCCGACAGAAGATGACCTCAACTCGCTCGCAGCACGGAAGCGGCTGCTTGAGCTTCTTGAACCACTGTACAGCGTCGGTCTCGCAGGTGAGAGATTTCAGATACTCTTCGCCGAAGTGATGGACGCCATGATGTCCGACTTTGTAAGGGGCGCCTATGCCGGTGTTTGGGCTGCACCAAGCGAGCAGCATGGTCTTGTGAGAAGTGCCTCTATCACGGGTTGGCAGGCTACAACTCCAAGCGCCTCGTCACCGTGCATTACTTCGCTGTGTAACTGGGTCGAGAACCACTACGCTCGCCTGGCGATTGAAGTCCTCAGCCGGATCACTGATGATCTAACCCAGTCACCGGTCACTTTGTCGGACGTCAAGACTTATCAGTCTTTGGCGCTCGGCCGCCTGGCGGCGCTGCGCATCTCAGAGCTGTTCGACATTGTGCTGGCATGGCCTACTTCACGCGGTGCGCTTGATGACCTACGGGCTGCCATCACCACTCCGGCCCGCCGACTACAGCTGACCGATTCGTTCAACCTGGAGTTGCAGAGGCGGCTGCTCCATCCTGGGCGGTCGACGCTGGAGATTCTCCAGACCTACATTGCCATGATTCGGACTTTCCACGCGCTCGATCACAGTAAGGTGCTCCTTAGTCGGGTGTCACCTAGCCTACAGCTGTATCTCTGCGGCCGCGAGGATGCCGTGCGGATCGTTGTGACGGGCCTCCTAGCCTCGCCGGAGGAGATACGGGCAGCCAAGCAGGAGAGAGCCGCAACAGAAGAGAAAGAGGGCATTGCCTCGGGCTCTAAGCCGGCCAGGAAGACTCCCAGGATCCCCAAGACTCCAGGTGGTCCGTTCATGACACCCGCCCTACCGCCTCGTAAGATGCTCGGGCCGCGAAAGACACAGACACCAGTCAGAGACGTCCCATCGACTCCCGGCTCCGAAGCCGGCGCCTCCCACAGTACCAAGCTCGTCGAGCTCGCCATCCTAATGACCGACCCTGTCCAGTCCCGTCGCGCAGGCGGCGCAGACGAAGACGCGGACCTCGACTGGAACGACATGAGCTGGGTACCCGACCCCATCGACGCAGGCGCCAACTACAAACGTCCGCGCAGCGAGGACGTCATCGGCACGCTTATATCCGCCCTCGGTTCCCAAGACACCTTCATCCGCGAGTTTCAAGTCATAGTGGCCGAGCGACTGCTGTCGGACCAACCCCGCTTCGACCAGGAAGTGCGCGTGCTCAACCTCCTCAAGAAGCGGTTCGGCGAAGCAGCGCTGCAGAACAGCGACGTCATGATAAAGGACATCCAGGACTCGCAAAAGCTGGACGGTGCCATCCTCAAGGAGCAGGGCGGCAATGCCGCAGGGCAACCAGCCGCAACACCAGTCAGAGCCACGCCGACGCACCCCAGGACACGGCGCGGCGGGGCCTCCTCACCTCAAACAGAAGCCCCATATCACGCCCGCATCCTGTCGCGCCTCTTCTGGCCCAGCCTCGAGCGCGAGCACTTCCTCCTCCCCGACCCCATAACCGAGCAACAAAAACACTACGAGCAAGGCTACGAGCACCTCAAAGCCTCCCGCAAGCTAACCTGGCTCAACCAGCTTGGCCAAGCGACCGTCGAGCTAGAGCTCCAAGACCGCACCGTCTCGGTAGACTGCAAGACCTACGAGGCAACAGTGATCTACGCCTTCCAGTCCCCCGACTCCTCGCCTGCTCGCCGCACCGTCTCCGAACTAGAAGAACAACTCCAAATGGACGACGACCTCATTACATCAGCACTCACATTCTGGGTATCCAAGGGCGTCCTAATACGCAGAGGCGACAACTACATCGTCCTTGAGACCGCCTCTTCCTCCACCTCCGCACAATTCCCCTCGTCCTCAGCCCCTCCCTCCCCAGAGCAACCGACATCCGAGTCCGCAGCCCCGCCCGACGTCCAAATAGACGAGAAGGAAACCGCCAGGCGGGCCATGTACTGGCAGTACATACGCGGCATGCTCACCAACGCGTCGGCGACGATGCCGCTGGGCCAGATGGCCATGATGATGAAGATGCTCATCGCCGAGGGGTTTCCCTGGAGCAACGAGGAGCTGCAGGAGTTCCTGGGCGAGAAGGTCGCCGAGGGAGAGCTGGAGATTGTTGGGGGGAAGTATAGGCTCGTCAGGAAGTAGTAGCGTTTGGCCCATGGTGTTATGGCTTGCCTTCACGGGTGGGATAGATCGGTTGGATTGGGACAGACTGCATTGTGTTGTTGCATGGGGGCTGGGTGTTGTGTATAGGGTAGCTCAGGCGAGGCTTGAGGATATCACGCCGTAACTTCTACAAGCAGTACCTTAGGATTGAGGTCGCCTGTGGGCGGTGGTATCAGCATATGTAACAATAAAGGAGAGCAGTATTTCATTCATTGCTCACAAAGCACTGTTGTCACTATTAAAAATCCGATGTTGTTGACGTTACTGAGCGCATTGGACTGAGAGTTCATGACCTCCATTGTCCAACACTCTCCTCCCCTTTGTCAACCAAATCATCCAGCGATATCGTACAAGACGAGCATTTACAGTTAGACTCTGCATACTTATCGAGACGGGATGCCCATTCTTCATTGCCTTATGCCCTTTGGGACATTCTTCATTCAAGCATGGCGGTGGGTGACCGATTCTGCTCCACCTGATAACGGCGCATACCCGCAAATGTTACCATCCAATCAAGGGGGTGTAGTCTAGTGGTTATGATTTCTGCTTTGCAAGCTCTTCCACGAGCTCTGAATTGCAGAGGGTCCCGTGTTCAAATCATGGCGCCTCCATCGATTTCTTCTTTTGCTTTTTTCTTTTGCACTTTAGATACGCCTTTTATTTATTTATTGTGATGTTGTTTTCAACGCGTCTTTCACTCAAGTCTCGAATATTTGCTTCGTTTCCAACTTTGCTGTGCCGTTATTTATTTTGGCCGGTCTGAGGACAAAAGATTAAAGACTATAACCTCTGTATCGACTCTGACGAAACATGGCACTCTGTCTGATTGCACCACCTGTCTGTCGGTATATCCCACTGAGCATCTTAGGCTTCATTGGAACTTGGAATACAATCGCTGTACGTGGCATGATTTCCTCTGGCGGTCTACATGTTTGGCCGTTATGCAACGTCAAAGTTCACCATCGAATCAAGGAGGACTTACAACTCCCTTCTGTTCCATGGCCGCAACATGGGGAGCTTGCTACCGGATGGATGGCGCAAGACACAAGGCCCGGGCGCCATTGTTTACTAGTAAGTTGCAGCTCCTCCCAAGAGCCTTACATTTTCATGCTGCCGATACTCCATCACGAGATGTCCACACGCACCCACAGCCGCCGACGCACCAGAACTGACTCGCCAACCCACATCAACTAGACACTGACTCGTTCCCCCTCTCCCAAGCTCCATCCCATAACCCACACCAAGACACCGCTCTTCCATCGGGTCCCATAGCTCAGTTGGTTAGAGCGTCGTACTAATACTCCTCATCTTCGGATGGTCAGTATCATGTAATGCGAAGGTCGAGAGTTCAACCCTCTCTGGGACCAGTTCTCTTTTGCCTCTGACGAGCATTTTGCTCCTTTATGGCGAGGTGGTGAGGACGGGGTTGATCACGTCTTCACAGGGACGTGGGGCGCATAACCCTAACCCTCCCGCGACAGGAGGGCAGTACCGACACACACACCAGAGCTTCATGTATGGGAGTGTGGATGTTCAAAGTTGGAGGTTGAAGAGCTCTTTCCTGCGTTGTGCTTGCTGCCAGTGGTCTGTGGTTGCAGAGTCCAACCAGCCGAAGGACAGCACTCTTCATCATCCGTTGTCTCGCCTTGCCGGGTTCTTCTTTTGCCAGAGAGCAAGAGCTCCAGCAACGGGAGATCCGCCTTGCGGTGGTGAAGTGAAGAGGCAGTTAGGCATGCACCGCGGCCAAGGTATCCGATGTCTCCCTGTGCCTGTGATACAAGTGCAAGCAGACTGCGGCCTTAGACTTACAGGGCAGCTACTTGGTATTCTGACAGTGGACGAGCGGATATCGTCTGCTCTGCGGTCAACAGACGAGGATTCCACGGCTGCAGAGCTGCAATATGCCACTCGGGTCCCTCTTCGGAACAGCAACCTCACCGTGGCTCCATGAACGAGGATCCCGGTGGAACTGGTCCCTCGTCATACATGAGCTGTCATATGCGGTAATTCGTGATGAGGTCCCCGAACGCCAGTCTGCGTCTCTTGCGTACCCGAGAAGGAGCTGCTATATCCCGCGACCGTCCGTCTGGAAGCGATAAGACAAGTTGCTATGTTAATCGTCATTCGACGTGAGTCAACCGAGAAAAGGCCAGTGATGCCGGGGATTGCGGAGGAGAGACATATCCGTTGTTACTGATGCAAGGCCAAGGCATGCACGCGGGACACTTCGGATGAAGACAAGACGGCCGTGGTATGTAGACAAGAAAGTATCGAACTCAAAATTGACCAACACCACAATCAGATTCGGGTGACAGACTGAAATTTTGGAGGCGAAATGCACCACTCTAAAAGGGGAAAGAGGGTAACCGTGGCGTCGGAGCAGAAAAAGGACTTCGTGACGGGTCAGGCTGGAGACGAGACTGTCAGTCAGCTGGGAGGCTGGATATAAGTCCGGGGTGGCGCGTTGTCAAACAGCGGATTCCTGCGGTTCGCCTTTTCCACCATTTGTCCCAAGCAGTAAGAGACAAATCGAGGCGTCTTGCTTATGCCGAGAGAGTACAGCCGTCCGAGGACGGTCGGGCGGTGTCAGTTAGTGGTGATAATGCTGAGTGTTGGGATCACGGGTCCAGTAAGACATGGATTGGCGTCTGGCCGAGACAGAGATGGAGGACGAGGGCGTTCGGTCTCCAGGTCGGAAACAAGAAAGGGTATGTTGGACGCAGGACCATGGAGGTTTGACTATTCCAACATGTCTAAAAGAAGACGAGAAGACCAGAATGGAGACGGCCCCCAACAGGTGCAATGAAAAGTACATCTCCGACAGGATGCTTCCAAGTCGCTGGACTGGTTTCCTAATCCGGCCATTGACTTTGGGAGTTCAGATGGGGGCGTTGGCTGATGAGGGGAGGGCTGCAGGGCGGTCGGAAGCTTGTCCTGTTGCAGGAAAAGAAAAGCGACAGAGCGGAAATCGAAGAAATCCTTGGTTTTATGTGCAGCCGCTATTAGCTGCAGGTATGCGGTGACGTCCGTAGCCATGTTGCTTCTGATGGTTGTGCAGTGTGTCCAGAATGGCGCCCGCCGAGAGAGGAGAGAGGAGTCGGCGACCTGTTGCTCGTAACAGGAGGAGGAGGGAGAGGGGAGAGCTGGTGGATGTTGAACCGAGGGTGGAGAACAGCCGATGGTTTGTTTCCGCCGACCAGGGATATATCAAGGTTGCAAACCATGGTGAGTCAGTGGCCAGCGCATATAGCATTCCTGGACCAGCAGTTGTGCACAAAACCGCTCCAGTACCAGTGCGAGACATGGTACCTTATAAGGGTACTCAGTGGGTTGGTGCCAGATCGGACTGGTTGGACCTCGGATTTGTTGATGTCGACCTTGCAATGAGAGCTGTGAGATGAGACCGAACGGGCGGTGAGGACCAACTCAGCTGAGCTGGCTTAGGTTGGGCGCCGAGGACATAGTTTGGTTACTAGTGACCAGATATTGTAGAAGGGGAGGTGCGATATCCCGATGAATGGCGTCGTCCATGTTAATGTAGGTACTGTGTAAGAGCCCACAGTGTTGGTGGACGGGGATTGAAAGAGAGTGGCAGGCGGACAAGAGTTCCTAATGAATTGTTGCCCGACTTGTACGCTCGGCTAGCACACAGTTTAATTCATGCAGTGCCCGTCAGTTCCAGCTGAGGTTGTAAAGTGGATACAGATCCGGGGGCGGGGGAGGGGTCGGTGCAAGTCTCATTGCATGTCGGTTGGGTGCGACAACTCTTTGTTCTCCACGCAGTCTGGGTTCAATAGCACCTTCTGTCCAGTTTTCAGCGTGGTATTTAACCTCTTGAAATTGGATTAGATGTCGGTCGATGTCTTGCAGATTGTTGAATCTCTGATTATTTGATATCAGATTACCCCATCAGAGGCTCTTGAACAGCGACATCATAGCTGACAGGGGTAAGCGATCACCTGCAGGGATCTTAAGTGGTTTTGTACGAATCAGAAAGCAAACTACTGGTCTCGGGTCTAATCAACCAATGGATAAGAATACCACAGTAGGAATCTCTTGGCAGCTGTGGGATAAGCTGCTGAGGGCGGGGCTCTCTCCGGTTTCGAGACCAGTGACATCGACAAACTTTCAGCGCATCCTCAAAGCTTCAGACTGCTTCAGCTTCCTCAGGGTTCAGACGGCGTCTGGCCTATTGATGCCGGCAGAAAGGTTATCGATATATCAGCAGTTGAAACCGAACAACTATAATCTACAGCGCTGACTAGAATGGCGGCGCCGCCTGCGTTGCTTTCTCTTTCCTTCATGGAGCATTGGCGTGTCCGTGCAAAGCAAATGAGTCCCAGAAATAGTCCACACAGGTTGCTTCCACCCTTCTATTAGCAAGCAGTTGCATATGGCTAACATTCATCAGTAACTTAGCCAATGGGCCAGACAGACCTGGAACCTCGCATGGTGGCACCTGATGTGGAAAATAGGTGGAGGTGCGTATCGACCACGGATTCCTTGTGTCGCAACGGGATTTCTTGTCCTAAAATAAAGGAAATCCGATGCCCTCCAATGATTGAGGGGTTGAACCTGTGTCATTGTGTTTGGCCGTCATGGCGCCGCCGTGTTGCGACAAGGGGCCGGGCCTTTATCCAGTTGTTGGACCAGCGAATCGCCAAAATCTTGATGCTGCTGGAATCAAGTGCCATTATAGGCCATGACTTGGCGCTGAAACCCTTTTGGCTTTCTCTTGCTTTTTCGCTTTCTCTGTCCTGCCGGCCGTTCCGCCCTGGCGTCCGTGTCGACAACCGCATTTTCCGAGCACCCGAGCCTCCTCAAGTGATGGCAGAGGACACTAATCCATGTCTAGATCGTGTCTAGATGACATCTTCAAAGCTGGACATGGCACTCAAGAATCCAATGAGGCGCTGCTCTTGTCTCGATTACGACCATCTCCAATCGGATGCCCCCTCTCGTCAAAGTTGCGCAACTTATTCCTCCGCGCCATGCAGCATTTACACTCTCACTCACTCTTCATGTCATTTGGGCAACTATGACGGGGTTATGCTGGTTCCGACAGGTTGCCTTTTTATCGTGAATCCGCTCCGGGATTGACGATTGCTTCCATCCGGCAAAGCAGGCTATGGATCATCATATCTGGCGGAGGAGCTGATACAGCGCCCCAGTCTCGGATAAGTCGCACATCGCAGTTCCGATTTCTCTTAACCGCCAATATCCATGACGAGCAACTGGAAGCCGAGACACGACACCGCACTTCACCTCCTAGGCCTGCGCCAAGGTTGAACATAATCCATGCAGCGTTGATTTTTAGCGCACTGGACAGCCTGGCCAGCGACAATGTTGCAACTGCTGATCAGGCGGTCCACCATGTCTCTGGTTGCTCGCCTGCCCGCTTGCCCGCCCGCTTGCATCTTGTCCAGCCATCAAATTGGAGGCACAGGAAGCCTGAACCAATGATACTGCCAACTTCAACCAATCCAGCAGTCCAACAAGTGTTCCAGCCTGTCCTTCGTGCTCCCTTGCAGTTGCTGCTCCTTGTCCCGCGACCGAGTGGTGTTACAGGTCCAGCCTGCAATCATTAATATGGGCTGTAATGTTGCGTCGTACCCGCTGGGCTCAGTGGTCTCGGACCTGCTGTGTGGGATATAACCCAGTCGAATGTGACTGGTGACCTGTTTAAAAAGCTGCTTCTCGGTGTCTCCAACGAAATGCATAAGCATCCGTTTCCGGCCACTTTTTGTCCCCCCATCGTCTCCTGTCTTTCAGCAACAATCAAGACGCCAACACAGGGTTACGCGACACTAACACGGCCTCGCCATTCATGCCCGTTGTCGCTCTTGTTGCCCGCCCACCATCGGCTTCCGCTAGGTCCGTCAGCAACAGGTAATCTTTGTCCATCGTACCGAGCTCGTTTGGCCCGCGGAATCACCTTTTTGACGGCAACATTTGGCTCACACATGTAATCCACCCCATATCTTACACGTGTTGTAGCACGAATCACACACACACGCACACACACACTCTCTGTCCGTAACGAGTAAGGTATTCGCATCATACTCTAGCTACATGATGAGCCCATTAATGCCACCGCCAATGCCGCCTCTTGCGTATCCCGTATGTACTAAGATTCCAGTCCACATCCCATCCATTGCCCGACCATTTGGAACATTTCACCACCCCTGTTTGACTGGCTGGGTCTTGGGCCGTTCCTCCTCCCTGTCCTCGCCTCTTTTTCTTGTTCGGCGCCATGCGTTGTCCGTAATAGCTGTGAGCCTGGTGACTTGTGACCAACTGAGAAGCCGTGAATCCCAGCCATGACTGACTGCCTCCTTGCATTTCGCTGCCTGTCCGTTCCAGTCCATTTGCCCAACCCCAACAAGACAAGCGGGCCAGGTCTGTCTTGCTCTCTCCCATGCTCGCATACAAAGCCAACGGCTTCCCAGCACATCCGCCCTTCCCACTGCCCCCAACTCTTGCTCTGCTCTGCTTTCTTCCTCTCCTGACTCTGGTGCATTCACTCTAGTCGCTGCAAGATCAGATGCCCATCCATTTCTAGAGTCTTCAGCTTCACCCTACAGACGGTAATTCCTCGATCATCATCAGGTTGTCCCTGCACTTGTCGTAACTTGATCTGCCTTCGACTCGAATCCGCCAGTAAAGGACCTCCTCGAACTCCAAGTCCAGTGCCGGATCCGTCTCGACAAAGGCATCTCCGACCAAGTGCGAAGCAGCCAAGCGATGAGCCGACAGAGCCGGATAACGAGAAATCTCTGAGTAATTGGATCGCCGTCTTGGACACATTTCCCAAGATTATTGCCATACTGTGACGCCCTCAACAGGAAGAGCCGGTAATAAAATCGAGCAGGCAAAGACAACTTCTCGGTTCATCTGGGCGGCAAGCAAGGATCGCACAGCACAGCACCACCACTGCAAGCCAGAGACCTGCGCCCGAACCCGCCAAGGAGGACCTGAAGGAGAAAACGAGCGCCTTATCGCCGATAAAGACAACCCCCGGACGCACACAGCTGGAGCTGTAGCCCCTCATCCTTGGCCTCCTATCCACACACCCCCTGCTTTTGAACGGATCCTCCCCCTCTCTATTCACACAACACACGAAGCTCACGACGTGCTTCCGCCCGCAAGGTGGAAGCACCTGCCGTCTGCGAAGGAGCAGCAACGAGAGCAGCTGCTGGCTGCCGGCTAACAGAAGCTGTCATTTGCAGCAGCATCCAACAACCACAGCGCATCCCGACGGTCCACAGTTGCAGCTCAAGCGCAAACCTTCTGGAGCGTCAAAGGGCAACAGAAGAGACATCACAGCCAGCCTGGAACAGCCTGGGCTCGGTGTCTCGGTGTCTCGGTGTGTCTGAGGTACCTAGACTTGGACGCTTGATGAGACAGTCTGTAAGGCGCTGCAGCTGAAGTTGGGAAGCGCCTTCGTGTCCCTCTTTTCGACCGGAACGGAATACGAGCACCCCCTCCTCTCCTCTCCCCCGTCGAGTCGGTCTCTCAACTCTCGGTCGAAACATCACCAGGGGGAACCGAACATAGGTAAGCATCGCGGATCGCCCCGAGCAATCTGGAGCAGAGCGACAAAAGCAACTTAGGGTAGAAGATAACCGGGAAGCAGTGGAAAGAATAACCTCAGTGGATGAATATCAGGTGGTGGTGGAACTTGCCTGCATCGGTACCTGGAAGCGACTTCACCTTGAAGCAGGAACCCCAACGACGACGCATCCAAGTGAATTACGCCCATAAACCTCGGACGATAAACCAGCAATCAAAGTGCTCTAGCGGATCGTGACTGCCTTTTAGACGAATTTTGACTTCCTTGAGATCGGGACCGAACTTGCTTGGAGTCACAGTTCATATTGAGTGAATCGGTCGTTCCTTCCGTTTTCCCTCTCTCTCTCTCTCCTCTTACCTTCCACCAAGGTCGGCAGGAGCTCTCGATTTACGTCGAGAGTGATCCAAAGCCACCTTTCCCCCAAATTTAATTTGGCCATGGACGGGGAAATGGATTATGTGATGCAGCAACCCCGAGAGACTGCTTCACTAAATCTGGCGCCGTCTCTTCCGCCTCTGCAACAACCAACACAGCAGCAGCAGCAGCAGCATTCACATTCACGCCAACCTTCACACTCTGACTCTCACTCAAACTCACACCCACACCCACACCACCCACAACAAACACCCCAACACCACCACCAGCAGCAACATCAGCACCAGCAGCACCAGCAAATACGGCAGCAGTGCCCGTACTTTTCGGATCACGGACACCAGCTTCCCAATCTGCAGACTCATTACTCACCGCACACCCACAACCACCACTCCCAGCCGCTGTTTCACAGTCACCTTAGCTCATATTCGTTACTTCAGTCTCAGCCGAACCAACAGCAATCTTCACCCGGTCTTTCGGGTCTCAACAATCCCCGATCTCAAGTCTCCCATCCGTACGATCCCGTCCACTCATCCATGGCCCCTCCGTTGAACGGCAACTGGTTTCCAAACTATCCGAGGACGCTGTCTTATCACCACTGGTCTTCTCCGCTACCCTCGCTGCCTCAGCCCAGGCCGTCGTCATTCGACGGTCTCTACCCGTACTTCAGCAACAATATGAGCGGTACCGGTGGTGGTGGTCCAGGCGCACCTGGCGGCAACATCATCAACAACAGCAACGAGAACGATGGCAGCAGAGGTGTTGGAGGTACCTCAGCCGCTGGAGGCTCGGATCCAGCCTTCACGTCCGGACAGTCCCAGCCACTCGCTGTACCAGGGCAGTTACCGCTGGTCTCGCTCTTCAATGACTCTCAGCCACCTCCTCACCACCTAGAACCGCACCCAGGAACCGTGCCTCCACGTACCCAACCCCAACAGAATCCCCAGCACAACGGACAACAGGCCGGTACCGCTTCGACTCCCGCCTCACAGCCCGGGGGCCAGCCCGCCCTCCCGAATTTTATGCAGGTGTTGGGTCGCCCGGCCGAGGCTCATCAGCAGCAGACTCGGCAAAACCATCCAACCTGGAGTAGCAACAACAACGCCGGGTCCTCTGGAGACTACACGGACTCGAATTCCTTCCTAGACCGATCTCAACCACCTAGCCGCACCTCATTCGCGACTGGTGCTGCCAATCCTCCCTCGAATACGGGAGCTGATCCCCCGCGACGCCTACCCAATATGCCGTCGAGGGATTCCCACACCGCGGCAGACGATAGTTCCGAGTACGACAGTGGAGAAGACGACGACTACGACGGACCAGAGCGTGAGCGACTGGAGATGCTGCAGCAGCACCTCAATGGCGCCGTTCCTGCCATTCCCGGTGGTCCTCCTGCCATGGCGGCCGAGTCGAGGATCCGAACGCACCAGGTCATGCGAGGCCAGATGAGCACAAGGCTAGTTGCGTCGCAGCAAGCTATTAACGACTTGCAGTCCGTGGACATCAACAGCCTACCAGAAAGCGACAGAAGTACGTACCTTTTCTTCCCCTGACAGACACTCGTGCCACAGCCGCCGCACTAATGGGTTGCGTAGCTGACATGTTTTACAACAGGCTGCACCATATGCTTTTGGGATTTCGGTGTCCAGAGCCCGGAGGGTGTCAACGAGGCCCCGCTTCGACTGCCCTGGTGCAATCACGTCTTTGGGGATCACTGCATCAAGAGGTGGTTCAAAGACAGTAACACTTGCCCATACTGCAGACGTTCTGTGCCTTCAGACAGACTCGTTACGATGCCGGCGGGAATGTCAAGGCGGAGCCCTAGCGCCATTGCGGGTTTCGACATCAGGATCCCGGGGAACCCGCCCGGACACCCCCACGGGCCCTTCCGCAACCGCAACGACGCCCCGAGGTCCCTTGCGCCTGCTACGGGTGGGCAACCTCCTCCGACACGCGCTCGGCGGGACCCCAGCCTATCTCCTCCCGATCACCTGCTGACGCCAGAGCAACGAAGGCGAGCTAGAACCCGTCAAGCAAGTCTCCGGGGCTCGGGTCCGGCGGCCGGCGGTGGTACTGCGGCTCCCGGTCGATCCGTTTCCCACTCGACCGACCTGATGGGAGATGCAGCGCGCCAGTATCATAATTACAATCCGTACAATCCGGGGATGCCGGGCCACCAGCCGATTCTGGCTCGCAATCCTGTAAGCATCCCTTACCTCCACCCGGATCGATGGTCCTTTGACACCGTCGATTCCCAACGACGGTCACTAACAGATGCACGACAGGCCCCCCCGCCTCACTTCCAGCATCAGCGTATTTCCAGCCACAGCGGAGTGCTGCAGTATACCGACCCCTCGTTCTCGAGGAACTCGCCCATGATGCCCACGGGATACGGCATGCCGCCAGCGCCGCCCTCTTTCACGCCCTACCAGCAACCCTCGGGGACCTTTATGCAGACAGGGCCTCCCTTTGGGCAGCCGCCGCAGCAGCACGGGTCTCGCGACCTACCAGGAAACAGCAGTAACAACAATGCCGGAGGCGCCGGCGCGACTCCTGGTCAGGCACCGCAGTCGTTCTCCTCTCGCCAGCCGGACTTGAGGGCCCCCTATGGCATGGCATGGCAGCAGCCCGTCGCCGACCACGCAGCAACTGCGGCTGGTATGCCGAGCTAGAGACCTCGGAACCTCCGTGGTCGCGAGACTACTTTCCGGGACGGTCGTGCTCCCGAGCACAGCGCTGCTCAGCGACCCCTGGATGTCCTTGCCCACGCTTTTAATCCCGGGTACGGTCATGCTCCAGAGAACGTTGCTGCTCAGCAACGCATTGGCGACCAGGACATCCGCCACCCCCGATCAACGACTGTTCACCGAGACGACTATCTGTATTTTGAAGTCGACGCCAACGGCAGAGCCCAGATTTCGGCACCGCTCGAGAAGAACGACACAGAGGAGCAAACACAGCCTCAGAATCCTTGATCGGGGCAAAATCACTAATAATTCACGACGCACAACAGAGATGAACGATATTGACATACGGCATGGCTACACATAGACGGCGCAACGAGTCGGCGTTAAGCTTTCTTTTTACGGTTTCCGGGCAATGTTGCCTTTCGCATGCATGGGAGGAACTGGAGTTTTCTTTTATGGCGTTATTTTCGTTCCAGGACCATCGGATAATACCTCTCCATGCTGTTATTTTTTCTCCCGTTGGTCTTATGCTTTGCTTTCGGTCGAATGAGGAGTTTAATGAAGGGCCAGCAGTTTGAGAGGCGAGGAACACGGTTTAGAGAAAGCTCCCCCGCGAGGGTACGACCGAGGCAAGTTAAAGCAGCGATGACACGACGATACCAGAGGGGGAGAATGATGGATGAGATGAGGAGGAGATATGGTGACGGGAAGAGAAGAGGAAGAGAGGAGGAAGAGTGGAGGAAGAGAGGAGGAAGAGAGAGTAGACGAGCTAGAGATTGCCTTTGACGTTCCGACGTTGATTCCTCCTCCTTTATTTCCAGGTTCCCCTCTGCACACTTCGCTTTCAGTGCAGGACAGGGACCGGATGGAGGTTGGGACTTTGTTGTTAGCTCTAGACACCGAGAAAGGATATCGCGAATACCACACACATACAGACCTGTTCATATCGTAGTAATGACTCAGTAACAGTCAGTGCCCCATGAAAGCTTATTGCCCTGGGCCATACCGGCACAGACAGAGCGCGGCGTGGGGTCGGGCGCCAAGCATCTGTGCCGCGGAAATCAAGACCCGCCATCGCGGGTCTAGCTTACGGGCAACCCCAGAGTTGGCCAGCAACAGCTCCGCGCAACCTCGGCTCAAACTCCAAACTCCCACCCTCTGCAACCATACATAAGCGTTAAACCACCACCACACACCCCCAATGTCCCTACGACTAGACGGAGGGTGACGATACCTTCCCTTTACCCAATTCTTCCCCCAATTTCAACCCCCACAACCTTCACAATGGCAGGCCGCGTCCGTCACCCCATAGACACAGCAAAGCTGGAGTCGTACATAACCACCCACGTCCCGGAGATCGTCTGCCCCCTCGACATCAAGCAGTTCGGCTTCGGCCAGTCCAACCCGACCTACCAGCTCACCTCCATCCCCACGGGCAAGAAATACGTC
This sequence comes from Coniochaeta sp. 2T2.1, assembly GCA_009194965.1. NCBI lineage: Eukaryota > Fungi > Ascomycota > Sordariomycetes > Coniochaetales > Coniochaetaceae > Coniochaeta > Coniochaeta sp. 2T2.1. The sequence goes on from VSMA01000003.1 coordinate 3,731,113, forward strand.
CTCCGCAAGAAGCCGCCCGGCAAGCTCGTCTCCAAGACGGCCCACAAGGTCGAGCGCGAGCACCGGATCATCGCCGCCCTCGGCGCATCTCCCGTGCCCGTGCCGAAGGCCTACATCCTCTGCGAGGATGAGAGTATAATCGGCACGCCGTTCTACATCATGTCCTTCCTCGACGGGCGCATCATCGAGGACGCGGCCATGCCCGGCCTCTCGGCCACGGAGCGGAGGCAGCTGTGGAACGAGGCCGTCAAGACGCTCGCGCTGCTGCACTCCGTCGACCCGGACAGTGTGGGCTTGGGCAACTTTGGCAAGAGGAACGGGTTTTACAACAGGCAGATCCAGACGTGGAGCACCATCTGCGCCGCGCAGGCGGGCACGAAGGATGTTGACTCCGGCGAGCCCGTGGGCGTGCTGCCGCACTTTGAGGAGACGATCCGGTTCTTTGCCGACGAGAAGAGGCAGCCGCTTGACAGGGGCACGTTGATACACGGTGATTACAAGATTGATAATCTTGTGTTCCACAAGACGGAGCCGAGGGTTATTGGGATTCTTGAGTATGTTTCCCCCTTACCTTCCCCCTATTCATCACAATGTTTGCTAACACGCTTCCAGCTGGGAAATGTCAACGATAGGCCACCCCCTCTCGGACCTAGCCAACATGCTGACGCCCTTCTACACGGCGCCCCTCGACGCGACCAAGGTCCAGAACTCCCACAAGGGCTTCCTACCGGGCGCCACCCCCGGCCTGCCCACGCCCGATGAGATAGCGGAGCTGTACTTCTCCACCGTCGCCCAGCAAACCGCGGGTTCGAAGTCGGAGGCGATCAAGGTCACGGAGGACAAGAGGGAGAGGGAACGCGAGCTCCAGTGGGCCCAGGCGTTCAACATCTTCCGCCAGGCGGCCATCTGCCAGGGCATCGCGGCCAGGCAGGCGAGCCGCCAGGCGAGCAGCGACATGGCGGCGAGGTATGCGAATGCTAGGGCGCCGCTGGCGGAGTTCGCGTGGGAGTTGGTCCAGGGGGTGCAGGGGAGTAAGCCGAGGTTATAAGGGTTGGTGGGGTTTGATGTACTTTTTTGCATAGAGAATGGAGTTGATTGACCTTTTACACTGCGTTGTGTTCTTGGTGATGTCGTGTTATGATTGCTGGTTGTGGTGGACTCCTACTGGCGGCGCGCAAACTTGATAAGTCTGGTAAGGTCGAGTGATTCTTATGGGCATGGGGGCACCAGGGAAACTTGGTGCAGCAGTTAAATGTTTCGACTTCGGACAAGGCCTTGTTGGTCTTCAGTGAGAACATGCGATGTCAACCATGAAGTCACATTCGAGGTCAAACGTTCAACTCCCGGTGCTAATGTCTCTTTTTTGCTTCTGTTGGACTATTGTTCTGTTGGACTATTGGTGACCTTCGATACAGGTTGGACATTGAGCTCCGGCAGTGATGTTCAACTACGAGGTATCAGCATCCACGAGAACACAAAGCAGTAACTAACGCATTGCATTGTAAACCACGCCAGAGTCGAGTATCTCTCTCGCGTATCTACTAATACACGTCTATCGCTGATCATCTTTGGTCTACCCCTGAACACCCATGACAGATAGGCATCTGTCAAAACAAATGTCCCCTGTTTCTCCCGCTGATTCCTGCAACAAAAACCATACCCCATACGCCTGTTCGTTCTAATTATCATCTTCTTCTTCCGTTCCCATGAAGTCGTCGTCACCGTCCGAGTCCTACCCTGACGACGTACCATAGCCGGGCCTCATCCGCCTCGCAAACATCCTCTCTTCCTTGGTCAAGCACTTCTGGCTCGTCCGACTCAGACACCTAACCAGAGTCGGCTGGAGACCGCGCTGCATGGCCGGGACGGTCTTGGGCTCGCTGTTCCCGTCCTCGTCGCTCTCGCTATCCCCACTGTCCTCAACACTCCCCCGCTCATCATAATCGTCCCCACCATCCACAACATCCCCAAACGCCCTCGCCAGCGCAGCCATCTCCTCATCTCCAACGGGCTCGAACACCTCATCCACCTCCACCCGCTCAAACCCGACCCCCAACTCCCACATCGCCAACTCCGCGTGGATAGACCGGACAGCATCCTCCGCCTGCCTCTCACATAGCATCCGCGGCGGGATATCCCGGGGTATCTCGTATGTAAACACGTCCTCCACCTTAACGCACTCCCTTCCCCTGCCCCCGATCGCCCACAGCGACAGGCTCGCGCCCCGCCGGAACACGCTTTCCTGGAACGCCGTGCGCTTCTCGACGTGCTCGGGGTCCGACTCGTGCCTGTCGTCGCCTAACCGTAAAGTGTACTCCACCCCCGCGACCTCGGCCAGCTTGACGAGGGAGACCATGTCGAACGCCGACAGCCGTCTGACGAGATCCAGCTGCGCCGCGCGCACGCGGTGCGTGAGCTTGCTTATCAGGATCCGCATGTTCTTCACGTCTTGCGAGGCGGGGAGGGACCGCCGCACGATCTCGCTCGGCAGCACGGTCAGCCAGGTCTGCAGCATATGCATGCTGCTAGCAGTCACGCCGCCGCCGACACCGACAGGTGGCTCCAGGCCGGTGAGACAGGAGACCCAGGCGTTGCACCGGCAGGCGTTGTGGGCTTCGGCGTGGTGGCTGTCGTACAGGTGCGCGTTGTAACCGTCGATCCAGTCGGCTTTGGCGACGATGTGGGCGACTGTGTCGCCTATTATGTCGGATATGCGGCAGGCGCGCTGGACTGAGGCAAGCTGGGTTAGGATTTGGGGCAGGACATCGGCGTCTGAGGAATAGGAGGAGGAGGAGTACGAATGGTGGAGTTGGGTGACGATATCTGTCAAAGAGCCGGAAGGCCCGAAGAGGGCTTGGATGCGAGACTCCCGCACTTCGAGCTCCTGGGCGACGGCGAAGGTGTATGGTTCGGCTACTGTGCGTTTTGGGGTGGCGGAGGTTAGGAGTGTGCCTGTCTGGTCGCTGCTGAGTTGGAGGATCGGATGGTCCTTGGCTAGGCATGGGTTGCTGAGGACTCGCGGGTCGACGGCGCTGCCGTAGTAGGCTTCCAGCTTCGTTTTGACGATGGAGCGTTCGTAGGAGGTTAGGAGCAGGTGGAAGCCCTAGGGAGGACGTGTTAGTGCCGCTGCCGTGAATAAGGGGAGGGAAACTTACTCGGCACGTCAGCATGAGCCCATAGATGGTCTGGCTGTCAGCGTTGTTGGCGATGGTCAGGAGGACCTCCGGGAGTATGTGGACCATTGTGACTGTGTAGGATGGACAAGAATGGGAGGATGAAAGTATTCAGTAACAGAAGTTACGAAACCAAAAGCCAGGAAAGGTTAGATGACAGGAAAGCTGATGTTCTTGCGATGAGGTAGGAAAAGAAGCTTGTGCCGTTGATCATGCGCAACGATGGATGTCTTGGGGATGAGACTGGTTGTAAGTCTGTGTATGTTGATGAATGAGCGAAAGCAAGGCGTCCCTCAGCTCAGGGTCGTTGGAATAAGGATGTAGGACGTGTAAGTGAAGACGAGGAAGCGAGCAGACGAAGGGTCGAGTTGCCGGTGTAAGTGAATGGAAAGGAGAGACAGACTCGACATGAAGAGGAAGAGCATCGGGGTGAATGATTAGGCATGACAAGAGAACCCGGAAGGTTTGTCTTTCCCGTCTTAACCATCGACCCCGACGGCAGCCGCACTCACAGACATATTCACTGTGATACACAGTAGCCACATGTCGAGTGCGGGTTGTAGGGCTGGCTGTGATTCACCTTGACTTCTGACGTCGCGATATCGCTCGTGAGCACCCTGATGGACAGGGCCAACTGGACAGCACTGGCACGAATGAAAGGCATTCTGGCCTTCAAGGTGCCAAATCCAGGCCCTTACATAACGAACTCTGCATCATGTGTGGAAGGCACACCAGTTGGCGATCAGGAACCCCGTTATCTTTGATGTTCAGACTCGGGTTATCGTCATATTGTTCTTCGAGGGAGGCACCTCTTTGGCCGGCTGACCCGCTCTTGGCGACCTTGCGGGCGCCGGACCAGGATGGCGACATGTCCACGACATCCGCAGGGGCATTGGCAGTGAGACAACGTTCCTGCATTTCTGGCGATTGTAAGCATCCATGTCAAGTAAGATCGACTTATATATGATGAGCACTCCATCCATTGAGAGACTGGACCACGTCGATATCCGCAACCACCATGTTCATCCTTGGCGGCCGGCAACTCACCCAAACCTTTATCGTACATATATACACGCGGCCGTGACCGAGACGTGCTCTTCAGAGGGACATTAGGACTAATCATGCTGTGCAAACCAGTGACCCAAACGCCGACCATGCAATCCCTCCTCGCATCATCTGTGCGAAAGAAGACCTTGATCCAGCGAAACAAGGCAGTGCTTGCTGGGCGATTGGCCACAGCAAACGAAGAAGTCGTAGAAGTGAAGTGATGGGCATTCGATACCGCCCAATGGAATGTCATCCTATAAACCGAGACCTCAAATCATATCGCACCCGCATCGACGAACCGCTCGGTCACAGTAATCTTCTGGGCCGCCGTGTTCTTAATCTTGGTCGCGAGAGTCTTGTCGTTGTCCATGGCGGAAATGTCGTCGCCTCCGCCGATACTCTTCCCGCTGACCATGATATTGGGCACTGTTCCCCGTCCAGTCATCTCCTTCAGCTTCGCTTGTAGCTTCGGTCCGAGAGCATGTTCATCGAGCTCAACCACGTACGGCGCGGGTTCGATAAGGTACTTCTCCAGGAGGACGCCCTTCGCCCGCTTCGAGTAAGGGCAGTACGACTTGGAGAATATCACCACTGTCACGACGTTAGCTTGACCCACGGCTTGTAACAAAAGTAAAACATACCAGGCGACTTCTTAAATATCCTCTCCAGCTCAACCTCAACCTCATGCTCCTCATCCGTCTCAGCAACAACCTCCTCCTTCCCACCCCCATCGGCATCAAGCTTCTTCACCTGCCCGCCCGCCGAACTCCCCACGCCAATAACCTCATGCGGCGGATCGGGCTTATTCGGCGCCTTCGCGTTCGCCAGCTCCTTCGCCTTCTGCTCCGCCGCTTTGAGTCTGTCCGCCATCTCCTTGGCCAGGATCTCGTCGTCCGCGTCGACGTTGCCGTCGGCGTCCTTGTCCTTCGGCGTGCGCCCAACTTCTTTCCCCGTCTTGGAGTCCACCAGCACCGCTTGTCCCCCCGCGGAACCGGAGCCGGAGCCGGAGCCGCCGCGCGCCTTGTCCATCGCGTTGACGGTCTTGTGGTAGAAGTCTTGTAGGTTGCGCGTGTCGCGCTCGGTGTGCTGGCGGAGGTGGGAGGTGAAGAAGAGGAGGGTGACGACGCCGCCGAGCACGACGTAGAAGAGGAGGCGTATCCGTCTGTTTGATGGCATGTTGAAAAAAAGAATCTGGACTCGGAGAAAGAGTAAGGTCTTCGGTGAAGTATGCGCTCGCGTGCGCGGGGAGGGGTATAGACAGTTAAGCTATCTTCGTCTGACAGAGCGTTGCCCTTGGGCGCATGGCGGGCGTCGAGAGTTCGAGTTCGGATGCAATCTTGCGATGCAGCTCGGCAGGTTGCATGAAACGGCGCGATTTCCCTGATAAACTCTATGCTGCGCTGCGACGGAAGTTCGTTGCGACAGCGCACGACAGGACGGACGGACGGTAGGTGCCAGAGGGTTGTCGAAAGAGAGATAATTCGTATTTGACCTTGACGTTGCTATCAGCTGTTCGTCCCAGGGGGGGGAAATAAGGTCCATCAATGTTATCGTAATCGTCAATCACAGGAGATGGGAAGGCGCATCCGGGTTAATGCAACCCCGGGATGTGGGAAGTCCCGCTAATTGAAGCTGAGCTGTATGTACGTTTGTACCTCGGCACGTGCTTGAGGCTATCGCCGTCTACCTGTTACCTTAACTAGGGGCTGTTGGAAAGAAATGGGTCTGATTTGTTACTATTGTCTCTCGTTATTCCTATTGTGCACTTCTTCAGGTGCCGGTGTGACGACCGCTGTGGCAGCGAGATGGCTGAGATGTCTGATAATGCAGCATGTTACACTGTTAGTGCTTGGCGGTGTTTAAGCATTATTTGCTAACAATAAGCTTTATATTAGTAACACTAATAGTTTGACAGATATAAGCAACATTGAAGTTTAGTAGCCGACTACCCAGCCGTGAAGGGAATCATACCGTCCAACTCGGGCCCCGTAACTGCTTGTGAATGGGCTCAACTCATAGCCGCTTGTTGTTGGATATTCCCAACTCGAATGGTTGCAGGAGGCGAAGCGGTGAACCAAGGGGAGCACGTATAGGGTAGGTCCTATGCCATATCAACAAACATATATTCTCCCTCGGCCCCTGGGTCGTTGAACTCCGAGCAGTATCAGGAGAATATCGTTCAACACGTCCTTATTAATCTGGAGTCGGAGCCTTAGTAAGACCGTGGTCGCCTTCGCTCAAGCTCTCATTCAGCCATGCCGAGGACCACCTCGCCCATGACACGAATTGGAAGAGGGACATGTATCCTCACTTGAAAGAGAGGCCTTCCATGCTCCCTGAACAAACTGGCCATGGCGACATCCAAGTTGCGAGGCTCCTTCTCAGATCGCTCGTGCAATACTCGGTCCTTTACCCAGGATCTTCAAAATCTCTCAGGGCTTGACGATAAGCCTTCCCCATGGAAAGCGACTCCGAGACGCTTCGGCGTCCACTTCACTCTTGCCCCGGCTTTGATGACATAGCTCACCCGGAGCCGGACAAATTTCCGTCCTAACCTGACCGGATCATCACCATCGTCCGCCATGTGGAGGTGAGCGGCGATAGCATTCCCGTGAACAGTCATCAGGGACAATGGCAGATATCCTGAACCCTCAAGTGGAGATCAGGCACTTGTCCGTAGAAGAATGTGCCGGGCATAAGTAGCGTGAGGCATGCCGAGGCCGAATCAGAGAGCAGATGTCGACTTCTCGCCTCCCACTTGCTGTACACGTCGACGGCTACGACACCCTCGGCACCTCCCATAGCAGGGGTGAGCTCATTGCGCAATTAGGAAATTGACGAGCTTGACCTTAGAGAGCCCCAAAGTCAGGAGATGTAATAGATGGGTACCGTTGGGAATCCGACACTTTGCAGTTCTGACAATGCTGGTAAGCAGCATGTATTGTCGCAGGAGGTCTAGCAAATATGCTATGCCGCCTGCTTGTTGATCCAGAATCAATACAAACAGGCAAATGAGATATCACGAACAGAGAGCTCAAGACTCGAGCTCGACCAAGCTCATCCTAGCGGAGCGCGGGACAGCGGGACAAGGCAGACGGGTGTCGGGAGCACCCTCACTCACTTGGCCAGAGTTAGCTTCCCCGAACAGACTGTGTGACTCGGAGGTGATCAGGCTACCGATTGGAGAGCGCTCGAAACCAGAGGGTCGCTAGTATCGTCATGCACCCGCCGTGGAGGGTGTAGATCCGACATCTGGCCAAAGTCATAGGACTGTGATGGAGGCAGAAGTACGGTACGTAGAACTTCCCTTGCGTTGAAGACAGCGTGGCCGACCCGGAGTGCTCGATTTGCAGTGGTGGTGTCCATTGCCGCGGAGATGATCTTGAGATAGCAAGTCCTTCTGACTCTCCAACCTCCATGTGTCGACATCGATGCGGCTGGCATGCAGGAGCTGGATGCCATATCTCGAGATTAATCCGGCTCGGATCCTGGCCGTACGACATCGCAAAAACACCCGGGGTTAGAGCTCTGTTTTCGGATGAGAAGTCCACAGCACTCGTGGCAATACTCGAGAAACATCAGTCAAATGCCACAAGACTCGGGGAAAGATATCGACTCCCACTCGAAGCTCGGGGATGTCAAGAAGTTGTGGTAGCACGAGGTATCTCAACCTGGGCAGACACCCCGGACTCCCCTGTCATTCGCCTGTAATTCGCCCCCTCATCCTGCGTTCCAATTCGTCCAAAAAGAAAACCAGTCAGCTGCCTAGAAAAGTGCTGAAACGACAGAATTTCCAACCAGTCAGACGATCAGAAACTCGCCTGATTTACGGTGCATTCTCGTCCAACTGTTTCGAAGTGCGGTTGTTCAGAATGTCGTCCGTCCTCCGATCCATGTCGGTCTCAAGCAACTGCATCACGACCACAATCGTTGAGATGAGATGGCCTCTGCATCAAAGAGAGAGAGCAAACCGAAGCTTCCGGAACCGGTGAGCGATAGTCTGCACCGTTTTGGGCTACCGACGCCCGCCCCAGGTTTGCATCCGAACCTTGGAAGCGCGACTGTTGAAGTACCCCAGCCACACACCATTTAATCAGCCCTCTTTTGACAACTCATCAATGATACATTGTGCCGTCACCTGATATCGGGCATTGGGGATTGATGCAACATCGGACTCATACATCGCCGAAGCCTGTTTTTTGCTGCTGAGCATGCTGAGCAGTTCGGCGTCTTGCAGATGCCTCGTGTTGAGGAGGCTTGTTGAGGCAGGTGTACTCGCCGCGATGAGCTGCGAGGTTCTTGTTCTCGTCATGTAATCGATGCCGGTGCTATAGCTGTCTGTTGGTGCAGAAGTCATACACTTTTCATATAAGAGGGGGCGGGGTCAAGACCAGTCGGTCAAGTGCACGTGCACGAAAAGAGACATCTCCAGCCTCCTGCCACGTCCCGTCGGAGCTGTGCTGCTCCCCGAACACGGTACGCGGAACTGACATCCCGGTCCAAACTCCAGGCCGCGGGCCGTCAGAGTATCGGTCTGGTAGCCTCTGGTAGCCTGGCAGCAGGGCGTTAAGTTTGCCTCCTGACGCTCACACACCGACTTTTGACTGATGCGCTGGCACTCTCCTGTCTCAATGTGGCGGGTTGTCGCCATCCAGGGAGAGGAAGCTGGATAATAGATCTTCGCTTTGCGTCATCCTAAATAGCATTTTGGGAGACTCGTGAACCACGAGAAGGTGTCGACACACGCTTCTGATGACAGTTTTCGTGACATAGTGAGGTTGGCTCACACGAAGTCGAGGGAGCTGAGAGCTTTGCTTGAGACAGCCTCGCTATGTAGATGCTGGGACTTCGTACATGAAGAAGCAAGGCCATCAGCGGTCCGTGACGGAGAGAGTCAAGGATGTTATGTGACGTTGCGATCTGGAGGTCTAATTTTAGTAAGAGAAGCAGACGTGATGCGAATTCGTAAGGCATCCAGGGAGAGCGGCAAACCGCCGATCCTGTGAAGTTGCGACCTCTCTGTCTTCTTTCCCTTCAGCGAGCATTCCAGCAGACTGTCTGCCGTTGACCGTTTGTCTGCCGTGCGGACCGATAGGCGTTCGTACTATTGTCTTCCATGCCTTCATCAATACCGATAGCGCGCATGACGAGACAAAGAGAGACAGAAGACTTTGTCGGTGTGCGGCAGTTCCACCATCCAGCGACAGCAGCTAAGATGACACTCATCAAAGAAGAGAATTGGGGAACAGGGCATCAAATTAATATATCCCACACCTGCGAGCCGTGCTGGCCATGATGGAAGACAGAGAGAAGCATCCACTAATATCCCAAAGGCTGGCTCTCCCGCAAGGTTGGCGCCCGTCAGAGGTCTCGCTTAAATCAACGTCGGAGGGTTGCATCACGTCATTCGACCAATGAGGTGAGAGTTCTTCGGAGATGCCATCTCACTTCTTCGGGGAGGGCATCGTCAGCCTGGGTGCTGGACATTCCGTTCATCTTTCTTGATCTCCTGCTCCTGGAGGATCATAGGTATTGGAGGTATTTACGTGTAAAAAGAGTGCTGAAGAGTGCCGAAAAAGGCTAGTATTGCTTGCTCTGTCCGAACAGGCCGTCCAGAAGATGTGGCGTGTTGCTTTATGCTCGTCGTCCTCGTGAAGCCAGCCACCGAAGTTTATATTGTCCACGTGAAAATCGGTCAGCAGCAGCGATGCCAGATGCCAGAATTCGACGCTCCAGCAGGGTACCCACAATTTTCGAAGTTGCAGCCCCACGTCTGCGCTGGCCTGTGCCCTTCCATGAAGCGGTGACTAACAAACGGCCGTCGTCCAAGACAGGTGAAATGATGGACCAGCCCCATCAGCAACTCCACTTTGCCCCACTTTATGACGCTCAGTCAGCCAGTGAGAGAGTTTCATAAGAGTCTGGTCCGTCTGCTCAAATCATCTTTCTCGCTTCCCCTCGTCTCTCCTCCTCTTTTTCCCTCGCACAACCAATCAATCACTCTCGCCCATCCCAAACCCAACAAAGCCCGCCAATCCGCACACTTCGCCAATTCCCCTTCGTCCCAGCCTTGGTCCGCCTTTTTCGAGTCACTGCGCAGACCTGGTCAAATCAACGGCCGTCTTCCAGTCGCGCACTTCAAACAAACTCCTCCCTCCTGCAACACCAATCGCAGGCCAGCCAACCGCCGCTTTTTGATTCAGAAACCGATCGATTAACTCGCAGACGATTGATTTCATTCGCGGCGCTTATTTTACCTTTTTATCCCTTTGCTACTAGGACCGGACCGACACACCACGGGTTCGCGCTCCTCTTTGGCGATTTTGTTTGGTTCTTGCCAGACGCGCCGCGCCGGTTCATCCCATCGGACAAGATAGCTTCTGTGCATTTTGCATCTGTGCTGCATTGGCTACTCGAGTTGCACCACAACGCTGAGCTTCGACAATTCTGTCAAACAGGTAAGAGATTATTCTTGCTTTTATCAGCCTCGTCTCTGCGCGATATCGCCTTCATTTGTCGCATTCAACCCTCTTGTGTGCTATTGCTTTCCTTTTCTCTCTGTCATGTCAAGAACGTGATGGTGCTACGCGCTATGCGTGTCGCGGCTTGATTAAGCTGGAATGTCAGCACGTGTCACCTCTCACCTTCTCTTGGCCAAGCCACCCATTCATGTCATGCTCCAGCGAGAGCTCCATAACGTCCTGTTTGGTTCTCACCATCTATCTATCCCAAGCCATGTCCCATCATACCCTGTCATTCTGTCAACGAACATGCCCAACTTATGACATCGACATCCCCCTTTCGAGTCTCGAGACCGGCATAACGTGTTTACCTCCACATACCATCCCAAGTTCCCGGATGAAACAAACAGCCCACATCAACTCACGCGTCTCAATCACAGGCAAATCCACAAAAAGCAGCCCACCAAAAAAAGGCCCCAAAATCCTGGAAGGACAGAGCAAGGCCCAGCTTTTCCAACCACTCATCTCTCGAGCGCAAAACAGTTCTTGGACGCGCCAGCAAATCAGCAGCCAGAGTCCCCTCAGCTTGCGACGAGACGAATCTTAAAACACCCGGAATCTGGAGACCTATTATCATCGCCAGCTTCACTGTCGACGCATCCATTGGCCCTGCTGTTAGTCCCGTGATAGTGTCTATCTGCGGCAGCAATCAATCATCAAGACCACCGGCGCTCAATCAACGACGCCGCTCAGTCCCGATTCATCATCTCAAACGGCTCCAGCTATTGCTCATTGTCCGGACAATCTTCAGGTAAGCAGCAACATATTCACTCATATCAATTACAAGTGGTCGAGTCCTCTCCCAAAGCAACACAACACCCGTGGTCCTCCTCCCTCTTCCCTCCCGTCCCTAGATGCCCTGGTCTTCCCGCTTCTTCACACCATTCCGAACCGAGACGAGCAGTTGGTTCATTTAACATCGCTCTCCCAAGTCTCGCCGATGTCATCCGCGTCTTGCAGCTCTCTTTTATTACTCCAGCCGCGCCCGGCAGATGCGTCTCTCTTCCGCCTCTCTGTCTTCCTCTGGCTCGATGGACATATGGCTCTCACATGAATTTGCATCCAGTATACGGTATGCTAACCGCCCTGTTGTACAGCTTCGACCAACTCTCTGAGCCCAGTCTGCAGAGTGCATTGCATAACTGCGAGCTTACAGTAGCTTCGTGATACGGTACGTCGAGTGTTTGTTTCCCCTTCCCGTTTCCAGCGTCAGTTCGTCCAAGTCGCGCTTCCGGGTCAGCAACCCCTCTTTTCCCGCCGTCCCTCTATTTCTTACACACCACACACCACATGCACCCGTCCTGCACACCACCCAACCACGTACCCGGCGCTGAGTTCCTTTTCTCAAGAGCTATCAGAGCTTCCTCAATGTCACTTTCTATCTCTGTTCCCCTCCTGTGCCCTTCTCCTCGGTTCTCCTGCCACTCATTCGGCCTCTTCGGAACTCTGCATGGTGCTTGCGGCTGGAACTTCTGCCCCGTGTTCTGATGCTGCATTCATCTTTCCCCATGTGCGCATTAGATTGCGACAGAGAGCTGTCTGTCACTGTACGAACTTTGTTCGCGAATCAGCAAGTCTGCAGCCCTAGTTTCCCGACATGCGAACCCCGCCCAGGGTACCAAAGCTGGGCTCTGTGTGCGTGCCTCACTGCTCCCTCCCACGCTGCGTTTGCGCCACCCCCCTAGCTGGGATACCGGTGCTGAGCTGGTCGTCAGTGTGGGCCTGGCTTGGCTCGTGCATGTTCCGTCATGCATGCCAACGCATCAACAGGTGGTTCAAGGCGCCCAAAAAAGAGCCAGAGGCCACCACCCCTTGGAGGCGCCTATCGCAGATTCGAGCTTTCACGCCTATATAGTCCTCGCAGTAACTGACAGGTTTGGTTGGATAGATCTATTCGTCCAGAAGCACTTGCTCTGGAACCTTTGACTCGTCAGACTCGAGCCTCAAAAGTTCGCTTGTCAAACTGCAGACCTCTTCACGTGGCTTTGCTCATTGACTAAGCCACACGATTCACACCCCGCGAGATACCAGCTCGCATATGCCGTGGTGCGACCAATTGCAAAGCGTCCTTACCACTTAGACACTTGCCAGCACATTCACGCATATCCAATAGATTGGGTGTACATCCCCAAGCCCAACAACACGGGAAACGAAGTGACGACAGTCGTCCCGAAGTGCACAACCCAACCTTGCCTTCTGTTGAAGCTCCAGACAAGCTGATCTTTAAGATTGATTTCGGTACCGGGCCATCTCATCGATAGGCCTTTTGTCCGAACTCAGCACATCTCCGCACGTGGCGCACGATTCGGCAGCTTCCAGTTGTGCTTCAACCCTACCGCAACGCGTCTTTCCCACGCACGCACATAACGCGACTCGCGACATTTTGCCGTCTTTGGCTATTCTAGGATGATGGACTACGCACAATACCCTCAACAGCCTCAAGGTCCGCATTCGCAAACACACATCCAGGCCGGCTATCCTGCCCCAGCTGGTACCAACAACATCACATCGCCAACCACGCAGCACATCCCACAGCACGGTTCGCCTATACTTCAGTCGCAACAACACCAGGCTTCTGGAGGTCAAGGCCACAATATGTATCAATCACAGTACGGCGTACCGCAGTCGAACATGTACGGCATGCCTCAAATTCAGGCTGCCGCAATGGCAGCGACTGCGGCGGCATCCGGGTCTAGCTACCCCTACATGTCGCAGGACTCGAACCTGACCCAGAGCTCACCGAGACTGCCTGGCGTGAACATGAAGAAGGACACTAGGGGTCCACGTTCACCTCAACAGATCAACAGCCTTCCACAACAGCGGCGCATGAGCCAGGTCACCAGTCCAGGTGTACCTAACGCTCAAGCCATGCTCAACCACGGACGTACAGCAGTCGCACAGCCTAACATGCCTCCAAACCAAGGCATGCCACACCCCCAGTCACCGGAAATTGCATCCGGGGTCCCTGAAGAGTCACCGCTCTACGTCAATGCCAAGCAGTTTCACCGGATTTTGAAGAGGAGGGTTGCACGACAAAGGCTCGAGGAAGCCCTGCGATTGACCTCCAAGGGACGGAAGCCGTATCTCCACGAGTCACGTCACAACCATGCTATGCGCCGGCCTCGTGGCCCCGGCGGACGGTTCCTCACGGCTGAAGAAGTCGCACAGATCGAGCGCGAGAAGGCTGGCGGCTCGGAGGAACTTAAGGAAGAGAACCAAGAAGCGCCGGCGAGCGCCAAAACGGCAACCGGAGCGACGAAGCGGAAGTCTGAGGGTAACTCGGGCGGAGCAAACAAGAAGTCAAAGACGAGCACCACCGACGAGGAAGACGAGGACGATGGTTGAACTGCTCGTTCAACGTTCCGCGCAGACTCTAGGTGTCATCTGATTATACCCAATTCCCTTTGTTCAAGAAACGAAACGAAGTTACGACAGCGCAAGAAATGCAGCAGGACCGACATCCCCACTCTATCCACACCCGCAAACCTTGTCTGGGCCACCACTGGCGACAACCGTGCCACCCAACACGGACAGCAACCGAGTTCAGGTTCCTACCTCACGTCTGAAAGCCTCTGGCGCGCGACGGGAGGTGACCACTTGCCACATCCACTCTTTAATCCCCGACATCACGGTCGTGCTTATCACTTGTCTTTTTCTCCTTTTTCGGATATCGATACAGTTTGCCTCACAGCACAGCAATGTCAAGCATAGCGAAACGGCGGATACCCAAACAACAACAACGGCTGGACGGAAAGGGCGGATGGGATGGGATACCGGCCGCGGGCATCTCACGATGCATTTCCTTCGTTTTAGTGTGGATCTGGCAAGGGAAAGAGTTTGAGTTGCATGGGTTTGGGTGGAATGAACTGGATATGGAGAAGGATACCCCCATACATCATACCCACGGTCTAGCCCTCTGGCTCGATACTTGCTTCTGTCTTGAATTTGCTATTGCTTTTGCTATTTCTTTTCCTTTGCATTTGTTCCATTCTTGTTATCCTGTTGAGGTGGAGGAATTTGGGGGTTTACATGGAAGAAGGACAGGTCTGGCTACCGCTCCGAAGTACACGACGACATTGAGAGTTGCAGATTGCCATCGGAGGAAAAAGGGAGGGGATTGTTCTGGAGAAAGAGAAAAGCCAACAAAAAAGAAGAAACGCCTCGAACCACAAGGACCTCTCGGCCCCCTCGAGCGAAAAAAGTGTCGATAGCCGAAACAACAGTCGTTATCTCCTCCCCCCTGCGAGACCGAACCTGCTTCTCTCCGCCCGACATGAGTGTTTTTGAGACGTTTGGATGACTGAGACGAAATGGTAGAATTGCAAATCGGTTATCCGTCGCCGGATGTTCGAATGGAGGGTAGCTCTCCACTTATATTATGACAGCCAGACCTCAACATAGCACTATAGTCAATGCGAACACGAGAATTGATGAAATATCGAGATGAATCTACAACGCCATGACACCCAGCTTGAGACCATACCATCGCGTACCTCATGGAGCGAGGCGCAAACACCTCACCTCACATTTGCCTTGAACCTGGAGGTCGTTCACTCGAGTCCCCACTCTTCCACATCCATTTAAGGTTTAGCGCCTGAAAGCTTTGGCCACAACATTTGGTTGTGGATTCTTGATTCGTGACGACAACCCGCCATCAAGCTCATTGAATCCGAGCTTCAAACTCACGAACCCAAATATCCGTCCATCGACACCCATGCGATCTCAGACGACGGTCACTCATTTCCCAGAAACGCGTCGGTAGTTGTCGCCCACCATGTTGTTCTTTAGGTAAGACGTTATTCTTTATGGGGAGAGCAGGAGCGAGGGATGAGACGTGCACCCCACCTTGTTGATACCTATCGACGATGAAGTTGGGGGAGATGAGAGCGAGCTACCGCAAGCTGCGAGGATGCACTTCTACTAGCAGGCAGAGGACGGCGTCACAGCGACAAGATGGATGCCTCAGTCTCTCATGGGCCTACGCAACCCCTCTCAACACACAATGCAGCCGCCACCTCACCCACCTGACCTCACGAACATCTTCGACTTCACTCCTCCGCCCTCATCACCTCCTTCCCCTCCCATAGCCCCTGTCTGCCGAAATTCTGCAGCAAGTCAACTGACTCTCTTCCTCCCAAGTTTCTTCAAGACCCTGATCGACCACGAGGTCACAGTCGAGCTCAAGAACGACATCCAGATCCGCGGCACCCTCAAGAGCGTCGACCAGTACCTTAACATCAAGCTCGAGAACATCCAGGTCGTCGAGGAGATCAAGTATCCCCATTTAGTAAGCCCTCCTCTCTCATCTCCAGGGTTTACCGCCCAGTCATAATATGTCTTCTATGTACTTTCTGCTTCTGGCGGCTGTTATGCTTGAGTTATATCTCTCAGAGCAGAAACATGATGGCCCGTCGCCATGTATGGGAATAGGGAAGAGACTGCTAACAAACAAACAACAGAGCGCAGTTAAGAACGTCTTCATCAGGGGCTCGGTGGTGAGGTATGTCCACCTACCCGCCAGCGCGGTGGATGTGCCGCTTCTAGAGGATGCGACGAGGAGAGGTAAGTTTCGTTGCTCCGATAGGTCTAAAGAGACATATGCTAACAGGCGTGACAGAGGCGGCGAGTCAAGCTGGGAAGGCCAAGTAAGGATGTCGAGCATGAGCAGGGAAGTTTTGCAGGGGCAGAATGGGAGGACGGGCCAACATCGGTTGGCCAAATAGTCATATCGAGTTGAGGAAAGGCTTGGAAGGTTGGGATGGTTCAGCAAAGGCTAGCAGAAGTCTTTGCGAATGGCGGTAGATTGGGATACCATCTTTGGAGCTGGCTATAACGCCGCGTTGACGTTTCCCACAAGAGGGCTAGACTAAGAGCACAATGGACCAAGTCCTCATGTCACCTGCAGTCTCTCCGTTAAGTGACAACAGTTACATCAGAGGTGGAAGTTGTTGCTCGTAAACCGAGATTTTCGATTCCACCCTGTTCCAGTCTGTCTGGTCTGCATGTGATTTGTCAACCTTCTTTCATGAGGACTTAGAATTTCGGTCGAAGAAGGTCGATCCAGCGGTCGAAGAA
This sequence comes from Coniochaeta sp. 2T2.1, assembly GCA_009194965.1. Lineage (NCBI taxonomy): Eukaryota > Fungi > Ascomycota > Sordariomycetes > Coniochaetales > Coniochaetaceae > Coniochaeta > Coniochaeta sp. 2T2.1. The sequence goes on from VSMA01000003.1 coordinate 3,747,929, forward strand.
GGTCGATCCAGCGGTCGAAGAAGGTCGATCCAGCGGTCGAAGAAGGTCAATCCAGAGCAGAGGGCATGTTTGTCGGGGGAAGACCAAGTTGAAGAAGCGTTGTGGATCTGACCTTTCCTTATGAGTGAAATTACCGATCACTCCACCATCAGCGACCAACGCTACGACAGGTGTCCAACACCTGTAAAATCTTCCGTAGTATAGTGGTTAGTATATGAGCTTGTCATCCGCCATCCGGCAGAGCACTTTCGCTCGGGACCCGGGTTCAATTCCCGGCGGGAGAGTTTCTTTTTTGCCTTTTCTTTTCTATGACTTTTGCATTAAGCAGAACCAGAACACGCTGTGAGGAGGAGACAGGATAGTGATTTGGCTTTTGGAGAGACATCATGGGTATCAATGGCTTCATTTCGTCGGCATATCTATACAGTATCTCGTTCCTGGAATATTCCCTCCATGTCTCTGTAGTCAGCAACTGATGCACATCACCAGTAAGCCCAACCTCCCTTCCCATCCTTACCCTCCCAGAACTGCACCTTCTTGCCTTCATCCTCTCCCTCTCCATCCTCCTCCTCCTCTTCCATAACCTTGACAATCCCGCCCTTCCTCCTCTCCCCAACCCACCGGTCAATCCACCCCTTCATCCTCTTCCGGCTCTGCTCACTCCCCACATTCACAGTCGGCACGACCTTCTCGATCCTCAGCGACATGATAAACATAGCCAGCTCCCGAAAACTGCTGTGCTCGCTGTACGGCACGCCGAAACACATGCTCTCCCTCCCACTTCCACGTTGGGGGACCAGGTCCCTCTTCCCGAACCGCGTCCGCCACCCGGGGCCGTGCAGAAGCTGCACACTCGGCAGACTACCAGGGGCCAAGTTGGCGCTGACCGCCTTCCCGCTGCCTATCGCCCCAGCACCAGCTACGCCCTGCAACTTATCCAGACCGGCGCCGCCGTTGGACGGAGAAGGCCTGTAGTTCCATCCCGACGGCCGGAAGCCGACGATGCGGCTGAAGTGCCCCTTGTAGTCCGCCAGGTAGTCGGCCAGCGTCTCGGCGCGGATCTCCATCAGCATCTGCATGTGCACTTGCGCCTCGTAGGGGTCGGAGGTTAGAAGGGCCGTGAGCTCCGGGTCGCCTAGCTGTGCGATGATGCGCGCCTTTTGCGGGGAGGCGAAGATACGTGTCCCCAGCGCTTGGGCTATGGCTTTGCAGATGCGCTCTTTGCCTATGCTGTAGGTGCCGCAGATGATCAGGAGTCGGGGCGGGCGTTGCGCGGTCATGGCTGTGAAGGCGTTGGGTGGGGAGGCGGACGCGTCCTTGGTAGGTTTAGGGGTTGGTGGTGATGGTTTCTTGTCCTGGTCCGAAGTGAAGAACTTGCTCACGCCGTCGACACCCGGAGATGCACCGCCTTCGCGCCGGCGGAGAAGGGAGTCCCATTCATTCTCGTCCCCCGAGGCGAGCGAGTTGTTGAGCGCTATGCAGAGGTCTGCGCAGGCGCGGATGACGTTCTCTTGTGGTGGGAAGGAGTAGCGCGGGTTGAGATAGGTGGTGTCGAGGTAGCATACGTCGATCTTCTGCTGCTTTACGTGGCCTGTAATGGTATCCATAGTCTCTGGTCGTAGTGCTGGATGGGCGATGTGCGCAGGACAGGCGCGAAAGTCGCCACAGTGCAAGATGCGCTGTGTGCGTCCTCCCGGTAATGTCTTTTCGAAGAGGAATAGCGACGAGCCTGGGCAGTGGTTAGCGGGGATCATGGTCATGAACACACCCTGCGTGTCTGGAACAGGCACTTTCTCTTCGAACTCCAGCTCGACGACGTACTTCGCCGCCGTCCGCAGCTGATTTCTGACAAGCGAGCCCGTCACCTTGCTGCAGTAGATGGGGCCATGTGTCCAATTGGCGGTGAGACCGACATAGTGATCGCTGTGGAAGTGACTGAGGAAGTAAGCATTGCATCCCTCCACGGCGCCGTACCGGAAGGCGTCCACGGCAATGAAGAAGCCCGGCATGATCTTGTAGAAGGGACAGGTTCGCTGGTAAGCTGCCTTGCCACGCGATGCCGTCTCTGCAGCTGCTGCAGCGGCCCAGGCGGCATCTTCAGCTTTGCCGGACATGAGCTTTGCGAACGCCGAGTTCGACGTAGCCTTGCCAGCATCGGAGCTGCCATCGAGCATTATCGGGTTTGCTTGGGCCGGCCGAGGGACGGCTGCTCTGGCGAACCGCTTGCTCATCTCCCGACCATCAACTTCCACGTTGCTGTCTTCCCTCTTGATCGTCGCTGGCCTGATGGCAGGTATCGGTGTTGGGTTGCCGTCGAGACACGCGTTCACATGTGCTGTGGCCTCGTCCGTAGACAAACCAGCAAGGCTTCCGCTGCATATTGGACAGCTTGCAGCCATCGAGTCGTCCGACTCCTGAGGAGCTCGGTCGTCATCGAGGCTGTAACAGCCGGCTGCATCTTCCAGCCGCGCCTGCTCTTCCATATATCTCCTCTCGCGAAACTCCTCACCACCGAAGTCGTCATCTTCATCGAGCTCGTTGGCGAATGCGTCCATGTCCATGCCCTCAAAGTCCCCAAAGTCCCCAAGTGATGTTGGCTCGTGTTTTAGTGGTGGCGGCACTGTATGCTTCGGCGGCGGCGGGGGCAGATCCTTGAACCAGATGCCTCCCTTTAGCTCGACGGGCAATTCTGCATTCGATTCTGATGAAGTCTTGCTCCGTGATGTTGAGGCATCCTCCTTCGGCCGGGATGTCAGTCCTGTCGTATCGTCTGTTGGACTCGCTCGTACACTCGGCACCGGTAAGGGATGTAGTGGCTCGTCCTCCTCGTCGGATGAATCGTCGAGAAAGGGATTCAAGGGCTTCTTCTTTGTTGGCTTTTTCGGCTTGGTGGATATTGGTTGTGCTTTCTCCGGTTCCGCACTGCTCGTCTCCTCTTCGACCGGGGGACTTATTTTCCTCTTCTTGACGGGCGACTCGACTTCGTTAAACCGGTGTTCGTCGGTTACGTCGTCGTCCAACCCGTATATGTCCGCTTCGTCGTGTGCTGCTTTGGCAGAGAAGTTCTGGGGTCCATCGACAAACAGCTCTTCGTCCACTTTCTTGAAGAAGCTCAGGATGCTGGCGTTTCGTTCCGGCTTCTTCTTCGAGGCCGGCAGCTTAGTAGCCGTCTTTGTTGAGGCCCGAGCAGGAGTCCGGCTTACTTTAGCAGGGGCCATCTTGGCCGGCTTCGACTCGGAATTCGGAACAGGTTGCAGTCGAACTGTGGTCGTGGTTCACATGGTAGAACCAAGTGGTAAAGTAGACAACAGTGTGGAAAAGGAGGTAGTAAGTTGAGTAGCTATGAACAGCTGTTGGCGGAGTTATTCACCTCTTTGAGGAGCAAGTAATACAGCCGCCTTTTCCACTCTTGGGTGGCGATCAAAGAGACGCGAAGCGGATAACGGAAAGACGTGAATCCACCACGGTATCATGTGATGAAGCCTTTAGCGGGGAGCTATGTAGTTCAAGTGAGTGGCTGCCTGTGGCTGGTGACTAAGCCACAGCAGGGATAAGGTAGCATCTAGAATTTTAATCTCAGCCTCGCGTCTCAAAGTTAACCACCGCCAAGCGTGACCTTCGCATTCCTGGTCCATCAGCAAATCTCAACCTGCAACAACTCCCAACAACCCATCGCCCTCCCTCGGTTCTCGACGACGAACGATAACCCGCGACAACTACTCGAAACGCTTTGCAGATGCCGAGGAGCATCTAGACGATAGACATACAAATGGGATGAATCGAGCCTTCGCCGACTGAAAGCCAACCACAATGTCGGACGCCGACTTTGACCAGATCAAGAAGCTTCAGCAGGAGCGCAACGCTGCTGCTGCGGCGAAGAAAGGTTCAGGGGCCTTCGACTCTGGCAACCAGCGTGCTGACTCTTCGGACAAGATCAGCCTGACCGATGCCTGGGACACGAGTCTCTACGAGCGCGATAATGGCGACAAGTTCTCGGGCTACCTCACCTCGTTACCCGCCACCGATGGAGACGACGATGAGGAGATGGCCGATGCCGACACCAGCCGCAGGTTGGTAGGCCAGTACACAGCTACTCAGTCTCAGATCAACGAGTTTGCGCGCGGTAATGGTGTGGAAGAGGATGACATCCTCGCCGGCCGGGGAGAGAAGAGCAACCGCATCTCGGACAGGGAGACGGACTACCAGAAGCGTCGCTTCGACAGAGTGCTGACTCCCACACGTGCCGACCCTTTCGCGGCTAACCGCCAGGCAGGAGCTGTCGAGGAAGGACACAGCTATCGCGACATCCTTCACGAGAGAGAGCTGGAGCGCGAGGAAAAGCGCGTCCGGCGCGAAATCGAGGAGAAGCTGAAGAACAAGGATGCCGATGGCGAGGGTGTCGAGCATAAGCCGACGCTCAAGGACGAGCCAGACAACAAGGAGAATGGCAACGCGGGATCCACAGAGGCTGCGGCTGGTCGGAAGCGCAAGAAGAGGTGGGATGTTGCCACAACAGACGACGCAGCCGAAACCGCCGAGTCGAAGAAGAGGTCGAGATGGGATCAAGCGCCGGCTCCCGGCGGTGAGCTGCCGAAGAAGCGGTCGCGATGGGACCAAGCTCCGGCCGCCACTCCCATCGGCGCCCAAGGCCTGGCCACGCCCATGCATCCTTCGCAGACCCCTGTTGTACCTCTCGGCACAGATGCTGCCAGATATGCAGCCATCAGCGACGAGGAGCTGGATGCCATGCTTCCCGGTCCGGACCAAGGCTACAAGGTTCTGGACTTCCCACCTGGATATGCTCCGACCCAAGCACCGACTCACAAGGTCATGCAGACGCCTCTGCCTTCCTCAGGATTCATGATGCAGGACCCCGACAGTGGACGTCTTGCCGGTCAACAGATTCCAAAAGAGATACCGGGCGTTGGCGATCTGCAGTTCTTCAAGCCCGAAGACATGGCTTACTTTGGCAAGCTGACTGACGGTAGCAACGAGGACCAGCTCTCCGTTGAAGAGCTCAAAGAGCGAAAGATCATGCGACTGCTTCTGAAGGTGAAGAACGGTACGCCTCCGATGCGCAAGACTGCGCTGAGACAACTCACAGACAATGCGAGGAACTTCGGTGCTGGGCCGCTTTTCAACCAAATCCTGCCCCTGCTCATGGAGAAGACACTCGAGGATCAGGAACGCCACTTGCTCGTCAAAGTTATTGACCGTATTCTCTACAAGCTGGATGACTTGGTGCGGCCATATGTCCACAAGATCCTGGTCGTCATCGAGCCGCTGCTCATCGACCAAGACTATTACGCCCGTGTGGAGGGCCGCGAGATCATCTCCAACCTCAGTAAGGCCGCCGGCCTAGCCACCATGATCAGCACCATGAGGCCCGATATCGACCACGTGGACGAGTACGTCCGAAACACTACAGCCAGAGCCTTCGCCGTCGTGGCATCCGCTCTTGGTATACCCGCCCTCCTCCCTTTCCTCCAGGCCGTCTGCCGCAGCAAGAAATCATGGCAGGCCCGCCATACCGGTGTCAAGATCGTTCAGCAAATCCCAATTCTCATGGGCTGTGCCGTCCTTCCTCACCTCAAGCGCCTGGTCGACTGCATCGGTCCCAACCTCAACGACGAGCAGACCAAAGTGCGAACTGTTACCAGTTTGGCTATCGCTGCACTGGCTGAAGCCTCGAACCCGTACGGTATCGAAAGCTTCGATGATATCCTCAACCCTCTTTGGACTGGCGCTCGTAAGCAGCGAGGCAAGAGTTTGGCAGGTTATCTCAAGGCTGTTGGGTACATTATTCCCCTTATGGATGAGGATTACGCCAATTACTACACTGGCCAGATTATGGAGATCCTACTCCGAGAGTTCGCCTCGCCGGATGAAGAGATGAAGAAGGTCGTGCTGAAGGTTATCTCCCAATGTGCGGGCACGGACGGAGTCACGGCCGGTTACCTTAAGGAGCATGTGTTGGACGAGTTCTTTAAGAATTTCTGGGTCCGCAGAATGGCTTTGGACAAGCGCAACTACAGACAGGTTGTTGAGACCACGGTGGATATTGGTCAGAAAGTGGGAGCCAGCGAGATCCTGGAGAGGATTGTCGTAAACCTCAAGGATGAGAGCGAGGCGTACAGGAAGATGACCGTCGAGACGGTGGAGAAGATTGTGGCGTCGCTTGGGGCCGCTGATATCGGTGAGCGGTTGGAGGAGCGCCTCATCGACGGCATCCTGCACTCCTTCCAGGAGCAGAGCGTCGAAGACATTATCATGCTCAACGGTTTCGGCTCCGTGGTCAACGCCCTCGGTACTAGGTGCAAGCCATACCTCCCTCAGATCGTCAGCACCATCCTCTGGCGGCTCAACAACAAGTCACCAACGGTGCGCCAGCAAGCCGCCGACCTCATCTCTCGCATCGCTATGGTCATGAAGCAATGTGGCGAGGACGCTCTCATGGGCAAGCTCGGTATCGTCCTGTACGAGTACCTAGGCGAGGAGTATCCCGAGGTCCTAGGCTCAATCCTTGGAGCCCTTCGATCTATCGTCACAGTTGTCGGTATCAGCCAGATGCAGCCTCCCATCAAAGACCTACTCCCGCGTCTGACGCCCATTCTCCGCAACCGGCACGAAAAAGTGCAAGAAAACACAATCGACCTCGTCGGCCGTATCGCAGATCGCGGCCCTGAAAGCGTGAACGCTCGCGAATGGATGCGTATCTGCTTCGAGCTGCTCGACATGCTCAAAGCACACAAGAAGGGCATCAGGCGAGCGGCCAACAACACTTTCGGCTTCATCGCCAAGGCCATCGGACCACAGGACGTCCTTGCCACCCTCCTCAACAACCTGCGCGTGCAGGAGCGCCAGTCGCGTGTCAACACGGCCGTCGCTATTGGCATCGTTGCCGAGACCTGCGCACCCTTCACCGTCCTGCCCGCGCTGATGAACGAATACAGGGTGCCGGAGCTGAACGTCCAGAACGGTGTGCTCAAGTCCCTGAGCTTCCTGTTCGAGTACATCGGCGAGATGGCGAAGGACTACGTCTATGCCGTCACGCCATTGCTCGTGGACGCGCTTATCGATCGCGATCAGGTGCATCGGCAGACGGCTGCGTCGGTGGTTAAGCACATAGCTCTCGGTGTTGTCGGGTTGGGCTGCGAGGACGCCATGGTCCATCTGCTCAACCTTCTCTACCCCAACTTGTTTGAGACGAGCCCACACGTCATCGACCGCATCATCGAGGCTATCGAGGCGGTGCGCGTGGCTGTTGGTCCGGGCTTGGTGCTCAACTACGTCTGGGCTGGACTGTTCCACCCCGCAAGGAAGGTCAGGACGCCGTACTGGCGGCTGTATAACGATGCTTATGTCCACCAGGCGGATGCTATGGTGCCATACTATCCCAACTTGGTGGAGGAGGATATTGATAGGGGTGAATTGGCGATTGTGCTTTGAGGAGAGAGGATGCGATTATTGGTTATACCTGTTTGGAGAGAGCATGGGACGACTTGCGATTATCAAAGTGGCCTGTGGGCCAGAGTTTGGTTAGCGAGAGATGGGCGGTCTCGAGAGAAGAGGCCCGCGCTGGGCATGGAAGAGGGCAAGAACGTGATTTTCCATGTTATCTATATCAGGGGGTCGGCGCGCATTGGTTTGGATTTGGTTATTGTACAATTACCCTTGCTCAGTGTGACCTATCCAGCTTTGTCCCAGGAGAAAGCAGCATAATGATGGCTTGACTTGTGTTACATTGACTTCACGTGTCTAAACATGACTTGTCTCCCTTCGCTGATTGCTCCTCTTGCAGGAATTCCGCTATCTTCCCACTCGTCTGTACTTCGCTGCAGCGTACAGCATGCTGGCCGGAACGCAGCATCGGACCAAGTATTATGCTCCAGGGCGAGAAACAGATAGCTGTTGCGTCCGTTCTTCTGTCCATCCCAACCCTTGGCTGAGCTCCGACATACCAGGCTTCAGTTACGACGGGTTATCACGGATAGTCTACGTGTTGTCTTGTCTCATCTCGTCTCGTCGGCCATATACTGCGGGACCGACGGAAACTCCCTCGAGTATCGTCCGGTTGTCATCTCCCGTCCTTGATTTACATGCAGCCCCTATCTGCCCCAACGGACTCTTGTTATCTACTGAGTCACAGCCCGAACTTCCATCCAAGCTACCTACCCAACACACGTCTGCATGGAAAGAGCCTGCTGCTTCCCTCTTGCCGAGCATATAACAGGACTTCTCTGTCCGCTTTGCATTCTTCTTCCTATTCCTTTTTCCCATCATCAATAGTCAGAAAAAGGTACCAACAGCACCCCGAACCCAGTATCATCCTACAAGGACTAACAAAAATGAATGCTCAGACTGCGATAATATTTCATCATACTCAACTGTTCGGAATTGAACAAGAAGGGGTTACTAGCTCAGTCTTCATTTGTCTGCTATCGAATTTCATCATTGCATCCAGGCGACTGGGTCACAGGAACCCATGTTCGGTCGCTGTTGTTCAGCATCGAGCTTCTCTTGCTTGATATGATTGACTGGCGTGGGAGGGGGGAGGCTCTGGGAAAGAGAGGGTACCGGGGGAAGAAGGCTCGGGGGGCAGAAGGCTCCGGGGAAGAAGGCTCCGGGGGAACGGGGGCTCGGCGGGGGAGAGACACTCGGGGGAGGGACAATGATGACACAGCTACCCACCAGGGAAACAGCATTGCATCAGCTCTGGTGCAGGCGGTTGAGGTGGCATGCACAACGATCTGAACCCAGTTGCTTAATGATGACACAGCTACCCACCAGGGAAACAGCATTGCATCAGCTCTGGTGCAGGCGGTTGAGGTGGCATGCACAACGATCTGAACCCAGTTGCTACTGTGTGGTAGGCTGTTGTGGCATACGGCTGGCAGGCGCGGATAGGGACTGAAAGATTGAGATGGGGCATGATGGGGGTGTGCTTGGCTTGAGTATGACTTTCTTCACTTCATTTGCTGGCAGCATGGCTTGCTCGACTTGCTCAAGTGTTGAGTTGCGGCTTGAGCTGCTGCTTGGGTTGACTAAGGTAGTTTGACTTGACATGACTTGTTGACCGGCTTGACTTGTCTCGTTTGGCTCGCAGGCTTGTTCGTCGACTGGACTCTGGTTCGTTGGTTTGACTTGTCTGTCTTCTGGCTCCTACTGTTTTGCTCTCCTTACCATGACTTGGCTTTCCGGCTTGTTTCTCTGCGAACTCCAATCGACCTACCCCAACCTGACTTGTCTTCCAAGCTCCAAGATCTTGGGCTCCTATTCGACCTCACTGTTGTCCTTGCTCCTGCCCTCGATTATCCGAGCCTGATATTGACGCCTGGGCTTGGCTTCCCTTGTGTTGATCTCCGTGTCTTAGTTACTTGTCTACGACGTCATCGAATGGATTGTTTTCTAACTTCCTTACTTCACTGTACTGACTGACCGTGAGCAGATACTAACATGACCAAGTGCTAACCTACCATGGCCCATTGAATGACTGGCATTCTGAAGATCCGGCTTGAATAGTTGAATAGCGACACGTACGTGGCGTGGCTCTCCATTCGCTTGTTCTCTTGCATGCTGTAAGTTGTGTTGAATATGGTATACCTACCCTATAGCCCCTGAACTACAAACATACAACCCGATTGCCCATCGCCATTTGCCCACTGGCACACATTTGTTGACTGGGATGGTGCCCCTGGCAGTTCACTCGTGGCGTGCAGAGCAACATTCTGCAGTCATGTTTGGCCATTATTTCTTCGCATTGCTGGCAAAATACACTGTCGGACGTTGATCATGGTGGAACAAGACGACTGTCATAGCCTATGTCATCACTGACACTCCAGTGGCCTCCCGAGCAGCGAACAAACGGCAAAAAGGGTTGGGCAGCCTACTCGATCCCACATGCAAGGGCAAAAAGACCCAGAGAGCAAAACAAAACGTACAACGCCAGGGATTCCCCGGTGGTCACCCACTCCCCGAGTACTAGTCTGGCGATTATCTGCTTATCTATGGGAGAGCGGACGGGATCCCGAGTTCTCAGATATCTATGGTCGTACGTGGAGGAAGAGGACGCTGGTGCTGCTTTTGGGCCTTCTGCTCAGGCGCGAGATGGTGGCGGGTCGGATAGTGGGCCATTGACAGTCCCCGTCGAACGGAGGAGGTGGTGTAATGGGGGCAGGTAATGTTCGCGACGGAAGCCTCGATCGACCCGGCTGGGTACATGGTTCTGGAAGGTGAATACTCGTTAGTCTGGTGCCCATGGTGATGGAGAAGGGTGTTACGGCGGAGTCGAGGGGACGGGAGAAGCCAGACAGACCGAGTCGTGCCACAGCTGTCGTTGTTTCTCTGGCTCGTGACGGATAACTGTGACCGTTGTCTTCCTCATGGCATACGGAGTTCACAAACTGTCCACTGACAGCTGTCCTGGCTGGAAGAAGGCTGAAGGGCTTCACGTTGACTCAATGGCATTATTCGGAGCCTGTGAGCCAGTGATAACTGGGGAGTGCTGTGCAATCACGACGCAGAACGGAGTTGGCACAGAAAGGGGCTACTGCGGCATGGAGTGACCGCTAAAGGGGGTGTCAACGACAAGACTGACAGCGAAGAAGGAGTAACAAGAGCATCACATTTCTAGATGTTCGACAATCTTGCTGGCCAGTCTATCAGACAACGAGACAACTCGGTGCCAAAGTAGCAAGGCTGGAAGTGTTTACTCGGCTTCAGCGGACACTGAGCCTTTCCGGCCGATCACCACGAACTGGAAAGTTTTCAGGGGCCGTTACATCCAGACAGCTCCGACAACGTGGACGACAGCGCCGATCTGTCCATCTTCCTACCACAGCTTCAAGGGTTGACAGCGGCCTTCTGCGATCTACTCTGCACAACGAAGATCTGATTCCAGACTACTGGTACTGACGCACAGGAGACCGTGTATCGAAGGCTACCATAGCCCTTCAGTATGTGCGTCTCTTGCTGGTTGGCCTTCAGAGACAGCGCGTAGAGTCTTTCTGTCCAAGAGAGCCCATTGAAGATGGCTCAGGGGCAGCAGCAGGGAGAAAGCGGCCCAAGAGCCGGCGAGACGTACGCATCGCCGCAGTCGCCGCGCCAAGTGGTGTCTTCTCTGTCATGCACTTTAGGCAACTCCCCTTCATCTGCCTTGACATTGCGAGATGGATGATGCTTGTCAGGGGAATCGCTCTTCATGCTCCCACGGTTGACTCCCGCTGTCACATCTCACCGTCCTCCTGGCCCCTATGGAGAGGCAGTGAAGCAGCTACCCACCGGTTTAACCGGCAGATACCCTGACAGTCTGGGGCTCTAGATGCTACAGAAGCACGAGCGAAGATTTTTCGAACAGGGGTCTCCGGGGAGAGCATAAAGGGGTGCTCCCTGAGGAGACGTCTCGCGGAGGAGGAGTGCTCTCCGCAATACGGGCTCTGCCACATGCTGAGCTTACCACTGTACCACAGGTGCATCCCATCTGACTGATGACTCCTCTTTCAGTCACCTTTGGCAGTTACAGCACGATACTACCCGCGTCTGACCACCCTCGCAGTCTGTGTGGTAGTGCTGCAGGTCATTGCCGGGGCAGCCATGAGATCAAAGTCTCCGGCCCTTCGCGTTGTCGTTGGACCGAGAGAAGCACACCGCCCTGGCGATCGCAGTGGACATCGAGAGACTCGCAGTCATCTATCTAGTGGTATGCGGGAATGGCCTGACGGGAAGTCCCTACGTTGACGATCATTGACGATCGTTACTTCACGGCCGAGTGTCAGTTGTCCGCATGCAATACCGGACAGGTAGCGGCTATGAGCATTAGCAATTTCAGAGCAATGGCTGAGTCGCCGATCCAGGACGTCAAGCTTCCTGAATCTTGCGCCGGCGTCTTCTCACCCGACGGCAGTGGGAAGTTCTCCATGGCTGCTCTCGGGCACAAGCAGGACCGTTGGGGTTGGGCAGCGATCTTTCCCAAGAACAGAAGAAGATGGGTCTCCTCAGGCGGATCCGGTACCAGAACGAACCTTTCTGGGCCGTGAAGACCGCACCGCTTCCTTCGCCAAGGTGAAGATGGCTCACGGGACAGGCCTCACCTTCATCTTCCCCTCCCCCTCACAGGTCCGACCAGTCAAGAGGGTATCCCGACTCCTCTTTGTGGCAACAACGAGGCGACCGTTGTTCCCGCCTCTGAAGAGCTCCAGGTTCGCTTGTTACTGTCTCGGCATTTGCCAGCTAACTACCGTTCGACTGACCGAGCATCGTCCGCACAAAATGCACGGTAGGAAAGGAGTCAAGTCCTCTAGCCAAGTCAAGCCGACAATACGGATACACAGACCAGTGGGCAACGATATCACCACAACCACCTTGCAGTACCACAGAGAGGGCCTGCACAGTCGACCATCGATAGACCGGCATTTGCTGCTAGCGTAGAAAGCCAATTACCGTTTGCCGCGACATGCCTGTTCTCGAAGGCGCCAGTCTCAACTAGGAAGGCCGCAGTGATGGGGGATGTCTCAGATGTTCACATCCATGGTCATCCGAACTCGAGGCGGACGAGAAAGGTCAGATGTCTCGATGTCTCCCCGGTCCCCCTACACCTTGGGGCCCATTGAGGCTAACTTCGTACACTAGAGAAGTGTAAGATCAGTAGTCTGCACGTCGACAATGGCGAAAATGTGAAATGTGAGGCATGAAACAAGACAATGAAAAGTCTACATGCCGGTCACCGTCCGCCAAGGACGATGGATCAGCGCGCCACCAGCCCGATTATGTCTAGCACCAAGGTGTAAGATGGGGGATCTGCTGCCTTCTGCCCTGTGAAACGACTGACAAGCAGGCATGGCGGGCAAGATCTGACGCTATCCCACACTATCCGTGAGATTTGGCCGTACACTGCGCCGAAGCCAGTGCCAGAAAGGGACGCGCGCAAACTTGTTGAATGTTCCGCGATGGGACATTTGTTGAGATGAGCACGTTGTGCCGGCACATTGAACCATCTCCGCACAGACTTTGGGAAGAGGTTGTACCCCTGGCGGCACTCTGTCGATCACTGTCCGAGTTCGGATAGCACCAAAAGCAAAGAGAGTCAGGTAGGTCCCCGATGAGGCGGTCGGTTTGCCGTGTGATTCAGATGCGGTTGCAGCAGGTGTGGATGCACAAATTGGGGGGATTGAATTTGCACTCCAGCAAGAACACCACTGCCATCAGGGTTGTATCATGGTAGAGTCTCATTATCAAAACTGTTAGTTTTTGGATACCACAGTAAGTGTCTGTCTTGGGAGGATAAAAAGCTTCCAATCAGCAGATGGGGACTGTGGCTCCGAGTGTGGCCAAGCGAAATGCTAGCTGGCTTCAGGATATCTTCTCCAACTTATCGACAACACAGCTGCTTCCGGTCAAAGAACTCTCCACGGAGATCGTGATAGCGGCCGTATCCCGGACGATGGGCTAGTCGTCCATACTGAGACATGGGATGTTATGTTATGAGATGTTCTTTGGGATGTTCTGTTAGATGAATCTGAATGCTTAAATGGAAGCTGTCAATCGACTGACTGCATGCACTCGATCTAACAGTAAGTGTGACTGTCCACATGTCTACGGGACATCGCTGCAGCACTCATCAAGTGAATCGGCCGACAAAATTGTTCGCGCGATCGTCTTGTTGGTATGCACGACAAACATTCGTGATGCTGTGAACACTAGCCTGTCGATCACCGCCCTCCCGCTGCAACTCTAAAGCAGCGTAATGTACGGTAGAGCCAGACAAGCTCAGGTTACCGCCAGTCATCACACCAGCGCGGTTCTGAGCCGTCCAAAAGCGCCCACCAGCGTGCGGTCGAGTCACGGCAAAGTCTGTCCAAGACGCGATTCCGTTCTTCAAGAGCTGAAAAGTCGCGCCAAGCAGATACTGCAAGTTATCACCACCCGGCAGTGGGCTAGTGAAGCATGAGATATCCACGGCGACGTCATGAGTGTCGAGAACTATTGGACAAAGCTCACAGGTTCGATCGAAGGCCCGAATCTAGTCGCTTGAGTGCAGGAATGGCGTCCTGATGGCGCTCGCCGTGGCGTCGAAAAAACAGAGGAGAGCATTGGTGTAGCGATGCCACTCGCATTCCCTTCACCCCAAGCCAAGGACCGGAACCTCGCCCTTGGCAGGCCGGACGACCGACCTGCAGCTTCCGGTTAGTTAGTAGGTCAATCACGACATCGGAGCTTCAGCGCCTCTCCGAAGACTCGTGGGAGCTCAGATTCCCCGTGTTGCCAGCGGGCCCATCCAACAAGCTCCAACATGTCTCATTGTGCCAAGGTTGATGAATTTGTCCACCTGCATGAGGGCTGCATTAGTAGGTAAAATGAGCTGGAAGAGAGGCAATAGCGGAATGGGGGACGCCAGTTTGACTCGATGCCGGCTCAATCGAGAACTGGCTGCAGACCCCGAGATGCCATCCCGCAGGAGCCGGCTGCAGCCAGGCCGGAGTGATGGAAGTCTTGGTTAGATAACAGCTTCCGGAAAAGGCGGCGGCGGGCGAGCTTTGCTGGCGCCTGAATCATTAGTAGATGGATACACCGGCAACGTCTTTTGGCGCTATGCTCTCGATATAATGTGTGCTCCCCATCGCGGATACGACGTTGAAAAGATGCAATACGAGAGACGAATCTTTTGCCTCCGCCCTCGATGCGTGTTCGCCCCTCATGCGCGTTGGACGCGAACGTAATAGTCGTAGGGAGATTAACCTACTCGGCGCGGAATGGGTAGATTCTAGCTTCAGGCACAGAGTAGCTATTCGCCAAGCTGTTAAAAAAGTCAACGGTTGCTAGGGTAGGACTCCAGAGTTCCTTCCGATGTCGAAAGCACCCCTGTAGGCCAGTAGGGCAGCAGCTGACCCGTCCCACCCGTGAACCAGGGACGGACTCTGGTATGGACGTCGTGAAGATGAAGTTGATAGTACTTTGATAGAGCTCGGACGACTGCCGCCCAAAGCGCCTCGCGGCTCTTCTTCGCTTTAATTTAACGGCAGTCGTGAGCATTGATATCTTCTCAGCACAAGCCGGGAGCCTGGACGCTGGAGGTTGATGCTTTTCCCCGGTAAGTGATCGCCGCTGTGCCTGCTCATTTGACAGCAGGCAGGGATAAGGGTGTTGGCCCCCGGCCAGATCTCGCGCCTTGGGGGCGCAATTGGCGTGCAAAACCCACCAGGCTTGCCCCTTTTCGGGTGCCTGTCGAATCTGTAACACACCCATGTCTGTCGATCCTCGTCCGTGTGGTCAACTCCCGCGAAAACCCACTGCGGTCGACATGGCATTTCATTTCCAGCCTTTCATGCTTTCTCCTGGCAATTTCTTTCTGCCCACGCTTTTTGGTGAAATTCTCGTATGCGGCACTGTGCACCTCATTTTTCCGGCGAGGCTTCGGGAGTGCGTTCCTCACCGTCGGCATTACAGCCTTGCCAAGGGGGGTAATCCTCCTGAAACGTCCCTCGACTGTCATCAGTATGTCAGAAGCACGGACAGACCGTTATCTGGTTCGTTATCTGGAAGAATATCTACCAGAGATTGTGATGTTCAGAGTTGCGTGCCGGAATGCAACTCTGACCGAGTGTCCCGTTCGTGATTTCAAGGTGAACCAGACCGCGTGGTGCCAAAATTCTCCCACGCTAGCCGTACCTTTCGTCTGGTACTCATCGTGGTATTGCGGCCAGCGAGATCGTGCGGGACTGGCGGAGTTCTTTGAGATGAAGCAGTTAAAACCCGTCATCTCGGGAATCTCCAGTGTTGATCTCCAGCATTCACGTGTTGTCGAGCTGATGTTACCGCCCTCCACTCCCGGCTGCAACGCTTCGGATCATCGACGGCTGACGAGCAGCGACGGTGAGGATCATGCACCAGGGTTTTCCATGCCGTTGATCAGGCATGACAACTACTAGTCAGGACAGTCAGGCTGCTAGCTTGTCTTCTGTTCGTCATGTGAAGCCGAGCAGACACATTCGGTGAAAGGTTTTGTAAAGGCAAAGGGGTATCTTGTTTTGTCCAACTTCCTGTTTTGGTGCAAGTCGAGCAACCGCCTCGAACGGCTTGGCACAGGAACATGTCCCAAGTCCAACAAGAAGACCATCGGACATCTGTTCACCGCCAATGTCTAGATATTTATTAGTAGGCAGGTCCTGTTAAGTGACAGATCTCATCTGGGCGTCGAACTTGCAGTGAGGCGCGTGGAGAAGAAGAGCCGAAGGAGATTTGAGTCGGCGACCTGTCCATCAGTGAATCCTGGTTCAAAGCACCCCTGGCAGATCTGTTTCATGCGACCGCTTTGGGCTTAAGGTTGATAATCCACACCACCTCAACGGCGCACAGTAGGGTGGGGGGTGCTGGACGATGATACCCAGCAAATGAGGGTGACCAACCGCTTCGTAAAGACTGGCAAGCGCGAAGTCCGCGAGCGGAGTGAGAGGAGTGTTTAGCCAGAAGCTACTGGGTGCGTACTGTGCAGTAGATTCCAGTATGCAAGATGTCGATACATCCTGGAGATAATAGCCAAATAACAGACGCGCTAGGGGACCTGGGGATCAGTATGCAAGAATGGACACCAGTCCAATAGGGTTAACCCAACAGCATCCGCTTTTGGCTTCTGACTGAGAGAGATGCCATCCCGATTTTGGTATTCCGCCCTCGTTCGTGACCAGGTATCTGATGCGCGGAACGGACAGGATGGTATCCATCGTGAATGGAACCGGTTGGTGTCGCCTGTCTTGACACCAACGACACAATGGAGCGGACAAGTCACAAGGCGGGAGAGCCTCTGAGCCAGAGTGAAAGAGCCCGAGGGATATCCTCGACAGGAGAGGTCGTTTTTCTTGTCGGCCGCCGAGCCCTCAGTTGACCAGCCAGTGCCAGCTTTCCCAGTTGCGAGTCCAAAGGGCATTCCTCGACATGCCCACCTCAAATGCTGTGGTTGGCCAGAGGCAGGCCTGTCCGCTTTCTGGTGCCAAGGGCTTGGTGGAGGGAGATCCACCAAGACAGTGCCCGCTTTTCACGCCGGGGAGATCCCCGTTGGTGGCTTGGCCGGGGCAGAGATCTCCCGCTAACGTTTATTCCCGGTTTAGCGTATCTTGGTGATTGACCAGATTTGCTGCTCTGTCGGCCCTTGAGTCGGAAGTCTCTGCCAGCCTTGAACTGCAGGCTGGAGTTCCGTCTCTAACTTGGAAAGACTGTCGGTGAGGCTCCTAGCGCAGAGGTAGTGTTCGCTGGACTGGAGTAGCGACTAACGAGGGCATGGGAGACGCCAGACTCGGATTTGCCGGTGAGAGCTTGTTGGTCGGCAGGTGTGGGTAGTGGCTGTCTGCCGTTGCCTGCATCCGGTCGTTGGAGGTGTGAAGGCAGTAACGACTGGACAAGCTGTACTGAAGACAGGGGGTAATGCTGTCCAGAGATGAGGGCCGAGTGGCTTATGTAAGGACTGGACTTGAGCCAGCTCCCCCCATCCACGGCTATGACACAAGTGACAAAAGGGACTGCTCCATGGCAATGCAATGGATAAACCAACCTACACGTGTACGACGTCAGAAGGAAGCCCAACGGACCACTCGGCCAGCATCTCGGGCTTCACAACAGCGGCGGTTCGAGTGTTGCGGGAACGGTAGAGACTTGGCGACATACGTAATGTTGTTGTTTGGAGTGCTACACCGACGGAAACGCTGATAAGCCAGCTTGCTTTGGGTAGCCTTCTCTCGTCATAGAGCCCTCGAGAATGCGGTAGCGTCGTGGTGTTGCTGCTGATGTCAGAGGTCTTAAACCTTGGCGGCCGGGACGGTCTCGTCCCATGCTTCAGCTGTGCTTCAAAAGCTCGAACGGAATGGCATCAGCTCGAAATTTCCCCTAAAGCGACATGCAATCAATGCCTTTGCACATTAGCTGATAGATAGCCTAGCAGTCTTCGAAGACGTCAACACTCACATTGTGCTTCGGTAAATGGATCAAACACTTCTGTCTTTTGCATTTCAGAAGTCTTGTTTGAAGCATCGGCCATGCATCGTCCATGATGGAAAGAACAAAACTGTTGAAGCACACACTGGACTTTCGAGTACGAACGGCAGGGTCGAAAAAACGTCACCAGCGGAAGAAAACAGTGGATACGCCCCACCCATTACCGCCATTCATTGGCTAAATGATGAGAAGACCCACTTGAGCCACTCTATGGACACACCCTGTGATATCATCGCACTCCTAGCTCCGTCGACCGTTGACACTAGCGCGGAAAAGGTGCGAAGTACCACTACCTTTTTATTCACTGCCGCGCGCTGAGGCGACTCCGCTGCACACAACTGACACACCTGCTGTTGTAAATCATTATTGCATTCCAGCAGTTGAGACACGTTAAAGTCTGAGGTGAAGAAACAAAAGACAGTTGAAGACGGTGTAGAGTCACGTGCTAACACGTCTCTAGTAGGCGATAAATCTGGGGAAGGACAAGCTCCCGGCAACTGCCACATACCGCCCGTGGCGTCAAGGGAGAGCTGGGAAGCCAGTGCAAGGGCCGAATTGGACCGAGATGAGTGAGCAATTGGGCTTGCACTGAACTTGCCAGACCCTGCATAATGGAAGACACCATTCAACTGGATCGGAAGCGCTGCACAAACATCAGTGGCGTCAATTGGCGTCAACTAAAACAGCCGGCAAGGGGGAACTGGGGTGACAACCTCTACGAATGCGCTGCACCATCATCCCGTGCTGCCCGCATCTTCTTCATAACTGTCAGAGGCAGAGAGGGTGGATTGTCGACGTCAGGGCACACCTTTGACGCTCCGCTCGCATTTCATTCAACCTTTCAAATGGCGTACTGCCACTCCAAAGTCTTGGTACTTGCAGTTCTCTTCCGCATTTGACAAACCCCCAAACCCCTTCGAGGGTTAGACCGCTCCATTTCTTTGCCAACGGCTGTTTCGACCCTTCACCACCTCCCCCAAACGGGCAATTCTCTCCCTGCACCCAGATGACAGCCCTGTGTCATCCTGCCAGTTCTTTGCTTTACGCATTCATCCCACCCGCTTTGTCGAAGTACCTGGACTTTGGCCCGTCCCATGTCACCTCTCCCTGAAGCGACTACCCTCCACAACCCCATCCTGACACCCTGGGACTACCAGAAATCCCCGAAGGCTCATGACAAGACAGTTGTCTTTCATCATAGCTTCCTCGTGAGCGCGGGGAACATCTGAGCGTTGTTTAAAACTTGCCCTGTCCCGAAGTCATAAGTCTTGAGACTCATTTTCCATGTTCATTACTCACCGTAACAACACATTGGTTATTGTCTTCTGCGCAAAACTGCTATTTTCCACAACCTCTATTCTCAAGTTCAGATTCTTCGGGAGATTGACTCCTCTTTCCTTGCGATCTGCTTTGTACAAACTCTCTACGCCTAGCAGAAGAACTGGGTGCGGATCACGAAAACCCAAAAGCCAAAACTGTTTGCCGGGACCTGTCATTGTCCCTCTGCTCCAGTCTACCACAGGACACGCCCCGAAGATCAACCTGGGCCCCCAGATCATCTCAAACTTCACCGCTCGCTGATCTTTGAGCCTCCTGTCACGAGTCTCAAGTGTCCAATATCATCATATCGAATTGGGCAGAGAAATTGGACGAGCAGATCCAAAATCCAATCTCGACACCCCGGTTCAGAGTGGTGGACAGTCCTCCCACTCTTTTTTACGCTACCCAAGTATCCCCCCTGCAAAACCTCGGCCACCATTTTCACTCCAGGGTCCCTCTTTAGGACGGGATACTTGACTGTCGATCACTCTGCCCTTAGGCGTCAGAGGCTTCTCCACCTGTCCCGCTGACCGCAGGGCTTCCACCTTCAAAACGGCTCACACTTTGAGGTGCCGATTGGTACGAGATCCACACTATTCCTACAACCCACACCAAGGGCAAAAGGCAACCCTGTTCTTGCATGCCATCCGACATTTCAAACAAGCACCTCCTTTGGTCAAGACAGAGACACACTTAAGGTCGCTGATCCCTCTTCCTCCTCGGACCTGATCTTCTCTTGAAGCTTGATCCGATCAAAGTAACAACCGGTCCCCCACAACAGTCTCACACATCTCAGAGATCTATACTTTCGGGATCTCACATCTGATCAACTGTCTCTCACGAACATCACCGACAACACACGAGAACCTTAACCACTCGACACGTTGTCTGCTAGGAGGATATCTTCGACCACAACGCCACCACAGATCACCACATTATGACGATGACAATAGACGCCAACCAACAACGATACGGCCACCTGAACTTCGACCACATGTCTTCTTACTCAACCCAACCACAGTTCACCAACCCTTGGGGTCCCGCGTCGTCCAGCGAGGGGGAGGCGCCTCGGAACGGTAGCCATGCTCTGTTCGTCGGCAACCATGACACCACTCAAGGCCAGAGTTTGCCGCACCTGAACCTCAGTGGACTTGCAAAGCATTCACAACAATCTCTCCAGCAACATCCGCAGCACGGTCCTAGGGGAACCAGCGCGAGCAGCACCTCGTCGCTGTCGTCGTATGGGTCCGTCCCGGGAACCGCGCCGTCAGCAGGTAGCACTCTCATGGCCAGTGGCTATGGACAAGGAAACTTACTCTCTGCACCCCAAGATCTCCTAAGCATCAACAGGTTGCAACATCCGGTCTCAACGGCGGCATATGGTGACGCAACAACATACGCGACCGCATCACCTGTATCGGCCACATATGCGCCATCACCTACCACCTACACCCAGATGGGATACGCACCAGCACCTATCCGGAGTACCTATGCCCTAGGTCCCGACGCGGACCCCAGCAGGAGATATTCGCAATCGTCAGTGAACCCCGTCCCGCCCTCCGGAGTCGACCAGCAAAGCAAGCACGCTTGACTAACAAGTATCACAGAGGTATGCCACAAGACGACCGTAGCCGCTTCGCAGACGCCTTGGAGGCGAGCCAGGGTATGGTCTCCATGAGCCAGGAGACACCACGGAACATCTATGATGTGCGGAACGGCCGTGGTAGCAGGGGGTCAGAGGACTCGTACGGATTTCCATCAGCGCATTCGGCATCCTCGAGCATATCGTCATCGAGCGGTACAGGTTACAGCGGCGGATACTATGGGGGCTCAATGGACTCCACCAGCAGCTACTCGACAGCTGACTCTGACATCGAATCTCTTTCCGGAAGGACATTGCCTCGGCCCCATGGCTTGATGATGGGCAGCCAGATACCACCTGCACCCCAGTCCATGATGGGCCAGTTCAGCTCCAAGGTATCCTCGAGCACCCAGAAGAAGCACCAATGCAAGGTCTGCGACAAGCGGTTTACCCGACCTAGCTCGTTGCAGACGCACATGTACAGCCACACCGGCGAGAAGCGTAAGTGCACCGCTTCGACACAAACAATCCTCAAGTTTCATAACTGACATTGATTGGGTTAGCCTTCCGTTGCGAGGTTGAAGATTGCGGGCGCCAATTCTCAGTCGTGTCCAACCTTCGCCGGCATCACAAGGTTCACAAGAACCACCGTCACCACGACGATACGCAATCCGAGACCGGCTCCGAAGACCACCAATCTCCGGACTCTGTGGACAACTAAAATCCCTTTCGTCATCGTTCGACCCACGACATTCGCCGACATCTTTAGAGCCTCGACCTGTCCCTGCGTTCGATACTTGTCTTTCGGATGAAAAGCTATGTTTTCTTTTGGCCTAGTCGCCGACATTACCGGGCCGTGTACCAATAGTCCCTGTCTGCTTTCTTGCCGTTGCGCGCTCGCGCCGTAGACCGCTCTCGGTTGGCTCGATTGCTCTTTTTTCCTTACCTCACTTTCACGTCGATCACTTTTGGAGAGGCGGTTACCCAAACCCGACCTATACTATCGCTTTACTAATATGTACTATGGGCAAACCGTCTTAATGTTACCGGGGTATGAAGGAGAAGGGGGGATATTCTCCAACGGGTTATAGTGTGGACGATACCCTTTTATGATCTGGCGTTTTTTGGCGGCTATTTTGTGGTGCGGTTTCGCCCATCGTCGAAAATTGGCCTTGCATTTTTCCTCTTCTTTACTGTCACTCGCGCTACACTACTTTTGTTTTAATCACTGGGTTGTTTTCTGTCATGGACTATACAGCGCGGATTTTCACGTCGGTGTCAGTTTCCGGGACCGGACCACACCAAGCAACAAACCCGCCGGTCCCGGACACGGCCGGATAGATGGATGCCGTTGGCGACACGCGGAAAAGAGGGGGGAGCAATGGGAAAGATCTTTCTTTGCCTTTTTTGGCCACAACGGAGCGGGATCAGCGAGTCGAAGGTGTATGCTGTTCTACTAGTTGTTGCTCTTGACGCGACAGATACCCATGTTTTTATTTACTTGTTTCAAAAGAGACCTACTGCTCAATGTTAGATACTGGTTCTCAGCGCCTCGCGTCAATACCAAGCTGTCGTTTACTGTCTATTAACTAGTGATCTGCCTTCGCTCTCTTCACGTGCAATGTCCGCCTGAGGCCCGAATATCTAAGCGACGCCGCCAACTATCAAGAACAATCACGACATCCAACTCGCTTCCGAACCGGTCCTCCACCACGTCGCCGACCGCCAATGAAAGCATCTACATATGGCGTGTAGATCAGCAAACAGCATGCGGTACCAGAGTCAGGAGAACATCCTGAAACAAACAAGTCCCATTTAGAGTCGACGATCACCACGCCCGATGTTATCTAAGATGGTGAAGATCGTCTCGGACACGTGGTCCATATTCCGCTCCCCGCAAAGCTTCGCCGCCGACACGGAAGTCTCTCCGTCGCCGAAATCTTTACCCACACTTGCCATCAAGGTCCTCTTCCTCCGCGTCCTATCAGGCAGCAACATCAAGAGAGTCACCACAACATTGGTCGCCTTCAACCAGCAGATCATGAATCTGACACGCAACCAAACGCAACCACCCGCCTCCACACTCAGCAAAATATCTTCATCATAACTGGCCCTGCCGGATGGTAGCGCATGTTTCAGCTCTGCTGCTTCGCCTCGCCGAAAATATCAGCAAGCAGGCACCTCGCCGTCCCCTCTCCCACAACCGGTACCGGCAATGATGAGCGCAAAAGAACTGGAGAAACGTGTCCTCATCCAGTCGTGGACGGTGGCAGGGCTTGATCGGCGGTGTCGGTCGCGCAGCCGGTGGTGTACGAGTGGTCGATGGGGGAGGCGAACACTTGTTCGCCTAGTTGATCTGAGTCTACTGGAGGGAGTGGTAGGGCCATTGGTTGGACCACTCGTACCACAGTACAAAGAGAGGTCCCGTATTATTACCAGATATTGCCATATGTCGCGGTTACGGGCTCGATATTGATGCAACCAGGGATTCCTTCCGCAGCTTCCAGAAGGACTCGAGGGGCCCCCGCCCTCGGAGATGCCTCCCCTGATACTTCAGGGTTGTCTATCTCAGGTTGGGTCGATGTGACCCATCCAAGAGACGCAGAAAGGCGGGGAAGACGGGTGGGAAGGTTACCTTAGGCAGAGTGGTTGTCTCCATGTTGAATGATGACGATGTGCGGGACTGAGAAAGGAGCCTTGGGAGCACCAGGGAGCCACTCCTGGCACTGTGAATGGGTGCATGATGGTTGCTGTGTGTCGCTGGCCCGCTGCGAGGGCCATTGCAAAGGGTCGTGTTTGGAGGCCAGTGGAGGGCTGGATGAAACTGTGGTTGGGTGAGTGACGCCATACCCTCTCACCACGGAGGCAAGGTTCGAGTCCGAGTCCAAGTTTCACGCTGCCATTCAGGGCATTCTTTGTCTTGACCCTCAGGGATGTCGGAATGCCCTCAACCCAGGCGGAGATTTTGCCCCTCTCGCCTTGAAGACAGCGTCGGCAAGCTGTCACCGATTGTCAACATTTACACGTGAGAAGCAACACATTGACTTTGATAGCCGTGCTTGTTTTTGCGGGAATTCTCTTGTTCAGAGCTTGTCAGGGCTTGCCAGGCTGTCAAAACATGGTTTTTCTTGCAAAAGCGCATCCCGGAAAAGGGATGGTGGTGGTGTACTGTGCTAACTGCCACCCGGTCCCGCCAATGACGTGTATCTTACGCGCGGTATGACGTCGCCACCTCGAATGGGAAACAACACCCAATCTTTTTATTCTTCCACCACAGACTCTACGAACATCATTCAGAGTCCCCTAAAGTCTTAGCACGCCAAAAAAGTCCCTCTCTCTTTGAGTTCAACCGCACCTCAAAATACCTACTGTGATACAATTCTCTCAACAGTTACCACCCCACAACGCCAAGATGTCGGCCCCTCAAAAGTCAAATGAAGTTCCTCTTCGGCAGCCGGAACCCGCTCATCATCACCAACAACAGCCGAGCTCCCTCCAGGCCGTTCAACCGCCCTCGTTTCAGCCCATGAGTAAGTTGGCATATGTCTCATACCATCCTCAAGTTCTCTTGGCCCTCATTTAGCTGACTCTTTGTACGCGCGCAACAAAGACCCCCAGGAGCCGCACCCGGACTCGGAGTTGACGCTGCGCGGGGGTGACCGCGGCGGGTGCTGTCCCGGCCGCTTCTGCTTCTGCATTCCGTGTCCCCTGCCTTGCGACTTTTGCATCATTTAGAAAGCCTTGGCTAGGGGTTGGATGGACTGGGTGGGACAGCAATGGCGTTGGGCGTTACAGCAAGCAAGCAATAGAGGAATACTTCGATGGATTTAGCAATAATTGGGCTGAGAAGGAACGGCATGACACACAAGTAATTCAAGAATTCATCCCTCTATTCGGACACCAACCTCGAGCCTTTCCTGTCGTGACTGTCAGTCTGTCACTGATGCAATGCTGTGCCAGTGGTTCTCATGCTGCGGAACGGCGGTAACCTTGATTGATTGATCTGATAACACAACGATAAAAACGATCTTCAGGGTCCTTCCATATCCGATGGCTGTCACACCTAAAAAGGTGAACTGGAGCCAAAGGAGCGCCGATCGACAGGTGTCACTGCACATATCGGGTCGAGATGGCGTCAAGGCACAACTTTGAGCGAGTCATTGTCCGTTATCTGCTGTTGCAATCAAGAAACAACATGTTTCTGTTGGAATATCTAGCTAGGAGGTAGGAACAAGGGGCGGCAACCCAGGTGTTTCGGACGGCCACCCAGAGTGTCTCAGGCTGAGGCACCCGATCCGTGCGTCAGGGGCACCAGTGGCTATATCCTGACGCCCTCTCGCACCTGGGAGCTCCCTCTTCTTAGAAGAATAAGACCCAACCACTTGAACAACCTTACAGCACGTAACCCTCCAAACAGGAGAGGGTATTTGCTCTATGTTCAGACGTACCGGTACCTGGTGGTTCCTACACTGATCAGTGGTAGAAAACACCACTGTATCTGCAGAGGCAGATCAGCCAATCCGCAGATCAGCAAGGAACAACAGAAGAGACGGCGACACGGAGATCGCGCTCGGCAGCCGAGACGACGAACTCCGTGAGACCGTGCTAACGAGACTCGTCACGCTCTGGTAGGCTGATTAAGTATCCAGAGACGGTGACAGCCTCGATCCTGCGACAGGAATACTCGCAGGGCGTCCATCACGCAACCAGAAGCCATCAGGATCCCAGGGCTGATTAAGTGACCAGGATCCGTGATAGCTTCAAACCACAGAAGGCGACAGACCAGAACTCCAGGTCCTACCTCTGTGGCGTCACGCGACTCGGCGCGCGACCTCATCAAGTCAACAAGAACGAAACGCGCGACCTCGACCGCGCGGGCCCAAGTTCATCAACTTCGAGACCTTCCTTCAACCGCGAGACGTGATAAGCCTCACCAGTACCATAGCTAACGAACGAGACGATGGCGGCGGAAGGATCGATGGACTCGGAGACCCCGGATGGCGGAGACCGTCCCGCCCGCTCAGAGTCTTCACACAGCTCAAGCGCCCACAACCAGGCCATCCTCCCCATACCCGCGAAGCTGCAAGGGCAGGTCGACCACTCGGCCTGGGGCAAGCTCCTCGACTTCGACAACAACCCAGAGCCATCTGAGGGACAGACGACAGCGCACATCGGGTTCCTGGTGGAATGCTGGCGGGACAGCGGCACCACGGGACCATGCTTGTGGCAGGAGTTCAAAGACGAGTTCGAGGAGTGGACGGATGAGCAGTGGGCAAACCTACCACGCCGCATCGGCACATGGCTACGGAACTTCCTCGTGGCCAACGGCGTGTTGATGGAGGAAGACACCCGCATCTATGGCCAACTGCGGCGAACGGCAAGACGGGAGGAGTATAAGGAATGGTCCGATGACGATATCACCCGCGTCTCTAAGACCAACAAGGAGCTCCGGCTCAACCTCGCGGACCGTGAGTTCGTGCAAGACATCCAGGGCACACTGCCCCCCTGGAAGGAGACAGTAACCACACCCACCCCCAGCACCACGCCACCAGCACCCCCAGCAGTCAGCCAACAGACGTCCATACCTTCAACATCACAGCCGACCCCAGCCACTACGACAGCCTTCCTACAAGTCCCGAGAGCTACGGACAACAGCCAGCAGGTCCCACAGACCCAGGGACACTGGCAGGGTACGGCAGTACCGCCGGCACCGCTACCCCAGGTGCCGCCGCCGGTCCTGCTCCCCCAAGAACCAACTGCCGGTCCCCTGGCAAGCCCGAAACAGATCACAGACCTTGCCAAGCTCTACACCAGTGACGACATGAAGTTCGGAGGCGAAATGTACGACGTCCTCGACACAAAACTGGTTATCTTCAGGGATTGCTGCACCCGAGTCGGCATTGGACAATGGCAAGCGGGGAGTGCCTTCCCAACCATGCTAAGGGGTAGAGCTCAACAATTTTACTACGATCGACTGTGTGACACCAACAGCCCCCGGGACCTCCCAACGATGGTCCGGATGATGAAGACGCACTTCGAGAGTGAGGAGAGCAAGCAGATGTACCTCTCGCAGTGGCGGGAAACCACACTGCTCCAGACTATCGAGCAGAACCCTGGCAAGACGAAGACCGAGGCCCTCGAGATACTGCTTGACAAGCTCACCAAGATTCAGCGAGCACTCCCAACGACCAGTCAAGAACCAGATGCACTGCGGCTGCAAGTCCTTAACGCATGCCGCGGGGTGGCGGAATGTACCTTCTGCCTATACAACCCGGCACTTGCGTACGAAGGTGTGTGCAACCAGCTCCGGTCAGCCATCTCCATTGCCACATCCGTGGCTCCCCAACAGTTCGCAGCAGACGCAACTGCGGGTCTACCACCGGAGCAGTACTGGACCGATCGACGGTACAATGGCAGAGGTCGTGACAACCGCTTCGGCCGTGACCGGGGGCGCAACCGCGAGTACGGCGGCAGCCGCCCAAACTGCGGCTTTACACCCAGCAGGCCATCGACCTCTAAGAAGTGCTATGTCTGTGGCAAGACCGGATGCTGGTCGACAACTCACACCTCGGAGGAGAGACGGAAGGCGTACGACCGCTTCAAGAACAATGACAATACTCGAGACAAGTCAGCCAGCGCGTACGCCCAGTTCCTCGCCTGGCACGAGGGTATCATCGGTGTGGAGGATGAACCGGATGACGACAGCGTGGCCCAATTCTTTCAGGGGCAGGAACAAGATGACGACCCTGACGACGACAACGAACGGTTCTATACCACCTTCCTCGCCGACGGAGAACCAGTCAACCCCTACGAGATCACAACCCTCCTCGCAGATGTGTCTGTCCGCCACGGACTAACACGGGAAGACCCCTATGGGCCAAGTCATCAACAGAAACAGGGGGCGGCCAACGACACCTTCACCCTTGAGGGGCGATACTCTTCAACGATTTTTCAGGGGATCATGCCCGACTCCGGTGCCGCAGTATTCTCGACAGCTGGCCAACCCCAGTTCAGGGCCCTCCAGAGAGAGATGCCTGAGGTCCGGCTTGACCAGTCGACTGCGGGCAACGCCACCGTCAGGTTCGGCCGTGGTGAGGCACTCATCTCCCTCGGCACCACCACTGTGCCCACACCCCTGGGACCCCTCGAGTTCCACGTGATGCCATCTAACACCCCATTTCTCCTGTGTTTGCAAGACATGGACCGCCTGGGTATCACGTTCGACAACTTGCACAATGTCCTCTGTCGTGGGGAGCTGAGAGTGCCCATCACACGCAAATGGGGCCACGCCTGGCTCCAGGTCAGCAAAGAGAAGACCCTTGCGTGCAACTACCTCACCGAAGTTGAGCTACGGCGACTACATCGCCGATTCGGTCACCCATCTGTTGCCCGCCTCCACAAGGTCCTCCACGCGGCTGGCCACCCAGTCGAGATCAAGGTCCTCGAGTTCTTGACCAAGGTGTGCCACCAGTGCCAGATGAACGCTCAGAGACCAACTCGATTCAAGTTCACGCTGCGAGACGACTGCGAGTTCAACTACGAGCTCATCATCGATATCATGTACCTCGACGGCAACAAACCAGTCCTCCATGTCGTCGATACAGCCACTGCCTTCAACGCGGCCCGGTTCCTTAAGGACATCACCGCGAAGCAAGTCTGGGAGACACTCCGCCTATGTTGGATCGACGTCTACCAAGGACCCCCTGACTGGATCGTGACTGACGCGGGAACCCAGTTCCGTTCCGCTGAGTTCCGCCAGCACGCCAGAGAGATGGGGATCTCGATCAAGGAGGTGCCGATCGAGGCACACAACAGCATCGGCAAAGTCGAGAGATATCATGCACCACTGCGGCGGGCGTATCAGATCATCCGTGCCGAGGCCCCGTCCCTTGGCCCAGATGCGGCCCTCCAGATGGCCGTCAAGGCAACCAACGATACCGCCGGCCGTGACGGGATCGTGCCAACCCTCCTCGTCTTCGGGGCCTACCCCCGGATGACAGAGGACTCGGCACCGTCCCCCGACATCCAACAACGCGCACACGCTGTCCACAAGGCCACCCAAGAGCTCCGACGTCTCCACGCACGCAGACAAATCTCTGATGGCCTCGCAACGAGGAAAGGCCCAGATACCTCCCGCATAATACACCTGCCCATCCACTCGCTCGTCCGTGTGTGGCGAGAGAAGCTGGGATGGCAGGGACCTTATAAATTGCTCTCTACGGACGGAGAGGACTGCACCGTGGAGCTGGACCGTGGCCCCCAGACGTTCCGGTCCACCACGGTGAAGCCGTACTACGAAGATCCCGGAGATGATGCACCGGAGATGCCAACCCCTGAAGATCGAGGCCCGGCATCGACCACGGCACCACATACCGATCCACCCGAGGAGTCAACGATAATTGTCTCGACTGCTGCACCGAGCGCCGGTATGCCAGAAGTGCCCAGACGCCCACGTGGCCGCCCGAGAAAGCACCCACTCCCGCAAGTGGCCTTCCTGCAAGAGACAGACGTCCCACAGACCTTCCTTACAGCCAAGGAAGCCGCAGACGCCGCACTCGCCGTCGACCTCCGCGCCCAGGGCAAGATCACCACACCGGGCGGACCGTTCGAGGAGTCCGCCCAACAAGAGATCGAGAGTCTCATCGGCCGAGGCGTGTTTGAGTTTGTGCCATTCGACGGACAGAAATTTGGCGGCGTACGCATCTTCAAGTCAAGGATTGTCAACGAAGTCAAGGGCAAGACTACGTCCACACCTTACGAAAAATCGAGGCTCGTTGTACAAGGATATGGAGATGATGGGAAGGAGGCAATTCTCACGCAGTCTCCCACGATCCAGAGGGCAAGCCAGAGACTAATCCTCTGCCTCGTGCCCTCCCTCCTACAACGAGGCATGTGTGCCTGGCTCCGAGACATAACGCAGGCCTACGTACAATCGGAGACCGCCCTCAACAGGACAATCCTCGCCCACCTACCTGCCCAGATCAAGCACATGCACCCCCAAGGCACGGTGATGCGAGTGATCAAGCCCCTATACGGCCTGGCGGAGGCGGGCACCCACTGGTGGGCAACGTATCACAACCATCATTTAAAGAAGCTCCAGATGATGACTTCCACCTACGACCCCTGCCTCCTGATATCAACGCCTGAGAACCCGGACTTCGCCTGCGTGGGGATGCAGACTGACGATACACTCGGCTTGTCAACAACAACGTTCTCCCAACGCGAGGACGAGCAGCTCAGGGGGGCCGCCTTCACCGCAAAACCCAAGCAGCTGCTCAGCGAGGACGAGCCGCTCGCGTTCAACGGAGGGATCGTCACCCTCAACGGCGGCTCGATTACTCTCCGGCAAAAAGGGCAAGCGAAACGATTGCAACCTGTTGACGCAGACGCACTCAACACCAAGCAACAGTATGTTGAGCAGCGAGCCCGCGGCGCCTACATCGCCTCAATCTGTCAACCGGAGGCCTGCTTCGACCTCTCTAGCGCAGCCCAACACCAGGAGCCCACCCCAGACGACGTCAAGGCCCTGAACCGCAGAATCCAGTGGCAGATGGAATTCCAGGACCGCGGCCTCACGTTTGTGCCGCTAGACCTGTCAACTGCCCGACTGTTCGTCTTTGTAGACGGCTCCTTCGCCAACAATCGGGACCTGACCTCCCAACTCGGATTTACCATCATACTCGGCAACGAAGCCGCGATCAACGACCGCAACGAGTTCACCCTCACGGGAAACATCATCCATTTTAGCAGCACCAAGAGCAAGAGGGTCACCCGGAGCGTGCTTGCCTCCGAGATCTACGGGATGGTCGCCGGCGTGGATATGGCTTACGCCCTCGCCTCCACGCTTCGCATGATCACTGAACGCCTCGACCTCCCACCAACGCAGACGATCGTCTGTACCGACTCGTACTCGCTGTACGAGTGCCTCGTGAAGCTCGGGACCACAAAGGAGAAAAGGCTGATGATCGATATCATGGCTTTACGGCAGTCCTACGAGCGCCGCGAACTTCACGAGGTCCGTTGGATCAACGGAAACGACAACCTGGCAGACGCCTTCACGAAGGCAAGCCCCAACCGCGCCCTGGCGCAGTTCATCGATACAAACAAGGTAACGATCCGCTTGGAGGGCTGGGTTTCGCGTTGACGGAGAGCACGGGTGACGGCGGGTGGAATATATCGAGATGGAGGGCCTTCTGTACGTAGTCAACAGTGGCCTACTGTTCTGGCGTTCTCACGGCAAAAAGATAAAACTGCCAGTGTTGGAATATCTAGCTAGGAGGTAGGAACAAGGGGCGGCAACCCAGGTGTTTCGGACGGCCACCCAGAGTGTCTCAGGCTGAGGCACCCGATCCGTGCGTCAGGGGCACCAGTGGCTATATCCTGACGCCCTCTCGCACCTGGGAGCTCCCTCTTCTTAGAAGAATAAGACCCAACCACTTGAACAACCTTACAGCACGTAACCCTCCAAACAGGAGAGGGTATTTGCTCTATGTTCAGACGTACCGGTACCTGGTGGTTCCTACAGTTTCAAAGAAAATGAGAAAATCAAGGGTCCATGTACACAGCAAGTACGTAATTCTCCGTTCAGCAAGCGGCAGGTATGACGAGAGATTGGAGGGGCTGTCATGTCTTGCGTCCTTTCTTGGACACTTCTCCGCGCCTGTCAACTCGGCCGGGAAGCTTTCCATGCTGGGACAACGTACTCCTACCCGTGTACTGCCTGACTCACACAGCGAAAGGAGTTATTTCTAGCACAAAACATTGCTATATTACGCCGGGTTACCAATCAATTCAGATTCCTCAGAACAATTACCACAGTAAAGAGCGAAATGGAAATGCGAACGCCTCCTTCCCACTTTTCCGCTTCATCGTGTTTGTCCCGTCGTGTCGTCGAAATAGTGCCAATGCACGATGACGTAGATGGATGTCTTACCGCAATAGCCGGCCCCGCTCCTCTGCACTTAGCCCCTCTTAGCCCCTGTCAGGACCTGATTGCGTTCACACCCCCTCCCCGCTCCGGCTTACGTCTACCCCACATTTAGGGGCCTCCTTTTGCAACCCCGCCCCTCTCATGCTCATTGGTTGAGCAGTTATTCGTCGTTTCAGCGAGGAATCTCACGGCTTTTTTCCTTGCGCAAGTCGCTGTACAACTTCCGAGCTTTTTCTTGCAACATCTTGTGAATCTGAAATGCCTTTGCACAAAGTTGCTTTTAGTTATTCTTTTGTTTGGACCCTTATTTTACTGCAGCCCAGCCGGTTGGGCTTCCGAAACTGCGACATTCTGATACGGCCAAGTGGCCGCTGCACCGGCGATCTCTCAGCCACGGCGCGCAACCAAGTTTGCCCTGAATGGCATTTTCCCAAATTGCCATGGCAGTGAACGGGAATGCCATCCACATCAGACACCAACCAGCAACTGGGACGGCTTACTGTGCACCCTCCCAGGCCTCCCCGCAAACCACCCTGACCACTTCCCTCCCCCCTCTTCCACATGAAACCGAGACAGGCGACAGCAAAAGACCAACCCAGTAAGTGACCGTGACGGCTCAGAATATCCCGCTGCCCTTTGCGCGGCCCCTACTGTGGTATATTCCCTCACCATCACGCCCTCTCATTCGACGCCAAACCCCGCTCCCGGTCTCCTCCCCCCCCCCCCCCTCAAGCAAAGTGCAAGTGCAAGGTCCCTGCAGAACACCCACCCACCCAGTTCACCCCCATCCTCACCGCCCTTTTTTCCCTGCTTTGCCCTTTTTCTCACACCGGCAAATGCCTCTCTTCTCCCCGGTCCATTCCTCTCTTCTCTTCCTCCCAACCAAGCATTGTCCCTGTTTCAACACCTTTCGCACCTGTCAATTCGGGAAAGGTGCGGTTCCCTTACCGGGGCTGACATTGACGCCTTGCTCTCCCCACTCACCTGTCCTGTCTCGGTCAATCAGAGTCTATTCGCCACCTCCTCCGCAAGGCTGTGAGGGTGTGCTGCGAGCCTTACGAACTTGGCTCTCGGTGTCGCTCAAACGTTCGCCACTTTGGCATGAATCGGATCCGTTTGACTGGAGGGGGCGTTTGGTGGCCTTGGTTTGGTTATCCCTCGATCCGGAGATAAATCCGGTTGGCGTTGATTGGGGGGCTGTTACACCACAGGGTTCGAGTGTTGCGGACCAGCGGTGACCGACTGACTATCCAGTGATAGCAGTGAGCGTTGTGGATTCGCGGCGAGAGGTACAACTTGGGATGAAGTACCTTTTGATCTGGAGGTACATTGTCCGAGATGTGCGCATTGCCTCGCTAGCAAGGATTCAGGAAGTGGAATTCTCGCCTTGCTGAGTTTGAAGCCTTGCTCAGCTTGGCTGGAGGAGCTGGTTCCGATTCCGTGGAGGTATGTCAGCTGCCTGACTCGAAACGTGTCCGAGTCCGCGGCATGGTCTTCGGGTGAGAACTGCTACTCGGTGGCTGCTCACCGGGGAGGTGTAGCAGAGTGGAAGAGTCAAAGAGCAGATCAAGACCGGTTCAGTGAAAGCCCAGTGGCATCGATAGGAACCTTTGCCTTTCCGTCTTGCTCCGTTCTGTGGCTAGAGAGAAGGTTTTGGCATTTGTTACTGTGCGCGGCATCTTTCAACCCTTGGGAGGCATTCCCCAGTAAACAGAAGCCTAGTTCCAAGGAGTCAACGGCATCGCAGTCCGTGTCCTAGGTGTCGTTCACGCTTGAGAGGCGACGGTCTGGAAGAGTCGAGATGGACCGTAGGAATGGCCGCGTAGGAGCGACGGTCTTTCCGTACTTCGCAGCCCCTGTGACTGACTCCAATGCATTCGGATATCAACGCATAGACACACCGCATACATAACCCGTCCTACGCTCCTCTCCCTCTACGTACGACCATAGATATCTGAGAACTCGGGATCCCGTCCGCTCTCCCATAGATAAGCAGATAATCGCCAGACTAGTACTCGGGTGGGTGACCACCGGGGAATCCCTGGTGTTGTACGTTTTTGCTTTTGTCTTTTTGCTTCTTGTGTCTACGCTTGGGGATGTTGATCCCCGGGCGGGTGGATTATGTGTAGACGGGGACGACAGAGGAGAGAAGCACCAGTTCCAGCCAGGTAAGGGTGGTAGACTCGTGCGAAGTTTGTAACGGGACTTTTTGTTCTCTGTTAATGGTATCACTAGGCTAAACCGACCGAGTCATGGCCAGCCTGTGTGGCAGAAGACCCGGATACGTGTTGGGTTTCCGATACTGGCTGTTAATGCAACAAGAGCGCCATAAGGGGCCATGTTGGTGCCTTCGAGAGACTTGATAAACAGCGTGAAACCCGAATAACATCAAAGGTCGTCAAAGTGTAGGATCGATCACTAAGGAGCATTGGTGTAGATTAACAGCTGAAGACTCGTTACATGGGAGACCTTCTGTATCAGTGATTCCTATGGCTGCTGTTGGATAGCCAACAACATCTTGAACTGCCAGAACACGGACGGTAAGAGGACGAGCATACCGCAGACTTGCGACTTTCGAACAACTACCGTAGTATGCCCGTTGACAGGGCCAAGAACAGGTCACGTCTTGTGCAGTCAGATGCGTTGATGGACACGATGGGCACAAGAGGTTAAGTCGGTATAGGGTAGGCAGGATGGCATAGGAGATGATGATGTCTATGGTCGAGCAGCCACTCCACGAGTCCTTCTAAATGCCTCCGATTAAGGTATGCAAAATCAGAGAGATCCTCACCGTATACAGAATCACAGACACCATCGTCACACACACTATCGTCTGTCCCAGTCCGTGGGGTCGGGGGCTAAGTGTTTCTTGATAAAAGTGACGACGAGCAGCCCGGGCCGGCTACCTTCCCAGTGAGTGCAACCAGGACGGAGGGGCCAACCATAATGGACTTGATCGCACACGAAAGGCATTTGACACATGTCCACAGTTATAGTAAGGTAGTCTTGCCCAACGGCATTGATACAGTCATTGCTACAAATGAAGCAGTCTCACTGCAGATCAATTATTTATCTCCAGCAACCTCACAGTGTCTCTGCCTCGACTGTCTGTGGGTGGAATTAACAAAAGCGATTAATTAGACATTTTCCCCGTCTTTGCCTCTCATCCTCCATCCCCTCTCCAAGCAACGATCTATCTCAAGCCAGAGATGAGAGCAAGCAAAAAGGAAGCCATCTCCCTAATGCCAAAGCCGTTCCATGAATGAAAGTCCATCCCTAACGCCTCGCAAGAAAAGAAAGAAAAAAAAAAGTGGTATAATCGCCTGCCAGTCCCTTTTACGAGCAACAAGTGCTCGTTGAACATCAAACGCCGAATCGCAATGCCAAAGTCCAATCAGTCACACTTCTCCATTCGCTCAGAGCTGTGGTCTCTGCGTCCCACCCCGTCCGACTTCACCGAACAGCTGCTCGGGCGGTATCCTCGCCATGCCGTTGCCGCGGTCGTACATACTCGTCGGTGCGGGCATGTACCCCTCCCTCTTCTTCCGCAGCCGGTCGAGGAACAGACCCGCCAGCACGAGGAGCAGGATCAGGCCCAGCGCGATGGCGAGGCCGATCAGCACCACGAAGCCGAGGGCGAGGTGGTGCTTGTTGCTGGAGAAGAAGTTCTGCCGCTCCGAGAACATGTGCGACAGCGAGCCGGCCGTGTTGCCAGCGTTGGAGGTCAGGGCGTAGGGGGCAAAGGCGGTGCCGTTGAAGAGGACGGCCGAGGCGGAGCCGTATTCGGGTAGGACGATGGAGCCGGTTAGAAGGAGGACTTGGTCGGCGTCGACTATGGGTGTCGAGTCGTGGGAGGTGGTGAGGGAGAGGACCTGGAGGCCGCGGATGTTGGTTCCTGGCAGGAGGGTCTGGCCTGCTGAGTTCCATGCGGAGCCGTCGTACTTCATCAGGTAGACTGAGCCGTTGGCGGAGGACGTGCCAGCTACCCAGACCTGGCTGGCGTCGCTGGAGGCTGCGGTGATGACGTCTACTGGACCGGGCAGCTCGCTGGCGCCGGGAAAGCTGTCCCAGTTTGTCTTGCTCGGGTCGTAGACAGCAAGGTTGGTCGACGATGTGCCATTGACCGTGATGTTGCCGCCGGCGATGAGCTTGGACTCGCTAGCCCACATGAGGCAGTTGACGCTGCCTTCCAGGTTCTGTCCTGGTGGGTTCCATTGACCGGATGTGGTGCTGAAGACGCATACACCTGGGCATTGGAGAGATCCCGCTGATCGGAACGAGCCGCCCACGTAGAAGTCAGCAGAGCTTGGCCGAACGGCAATGGCGGAGACGGTCTGGTCACCGCCGGAGAGAGCAGGCGGTTGGGAGTTGTAAGTGCCGGTTGCAAGATTGTAAGAGACGAGACCTCGGATGTTGGCACCGTTGATGATTCCTGTGACATTGCCTCCTGCAAACAGATTGTCACCTTGTACTCCCAAGGCAACAAATACCGAATCCTCGGATACCTCAAGTCCCAATCCGGTGACGGCGTTGTTATTAGTCGCATTAATGAAGAGGAGGTTGTTGATAGTAGATCCATTAGTCGCCTTGGCGGTGAAGCGGCCACCGAGGATGGTGATATTCCTGTTGTTGTTCAGATCGAACGCGCCGGTCACGACACCCGACAACGAACTGTTAAAGAGAGATGCCCGTTTCGACAGCCCACCGGATGTGGAGGTGGAAGGCTGGATATTGATTGGCAGGCGGCCAAGAGTAGCGTCGACAGTCACGGCGCCGTTAGTACCCAAAGCGGAAGAGACGACAGATCCCGCAAACAGTGCATCGCTGCCGCCGGGAACGGTGAGAATGGCAGACGAGAGGATTCCATCGATGCTTGCCACAGGCAGCTGAAGGTTCCGCAGCCAGTTGCCTTGCGAAGGCACCCAGACACCGAAGCCAGTTGTTGGGACAGCTGGGTTGCTGCCGAAAGCGCTCAGCTCCTTGAAGTCGCCTGTGATGCTGATGACGACCTCCGGTGAAGTGCCTGTGATGTTCATCGTGAGAGGGACCACCTTACGGACCCTGCCGTTCACACCGGCACCGAGCGGACTCCACGTATTCTTGGAGGTGTCATACACCGCGACGTTACTGATTCCGTTGACTGAACCCTCCCGCGTGCCAGAGAACGATCCTCCAACGAAGAGGCTGGTACCATTGAGGTACATCGCCAACACCTCGCCATTGAGACCCCCATCGAGAGCTTTCGTTGTCGAGTCTTTGCTGTTGATCGCAATGATGTTCTTCGCAGCATCCGAGCTGAAGTTGCCCCCAACGTAGGTGACATCTCCCGACGTAGCGAGCGCGTTAACCGCGGAGCCGGCTGCAAAGGCCGCCCCGGTCTTGACGAACACCGATTTGTCGAAATCCCTGGTATCAGCAACAGCTTGGTCGGGATCATATTCGTACAAGCCATTGAGCCCGCCAGTCGACGTGGTGAGGGTGAATCCAATCTTTTGTGCAACGATGGTCATACTGGCGAGGCCCTCCTGCCCAGGGGCCGGGGTCATAGTAACCTGCGGTCGAAAACTTCCCGAGCTGACGTCGATCATGCCAGTGTATATCTGGTCGTACTTGGGGTAGTTGTTCGTTTGGTAAATGGGTTTCGAAGAGTTGATCGTCGACTTGTTCTCAGCCAACGCCGTCATCTGACCTGAGAACACGACCTGTCCACGGGATGAGCATGTGTTGTCCGCCAAGCATCCCGGAGTGTAGACGCTGATGGTGTAGTTTCCGGACTCCTTGATATCAGGCGAGAAGACGATCGACGCAGATGTGTTGGTAATGGGGCCCGACAGCTGAGCCGTCAAGTACTGGGACGAGCTGTCGAGTGAAGGGCTGACCGTCCACGGTCCGGTACTGGTGGAGGTGGATGCGAAAGGGATGCTGGCGCAGGTTGGCTCGTTGAAATCCTTGACAGCGTAAGAGTAGATGTCGTTCTGAAACAGCTCGATCCCGTTGAGACCGCCACCGTTGCCGTACCAGTCCGAGACATCAATCCGGAACTCATTCATCCCAACGAGGTTGACGAAGTGGAAGTCCTGGAACGGCAGGGACTTGTCGTTGCTCAGAGGGCACTCGCTCGTGCAAGAAGCATTCTTGCCGGTTGCCGGGTCGACATAGGTGAAGTTCATGATGCCGTTGATGGGGAACGCCGTGTACCTCCATGTCTTGGTTCCCCTCCCGTCCTGATGAGTGTTCCAGAGCCTCAGCTTGGTCGGCTGAAACCCGCAGCCGAACTTGGCCTGCCAGAATCCCGGGGTCTGATCAGCGATTAGCCACGTATTTCCCGCGCCATCGGTACCACCTGTTTTGCAGACGATGTTCTTCGGGTCGCTGAATCCTTGGACCGGACTGGTAGGCCCAGAGGTGATCTGTGCGGTCGACAGGTTGATAACCTGCTCGTCAGGCTTGCTGGGAGTGCTAGCATTTCCCAAGCCTGTGAAGCTTCCTCCAAAAATGATATGGCCGTTTGATGCCTTGTTAATGGACGTGACAGGTCCGTTAAACCCGGCAAAAGGTAGGTTCGTCCATCCTTGAGTTCCTACCCACGCAATCGCGTTCGTCGAGTTGGCGCCCACAAAGTTTCCTCCCACGTAGACGGTGTTGCGGTCGGGGTCGCATAATATCGAGTTGACCTCTCCAGAAAGACCGGAGAGCGGTGTTATTTGTGACGTGTTGGGGTTGAAAAGCGCAATTGCGGTCGATTGCATGTTCCCCAGACTGGTGAAATTTCCTCCTATTACCACTCCCGCCATATTTCCCTCGTTGATGAAGGCGCACATCGTCCTGATGGTCGCGTCCGTCTTGACGATTGGCGCGAAAGCGCCATTGGGCATCCTTGCAAGCAGCGCCTCGCTGCCATTTGTGCTGAACGGGTTCTCATTTTGCTCCTCGAACTGATATAACGAGATGCCTGTGAAATCGCCAGCCAATGCCACCCGTCCTAATTGACTCAGGTCGAGATTCGGTTGCGGCGCCGCTGTGAAGTTGATGGCTGTTGTTGATTGCGGCGCGAGGGCTGCTATGGCGAGCAGAGATGCTGTGATTGATGGCAGCGAAGCGAGGGGACGTCTGCGCGATTCGCCGCGCCGACGAAAAGGTAATCGCATCGCGTGGGTCTGATGCGATGTAGAGGCTTATTCTTGAAGGTTCGTCCCGACTTCTGCGATCCGTGTATTGAGACGGGACGGCTGCAGGGTCCAGGTCCAGCCGCAGATTCAGGCGTCGCGTGTCGACGTGATTTGCATTCCAGTGACGGAGAATGCACGCTATGCTGCAGAATAAGCCATTGTTTAGGTGGAGATTCTTCGAAGAAAAAAGTGGACGGAGATGGAGGAAAGGAGTTGTTGATGTTGACGAAGCCGCTCGGCAGATGGGCAGTCGTTGCAGTCGTTGCACGAATTACCGCTGAAGGTGATACAGGTGGTTGGGTCGGCCGTGGGAAATACGAAGGTATCGCAGACTTTGCAACTGAATCGCGGTTCGAAACGAGAGGCGTGACGGGTCGAAACTGAGGAGTCGAGATTAGAGAATTAGTATCGGTGGTTGCTCGTTCGCTTTGTCGAAGAGTCGTGTGTACGTGTAAAAAAGAAATACAGTGGTCGGTGTGGTAGTGGTGACGAAAAAGTTGGAATTGTTATGTCGAGACGGGTTGAGAAGCGATCGAGAGATTGATTGAAGCAGCTTGGACCAGGAAATTGGGGAGATTGCGCTGGAGCTGGTTTGTGACGACTGTGCTGCGCTCTGGTTGGCTTCGCAATGTCAACGATGCAACGCCAAACGGGCTCTGATTGGCCAATCTGAGAAATGAGACGCTAGGCCACCTCCGGTTAGCAGGGAACCCGGCAAAAGGTGGGGCTGTTCTTTGTTCGATCGTTCGATGTGTTTTCGATGTTGTGAGGCAGGTGCAACTTGCAGCATTGAGCAGGCAGGGCAGGTGCGAGATGAAAGTAACAAGGAGATAAGACTGAAGGAAAGAGCCACTGCAGGTAATGCAATGTACAACTGAAGTGTATCTCGCAGTGTGTGTAGAAGTGGGAATGAGACGAAAATGTCCGATGACATCAAACAACCAGAGTTAAACTCTGGACCTGCGTCTGCTGGCATGCAACTGGATGCACTGGTGGTGTTTCCAAGTTTTGGGTATTCGGCCTGACGTTGTTTGACGTTTGTTTTTCTTTGACCATGCCATATAGCAACCATGGCTGGACATTAACTGTTCCGTTCCTTTTTGTCTTTCTGTCTCTCCCAATCCCTTGGCCAGGTCTGATATCAACAATAACGGTAGTGAAGAGCTGAACTAACCTTTGCACTTAGGATAGAGAACGGTGCACCAAATCTCCCTCAGCCTTTCGGGAGTGCCCAGTGTCTTGCCTGGGAATGTCTCGGATTCGTGGTGGTGGTGCGTGCCACCTAAGACCTGTTCGATGTTCGATGTTGCTGGTGTCCGGTGTTCCGTTGCCCCCTTGCAGCAACTAGCAGCAAGACAAGAGATGGTGTCAACGCCCAAACAAACGTGCTGTCCTGATGTGTAACGCGGGGAAGACGGTCGTGATGGTGTGTGCTCTGATCTGACGACGAGATATTCCTGGTTGTCCTGGTCTTGCTGGACGGAGGATGGACGAGGATGTTGCTCTGCTTGTCGGAGATCGTTCCTGATCGCACACGCCGAGGTCAGATCAGGGGCCTGTAAGTACCTGACGAACGATTGGAGTAAAACGAATGGACGGGCAGCAAACGGGCCACGAGAAAAGGAAAGTCGGTTGCCGTTGTGCGATGGTTGTTGATGTTGGTGGTGTCCTTGCTCGCAAGGTGTTCCGTGTAAGGAAAAGAGTGACTGTTGGTGTAATGAATG
Organism: Coniochaeta sp. 2T2.1; assembly: GCA_009194965.1. Taxonomy (NCBI): domain Eukaryota; kingdom Fungi; phylum Ascomycota; class Sordariomycetes; order Coniochaetales; family Coniochaetaceae; genus Coniochaeta; species Coniochaeta sp. 2T2.1. The sequence goes on from VSMA01000003.1 coordinate 3,788,633, forward strand.
TTGGTCCAGAAGAATGAATCGATATTATCCTGCTCCTCTTCCTCTTGTTGCTCGAGGAGAGAAAGGAGTCTTCCAATGCTTTGGAACTGTTTAAAGATGGGGAAAAGCACGTTCACATGCAGCCAGGCATGTGGGAGTCAGGGGTTGCACCGGGTAAAGCTGACACAATAGCACGTCGCAGACAGGGGTATTAGGGGTCTTGGGGCTCCTTTTCCTGCCACACCAGAACTCTTTTAAAGAGCCTCAGCCTCACAACCACATCCCAATCATTTTGGCACAATCCCCCCCTGGTGCACGGCAAACAGAAAGCTAGGCGCGATGATATCGACTTCTGCCTTTCTAGTGGATGGCTCATGTGGCAACTCGTCAAGATGCTCCGAGATCTCAGCCAAGCATTTGACCATCTGGAAAAGGAGTCGAGATTGTGATGTCTCCCGCATAACACTGTTTTCAATTTCTCTAGGGGATTACTATGTAACTCTTAATCCATTGGCAACGTCCATCCTCTGGTGTGAATCCTGGATGATGTTCTACCAAACCTGGTATCGTCGTCGCGAACATGAACATTTGGAACGAGCTCACTCATTACCTGGGGAATATCAGTCTGAAACAACCACCATCAGACTACTGACCCACGCCCTTGAGCCTCAGCTTCGGTGAGCAGACGACGAGGATTCACTCCAGCTCAAACAATACTACCACAGTATATCCCGGATGCACGGCCAACTATGGGTAGACACACCAGCATATCAAAACGCCATCTCCCATCATGCCATTGTCAATCACCAGTCTTTAAATCTTGGGGTCGAGCACAGATCTCAGTCTCCAACTTTCTAATAAGCAGTCGATCACACCCCTCGGAGGCAGTTCATGCGAAACATCTTGTCCGTCTTGTCCAGCCCTACCCACATAAGCATCGTTGTTTCACCAGTACCAAGATGCTTATCATCTGGATCTGGTTCGTTTCTATAAACAGTGACCATGCACATATGTATGCCACGAGGCACCAGGGTTGATGCGAACTTTGACTTCCAAATCTGCCGATCTATGGATGTCATGATCTCTCGGTTGGGAGAACCGAGCTATCGATCTGACATCACGGCATGAAAGCTATTTGCGTTCCTACACTGAATGTTTGTCGCTCTGTAGATCATGACCCTCATATCGCGCATGACATCCTGCAGCATACAGTATTTACTCGATTCGCCTAACTGGGTATCAATTTCCTCCACCTCTTCTCTCCTCATCTCATTCCCCCTTCCTCATCTTGACAGCTCACTTCTTCTCCCCCGCCGCCCTCTCCTCCATCTTGACCCGAGTCTTATACTCCCTAGGGCTCTCCACCGTCCCTTTCGCCTTTCCAAACCATCCCCCCCTCTCCAGACTCCACATCCCCCTCCCCTTCCGTCTTGCCTCCTCCTCGGCGTGCCGGTACATCTCTTCCGCCCTCTTGCTGCCGAACTCGGCCCCGCTCTTGGCCTCGTACGTCGTCGCCAGCCCGCGCCGTATCATCTCCAGCCCGACGTCCTTCCTCGGCCAGAAGAACGGTGGTTTTCGCACGAATACCGTCGCCACGATGCGGTCGTACTGGTCGCGCTTGTAGATATAGGCTCGCACGCGCCGGCCCGAGATGAAGGATTGCAGGAAAGAGAGGGCTTCGCCCGAAAAAGGCTGGGCGGTGCGGCCGAAGTGGGCGCCTTCGGGGGCGTCGATGCCTGCTAGGCGGATGGGGATCTGTTTTTGTACCTCTATTAGAAGGGCACTTCTTCACCAACATAATCACTTTTTCGTAGTATGAATTCAGAGAAACAACTCACAGTCCGTCCCCGAACCTCCTTCTTCCCAGCAGGAACCTTCCTCAACCACCCCCACCCGGCCAACCTCCCGCCCGGCGTGTGAAAGAGGTGGAAGTTATCGCCGTCCCCCACGCTCGTGACCTTTCCCAGCAAACTCCTCTTCCTGAAGTATCCCGGCGATACGTGGCCCGTCCCCGGTAACCTCCTCAAATAACTCCTGTAGAACTGGTGCAGTCCCAGCGCGGCCACCACCGCTATGGCCGTCGGTATCCAGTTGCGCGGCTCGGCGTAGTGTGCCCAGTCCGTGGCGTTGAGCGAGTCGTTCCATGAGACCGGCTTGTCCTTTTTGTTGGAGATGAGGGTCGCGGGCGGTGGTATTGGTGTGGACAAGGAAGATGAAGGAGCTGGCGCTGAGTATGCGGAGGGAGGGACTGAGGAGCTTGGTGGTGCGGGAGAGGTAGAGTTGCTGCTACCTGTGCCATTCGGCCTTTGCGACGGCGTGTCGGACCACAGACCCCATGGCATTGTGAGTTGGGGAGGGTGGTTGTCGTGGTGTGGTGCTGGTGATTCGTGGTGGGGTTTGCGTGAAGTTGATGTTCGGTTCAGGTCTGGATGTTTGGAAAATTGCATAAGCGGGAGTTCCCACAGCATGCATGTATCCACTTTTGTAGTAGGGCGACTTCATGTTTGTTTACTTGCCCCCAGTTGACGTTGATGCAACTTGGATAGCATGAATTGCTCGCTTTGCTTCATCGTATTGCAGTCAGGTATTTGGGGTTAAGTGTAGTAAACTGAAAAATTGAAAGCTAAAACACGTACCTTATTGTACGGTTGTTGATGGTTATGTATCCCGCTCACCTCTGCCTCAACCCTGTTTCCACCACCAGTCCATGCCTCTGGCACTACTTAAGCCAAAATGTAGCTTTCTTCTATCATCCAAACGAATATCTGGTCCAGTCGTCAAGGCTCCACCCTCTTTGACTCGGAATTGCATTTATACTAATCCAAATCCGGTAGATTCCCAGCTCTCCCTGCCTTCTCTACTCCCGAGGCCTTACGAGACTGCATATATCCTTGCCTCCTAAGTTCGTTGCCAGGCCGGGTATATCCCTGATCTTCACCTAACCGACCTTGAAGATAGCGACCACGTCACCAACCCCAAGCCTGTTATCAGGCCCCAGCACGTCCCTGCCTTCACCTAACCGACTACGGAGATTAGGACGACAAGTCACCATTGCAATGATTGACAAGTATACGAAGTAAGTACACATTCCCGGAGACATGACGACTGGACCAGATTCTTTTTTTTTGGGAGGGTAATTCTCCCTGATCCAATGCCACACATGAAATCCCTTTACGTTTGAAAAGACGCTTCCTGCTCCGTGATTTAACCAAAATAACTTCTTTAACCGTCGACATGCCCTATCCAGTCCGTCCTCACAATTCCCATCTCCTCATCACTGGACACCAGCAAATCCCACCCAGCACCTCAGATACCCCGAATCCACAGAAGTTGGCACTCAAAGCTTCTTCAACTCACCCTCGTCAATCCCCTTCTCCTGATCAGCCCCGTTCTCCTTCTTAACCCCCTTCTACTTCTCGATCCCCTTCTCGCCGTTTTTCTCGCCCTCCTTCTCGCCTTTCTTTCCGCCCTCCTCCTCTACCGCCTTCTTCTTCTCCCTCTCCTCCTCCACCCCCTCCTCCACCTCCTTCTCCTCCACCTTGTCCTCCTCAACCCCCTTCTCCTCCTCGACCCCTTTCTTTTCTCCACCCCCTTCCTCCTCTTCAATCCATTTCTCCTCCTCACGCTCCTCCTCACCCTCATTCTCCCCCTCCTCACTCAAACCCGCCGTAACCACCCCCTCAACCATCCCCTCAAGCATCCCCATCCTCTCCTGTACCAAAACAGGCAACTCCAAATCCTCAAGTTCCCTGTACTTCTTCCCCCTCGGCGCCGTGGCCTTGAGGCACTTCAGTTTGTACTCTTCGTCCACGGGCCCCACGGACGTCGAGACCAGGCGCACATCGCCTACGAACCTGTCGTCGCGCACGATTAAAGCCAGTGTGGGCGAGAGTAGAGGTGCGGTGGGTTCGTCGGCTGCCGAGGTGTTGGAGGGGATGTTGATGTTGATAGTGGCATTTGGTTGTGTTGAGGTGGCAGCATCTGGCTTGTCCTCGTCAGTGTGCGCCTCCTCCTTGTCCACACCAGTACCATCGACGGTGGTAGAACCGCCGCTGTCAGAACCAAACCTCTTCTCCCCACCATTCTCCCCCTCACTCCCCTTCTCACCCTCATTACCTCCAGCTTGTGACACCATCCCCTTTCCCTCGCCCTTAAACCCCCTCCGAGCAACCTCTTCCCTCAACCTCCTGACCTTCTCCTTAAGGGTGTTGAGGGTATCGTCGACCTTGATCCGCTTCATCAAGTCCCTGTCCCGCTTATCCTGGCAGGCCGGACAGAACAGATTGACGCGAACGGTGCCTAGGGGATGCTGCGTAGTCGGACCGGGGCAGATCGTCAAGTCGCCGCAGGGTTTTGCTGTGCCGACGACGAACGAGTGGCTACATTGCCGGTATAGGAGGAGCTTTTGGTGGCACATGGTGAGTCTGGTGTGATGTAGGTGTAGCGTGTTTGTAGGTGTAGTGTGTGTGTGGAGAGATGGTTGTGGTGTGTTGCCGAGAGGATATCGATTTAGTTCAGTGACCATATAAGTAGGTAATGATGGGCGATAACATGGGATATCAGGGGCTTAGGACGGAGTGGGCATATGCTTCGCTGTTAGCCTATTTATCTAAGTGTGTTCTATCGCTGTCTAAAAGCCACCATGACCATAGCATGAGGCAACAAAAAAGCCAAAAAGAAAAGAGTAACAAGACCATTGTTCCCACGCTTGTTGTATCATATGCAGAAACCCTTCCCGACAAAGAAAACAAACTGAAAGTCCCGTGTTACCTCCTCACCTTCCATATCAACTCTCATAAATCATCCTTTGTTCAAACATCCTCATTCACCGGCATGAAGGAGATGTCACCCTGACCGCACACAAACTCGCCGAGCCTGTCCTGCTCGCAAGCTCGGCGAAGTCTACGGTTGAGGTGGGTTGGGAGCATGTTTTTTCCATGCTCGTTCCAAGGAATGTCGCGGCGTCCTCTGATGAACTCTCCGTGTGTGTTTGACGGAGACCTGATGGGAGACTCGGTGGGAAACTTGAAGGGCGAGTTGTAGGGAGAGACGGTGAGATAATCGAAAGTTCCGTCGGCAGCTCCCTCCTCCTCACCCATGCCGTCAAAGCCCGGTCCAGAGCCCACAACCTCAAACGTGTCCTCTGTAGTGGACAATGGTACGGGAGACGAGTCGTACGCCGGCGGAGGACTGCCCTGGTCCTCACCCGCTCCGTCAAAGCCCGGTCCAGTACCCGCAACCCGAGACGTGTTCTCAGTAGTTTGCTACAATGCGGGAGACGTGTCCCGGGGCCCGTCGTAGCCAATCAGCCTCAAGACGTATTCGCATGTTTGCGCCGGCGGCATCTTGGCCAGCTCCTCGACCAAAGACCTTATGTCGGGTTTACGACGATTCTTGTCCAACTCGCGTACGGCGGACAGGGGCGCCATCCCGCTCAGCAGCTGGGCAATCACCGCAGGACTGCTCTGGTTCTCACCCGCTCCGTCAAGGTCCTGGTCAACGGACCTGGCAGCCGACCCGTCCTGAGAAGCGACAGACGATGCAGGACTCTGGCGGTGAGTCGAAGGTTCTGAATGCTCGCTCCTCTCAAAGCGGTTCTGCTGAGTAGACTCAGCTAGGACTGCACGCCATCCGTCTGATGGCCAAACTTTCCCTCGTCCGCAATCGATGTATGCGAGTCGGGTCCAGGGGCTGTGACTCCAGACGTGCCCTCAGCCGAAGCTTCCATCTCCTTGCTCCCCTTAACAGAGTGCTGTTGAGTAGACGCATTGCCAACATCCGCATCCTTATCGATAGCAGGCTGCGCACGATGCGGCTGATGGACGGGCATTAACTCGTCCGCAATCGCTGTATGCGGGTCAGGTACAGGGATCGTAACGCCAGAGGTGTTCTCAGCAACGACGGATGATGAGAGATCCAACTCGTCAACCGAAAGTCCCTCGTCGATACTCGCTGCATGCGAGTCCGGCTCAGAAGGCGCAGTTGGAAACGAGCCCTGAGTGATCACCGAAAGTGAACGATGGAGCTGGCAAATCGTTACTTTCTCCGCCCCATTGGCTCCATTTGAGCCGGTGTCCTTGAGATGTAGGCCGTATTGACCATCGGACCAGATATGGGCGTCAGGCATGGAATCCAAATACTTCTCAAAGAAGGCCGTCACTTGTTTGGAGTCGCGGAGATCATGGGCCGGTCCTCGTCTGCGGAGATATGCATGGCCGGGAGAGTAGTCGACCCAGGCTCGCTCAGGCCCAAACTCGGAAGTCCCCTTCGTCCAATTTCCGATGTACTTAGATTCCCTTGAGACTTTATTGTCTTTGCAATGTTGGCCGGCTCGAGCTTTGACCCGTTGCTGGTCCTCCAGTCCGGCAGGGATCTGGCCGTTGCAATGTTGGCAGTCGGGAGCATCGACCTGTGCGTGGTACTTGCACACGGCTGGGTCCTCGCCCTTGCCATGTTGATCGTCTTGGGCCTCGACCTTTGTCCAGTCCTCGTCCTCAGACTGGGGACCAGAGTCCTTGGTTGAGAAGTCGGTTGAGCCCTTGTCCATGTTATGTTGGCCGTCGACAGCGTCGACAGCGTCGACCTGTGTCGTGCCCTCAGTCTCGGGATTCTGATCCTTGGTTGAGGAGTCGGCTGAGCCCTTGTCGGTTGAATCCTGGTCGTCGAGAGCAGCAACCCGCAACGTCTTCTGCTCACAGTGGGTAGGCAGATCCTTCTTGACGGTGTTGGTTAAGCCGTGGAAAGCGTAGGGAGAGCCTTTGCTGGGAACGTACACAAGGCGGGGAATAGTGGCGACACAAGCCGACCCAGGGAACAGCTTGCAGCTGCTTCCCCTCATACATCCGATGTGGACTGACCCGCTCTCAATCTTGACTGCAGTAGTCCCAGTGTCCACACGTCTGCCTTCGAAGGCGCAGGTGGGGACTTCCAGTGCAGCACGAGCTGATGAGGTAATCAGGGTTTCCGCACTTATGGCATCGAAGTTCCAAGTCGCGGCGATAATTGCGGCCGGCGCTGGTCCGGGAGGCGTGTCTGGGGGAACTGGGTATGGACCAGGGGGCCCAGGAGGACCCGGAGCTGGCGGTTCCGGATCAGGCTTCTGTGGACGGGGAGGTTCCTTATCCACCTCCTCATACCTGGCAGTGAAGGTTGGGGTTTCGAAGGATGAGAAAGCTCCACTGAAATTCGTCTCTGGGAGCATCGATGACTCGACTGGCGGAACAGATGTTGAGACGGTGGGCGCAATGGGCGACGAGTTGTCGACGGCGCTCCCCATTTTGATGGTGACAAACGCCTCTTTGATCTTGCCGAGCTCCTCCCGACCCTTAGCAAGCCTCTCCTCGTCGGCGGAGTGCTTGTTAAGCTGCTCTGTAGCCTTGAGCTGCTCAGTCTTCTCAGCGAGCTCTTCCTTGACATGGGCAAGCTGTTCCTTGACATGAGCAAGCTCTTCCTTGGCATGAACAATCCGCTCATTCGCGCGGGCAAGCAAGATGTCACACTTCTTCTTGAACTCATCCAGCTCTTGAAGCTTCTTCGTGTCGTTGGTGAGCTGCTCATTCGTCCGGATGAGCTTCTTCTCGGCATGGGCAAGCTCCTCCCTGGTCTCGACAAGCTTCTTGTCGGCACCGGCGAGACTCCCCTCCGCAATGTCACGCTTGATGTTGATCTCGCCAACCTGCTGATGGGCATGTTCAAGCGTCACCCTATCCCTGGCAAGCTGCCTGTTGACCTCAGCGAGTTCGTCTTTGGCCGCGGCGATGTCCCCTTTAGCTTTGGCGAGGGCCTCGTCGGCCTTGACTTCTGTCGACGCGGTGTTGGCACCAGTCCGCGTCATCTCCAGCCGTTGACGCAGCTGGCCGACCATGTCGTCAATGATCTGCTTGCTCTCCGTAGTGATGATCTCACCAACGTTTGTGCAGACCTTTAGTCCCAATTGCTGCATTTGACGCGTCAAGTCGGGATCTCCAGGTCTTCATGTCGCTGATGGGCTGTTCCCACAGACTCAGGCACGTCTTCCGGCCCGGAGTCCTAGGCGGGTCGTGTGCTTGGAGACGTGGAGGGGGGATGGGAGGGAGAGCCGCTGACCGATTCCTCTAGAACAAGGTCTGATATCCTGCCCGCTACTGGAACAGCCTCCATGATTTCGGCAAAGTTTCGAGCCCAGACAAACTTCTCATCCGTGGGTCGTCTCGGATCGCCGACATGCCTGACTTGATGGCCGAGCAGCGTCACCAGCTTGACCAATGTGTTGGGATTGGTATGGGGATCGTTGTCAACCATGATGACAGCCAGGTCAGACGCCAACATGCATTGCAGATCGGTCTTACTGTCTCCAATGTAAACCACTCTCATGGCCTTTTCCTTTTGGAGCAACTTCTGCCTAGCGGACTCCATGGCTATCAGCTTGTGTGCTCCGGTGAGTAACGGCTGGTCACTGTGCTCGCCAATCAGTGACTTGGGGCCAGGTCCTTTGACTTTGCCGTCTTCGATCCTGTTGGAAATAACGTCCAGCTGTAGGTAATGGGGGCTGAGGCAGCCCTTGATCCACATGTCGGACCAGTTGACGGACAAGATGGTGAACCCGGCTTTCTGGACTCGCAGGGCCTTGATGAAACGGGAGAAATCTTTCCGAACCACGATGGTTCGGTTGAGCGTTAATTTTCTGGCTTCCTCGTAGAGCTGGTCTTCCGTCAGACCGTCGAAGAACTTTAGGCCATTGACGATGTCGAGACCCTCCCTCTCGAGCCTTTCCCTGCCGTTGATATGCTCGATGACTTTGTCTCGCAGCATGAGGTCCTGGTTTCCGGTTAAGGGCGGTCGGGGATGCCGCTGTCCGGATTTCAAGTCGACGGGATGCTCCCTGTCGTACCTCTCGGTCTGCTCGTAGTACCATTTGGTGTGGTTCTCCCATGCCTCTCCCTGGTTCCGCTCAGGCCTGCCGATAGCACGCTTGCCGAGGAGATCAATGGTATCCTTCTCAGTAATGGTCCCATCGAAGTCGATGAAGAAGTGGTAGTACCCTAGGGCAGGTTTATCCTCCTGGCGTGACATGACGGGCAGATGGATTCTGTCTAAGAGCTGGTTTGGGATGCTGACACACAAGAAAGGAGAGCTTGGGTATTCTAACAATTGTTGTCCAAAAGAATTAGTTGACAACGATAGCAATGCCGGACGACGAAATGGATGCTGACAATGATGATCTTTTGTTGGGAAAACCTGAATATGAATGTGTTGATGTGGATGTTGTTGATGTTGGATGAAGAAGAGAAGAAGAAGGGAACATGGAAGATGGGAAGAATCCAACTCGAGTCCGAGTAAAGTGGGGACAGCTTCTGCTTCAGGTGAGTAAGGAAGGAACATGAAGCCATCGCGAGAGAAGAGGAAGGAACGCACCCACTCACCTCATATAAGGCCTGAGTTGCCTCTTCCTTCCACGAGGACCACACAAGAGGACGATGCACTTGCCATCACACCAAACGATAAAATTCACATGAGCTGGCACTCTCTAGTGTCTCTGCAGATGAAGACGGAATGGAAAGCCAAAGACCGTCCATTGCTCCTGGCAGATATGGCAGTAAGTGAGCATTCTTCTCCTGCCCATCTTGATGTGAAGGGCATAATCTATGTCCACGACGGGAAACCACGCACTACCTCCATGCAGACCCAGAAGTAAAACCAGTGGAAGCCCTATGATTCCTTCCAATCCCCTCAACGCCGCTTCCGCAAAGTGCGAGAATGCCAATGAGAAATACCTACGCCTGAAGCACCTGCAGTAGTCCTAACTGCCCTGAGACCAATAGTCGTAAAAGAGCAACCCCACCAATCAAGACATCGTGACATCCTCCATCTTGATATCCTCGTCATCCTCGTCGTCCTCGCCAACAGGCGCAGGAGCAGCCGTGTCCCCGGCCGGCACGCTCTCGGGCTGCTCCCTGGCAAGCAGCTCCTTGAACTCGGGCTTGAGCTGGTAGTGGTTGGCAAAGTCGCCTGTCCGCATCAACACGGCGAGCTTGTCCAGCACCTCGCGCAGGTACGCCTCGGGCTGGCGGAGGTGGCTGCGCAGCGCCTTCATCGACCAGAAGTTGTACTGGCGGAAGCAAGCGTGGAGCGCGTCCACCAGCTCGTTCTCGGGCATGCGCGTCGTCTTGTTGTCCGTCCTCTTTGGCTTGGGTGCCTCGCCCGTCTTCTGTAACTGGGGGTTAGCACATAACATAATGGAAGATAGTAGATCGACGCGTGACGTACGATGAAGTTCGTAACATCCTCAGTGCCGGCCTGCAGCACCCTTCTGGGATCGATGGCCAACGCCTCGACGATGTCCGTCTCGGCCTTGGGTTTCATGGCCTCTTCTCTCTCGCGCCTGGTGATCATCTCGGTCTCGATGTTCTCCACCGGTATGCCCGTCACTAGATGCCTGACCTTGCCAGCGATGGCCGTCTTCTTGGGGATCGACTTCCGTGGCGGTACACCTCCCTTCTTCCTCCGCTCCCAGCTCGTGGCTGTGTTCTCCTTCTCGTTCTTCGACTTCATCAGGTAGGCGGGTATGCCGGCCTTGATCGCATCTGCCTTGGCCTTGTTCTTCGCAGCGTACCCGGGCAGATCCTGCTCTGAGAAAATGAAGGTGTTCCGGGCGTCCTCTTTGTTCACTTCGAGGTCGTACTCCTTCGGGACGTTCTGGTGCTGGGGGATCGACTTCAGGAGCATGCGTAGCTTTTGCTAAAGCACATAGCCAGGTCAGCAACCACCACTCCAAACGAACCCTGCAGGTCCTGCTGGCCGTGACAACTCACCTTGTGCCTGCCCTGCGCGTCGACCTCGTTCCATTGGCGGATGGTGCCGATATGAATCTCGGCATCGTCGTCCAGTTCACTCCACGTCTTCCACAAACTATGCGGCACGCGGGCCAGCCACATGGCGCCCAGAGGATCGCCTGGCATGGTCTTGTCGTAGAACTCGAGGTCGCCGGCATCCTCGAACTCGTCGTCGTCGAGGAGAGGCGAGCCGATGGCCTCGGGATCAGGCTTGATCTTGACGTCCTCCATGTTTGAGATGCACTGTAGATCGGTGTATGAGAGATACGAAGGGAACCAGGCGCAAAGGGAGAGGTCGAGGTTCAGTAGTTGGGTTGTTGCTGGACGTGGAAACAAAGAAATGCGGAGGCCTGGTTGTTTAAAGATGGGAAGGCTGAAGGTTGAAGGTGAACGATGCCCCCCACACCTTTGAATTGCGGCTCTTGCCTTTATGTCCCGTCATCATGCATGCCCACTGGCAACAAAGCGGAAGCTAAAGAAATCAGCCAATCAGAGCACGGACCACCAAGTGTGTCTCCACGGAGGATTGCCCCGCCGACTTGCCGACTATGGATTACCTAATGCACTTTGTGGGCTGGAGATTTTGGAGCTTCGACTTGTTGCAAGCCGTTCAGCCTGGCGCGACATTCAAGACCGACGCAAGCACCACGACCTCGAATAACGCCCTCTCCTCCACTCCCACAATCACTTAAAGCTTCTGGCAGGCTCTTATATCAAACCGCCAACATGAAGCTCGTCAGGTAAGGCTCTACAACCCCAATACCAACCCCCTGCGCGACACAACCACGCCGCCAGGCTGCTGAGCCTCCCCCAATGCCAACCCTTAACCCCGGTCGCATCACCAGCCCAGACCATTGAGAGCAACCATTGACTAACCGTGCGCCCAGATTTCTGATGAAATGCGCGAACGAGACGGTGACAATCGAGCTCAAGAACGGCACCATCGTGCACGGCACCATCTCGTCCGTCTCGCCGCAGATGAACACGGCCCTGCGCAACGTCAAGATGACACCCAAGGGCCAGGACACCGTCATTCTCGACACCATGAACATCCGCGGCTCGACCATCCGCTACTACATCCTGCCCGACTCGCTGCCGCTCGACACGCTGCTGGTCGACGACGCGCCTAAGCCCAAGAACAAGGCCCGCAAGGAGGTCGACCGCGGCGCCAGGGCGGGAGGACGCGGCGGGCCCAGGGGACGTGGTGGGCCGAGGGGTAGGGGACGGGGCGGTGGTGGTTTCCGCGGACGGGGTTAAAGGCTGCCGTATGATCATCGGATTGGTGTCGACAACCTTGTGTGAGGATGATTGAGCGCGGAGAAGAAGTCGGAGCGGATGTACGACCAGGAAAAAACCTCTGGCTGCGTAGAGCTGTCAGTTACGGCGCGCAGAGGAACAGCATCTGGAGACACTCGATATGTGGAGTGGCACATGGCCTGGAGCAAAATCAAGGGACAAGAGACCGCCAGCATCCTTGGGCTTACGGATGGATGGAGGATGGAACCAGTACGCTACGCAATAGTAGCTTTGTTATGGCGTTTTAGGAAGACGAAAAGTCTCTAGTCTACAGGAGGTACTTTTATGGAATAATGCTGCATCTTGTATTCTGCATGAACGGTGGCAGCATCTCTGAGGGCACCTAGCTCTCCATATGATTCTCGCCAATGCTTCGCGCGCAAGAGACAGCCATCATCATGTTCCGTATCTCCCCAGCTAGCTTTGATCTCCCTCCCTCCAAATCCTCACAATCTGCAACCTCTCCCACCCAGCCGTCCGCCCGCTCGTCCCCACCGTCTCGGCCTTCCACTCCCCTCTTGCCCAGCCTCTTATCCTCCCCTTCACCTCCTCAGGCCGATTCCCAGCGCAGAGCAGCACGTACGCCACGCCGCTCTCACTAAGCGTCTCGGGCAGCGCATCCAGCAGTCGGTCGGTGGTTTCCATCCCGTCTTTTCCTCCTGCGTACGCGAGCTCTAGTAACCTTGACTCCTCCTCAAAGGTAGGCTTGTTTTGCCTTTCCTGCCGGTCTGGGAGGGATGTCATGGCTGGTAGCTGGTCGGTTGGTACGTACGGCGGGTTGAACACCAGGACATCGACCTGTCCTCCCCTCACCGGGGATGTGAGGTCGCCTTGTACGGCATCCAGCCATAACCCCCCTCCGGACTCCCAAACAGCCCTTCGGGTGGTTACATCTGTAGCTTGACAGGCAAAGCGGTTCACATCCACCGCAAACGACAACACGTTCGTGTGACCAAAGAGAGTGGCTGCGTTGGCTGTGATGAAAGCGATGACCACGCCAGACCCGGGACCAACTTCGAGGATCAGTGGTGGGTGGCTGTAGCTAGAGGGAAATCGAGATTGGAGAAAGGCTGTCTCGGAGGCGGATGAGAGGGTGTCGAGGAGCAAGAAGGAATCCTCTGCTGGCTCGTAGACGTGGGTGTAGGGGACGTGGGATGTGTCTGGCGTTGGGAGCATTTCGGCAACTGAGAGTTGTTGTAGATGAGACGAGACGATGTTAGAACTTCTGGCAGAGTGGAAAAAGGGGGTTGTGAATAGCTTCACTTTTGGACCGAAAAGGAAAGAGCTGAGTTGAGTTCCAGGTTTGGGGGGGGGGAGAATCCTGCTTACAGCTCCACATATAGCACGTGATATCAGGTTCAATTTTGACTCTGGCTACCACAATCCGTACTTCGTTATGTTTTTGACATGATTCTGCCTTCGCAAAGCAAATTAACCATGAGCCTCCATCATATGTGACTCTCCGCCGCCTGCTCTAATCCACCAACCGTCCGCCTCTGAATCGCCCAGCGCAACGAAACTCAAGAGTACAAGCTCAGCGTTGATCTCCCCCTGACCGACATTAAGTCCCGAAGTCAGCAGCTTACCTTATCTACCTCCCCTCCTGCGCCTCCATGGATGTCCCAGTCCCTGACCAGCCGTGATATGAGGACTGAGTGACAGACAGACAGCTCTGAGCTTTCTGGCTCGAGCGGGATCATATACACGGCGTACTGTAAATCCTGATGCTTGGAAATGCTTCTGACTGACCTAATCAGAGATGACGGAGCAGAGAATCTCTCCGAACCTCCGGACCACGCTGTTGTCAATATTGTCGTGATGGAACATGAAGCACGCACGGGAGCAGATTGTCGTCGAAAGGCCCCCGGCCGAGCTTAGCCTGAATCAGAACCAATGAATGAAAGCAGAGGGAAGTTACACAGTAAAGCAACCAAGCGTGTGTTTACCTAATCGCCAATGCTTGGCATGTGCCCGAAGAGGAAAGGTTCGCTGGTTGCCGTGTCCGGGGTGCTCGTCGAGGACGACTTACACGGCTTTGTCATGTCATGTCGTAGGGTGCCCGTCCAAGTTGAACCGTCGGTATGATATATGGCCCCCATTCCGGATTTGGGGTCTGTTTTGTCACGCCATGGACGCCTTGTTGGTCCAGGCTGAGGACAGAGAGTGAAGGCTGGCGGACGGGAAGGCATATAAGGGGCGAGCTGGCTGCTCTATCTCAGTGTCGAACATGTAGAACTCCAAAACTTTAACGAGCTGCTCGCCTTGTTCTTGGACTTTTTCTTGGCCTTGACATAACTTGGCCTTCTCGTCGCAGCTCAACATGGCAGCAATGATCAGCCGCCTCTACACAGCCCTGATCGCGCCTCCAGTGGTCGAGAAGAACAAAGATGCCATCCGATTCGGCATCCTAGGAGCAGCCAAAGTCGCGTGAGTCTCCTTCGCACAATCTCCTGCCTCTCCTCATAGTCTAGCCTCTCCATACCATCCGTTCCCTCGCCATGCCTCTCTCGCCTCCCCAAACCTTCCCCCTTCCATCCTGACCAACACTGACTGCCCTCCCTCCCAGCCCAATGGCCCTAATCAACATAGCCAAATCCAACCCCGAAGTCCTCATCGTCTCCATCGCCGCCCGCGACCGCGCCCGCGCCGAAGCCTTCGCCCGCAAGCACTCCATCCCGGACGTCAAGTCCACCTACCAAGAAATCCTCGACGACCCCACCATCGATGCCGTCTTCGTCCCCCTCGTCAACAGCTTTCACTTCGAGTGGGCCGTCCGCTCCATCCGCGCCGGAAAACACGTCCTCCTCGAGAAACCCAGTGTGAACAACACGACCGAGGCGGAGATACTGTTCAACCTCCCCGAGCTGTCCAGGGGACCAAACCCGCCGGTGCTGATGGAGGCGTTTCACAACCGCTTCCACCCGTCGATCCACAAGTTCCTGAGCTTCGTCACGCCGGCGGAGGTGGAGCATGTCCACACCGACAGCATGATTGCCTCGTTTCTGGCGCCGAAGGACGGGATTTGCTTCGACTATGCACTGGGTGGGGGCACGATGATCATGATAGGCACGTACAACTTTGCCGTGCTGAGGATGGTCTTTGGGACCGAGCCGGAGGAGTGTCTCTCCGCTGAGACGACGGTGTTCGGTGACGGGGTGCATGACAAGTGCGACACGTCATTCAAGGCCGAGTTTCGTTTTCCGAATGGCGGGATTGGATATGCCGAGTCGACGTTCCTCGGGTCCATCTTCTGGAAGCCGTCTGAGGCGAGAGTTACGCACCGCGAGGTCGTTGTGCATGACGACACCCTCCCTGCCGGCCAGGAGAAGCTGCGCACGAGGACGGTGACGCTGCATGGGTTCGTCCATGCTATCATCTGGCATCGCATTGACGTCAAGGATGTGTACGTCATCCGCAACAAGGAGGACCGCAGGCCGATCAAGACGTGGACTCAGAGCAGCTCGCACAAGGCGTACAGTTATAAGGAGGCGGGAGGCGAGTTCGCGGATGGTCCGGGCGAGACATGGTGGATGTCGTATCACCACCAGCTCGAGCAGTTTGTGAATCGCGTCAAGGGGAGGGAGACGGGGTACTTCATCACCGGGGAGGACTCTATCAACCAGGCGAGGATGATCGATATGGCATATGTAAAGAGCGGGTTGGGGCTGAGGCCAACAAGTAAGTTTCGGTGATGTTCGGTCTGGATTGGCTGTTGGCAGACTCCCTTGACATTGGAGGGGCGTATCTGTTATCATACTGGGCAGTTAACAACGTATTCTTCGACATTCAGCGTGCAGCAATCACACACTTACCTCTAATGTTCTCTCCATCATCTTATCCAACATCTCTTCTTCCCATCGTTCTATCTCCCGTCGTCCCTCCCTCCATCACATACACCGACACCAACTAACATCAACCCCAGGATCCGTCCTATCCCCCCCCGCACCAATATGAAACCCATTCCTAATGCGCACCACCATCCGCACCAGATTATAGTCGTAGTCTCCGTCCAGCCCGTGGCGCGGGCAGCTCCCTCTCTCTGCTGTGAAGGCTGGAACGGCGGGATACATCCGTCCCGACCCGTTGGATTCGTGCTGCAAGGTCTCGCAGGTGCTGAAGCCGCCTCCCGGAAAGCAGGGGTGAGTTATGGCCAGCCAGCGGCAGCCGCAGCGGGGGGAGCGGTAGATTGCGTATTGGCACATTGCTGTGGCGGGCTGTTGTTGATGAGGGGTTTGATTTGTGATGGTTCTGGTCATTGGGATTGGTGTGGAAATGCTGCTGGGAGCAGGTCAGTATATCTTGGGAGCAGGTTTTATACCGGCTTTCTGTTACTTACGTGGTCCAGACGAGTGAGTTGCTGTGGACGAATGCCACTTGGTATGGCCAGCTTCATCCAGTTTGAGCTCAAAGTGACTGATTGATATTCTGAGTGAAACACCCAGAGGCAGCAGGAAGTGACCTTAGCCAAGTGAATCTGGTGAAAGGAAGAAACAGGAAGGAGCAACTGATTCTGCTTCACGCAAAGTCCCACCAAACGAGAGTGAACCAAGACGGGCAGCAAACAGCAGGGGAGAAGGCAAAAAGTTAATAACCCTTCACCTCCACCACCTTAAACAAACATCAGCAAAGTAGAGAAAGAAGAGAACCAAAAGACAAAAAGTCCAAAAAAATCGGGGCCCTTGTTAGACAGGGGAATCGAACCTAAAGCCAGGGCGTTTGGAGTAGACGGGTATATCTGCGCGAACAGCCAACGCCCCGACCACTGACCCAGACTCAACTCCCCCGACCGGTACTAGACCAAGTCGACAATCTTCTTATTATAGGGCCGCGGGCTCACCTTTCCCTGACCACCTATCTCTTATCTCGCCCCAGGCATTGGTTCTCTCGCCTCTGTCCTGTCACCTGGACCTCACCTCTGACTTCACCTAACCTCCTGGACCTCACCTTTCCTTCCCTCCTATCACTGACCTGGATGAAAAGCAGGTGCTATTGGTATCTCTAAAACACTGTAAGTAAACACTCGCTTTGATCTACCCCACACATGGCAAACATCACCATGGCTCCCGTCCCAGATGTCTACTCATGCACACTCTCGTCTAAATCCCTAATTGACCCCGTCTTCCCCACCCGTCCCTCATCCTCGCCATCCTCAACAGTCTCATGCTCCGCCTCGATCTCCATCTCCTCCTCCTCCTCCTCCTCACCCACAAGCCTAACCAACATCCTCTCAATCCTCCCCATCCCCTCCTCCAACGCCTCTAACCGGTCCGCAACATTCTCATCCGTATGCTCGCTCATCATGCCCCGGATCTGCTGCGCCAGCCCGGGGAAAGCGATGCTGTCCCTCCTGGTCGGCGTCTTACCGGGTGCATGTGAATTCTTGCTGCTGCTCTCCTGCCTCTTCACACTAGCCGGTCTTCCAGCAGGTGGCCCATCCGCCTGCGCCGCCGCCGCCGGATGCAAAACCCCGCTGCTGACACCGCCGCCCCCATCCCTCCCCAGGTTCGCGGCCTCCATCGTCGTCTGCCGCGTGAACTGCCGCCGGATCGTGTGCACGGTGAAATCATCGTCCGCCGCGACCTCGACCAGCACGCCCTCCGGGGCCGGGATCTCGAAGACGGTCTCGATGTCGCTGTGCGCCGTGATGCGCCACTTCTCCCAGAACCAGGGGGGGCTCTTCGTCCGCCTGTTTCTGGCGGACGGCTCGGCGGCTTTCGTCGACAGGTTGCCTGCGTTCGGCCACAGCCCTCTCCTCTCCACCACCGCGATGACCAGCAGCAGTGGCAGGCTGAGCAGTCGCACGCTGAACACGTGGATCTTGTGGAACCACCGCGGGCTCACGATCCATTTCAGCGGGACGAGGACGAGCAGGGCCAAGATGTTGAAGGGCGGCTGGTAGGCGAAGATGGCGTCGCTTTTGACGCCCTCCAGAGTGAAGACGGCGTGCCGGAACTGGACCTCGGCTGTGGCGTTGGAGACGATGGTGGAAAAGGTGTTGGACAGCATGGACACGAGGATGGTGAGGAAGAGCGTGTTACCGAGGAAGGAGAAGGTTATCATCAGCGACGGGCCGAGGAGCCAGTGGAACTCCGTGGAGCGCTGGATGCCGGTGCCGTCGAGGCCGAACCAGATGTAAATCATCCATTTGCTTATGGTGCTGTTCGACGTCAGTCTTTTGTCCTGATCAAGAAGGGGAGGAATACGTACACAGCCTCATGGCGTCCCTCGCCAAGCCACATAAGCGAGAGCAAGAAACCCAGGAAGCACCTATCACGGTTAGCATCTCTCCTCTCATCTCTCCCACAAAGCCAAACTCACCAAATAGCCAGAGCACTCAACACCGTAAAATCAGCCATCATAGCCCTCAAACTGACAAACAGCAAATTCCCACTCAACACATTAAACGCCAGCCGGGGGATCAACACCGGCGCCCCCATAGCCAGCACATCCAACGCCTGCTGGCCCGTCCTCACATCCCCCACCCTCCAGCCGTGTATCCGCAGCCCCAGGTAACCCAGGTACACGACGGTGAAAGTGGCGTCGAGGAAGCTCCACAGGTTCTGGGTGTACACGCTCCACCCGTGCTCCAGCACCGTGGCGACGGTGTCGAGGCTCCAGCCGAAGGCGTACACGGCGAAGCAGATCTCGAGCTTGCTCAGGCGGCTGGCGTCGCGCTCCGTCATGAAGGCCACGTAGAGGGCGAGGAGGACGCAGAACTGCAGCAGCTCGAGGAAGTTGCGCGTCCGCGGGACGATGAGGCGGTACTGGTTTAGTAAAGGGGCGGAGCGCGGGTCGTAGAGGCTGATGGGCTTCTGCTTGTAGTGGTCGGGTATGATGTCCAGGAAGCTGGAGGGGGTGTAGATTACCCTGCCTTCGTAGATAGCATCAACCCTGTTTCTCTCGTTAGCACTCCCCCTTCCCGCATCTTCCTTCTTTGAGAGCAACACTTACACCTTCTGACAACTAGTACTACTCAAAAACAGCTTACTCTCCGTCAAAATAGCCACCTCCAGCGCAGGCAGCGTCTTGTTCCACGCTCCCGTCGCCCTGGCCTCCTTCCGTATATCCTCCGGCGCATTCTGGAACGGCTCGAACCCGGCCACGAGGATGTGGCTCAGCACCAGCAGGCCGTCCGTGCCCTCGTTGTCCTCGCTGAACCGCCGCAAGATCCTCGTCGCGATCAACTCGCACAACGTCGCTCTCGTAAAGTGCACGTTCTGCCTGTTGTTCAGGTGGCTCTGCTCGTTGAGGAACTGCGCCCTGTTCACCAGCAGGCAGTAGACGATGCTGATGTCGTCCAGGTCGTAGAGCTTGTCCACGAGGGGGCGCACGACGGAGACGTTTATGCGAACATCGCGTAGCTGGTCGAGGCTGAGGTAGTCCTCCACGATGGACACAATGTCGCGCCGTATGCGGTGGATGTTGGTGTACACCGGCAGGTGGGAGACGGGGTTGTTGGACGTGCAGCCGAACACGGGCTCCGGGTCCGTGTGGTGGTGGTTGAAGGCCGACCGGGGGAGCAGGGGGGCGCGCTCCGAATCAACGTCGGCTGAGGAGTAGCGCACTTGACGTCGGGATGGACGCCGAGAGGCCGATGGACGGCGGCGGGTCCCGTCGGCCATCGGGCCGGTGTAAGTTTAGACGGACAATGTGACTTGTGACTTTGTCTAACTGGCCAAGAGACGGAGTGAATGCGCGTTCGATGTTTGGATGAAGACCGGTTTCTGTTGCGTAAAAGTCTCAAGCTTGGCGATGATCCTTGACGACGGGAGGTACCTAACTCCAAGAAATTGTCTTGTATACCTTACGTAGGCTGCAGACGTTGAGACACGATCCTTAAAAAGCAGATGGTGGGATTGAAAGTGATATGATGAGATGAGAGGCGGGATCCATGGATCTCATGAGTGAGAGATGGAGTGATTGAGTGCCGTCATTTCAAGGGGTAAACCTGGCCTGGATTCGCGCTACCGTTCCAGTACGTCGGGTCGCTGTGATAGGGCTGATAAGGGACGGGATCGAGATCTGTGACCCCCACTTGCCGAATGTTTCACCCCACAAAACAGACGCGCTACCCTACAATGAGGTGCCTCATCCAGATCATGCAATAACATCACAAATGGCCATCAATTGAAGCAGGGCTGATATATCTACATGTCATTACGAGCAGCAAACAATCTACTATGCTCTCTCTCATTGTGAATACAATGCCCAAGCCTAGCTCCAATACCCACACCTCACAAAACGCCAGCCAGCGACGAGCAGAGAATGATCCTGTACAAGTAAGCACCTGAGATCCAATATAATACACAAGCTCATGTCTTTTTCCTCTTCTCTCCCCCTTGCCCCTTCTTTCCTCCCATTCCCGGGTATAGACGTCTAGTTCCTTAATCATCCTCGATGTCATCATCGCTAATCACCAAACTCTGCACCGGCAACGACGCCACGGCCATCTCCGCCTTGTCCTTCGCCTTGATAAGCCTGACAAGTCCCTTCTTTCTCGGCGTCTCTTCCTCGGTAGGCTTATCGGTTGCCCACGTCTCGACTCCCAACCCGGCATCTTCGTCGGGATCTGCGTCTTCTTCGTCCGTTGCTGGACCCCCGATGCCTTGGAAGGTGACCATCTTGTCCAGGTCCCGCACGCCCATCGATCCGAAGGAACAGCGTCGTCGTCGGGCTATCTGTGCCATGTAGGGGAGGCGTTCGAGGAGCATCTCTCTGCGGGCGGAGCTGCCAAGCGAGAGAAGAGGCGGAGGTGCGGTGGACTCTTTCGTATGAGGTTTGGGCGGTTGAGTTGGTGGCGGCATGGCCTTCGCCTTCTTAGGGCTCGCCCAGTCGTTCACGCTGATTTGCCGTCCCTTCTTGAAAGCCGCTGAGCCATTCGTCGTAGATGCTGGCGCCCCGAGGCCAGCGTCCTCACCCTTCAATATCCTGCCAGCCCACATGTCCACCAGTCCCTCCAGCTCCTCCTTTGCCCTCCACAACTTCAAGCTGGTGGGATAAAACATCTTGAAGGCATCGGTTGCCTTGCCTCCAGGTGCCGGCCTCCTCTTGACCGGCGACGGGAGAGAGAACAGCAGGCCCCTCACAGCAACCTGGAACGCCATTTCGTCCTGGCGCAAAATGTGGCTGCCCGAGTCCTTGCCGAAATTGTTGCTCGGAAACCCACGCCCGCCAAAGAAGATGTCGAAGGACGGGCACATCAGGTCGCTCTCGGAGAGGTACTCGATGCACTCGTTGACGTAGTCCATTGCAGAGTTGGGATCAAGCGGATTGCTCGGCTCGCAGCTGCCGACGTAGTTCTCGTGTAGCGCCGAGATGAAGGTGGCTGTATCCGTCCCTGTCTCGTCGATCAACGTTTCCACATTGACCTCGCTCCTCTTCTTCCGCGCCAGGTGAGCCATGTGCGGCGGTAGCATCTCAGCCGCCGCCTCATCCGACCCTTCCGGGAACGGCAGCTCATCGCGCTTATTGTAGACCACCTTTCCGACAGCGTGGAATATCCCCAGACTCGACTCCCGCTGCGTGATAAGCTCCAGACTCTCTTGTTCCCCTTTTGTGAGCGCGACGTCCTTCAGTGCCTTCTTCGGTTTGGTGAGCATTACTTTCGCGCCCCACTCAGCCTCGTCGTCGCCCTTGACCATGAGAAACTCTAACGCAGAGATGGCGCTTCTTATGTCGCCCACCTCGCCTAGACGCTTCAGCACGAGCGGCCCCGGTGTTTTCCGACGGCCAGATTTCCGAGCTTCCTTCTGCACGACCATTTCCAGTGCCTTCGTAAGGAGCGTGGGAGCGACGCCATTGAACTCGATCACAGCAGTCCCGGGGTGCCGTGAAATCTCCGGTCCCAGCAGCCGATGTGCAGTAAAACTGTCCGCCGATGCGGATGTCGTGGTGAGCAGCGTCTCGGAGATGATCATTACAATGGGCGTGATGTCCTCCTGCCTCTGCTGTCCGAATGTTGCCAGTGCGGGCGTGTTCTGCGCCAGGAATTGGAGGATGTTGCTCCTGAACGATGTAAGAGCGGTGGATGATCGCATGAACGTATTCGGGAACTCTTCAATCAGGATGATCTGGCGCTTCGATCCTTTGCCAGGCTCTCTTGACGGAGCTGGTGTGATGGCATTCGGCGAATCCGAGTCTGAGTCCAGGTCCAGTTGCGCAAACTTGCCGCCCCTCCCGAGAAATTCCTCGAACTGCGACGCGGCTGACTGATGACCGTGTGTTGCGCCGAGCGAGCCAGCCGGGTTCCTCCACTCCAGTATCTCGCATCCCAGGTCCTTCGCCAGCAGTTGCATAGTCGTTGTCTTTCCTGTCCCGGCAGCACCCTTTAACACAAGCAGCCGTTGCCGTATGCGTCCCGAAAGTACATCGTCCAGCCACCTGCGCACATCAGCCACCTTCCTCTTGTGCACGGCCAGCTCGTCAAGGTTCGCAGGCGCAAATCGCTCCGACCACGGCCGCAGCGAGTCGTCCGCGACTGGGACCGGTGTCTTCGACTGTTGAGGCGGCCGCATGAACCGCTTGCTGGACGTGACACTCGGCCCTGCAGCAGCCTGCGAGCTACCACCCTTGAACCGCTTCTGCGCGTTCTGGCCCACGATGCTCGACGCCGCCGCCTTGCTCATGCCCACGTCATCCTCGGAAATGGGGTCGCTTATTATGTCGTCCAGCAGTTGCTTGTCCTTCTTGCCGTTGGATTTCCCGTTTGCGGTGCCGTTGACGAGGTTCTTCTGCGCCTGTCTGCTAAACAAGCTCATGATGTCGGCCGATTTGCCCTTCTCTTCCGTCTTCGCCTTCTTCGTCGGTCGGGCTTTCGGTTTGTCGGGGCTGGTGCTGGGTGACTTGGTGCTATTTTGTCTGCTGAATTTGACGGGCGGCTTGAATGCTGCGGCGGGTTGGGATGCGGACAGCGATTGGGTGCTGGAGACGGTGCTCTTCCTCCTGAGAGGGGTCGGAGAGGCAGGTGTTGCATCTCTGCTTTCTGTCGCAGCGGCAATTGAGGCGGCGGGTTTCGTGTCGGGCGAGGAGAAGAGGAAGTTCTTCAGTGTGTTCTTTGGTGCGGCAGCAGCTGCTTGCGGGGCTTGTGAATCATTGTCTTCGCTGTCTGTGTCCTCGACGACGCGTCGCTTGCGTCGCTTGGATGGCGGCGCCATTGCGGGTTGGCAATGTGCGTGGCAGCATCTGTAGGCCCGCCTGCGATTGTTGTTTGGTCAACAATTGCTGTGTTTGTCGTGAATTGTTGGAGTTGGAGTTGAGACGGAAGGAGGGCAGGCACGGACCGGTCTGATGTTGACGTTGACCAGGCAGGGGCTTGGCCTGATCCACTCACTCGCTCAATTGGAGTTTTAGCGCGTTCAGCCTTGCAGATAGGGCGAGCTAGTGGACCCACATGGCGATAGCATCAAGTGCATTGACTTTTCCAAAACAATGATAAAAAAAAAGAATGCCCAGTCGTCAAGCCTCTCTCACAGTTAGTTCTTACGTACCTTATGTCTCGTGTGGCCGACATTGAAGTGCCGTCATCGTAGGCTACTTTCGACCCTCCATCCCGTGCACTCCCGGCTCCGCTCTCTGGCCCTGCACTACCGCTGGAATTAGACCTAATGGTTAATACTACAAATTCTCGCCCGGGAGACCAGCGTGGAGGTTAGAGGCCCAGAACTTCTCAGAGAAGATTCACCTTACTAGGCAGACACTTGAGTGACTGTTCAGATCCCCCGGCTTCCAATTGTATGCCCCCAGTGCGAATTGAACCCCGGTGCTGTCGATTGGTTGCTGGTGAATCATCTTAGTCTTTGAGCCTTGACAACCGGGCCATTTGATTATGAACGAACCCGTCTTGAATTTACTTATGAATAACCCCAAGGGCACGAGAGGGTTCCATCATGGATGTCACATTACGGAACATCACAGCATGAAACACTCGACACTTTGATGATGCCGCCCGCCCAGAATGATAAAGGAGGTACTTAATCATACAATCTGTTCATTTCCTCGTTCTCCCTCTCCTCAGAACGTCCACCCCTTAAAGTCATCAACAAACCTCACCGCAGCCGCTAGATACCTCTCATGCACATCTCCCCACGTCCTCGCTGCCTCCCTCATAGCCCGTATCGCTGTGTCTCTCATTAGCATCTCATCTTCCCCTCCCACATCAACGTCTTGCACGAGGAAAGACTCACCCTTGACATAATGCGCATCAGTGCCCCAATCCGACCCCAGCGCTCGTTCCTCGACATACTTCCACCCCTTCCCCTTGATATCCCCACTCACATAATCCGGGTCAATCTTCGGCCTCAGCTCGGCCACGTACACAGCCAGCACGAGCAGCCACCACTGCCGCACCAGGCTGATGTGGAACTTGACGGGGATCAGCGGCAGGAGGATGCGCACGGCGTGGCTGGTGGTGAGGACGTGGCAGATGAAGAAGTTGTACGAGTGCGTGCCGGGCGGGACGGTGGCGACGAGGAGGGCGACTGCCGCTTCTTGGGATTGCTCGAACTGCTTGACTGGGTTGTCTAGCGACCAGGCGTTCCAGTATTCGAGGACTAGGTCCTCGTGCTTCTGGAAGAGGGGCTCGATGTTGTCGAAGCCTGGTGACTTGAAGAGGCTGTCGAAGCGTTTGTCTGAGGCTAGCTTGTTGAGGAGGTCGGTTGGGGATGTGGATGTGAAGGGGGCTGGCCTGGTGTAAGACTTGTCGTCTAGGTACTTGTGCAGGAAGTTGTACTGCACCGCCGCCAGACCCAGTGCCTCCATGGCGATCTCCTTACTGTTGAACTCATATGAGTATCCCAGATGAATGAGAGGGTGGCCAACTAAAACATGTCAGTACTCACACCTTAGATTCAAGATCCCCATGGAAACTCACGCCCTCCAATAAGCCCATTCACCAACGGCTCGTCCCCCTGAAACATGAACCGCTCCACTACCTTCTTCCAATCATAGCCACCGGCATACTCGCTAACCCTGTCCTCAAAGAAGTCGACATAGGCCCGCTGATACCGCTTGTCGCCCAGGAAGTCCCTCCAGTCGTGCTCCGTCACCTCGGCCGGCGAGTCATGCCAGGGGTCCAGTTGCTTGGCTTCTACTTCGTATATGTGGTGGAGCTGGTCCACGTTGGCTCCTAGCAGGTACGATGAGCAGAGGATGTGTGGCATGTGGTTGTCGAACTGCAGGTTGTGGTAGATTATGGAGTGGTTGACATGGTTTGCCTTCAACAGATGCTTGAGAGTGCGCCGCAGCTTCTCCGGCGCTGTCTCGACGTTATGAGTCTCGACGGGGGGGATGTCAATCCTGTCTTTTCCGTCTGAGCCCACCAGCCTGTTCAGTACCGGTACGTATGACAACAGTGAAGCCATTGTGCTGTCTTGTTAAGATGTTGTTTAGATTATGAAGAAGTCGTATGAGTTTGTTGGGGGAGGATGAACTTCGTGACGTGATGTTAGTGAAACGGCAATGCATTTGTGCATGTGAATGCCGTTTCCAGCCGTTTCATGCCGAACGTTCTTCCTTCCGTCCCGTCCGTTTGAAGCTGCCCCTCCCCCACCATTGTGCAGATCGGGCCGTTACTCAGACGTCACAATCTCCACCAGCCAAAAGAGCATCCCGTCTTCCACATTGTCTCCTGATAACATAACATCTTCAAGGTAACTTAAACCCAACAGAAAGCTTTCTAACGGCTCAATCGCATTGTCTCACACTCAATTGAAACCCTCTAAACTCCTCTACCCACCAACCGAGCTCTCAACCGCCCACAATGCCTCTTGACGCCATCATCGCCCCCTCCATCCTCTCGTGCGACTTCGCCGCCTTCGGCGAGGGGTGCGCCGACACGATGAAGCACGGCGCCGACTGGCTGCACGTCGACATCATGGACGGCCACTTCGTGCCCAACCTCACCTTCGGACCCCCCGTCGTCGCCAAGATCAGGCAGCACGTCGAACCCCCTTCGAAGAACTTGGGGAAGGGCACCTTCGACTGCCACATGATGATCGCCGAGCCCAAGAAGTGGGTGAAGGACATGGCGAAAGCCGGCTGCAACATGTACTGCTTCCACTACGAGGCCGCCTTCAGCACGGACGCCGAGACGCCCTTTGAGACGAGCGAGAAGAAAACCACGCCCCAGGGCTTGATTAGGTATATCCATGACCAGGGCTTGTTGGCTGGCATTGCGCTTAAGCCGGGGACGAAGGTGGATGTGCTGTGGGACATTTTGGAGAATAAGGAGAAGAGGGAGTTGCCAGATGTGAGTGCGCCCCCTTTTTACCCGTGTGTGTATAACAAGAGATGGACTGTGCTGACTGATGCGTCTACTACAACAGATGGTCCTTATCATGACGGTCGAACCCGGATTCGGAGGACAAAAGTTCATGGCATCCGAGCTGCACAAGATCGAGGCGCTGCGAAAGAGGTATCCGGACCTCAACATCGAGATCGACGGCGGTGTTGGCCCTTCGAACATCGAACAGGCTGCGGAGGCTGGCGCAAACATTATCGTGTCAGGGACGGCGGTATACTCGGCCAACGACCCTGCGGAGGTTATTCAGCAGCTCAGGGAGGCTGTTCAGAAGAGGACGGGCAAGCTATAGATTGCTTGAGGTCCCAGATGTTCTATGAATATATATGCCTTTATGACATGGAGCCTGTCGTACATAGCGTATATGCAAGCCATGCTTCCACCCTTAGGCTTAGTGCTCATTGCTTGCTCGCAAGCACCTTCTCCAGTGCAGCAATAACCCCCTTAACCTCGTCAACTGTCTCTCGTTAGCCCACACCTCTCTTTCTCACCACAGGACTCGGAGACTTACCAGTATTATAATGCACCATACTAACCCTCACCACCCCATCCTTCGCATCCAACCCAAGCACCTCCTGCGCCAACCTAACACTATAAAACGTCCCCCACCTAAACCCGACCTTTCCCCCCGTCTCCCGCTCCACCGCCTCAACAAGCTCCTGACTCCCCCACCCCTCAACCTTGAAACTCACAGTCGGCACCCTCGACGCCGGATCCGAACTCCTCTCCCCATAAACAGTAACCCCCTCCCTCCCCCTCAACCACGCAAGCAACGTCTCCGCCAACTCCCGCTCCTGCTCCACGATCCCCTCCCACTTACCCCCCAAGTACTCGACAACAGCCGGCACGGCGGCGACGAGCTCGTAACTACTCCCCGCCAGGCCTAACTTGTTCTCCAGCGTCTGTGCGGGGTTGAAGAAATGCCCCAAACTCGAAATCTGTTCCTGCGCCGACTCGCTGGCGTACAACATGCTGATGTGGGGGCCGTACACCTTGTACCAGGTGAAGGAGTAGCAGTCCACGCCCAGGTCCCGGACGTCGATCCTCCTGTGCGGCGCGTACGCGACGGCGTCGACGACCACCAGCGCACCCGGGTTCGCGGCGTGGGCCGCCGAGCTGATGTCCTTCACGTCGTGGATTGTGCCGAGGATGTTGCTCGTGTGCGTGAGACTGACCAGCCTCGTCCGCGAGCTCAGCAGGGGTTTCAGGTTCTCGACCGTCAACTTCGGGTTGGTGCCGTCACTCTCGCTTGGCTTCCACCACTTCACTTTCAACTCTTGCCGCTTGGCGAGGTCGAGCCAGGAGGCGATGTTCGCCTCGTGATCGACTACCGAGAGAACTACCTCGTCGCCCTTTTCGAAATTCAGAGCGTAGGAGAGGTTGCGGTAGAGCTGCGTGGTGGAGGAGCCGAGAACTATCTCGCTGGGGGAGGCGTTGATGTAGTCCGCGGCGGCGGCGTAGCCCGAGTTGTACCGGGCTGTGGATTTCTTGCCGGTGTTGTAGGAGGCGCCTAGCTGTACGTTGGTGTGGAGGAGGTAGTCGGAGATGCTGTGACGTTGTGTCAGACGAGGTAGATACAGGACAAGGAGGTAAAAGCGGACCGGTCTACCACCGTCGACAGCGTCTGGCTGCCGCCGGCGTTGTCGAGGAAGACTTGGTCGCCGCTCAGTGCGGGGAAGCTGCCCCTCACCGAAGTCATGTCGAGTTTGGAGGCCATCGTGATGTTGATGTAGAGTAGAAGTTGGTTGATCAGAATGTGAGCACAAAAGTGTTGGGTGAAGGGGTGAGATGGCGATATATGTGCTATTTACGGGACAGTTGAAGCCGAGAAAGGGAGCCGAGCCGGTGGAGGAATGTCGGAGCTATGACGCCCTTGACGCTACAAGCTAGAGTACGACTCGTTGGACTGCTAGTAGAGGTAGATAGCTCTAGGAAGGCCGTTATCGATGTCGTTAGTCATGAAATCCCATCACCTTCCGCATGGGTAAATCTCGAATGCGAATCCGCCGTACACTAGTACAGACTATGGACTATAGGGTAGCAAAGCTGTCCCCATTGGCATTGGACAAAAACAAGGAGAAGAAGCGACGGCGGCTCACTGCAGATGCCGTTGGCCCTGAGTGTTTCAAAGTCATACACACAGCTGCGGAGAGGTAAGTCTAATGCAAGATCAAAGCCTCAATTGCTCTGACAGGTTCGTTGGTCAGACGTAGCGCCGGCGTCAAGAAGAGTAGCCCATGGACATATCGCATGAATAATGTATACTCTCGTTACCAGTCCAGCCTGTCAATGTCGTGCTTCCCGCTGCGGCTACTTGCTGCAAGGTAAATGGCCGGGCGCCTGGGGAATCATGCGTGTTTGTCGGAGGACTAGAATGTTGTTTGCGGTGGACAGGAGTTACTGGTGCAGTTGAAGGTTCATCTGTGGTTGGGGGCGGTTCAGGGGTTTCCTCAGTTTATGCACCGCAGCATAAAAAGTGAAAGTGGCATAAGAAATAAATAAAAATTACAGGTTGGCCCACCAATCCTCCAACACTCGACCATCGTACCATACCCCCGTCTGCTTGTCGCTCTTCAACATCCCATTGCAGCCTCTTTCCTCCTTTAAACAAACCTGCAAAGACCAATTGACACAGTCGCCATGAAAAGAAAAGCAGACAAGCCTGTTGAGGGCCGCAAACCCGCTCTCAAGAAGAGAACCAAGACTCGTTCGTCTCTCTCCACACCATCTTCGCCAGCTTACACGGCACCAGTTGAGCTAACATTCATTGCCCAGCCCTCACAGCAGAAGAAGCAAAATCGCGCTTCCGCGCCGGCCTCTTCGAAAAGAAGGTCCTCTCCAAATACACATCCGACTACGCCACCTCGTCCCCCTACAAGCACTCCGTCATCAACCAGCTCGTCTCCGACCCCCTCCTGCGCTCCGTCCGCGATGAGATCAAGGCAAACGTCTCCTTCACCCCCAAGGAGACGGACATCTACAAGATCCACCAGTCGGGCGACCTCGCCAACCTCGACGGCCTGGACGATGCGGCACTGCAAAAACTGCCCTCCCTCCTGTCGCTGCGGGACGCCCTCTACTCCGAGACCTTCCGCAACTATGTGTCGACCATTACGGGCTGCGGTCCCTTGTCGGGGCGCAAGACGGACATGGCTATCAATGTGTATACGCCGGGGTGCTACCTCCTCTGCCATGACGACGTCATCGGCTCCCGGAAAGTCTCCTACATCCTCTACCTCACCGATCCGGACACGCCATGGCAGCCCAGTTGGGGCGGTGCCTTGCGCCTATATCCTGTGTCGGACCGCAAGTCCGCGTCGGGCGAAGTCGCAAAAACCCCCAGCCCGGATTTCACAAAAGTCATACCCCCAGCCTGGAACCAGCTCTCCTTCTTCGCAGTCCAACCAGGCGAGTCCTTCCACGACGTAGAAGAAGTCTACCACGCCTCCTCCAAAGCCGAACTAGAAGCCAACGGCGGCCGCGTCCGCATGGCTATATCGGGGTGGTTCCACATCCCCCAGATCGGAGAGGAAGGCTACGTCGCCGGCGCAGAAGAGAAAGCGGCGGCCAAGAGCGGGCTGATGCAGCTCCAGGGCAACCCGGACCAGTACGACCGCCCCGAGGCGCGCCCCGTGGAGGTCGAGAAGGAGGAGATCAAGGAGGCGGACGAGACGTTCAGTGCCGAGGACCTGGAGTTTCTGATCAAGTACATCGCGCCGACGTATCTCACGCCCGACACGCTGGAGAGGGTGTCGGATCACTTTGACGAGAACTTCAGCATCACCCTGCCGGGGATACTGCACCCAAAGTTTGCGGCGAAAATCAAGGCATACGTGGAAAAGCGCGAGAAAGAGCAGTTACCCGACGACAGCTCCGAGATCGAGAAGGGACCGTGGAAGGTCGCGCGCCCGCCGCACAAGCACCGGTTCATGTACCTCCAACCGGGAGCGGAGAAGGACGAGAGCAGTCCGATCAAGGAGCTGATCGAGAAGTTGCTGCCGAGTCGCCAATTCAGGGCGTGGCTGCAGCTTGCTACCAAGAGCGTGATTGAGAGCCATGATTTTGTGGCGCGGCGATTCAGGAGGGGCCAGGATTACACGCTCGCTACGGGTCACGAGGGCAAGCCGAGGTTGGAGATGAACATTGGGTGTACGCCTACGGAGGGGTGGGGCGACGTTGACGAAGACGATGAGGAGGAGGAAGACAGCGAGGCAGAGAGTGAGGCGAGCACCATTGACGGCTCGATTGGCAAGGCTGTTTCAAACGGCAAGAAGGGAAAATCCACCGGCAAGGCCAACTCCAAAGCCAAAGCAAAGGAAGCACCCAAGAAGAACTCCTCCTCCAAACCCAAGAAACCCCAACAGGAAGAAGAACAAGAACCAGAAGAAGTAGGCGGCCACGAAGTCTACATGGCGGGAGACGCCGACGACGACGAGGACGCGGCGGTGTACAAGAGCAGCGGCGACGAGGACAACATCCTCTTTTTCCAGGCGGCGGCGTGGAACAAGATGACGCTCGTCTTGAGGGATGGCGGCACCCTGAGGTTCGTCAAGTACGTCTCCCGCAGCGCGAAGGGGGATAGGTGGGACGTCAGCGGTGTGTTTGAGATTGAGGAGCAGGACGAGGAGCCTAATTCCGGGGAGGAGGAAGTGAGTCAGGAGGCGGTGGGCGTGCTGGATGATACAGAGGAGGAGTTTAAGGGGTTCTCGGCTAGTGAGGAGAGTGACTCCGATTGAGAGACCAGCATGAGATGGATGAGAGATGTGGAAGTAGTAAGATGAAATAGGATGGATGACACCAATGCATGCAGGACACATCAGACGAGTCCATCCACACCTTAGCCCCCTTGACAGCGCATGATGACTCGAGTGATCCATCCATCTGGTCAACACTGTGGGCCATTGTGTGCCCTTTGTTCCCACAAAGCTACGGCTAGTAGTCCAAGGAGCAAAATACCGCTCGTCTTTCTCAACAATCACACAGCTGCGTGGCGCAGTGGAAGCGCGGTAAGTCTCTGAAACTCACACAGCGCACATAATTGAATCATTACTGACTCTCTATCTTCAGCCGGGCTCATAACCCGGAGGTCCTCCGATCGAAACGGAGCGCAGCTAGCTCTTCTTTTTGTCTTTTTTCCTCCCTGACTTTTCTTTTCGCTGTCACAGCACTAGATGCTGGCATAATATGCTTAGATGCAAAATCCTTTTCATATCTCCTGAGCTCACTGTTCAGTGATTATTTTTGAATATTGTGCAAGATTGTCTAAAATGGATGTGTCGAATGTTAAAGTGGATCTGATGGTGAACGTTAAAGTGGATCATTGGAAGTCGGGACACATCTAGACCAGAAACAGACTAGCGCCATTTCAGGAGAGAACTCGAGTCGCCAAAAAAATTCCATAGCCAAATCTGAAAGCTGCTAGGAGATCGCATACATTTACAACATCATCCCATACAACAATCCCATCTTCAACACCTCCCGTCCCTACCATCCGATCCTCTACCACCCAACTCCTCTATACTCTTCATTCCCACCAGACCAGTTCTCCTCATATCCTCCAACATGTACGTCTTATCCCCATTCGTTACGAGTGAAGGTAGAAGACAGAAGCTAACCAAATCGTAACAACAGGCAGTCCGTCCGTCGTGTCGCCCTGCGCTCCGTCGCCCAGGCGGCTCGCGCCTCCGCTCCCAAGGCCGCTCCCTCCTCCACCCAGTTCGCCGGCCAGTTCGTCGCCAAGAACGTCGTCAAGCCCTCCGCCCTCTCCTTCGCCCGGTACTTCTCCCAGTCGGTCCGCATGCTGAACGAGAACGAGACCGGCGACGGCCTCGAGTCCCAGATCACAGAGCAGGCAGCACAGTCGAGCGAGCGGTCGCCGCAGCAAAATCAGATCCAGGACCTGCCCCACGGTATCTGGGTGCGCAACTTTGTGTTTGACGTCAACGAGGACCACCTCAAGGAGCTGTTCAGCAAGTTCGGCGACGTTGTCGCGACCAAGATTGTTCGCGATCCCCGTGGACTTAGCAGAGGGTATGTTTCTTCTCTTATGCCATATACAGTGCTCACGGCAGCCTGGCTAACTCCTTTGTCTTCGCAGATTCGGCTTCGTCTACATGTCCTCCGAAGAGGAGGTCAAGACGGCCATGGCCGAGCTCAACGGCTCCTTCTGGCACGGCCGCCGCGTGCACATGGAGATCCAGACCGGTCCCCGCAAGAACCGCAGCTCCCCCTCGGCCAAGACGGAGATCCCCAACGAGCCCACCAAGTTCCTCTACATCGGCAACATCCCCTACGAGGCCACCGACGCCGAGCTGAACAAGATGTTCCGCGGCCTCGACAACCTCGAGGACGTCCGCGTCGCCGTCGACCGCGTCACCGGCTTCCCCCGCGGCTTCGCCCACGCCGACTTCACCGACGTCGAGGCCGCCAAGAAGGCGTTCGAGAAGCTCGCCGGATTCGAGATGAACGGCCGCGCCCTCCGCGTCGACTATGCTGGTAATGCTATCCAGAACAGGCAGGGAGGTGACCGTGGTGGTCGTGGCGACCGTGGCGGCCGTGGAGGCCGTGGTGGAGACCGTGGTGACCGCGGTGACCGGAACGATCGCAGGGGCGGAAGCAGGGACGCCCAGGAGGGTGAGTTCTAAGGGATTCACTATACTGGAAGATGGACATATGATCGACGCACGGGTGCTTGGACGACCTCACAAGGTCGACTTGTAATATCAACAAGGTGGCTGGCGGACCGGCCCGATATGAGGCTTGGGCAACTCCCTGACCCCGCGCACTTGGGGATGGTATGGAGTCTCGGGACGGAGGAGACTGTTTTGCTTCGAGAGGCTGTATTCTGACCTGGATATTCATTTTGGTGGGACAACCTATACCACGGGTTGTTGTCTGTGACTGTCAGGGACCGGACACGGGGCTGCATTCAAAGCGGGAGTCATGGATGGTTCTTTGGATGGTCTCGAGAGGTGTAATCTCGTTTGTAGGATAGGCATATGGACCGATGTACATTATAGACGAACTCTTTTCTCTGTGTTACGTACTGTATCTCGCTTTCCTACCCCTACTTCACCTGGGCACTCTTGGCCGAAGGCATGAACGATGGTGAAAGCACGGGAAGTACCCCTGAATACCGGGAATCGGGTCAAGCCCACATGCGCCGGTGGAGTGGAGTCCGGGGTTGCAATACCCAGCTGCCTCGGCACAATGTCTTGGCCGAGTTTACTGTGCAGTCCGGCGCTCAGCTCCTTCCCGCGAGTGGCGTTCAAGTGTCACCGAGCACCCCGCCAATTACACAGCAACTTCCCCATACTGTATTCACTTGGTTCTGTACAACTGGCATACGTTTTCCGGCCCCAAATCCAAACAATAGCAGACAGAATACAGAAGACGACAGTCTCCCCCCACTCCTGCAGCGTCTATTCCGATCTCTAGGCGTCATCGATCACACCGAGAGAACATCGGGCTTACTTACATTCCCCAGATCCATCGACAAAGAGACCAGACGAGCCGCATTTATAAGCACATCCTCACCTCGAACGCCCTCACAGCTGGGTCACAACACCACACACCCCAGCCTGCCATGTCGTTCATGGGAGGAGCCGAGTGCTCGACGGCCGGCAACCCGCTGAGCCAGTTCACCAAGCACGTCCAGGATGACAAGAGCCTCCAGCGAGACCGACTGGTCAACCGCGGACCAAACGCCGGCTTCACCGGCTTCAGGAACGTGAACACGCCGCAACAGGACGAGGTTTGTCTCTCTCCCTTCTCTCTCTCAACCTAGTAACAACTACCCTGACTACATACTAACAGTGCTGTGTGACAGATGGTCAACTCCTTCCTAAACCAAACCCCGACCCTACCCGAGATGCCCCTCGAGCAGCACGCCGGCCCGACGCCCTTCCAGTTCATCCGCCCCGACCCAGCAGGCCAGGGCGTCCACCTGCGCGCCCAGTCCGCCTCTCCGACGTGGGCCGAGTCCAGCCAGTCGCCCATGGAGGCGGCCTTCAACGCACCGCCGGGGTCGCACTTTAGCGCAGACGAGTTCGCGCGCTTCAGGCAGATGAACGGCGCCTCCGCCTCGTCGGCACGCGCGAGTCCCATGCCTTCTCAGCAGCAGCACCACCAGCAACCCCAAAACATGATGGGCGGTGGCATGGGGATGATGGGTATGGGTGGTGGCTACGGTATGATGGGCCGGTCGACGTTCCAGCCCATGTACGGCGGGCAGCAGAGCTACAACCCCATGCAGCAGAATCAACAAGACAACCAAGACGTCAAGGGGAAAGGCAAGGTGGTGGAACTAGACGACCACCAGTGGGAAGAGCAGTTCGCCCAGATCGAGCTGCAGGACAGGCAGCAGGACGAGAACCTTGCCGCCGACCAGATGGACGAGCAACTGCACTCCGAGACGGGCATGGGCGATCTAGAGTCAATCTGGCGTGGCATCCAGGCCGAGAACGCGGCCCTCCGCGACCTCGACGAGGAGGAGGAGTTCACCAAGTTCGACGCCGACAGCTTCGACAACCTCGGCGCCGGGTGGAACAGCCGCGTCGGCCCGGACCCGGAGGTGGCGGAGTACCTCTTCGAGCAGGACAACCTGTTCTCGTCGCAGGGCGACCCCTTCGAGGAGGGCGTGCGCATCATGTCCGAGGGCGGCAACCTGTCGCTCGCGGCCCTGGCCTTCGAGGCAGCCGTGCAAAAGGACCCCTCGCACGTCGAGGCATGGGTCTACCTCGGCTCAGCCCAGGCGCAAAACGAGAAGGAAGAAGCCGCCATCCGCGCGCTGGAACACGCCATGAAGCTCGATCCGAATAATTTGGCGGCGCTTATGGGCCTGGCAGTAAGCTACACGAACGAAGGCTACGACAGCACGGCCTACCGCACCCTCGAGCGCTGGCTATCCGTCAAGTACCCCTCCGTCCTCTCCCCGCAAGACCTCTCATCCGCCGCCGAACTGGGCTTCACAGACCGCGAGCAACTCCACACCCGCGTCACAGACCTCTTCATCCAAGCAGCCCAACTATCCCCCGACGGCGAGCACATGGACCCGGACGTCCAAGTCGGCCTGGGCGTCCTCTTCTACGGCGCGGAAGAATACGACAAGGCAGTCGACTGCTTCACGGCCGCCCTGCACTCCTCGGAGCTCGGCGCGTCCAACCAGCGCGACCAGCTGCACCTCCTCTGGAACCGCCTCGGCGCGACCCTCGCCAACTCGGGCCGCAGCGAGGAGGCCATTGCAGCCTACGAGAAGGCCCTGAGTCTGAACCCCAACTTTGTGCGCGCGAGATATAATCTCGGCGTGTCGTGCATCAACATCGGCTGCCACGCCGAGGCGGCGGGCCACCTGCTCGCGGCGCTGGACATGCACAAGAGCGTGGAGAAGGAAGGGCGCGAGAAGGCGAGGGAGATACTTGGTGGTGCGGGCGGTGGCGCTGGTGTGACGGACGAGAGGCTGGATGCCATGACTATGCAGAACCGGAGCACGACGCTCTACGATACGTTGAGGAGGGTGTTTGCCCAGATGGGGAGGAGGGACCTGGCGGAGAAGGTTGTCGCGGGGGTCGACCCGGCTGTGTTTCGGGGCGAGTTTGATTTCTGACGGGGACGGTGAGAAGGGAAGGGGACTGGTGTGGCATTTGAGGGGCAGCGGTAGGATGGAGCGTTTGGAGTGGTGTTGATTGATGAGGAAGTAATGGACTGTACAAAGGCTCACGGCAAATACCAGCGGTATCACGGAGTACACCGGCGTAAGGCATTCTTGCCTGATACTGGATTGTCTCTTGATTGTGCTTTCATGAGTATGCAATAGTTTCTATGGGTATCTTGATACAATCCCTAACCACGTGCTCTTCTCTCAGCGATCTGCAACACATCACAAGACTCCATGGCACAAGCCACTATCTCTCTGTTTTGACGCCGGGGTTTACACGGACCCTCTAGACTACTTAACACCAACAAACCCAACCCCATTCCTAGCAACTCTCACGGCCCTCTTGAGCGCCTGGTCCTCCACATCCGTCCACTGCACGCTGAGCTGGTCCCACTTGGACCCGGGCGTGTTATACTCCTTCCGGAACGCGACGTGCTGCGCCTGCAGCCGGCTCATCTCGCGCGGGTCGCCCGTGCCGCTGAAGACGATGAAGGCCGTGCAGGGCGGGAGGGAGGCGTATATCCTCGCCAGTCTTTGCGTGAGCTCTTCCAGCTTGGTCTTGAGCTTTGACCCATCGGCGGCGGCGCCATTCTGGTTGGGCGGACCGCCGGTCTGCTGGTCGTCCGTCATTTTGTTCCTGTTCCACCACCCCTGCAGCTCCTCCAGCTCCCTCATGCGGGCGTATACGAACTGCACACCGCCGCCGGGGATCTCCAACCCGTCGGGGTCGCCGTGCACAGCCCTCATGATACCGGCCTCGACCTCCGCGTC
Source organism: Coniochaeta sp. 2T2.1 (assembly GCA_009194965.1). Classification (NCBI taxonomy): domain Eukaryota; kingdom Fungi; phylum Ascomycota; class Sordariomycetes; order Coniochaetales; family Coniochaetaceae; genus Coniochaeta; species Coniochaeta sp. 2T2.1. The sequence continues at coordinate 3,825,441 of VSMA01000003.1, forward strand.
GGACGTACAGGGTATCTTGTAAGTGGCAGCGGCGCACTGGTTCCTCTCCAAATCACCCCAGTCCACAGCGGCGCTGCTCTTCCCCGTCGCCGCACCGCCCTTCGCCTCCGGTCCGGCCTGGTTGTAGTACGACGTCCCCGCCCGTGTCAGTCGCTTGAAAAGGTTCTCCCCTTGCACGTCGCCCGCGGCCCAGGCCTTGCCTTTTTCGCACTTCTTCTTGACAAGGTCGAGGCATGTCTTGGCGTCTTCGATGCTGTCGTGCCCGGAGTGCCCGCCCCGTTGGACCTCGCGGTTGAGGTACTTCTGGGCCAGGAACTTGAGGCTGTTCTTGAGGGGCGGCCCGCGCGCGTGCGGGAAGAGGACGGAGGTGTCGACTATGAAGGGGTGGGTGAGCTGCATGGCTTTGAGGTCGGAGTCGAGGGAGTGGCCGACGAGGATTGTTCGGGGGGTGAGGATGTCGAGGAGTTTTGCCTGGATGTCCTTCAGCGTCGTGGTGACGGGCGCGAGCATTTCCTCTGTGATACCCGAGAAGCGCGTAACGTAGTCGATGATAGGCTTGTCTGGCTTGACGAGCTCGTCGAGCACAACAGTGCCGTCCCAGTTGACCATGCTGATCCGTGTCAGAGAAAACTCCTTCTCGCCCGTCATGCACATCTCGCAGTCGAGCGCCAGAACCTCCCGGCCGGCAGTAATGCTGCCTTGCTCAATCTCCTTTTCTGGCACATCACCGTCCGACAAGTTCTCGACACGAGTGTGCACCCACCCCTCCGGATCCTTAAAGTCCTTCCTCAGCTCCTCAGACAGCAAAGCAGGATGCGTCAAGAATCCATGCTCGATGTACTCCTGCGGCGAGATCAGGAACTCGGTGATCCTCGTCCGCTCGTCCTTCCACCCCTTCGGCTCCTTCACCGGCTGGACGCCGTTGCCTCCCTTGGACTTCGGCTGGGGCGCGGTGAGGAAGGTCTGCATGGGGCTGTGTATCCTGCCCGTCTTCTCGTCGCCGGGCGCCTTGATGGGCCAGAGGTGCTTGAACATGTCCCCAAACGGCTTGAGCGGGTCGGGCAGCTTGTCCTTGCTGAGCACGCGCGGGTAGTAATCGTCGGGAGAGGTGGCCACTCGCTCCGTCACTTGACCGGACGAGGCCTTTTTATCGTTGTAGGTCGAGAAGTCCACGTTCGGCTGGAACATGGCTTCTTCCAGGCCGGGCACCCAGAGGGCGACGATCTTCCTGAACTCCGGGCGATGCTTGATGGATACCCATTGCGGACCGCTGCCGTCGGCGAAGATGTAGAGAATGAGATCGCGGAGCTGGGAGAGGTTGATCTTGGCTTGAAGCTTGGCCTGGGGCGAGAAGGTGATCTCTGGGTAGCTGCCCGAGCCGGGCTTGGGCGTCTTCTTGGACTTCTTGATGGGGCGGCCGTTCTTGATTATACTCCAGCCTTCGTCTGGGTCAGCCGCGTCGTGGGGACTCGGCCTCTTAAGGCTGCCGGAGGAAGAGCTCTTGCGCTCCATGGCTTCGGTGGTGGGAGCGTCGGATGAGGGCTTGGTCTCGAGGCTGCCTGTTGCTGTTGACATCTCGACGTCCACAACAGCCGTCTCTTCTGTCTTTGCCATGTTACTGTTGTTCGGCCCTGCCGGGAAGTCGAGTTCTCCTGGTTACAAAATGATCCTAGACGCAGTAAAAGACAGTGTCCCGAGTATTGTTCTAGTATTGTTCGTGCAAGAAGCTGCGTCGAGCCCTCTGTCGGTCGTATGGCTTGCGGGGGAAAAAGTGTCCCGAAACAAAGTCATCAAGGGACTCATGGTGGGGTGTGGCGCTGTGGCGGAGGAGGCTTCATCATGGTGTGGCTTGACTCCAGCTAACATTGGGCCAATGAAAGCGAGCCGTTTCCACCTCCGCCAAGCATCGTGAACTCCACTTCTCATCCCGCGACGCGATAGCTTCACTTTACGCGTCTCACTCCCTCATACTTGCCCACTGAATATCATTTCGCGCTGTATCATTACCGGCTATGTCTCAATGCGTTTGCAATGGAGATTATTACGTTCAAGTGCAAGAGCTGCGACGGTTCCATAGGTGATTTCGCAAACCTATGGACTCAGATCGGAAAGAGTTACTTCAGTCCCATTGTCGATCCACAGCATGGGCCGGATATCAAGTCGCACGGGCCATTGAGAGCAGGTGAGAAGGGGACGCTGGTTGAAGGATGGTACGAGTTTATCAGTGTGTTTGCTGTTGCTGTATCTAGATCTCAGAGCTGACGCTTTTTTAAGCCAACTGCAAGATATCGCATGCGGCCACTGTGCTGCTGTTCTCGGCATCAGATGCATGAATAGCCCAGTGAACCATGTGCTGGACGAGTGCGTACTTTCTAACCGACCTCGGGACATGAAGATTACATGCTTACTGGTCACATAGGAACCAGATCCTCTTGCGGATCAGCACAGTCCTACCCCTGAGTCACACGGATGGCCGTGAAGTCGACCTGGTCGTCAAGAGATACTTGAAGCTTCGCGAGGCGTCCAGAGCCAGCACAGATAAATCTCCAAACGGTGCCCATGATGGCTACTCAAACCAGCACTCCTCCTCAAGAGCTTCACCCGCAGCGGAGATATCCCTCCTCCATGCCGAGCTGGAAGCGCAGCGAAGCAACATCGAGAGGATCGACAGTGCAGGGTTCAAGGTCATCTCCGGACTCGACGATGCAGTCAACCGCGTCGAGGGCGACCTGGGCAGGATGAGAGACACGCTCTCCGACTTACGCCGGGAGTTGCGTGGGAACCATGACGACATGACGTCGCTCAAGACGGAGATCAAGGACGTGAAGAAGCAAAGTCAGGACAAGACAACTGTCCGGCGTCTAGAAGAGCAGCTCGACTCGGCAAACAACAGCGTCGAGATCCTGAGGCATGAGCTCAACGATCTAGCAGCCAAGTTCGAAAAAGAACTCGACGGCTTGGAAGCGACTGTCCGTCAAAATACGAAGGCCATCGACGACCTCAAGTCTCTCGTCAGAGATCGCGTCACGGCGAGAGACCACGCAAAGGATATGGCCGCTATGAGAGGAGAAATAGCACAGTTACGGAAGCAAGTGGACGAAAGAAATGCCAAAACAACACCCGGTCCCTTCCCCTCAAGAGAGCTGGATATCCTGACCAGCAATATCGCCAAGATTGGCAACCGAGCCAGTTTAGTGGAGAGCCTACAGATGGAGTTCGAGATCTTCAAAGGTCGGGTTGAAAGAATGGAGGCATCAGGTCAAGCAACTCAAGCTCGCCAGGTTCCAGTCTCAACTGCGGACAAGATGTCAGCATACGACCGCTACGACGACCACGATTACCACCAAGAGGAGCTGCGGTCGTCTCGAAGAAAGAGACCGTCATCTGGCATTGATACGTCACCTCTGCCCATCTCCAGCTCTAAGCGAGCGGCTACTTCGTCTGATCCGTCAGACACCATCGTCGCAACTCAGTGGTCCCAAGATGCGCCCAGCTCGCCGGTTGCTGGACCCCGATCGCGGGCGGATGCCACTCGCCGAACCGAAGGCGGGAAAGTCAACACCAGGACGCAGCGCCCCGCAAGACGGTCCCTTGTAGGATTGAACGCCGAAGACAAGCCACACACCAAAAGAAGGGGATGAAACGCGGCTGCTAAGAATGGTCTCATTTCTCTAGCTACAGCAGCTATGGCTGGTAAACCAACCTCCTCATCGACGACTGCGGATGCGCATCCGGCACCACGCTATGAGGCCCACAGAGCGACTCATAGAAGACCCGACCCATGCTCCGTGCTGCCAGGGCATTGATCGGCTTCAGCACCATCTCCTCGACAAACGCCCTCGCGTCCGGCTGCTCAGGGTCCCTGACCCAAGCAGCTATTGCCGCAGACTCCCGCTCCCGGCCCTGCAGCTGGGCGATATCGTCCAACAGCTCCCTCGCGCTGGCTAAGACCTCCCAATCATCCGAATGCGCCATCGGCCCGTAATGCACGACCAGCCGCAAGATGGCCTCGCACATGGACACCTGGTCCATCTTGGCCAACTCCTCCACCAACACTCGCGAAGTGTTAGTGGTGCCGCACTTCTTCCCCAGCTCACCCGTTGCTGACAGCGGCGCGGTATGACTGAGCAGCTGCGCGATTATCATCAGCCCCTTCACGCGCCACGGCTTGAAGGGCGCAACGTGCCCGTATGGGTGGCACTGCGTAGCCAGGAAGCAGGCGATTGCCAAGGCGTAGGCGAGGTTCATCCCCTCCGTCTCGTAGCGGACGACGAGTTGGTGGTAGAGCGACGGGAACGGCTCGATGGCGTACATCTTTTTGTCCTTCAACCTTACAGTCATGTGATACAGGGCGTAGTTGGGGCTGTCCATGGGTGGCCTTGGGGCGTCGTATACATAATCGTTGCGTTCAATAGGAGGATCCTTGTAGAGGTCGAGATCCGGCTGGAGGCTGAGGATATTGAGCGGGATGGTGGACGATGACTGGCAGACTTGGTAGACGTCCAGATCCTCCTGACAGCGACGGCACTGGCATTCGAAGTGGTACAGCCTCAACGCCTTTTGCCTCTTCGCCTTGGATAGGTTGTTGTCTGCATTGGTTGTTAGCGCAATACGCTTCAAACAAATGCCCATAAACCATGCATCTGTCGTCCGCGAGCCAAGAACAAGTCCCAAGTCGGAAGAAACTCACCAATATAACTAATCTCAACCTCCTCCCCAACCCCAATATCCCTTTCCGCCCTCAATGTCGCCGTTCGCCCAGCAAAGACGACATAAGCATTCGGCAAACAGGAGTGATTCGCCATAGCGAGATCGACGTCCAGCAACACGCCCGCCGCTCCAACATCTTCATCCCGTCGATCGAACGCGTTGGTCTGCAGTTTGCACAGCAGTCCCCTCACGCCCTCCGCTGCGGCGGCGAGTTTATTACCCTCCAGTTCGATCCCGGAGAATTGCAGCGCTGCCCGTGCCTGGGCGCCGAGGTCCTTCCATACTGTTCCGTCTTCGTGGTCCCTAAAGCCGTGTACGTTACCTTCTAGCACGCCCTTCGAGCCGGAAGTAGTACCAACGAAGGGGACATCTCCAACGGCGTCCCGAACGTCTCTATCCGCTCCCTTCAGCCGAAGGAGTAATTGCATCGCGCACCGAACAGCTGTAGGGATGAACCACTTCCCCTCCCCCTTGCCCTCCGTCCCATTACCCCCCCTGCTCGCACCAAACACCCCGTCCCTAACCCTACTTAAAGCAGGACACTCGAGTTTATGCACCGCCTTCCACGCGGCAGACTGGCACCTCTTGCTGCAGTACACCACGCACCTGCACCTCGTACAGGCATTCAACTTTGGCCTAGGTCTAACCTCCCCCAAGTCTGGCCCCCCTCCTCCTCCATCGGTATTACTACTCCCAGTCCCAGGCCGTAAACACCAATCGCACGCCGTCCGAACGTGCTCCCCGTCGGGTAGACACAAAAGCGGACGAGGAAAGGCGGCGATGGCGCTGCCGGCGGGGAAGGTGGCTGTTGCTACCAGTCCGCGGCCGCGGGGTGAATTTGCATCGCCGGTCCGCCGGAGGCCGGGGTAGGGAAAGTCTGGGCTGAGAGGGGGCGGGTTGGGGGAGGGGAGGGGCACTTGCGGGTGGCGGGAGCGGGGGTAGGGGTTGGGCATGATGGGTGTGGGATGTTTGGGTTCCTAAGTGATGTGGTGGGAGTTGGACGGTTGAGGTTGTGGTGCTGAGCTGGGGATTGTGTTGTTGTTGTGAGGTTCGAGATTTTGGACATAAAAGCTTGCAGTATGAAACAGAATTGCCTTTGTGACTTTAATCGGCCACCGCGTCTTGACGGGTTATGTAACCTGGTAACTGACACTAACGACCCTTAATCACAAAAGTGAATCAGTGAGCTGGCAGGTTTTGAAGGGCTGGCTTTCCTGGTATTTGATGTAGTTGATGTCGGTCGATATGAGCTAGAGATTCGACCTGGGGAGATTTGAGTGAGAATGCACAATAGGGTAGGTCGGCAGCATAAAGACCATCACATAGAACGGAAACACACCAATTAACGCAAGGCTATATCATGATATAATTGTATTGACATGCTGAACAGGGTATATCCATTAAACCCAATAAATTATCAGCGAGTACATCTACAGTTCATCCCTCGGCGGCTCATAAGGAATCGCCGCCCCCTCCCCAGTCTTCATGTACTCCTCAAACACATCGTTCCGGAACTTCTCATACGGCACCGTCGCCCCCTTCCTGACCTCAATATACTTCTGGAACAGCTCGTGGCTCCAGTGATCCTCAACCTCCTTATTCCTCGCCGACACGACACCGAGCCAGTAGTCCGCACACACGCTGTACGGCCCCTCCCCGCCGCCGGTGCAGCGGCCATGGCAATCCCAATATTCCCTCTGCTCGTCGCCCGGCCACTCGCCCAGTTTGGCGCCCTGGTCCTCGTCGAGGAAGATGTCCTGCACCAGCAGCGCCATTTTTTCTCGCACGGGCTCCCACTCCGGCTGGTTGTACCGGATCAGCACGTCGAAGACGCCCTTCATCGAATTCTTGGCAAGGAAGTCCTTCCTGATCACATCGCTTTTCAGTAAAGCTTTGAGAGCGCCGATGCGGGCCTTGATGTGCGACGGACCACTGCCCGGGACGAAGACGTGGAAGGCCGAGGTGGTCATGTCGTGTCGATCTCTTGAGTCGCACTTCATGCCCTCGAACTTCTCCCAGTGCTTCTCCACCTCCGCCAGAGCCTTGGGATTGTTCTGCAGCGCGCCGGCCAGGATGCTGGACGCCTGCGCCATTCTCCGTACGGGCATGGGTTTCTCCTCCGATCTGTACTTCCAGTCCGAGTTGGCGAGACAGAACAGGTTCTTGACCGTCTCGTAGTCCTCGGCTATCTTCAGCCCGTAGTAAATATCGTGCGACAGCTCTTGCAGCTCCTTCAGTGCATCATCGAGGTTCAGTCCCCTTTGCAAGATCTCCAGCGACTTGAAGAAGGTGTCGCTCTCCTCGCCCTTGGGCGGCTCCTTGATCTTGCCTACTGGCTCGTAGACTGGTGCACCAGCGGGGATCTGGGCGGCCTCTCCTTTCCCCTCAGGCGGATCGACGACCATGACGGACGAGTCTACTGGTAGACCCTCCAGCTCGGTGTTTGTTTCGTCCGGGACGTTGATTTTGGCTTCCTTCTCGCCGGTGTAGATGTTTAGCCGGACGTGGAGGCCTGGTGGTATGTCCTGGTCAGGGTGGACTATTTGGAACTCGTCTGTTGGAACGAAGACTTTTGGGTAACATCCTGATGGATCCTCGGTGTGACATATTAGGTCGACTTCAGCTGATGGTGACGGTTGCAATGGTGTTGATAATGAGGAGGAGGATGAAGATGAAGATGATGCGGCGACCAATGTGAACATGAGACAGACAAGGCCGAGAATAGCCCAGAGACGGGGAAATGACCGTGGCCTAGCCATCTTGATGTGTTGATGTTGAGTGAGTGAGGCTCTAATCCAGTACGAATCAAAGAGGAACCTCGATGACACGAAAGAAATTGATTAATGGACAGTAATTGTTGTGATTAGGCCGGTATGAACTCCTTATATGACCTAGAAGTAGACACGACATAACAAGAACTATGACTCAAGCAAAAAGAACGCCAAAGAAAGGACAGATCAGTGCTCTCACCTTGAATTTGCCTCTTAGAAGCCATGAAGGAGAAGGAGGTACGAAGGTACTTGCCTCTCAGGCCTAAAATCGAACATCATCTATTTGGCGTCTTCTGATTGGCTGAATTGCCGCGGACCGCATTAGCCGCGTTAAGCGAGACCGGATGGCGTTTGCGGTCCGACATCACCAAACCAAGCTCCAGTTCTGACCTCGAAGCTTAGCCCGCATTGAACGACGTTTGACTCTCTTCCTAACCCGCCCTCTTCGACGACACCAATTGACCCGCCGCGCCACAGGCAGACTGATTCAAAAGATGTCGGCGCTCAGGCAACGGGCTGCACTCCTCGCTCGCCGCTCGAGGCCGACGACGATGCGCAACTCGCGCTCCTACGCCTCGGGCCACGGCCACGACGAGCACCACGCCGCCGGCAAGGAGGAGTCCCTAGGTGTATGTCTGCCCTTCTCGTCCCGTGCATTACCTTGTTTTATCCTCCCTCTACTATAACCCCGTCTAACCCCTTCTTGCGGTGAATAGGCCGCCTTCTACCTCGCCCTCGGCGCCGTCCCCCTCTCCATCTTCTTCTACTCCATCTCGCGCCCCGACGAGGACAGTGACAAGCCCACGGGCATCGCGGGACTCATCCACAAGTACACCGACATGACCGAGACGTGGCAGAAGCGCAACGCCAACCGCACCGCCATGATCGAGCAGGCGAGCCACGACAAGCACCTGCTGTTCAACGCGCCCCGGAACAAGCACATTGAGCTCAAGTTCCCGGAGTACGTTTGCCGCTGCCCCCTATCAGAGATGAGCATCGAGAAAGAGACCACATGATCTAACAGGAGACAGGGTATTCCACGCAGGGTCACCCTTCAACGTCCCCGCCGGCCACAACGTCAACCTCGACAAGGTCGTCGAGCACTACAGGCAACAACACCACGACGAGGAAGAGAGGAAGGCCACCAAGGCGAGGAGCAAGTGGGATCCCCAACCCCCCACACAATAGGCTGGTGTATAAGAGGTGTTGTAGCAATTATGGCTGGATGGAAGGGCGACTGGACTGGACTGGACTGTAGCACATTTCTGCACATAGCTTACGGTCAAATGGAGAGATTTCGCATTGTCAAGAATTGGCAAGAGTTGATTCAGTATTTCGTGTCGCTGTCGAATATGCAGACTTTGTCGAACGGATGAATGGATGGGAGCTGAGATGCTGTCATTGTGTTGGGAGACGCAAACATTGGGACTATCAAAGCTTGCTCTCTTTCGTGGATTGTGATTGTGACCTACATCTAACCTCAAGCGATAGCATATGAGAAGCCCGGATATGGACTTGCTTGGGTTTGCCCGGAAGATAGTCTCAAAGCAGCTACTGACTGATGACTTCAACACGGGCAAGGACTGTGATATCCTGCCTGCTGAAGCTGCTCCAAACCACTTCTCCATGCAACTGTCTGTCGAGCTCCTGCCATTGTTTGAGGGCGACATGGCAACTGCACGGTGTGGCGCTTAGCTACAGTTACACCAGGCCCGTCCGAGGACGCCGTTCACCCCGACAGACGTCTCAGAAACATGTATTGGCAAGGCAAGGCTGTTGGCAGACCGCATCAAGACTGGTCCTCAGCAGCAGAGACAAGGTTGGATTCAGTCCTCGACCATAGCCACACACATCACCCAGAGTCGGAAACACAAATCACAGAGCCAGATGATTTGGTACCAGAGAAGTCATTCTTTCGTTTCAATCACAAAGCCCGGCAAACTATCATCAAATGTGGATAGTCTAAACACTTCCGAGCCAGAACCGTCCAATTATTCGCCGTTTTTGACCATGATGATTGAATGCCGAAAGAACCCATCCATCCATCGCACCCATCCATCCTCTTCCAGACACTCGACTCGGTTTACTTGAGGGGAATGAAACGGGAAGAGTGTGTGGCACCGATACCGGGACGACCGTGCTTGACGGGCTTGCTGTTGGTGGGCAAATGAGGTTAGTGAGTAATCTCTCTCTCTTTCTTCATAGTTGCAAGGTTAAAAGGGGACGTACTATGAGATGGAGAACTCGGCGAGGTAGTGGCCGACCATCTCGGGCTTGATCTCGACCTGGTTGAACTCCTTGCCGGAGTAGATGCCAATGACGGAGCCGATCATCTCGGGCACGATAATCATGTCGCGGAGATGGGTCTTGACGAGGTCGGGCTTCTCGTTGGGCTTGGCCTCCTGCTTGGCCTTGCGGAGCTTCTTGATGAGGCCCATGGGCTTGCGCTTGAGGCCGCGGTTGATCCTTCTGCGCGCGCGGGCGTGGAGGACGTCGCGGAGCTCATCGGAGCCGAGGTCTAGGAGACTGTTGTGTTGGTTGTCTGTGGTCAGCTTGTTGTTCGTCCGTCTTTCTGTTTGTCTGTGTCTTGTCCCAATGATTCCATCCAATGTCGTTCGTGTCTCGTATTCTTCCATCATTCCATCATCGTTGTATTTGTTTCGGGGAGAGGTAGAACGTACGCATCGAGGTCGATACCGCGGTAAGAGAACTTGCGGAAGGTTCTCTTCTTCTTGATCTCAGCAGCCTCCTCGGCGTTCTGTTGTTGTGTGGTCTTGTCAGCCATTTCTTTTCTTTTTTACTTCAAACAGTCGGCAATCCATCCGCCCACTGCAATCGCGCGGTGTGTCGGTTTCGAAGAGGCAGGATAGCAGGACTGCCATTTCGATGGAGAAAGGATTATCGACATACGTATTCGTCAGCCATGTTTGCGGTATTGATGGAGGGATGGTCAAGACTCTCGCTCCGGGGGTGGGATGGTTGTCGATATGGGCGGTCGCTGGGCGTATATCGAAGAGCGAAAATCCGATTTGGATGGGTGTCGCTTTGGTGAAAGTGGTTTGCCAAAGGTGGGTCTCACACACTTGGGGCGGCGGCCACTGGCGGGATTGGGGGCTCCACTCACAAACTTGTTAAAAATTGCTGGCGGAAGGTGCAGTAGGGTTGGGCTGCCCTCTGAGCCCCGCTCACGTGATTGAGGCTGGCAACTGGCCAGCGCTCAGCCTTGGCTTTCAGTCGCAACTTACATAATAGCGCCGTGACAGTTGGGTCGCAATCTCAACACCAACAACAACATTCAAAGTAAATCAAGCAGCCGGCAACAAGCTGAGCTTGACTTCATCATTATTTGGACACATCACGACTTCAGACAGCCTGAGTCTCCTCAAGGCGTGCATCGGATTTCTTCATGTTGCCTGACAGAGACGCGACGTTAACATGCTCCTTCGAACAGACTTTGACGGATGGTAATGGCGGTCCAGACGATGTCAGCTCTGCTGCAGCCTCATCATGGATGCATTGCCGAGTGGCATGCGACCAGCTCACTGAGATAATCTCGGAATGTTGCTGCGCTCGAAGGCTGGCTCTCTGTGCTCAGCAAGATGCCGCAGCATGCCTGGACTCTTGAATGACATGGACCGCAGCAGTCGCCATCCCTGAAGTACATCTAGCTGCGGATTGTGCAACGATGCAGCTCTCCTGCTCAAATTGTGGCATTATGACGTCCCTGGGCATCTTCTCCAATACACACCCGACTACTGGACTCAACAAGAGAAATTGGACCAGAGAGAACATCCACAAATCTGTGTGATATTGCGATCGCTGGAAGAACACTTACTTACATCCTACTTGAAGGAGATTATGCATCTACATACTCCCAAACACGCTCAAACTCGACAGAGCCTTCCCACCGCTATCAAACATGCAGTTATTCGCACACGAACTCCCCAAGTTGGCATTCTGCACCCAAGCCGGCTCCCAGTAGAAAAGTCCGTTTCCGCCCTTCACAGACGCCACCACGTCCGCCACATTCTTCAGGAACGTCGTCTGGCCCGCCGCAGAGAAAGGGATGCTCTTGACATCGCTGGGAAAAGCGTATGCCGGGTTGGGACACGAGATGGGCCAGTCCACCTCGGCCACTACGATCTCCTTGCCCCAGGTGTTGGCCATGTTCGTCAGGCTGGACTTGAGGCTTGAGAGGGTGGCGGCGGAGTTGTAGAAGGGGTAGTAGCTGACGCCTGGGAGGGAGATGTTAGTTGACTGCAAAACGGAGTGCGGTAGAGTGTACACGGAACGAACCCATCATGTCAAAGTCCGACTCAACCAGCGTCCCCTGAGCAAACACAGTCTTGTAAAAGTACTGCTGCTGACTCCAGTTCCAGCCATTGTCGAGATGGATCATGATCTTCGGCTTCGGATTGACATTCGAGTCCTTCACTCCCCATGCGGCGGAGTGCAGCAACTTCGCAATGTTGCCGTACGACGATGTCCCGCCAGTCGGCCACAGCAGGCCCGCCCGGATCTCGTTCCCTATCGACACGATGGTCGGCTGGATCCCGTTGCTGACAAACTGGTTCATCGCATCGAGGGTGTAGTTGTACAGCTTCCACGACAGGTCGTCGACCGCCGTCGGCCACCCTTTCGGGATGGTCTGGTGGCCTGGGTCGGCCCATGTGTCGCTGTAATGAAAGTCGACATAGACGCCGAGTCCGGCGGCCTTGGCTCGCTTCGCGATGGCGATGTTGTAGGCTAGGTTGTAGTCGCCGTTGGACGGATTGACCCAGACTCGCTGCCGGACTGTGTTGACGCCGCTGGCTGCGAGGATCTTCTCGATTGGCTGCTCTTGGCCGCCCGCTGTCTTGTATTTGATCCCGGCTCGTTCTTCGACCACAACAGATGACCAGTCGACGCCGCGGTATGTGAGTGCCGCTGCGGCGCCTGACACGCTCAAGACAAGTGCTGAGAGAGAGAATAGCATTGTGAACAGCTGTAGACGGACGCCAAACAGGTTCCTTCAAACGGCGCCTCCTGGAAGACCTTCGAGATGGCCTCTATAAGACCGCAAATTCAGATCTTGGACATTCACCTCCGACTCGTGGAAATACAGTCGAAAAATCCGATGCTGTCACGATACTGCGGAGAACCGGTCCTCGAAGCGACTGGTCCATATCCCCCTCTCGTTATTGCGGAGTGTGTAAGTCGCATGCCTAATTGGGATGGAGGATGGAACTCCAACAACGCTGTCTGGCCTTCCTCATCTATCCGGCCGAATCACTTTATCCCAAATCTCAAACCCCACAAACTGTCAACTATGTCATTCGGGAACCGTTGAAGCGACCCGCTCAAATGCCGTTTGCATCACTACCGGGTTGTGCAACCAACAAATGGTTCCTTATTGTTGACAGAAGTGCCCTCCGCTTGGCCACAGCAAATCATTTGGGTTCGGCTACTGATCGTCCGACTTCGCCTCAACGACGCACCGTTCAAGGTGAGCAACACCCCATCGCCATTGGCTTCATGTTTCAAAGTGTCAAACGGATCGGCCCGGCTTTGGCTCCTCTCAACAGCGCCTCATTTCTGATATGGAGCACTTCCCGAATCACCGACCTCAACCAGGATCGGTCTCGTGACAAGACTTCGCGGCAACAACGGGATATCATCACTCCTCTACCACCAAACAGAAAAAGAACGTACCTAATACCTAGGGGCAAAAAGAAAAAAGAGAAAAACGTACAACACCAGGGATTCCCTAGTAGTCACCCACCCGAATACTAATCTAACGATTATCTACTTATCTATAGGAGAGCGGACGGGATCCCGAGTTCTCTGATAAGTCTCCTTCTTAAGTACAAAGGATGCCGAATATAGAAGCTCGTGAGCGGTAACATGGGAAACGGAGTCCAAAAAATGGGATGCAATGGAGGGCAGAAAGGGTGACCACCTGCAACCAACCCCTTGAATTGACGAAGTCATGTGACATGCGAACGGGCATCTGCCGTTACGGAGATAGAGTTAGGTACCATCCAGGTTACCTTCCCAGCTTGTAAGCGCTCAGTTGATGCATGTGGTTCGTCCAGAAAGTGGCTGAGTTGGTTCCCTTTCCACAACATTGCATGCGACCCCTAGTATGCTGTTGGACACCAGTCCATTGTAGTCTTGCTCCAGATTAAGAGCAGGCTTGAGGCATTTAGCTCGCCTCTCCTCCACCCTTTCTCACCCGACGGGCGTCGCTCTATTTTGAAGACGCCGAAATCCAGCAGCTACCGGTTAGGTCCCAGCGCAAATAATCCACGCACCCCTTACGCTCGACTTACTAGTTGACTCGGTCGCGCACTCGAGACGATGAATATACTCTCACGATCGGATGCACGATTGCGAAAGAAGGGCAAGGTTGCGCCCAATCCGCCGCAAGAAACAACCCATAATCCGACTCCGCCTAATCCTCTGTTCAGAGCTCCCCGATTCCCTCGTTCCCGGACGGCGTACACCTTCTGCACGACTGCCCGGACGCTACGGTCGACATCTGCTTTGTCCATGGTCTGACCGGGGACCGGGAGAGCACCTGGACTGCCCATGGGCAATCCAGGCCCTGGCCAAAGGACCTCCTCCCGCCGAGACTCAGTACGGCTCGCATACTCACATACGGCTACGACGCATATGTCGTACGAAAGGGCGTTGCCAGTTCGAACCGGCTGCTTGACCATGCTACAAACCTTCTACACGATCTGACGACATACAGAAGGAGCAGCAATGCATCATTTCGCCCTCTTATCTTCATCGCCCACAGCCTGGGCGGCCTCGTTTGTAAGAAGGCTATCTTACTCTCGCGAGGTGCCGTCGATAGTCACCTCCAGGGCGTATTCCATTGTACCAGGGGCATTGTATTTATGGGCACACCTCACAAAGGAGCCAAAATGGCCGACTTGGTTAAGGTCCAAGCTTGGGCGTTTGGCCTCGTAAAGTCCATCAATAAGTCATTGTTGGAAAGCTTAGAAACAGACGATCAGCTTCTTGAGTCCATCCAAGTCGACTTCTGGACAATAGTACGAGGGCTGCGTGAGGGCGGCAGGCGTTTTGAGGTAGCCTGCTTCTTTGAGGAATTGCCTTTGCCTGTGGTCGGGAAAGTCGTGTCGAAGGAATCGGCCATCCTTGAAGGTTATGATGCCTTCAGTATCCACGCCAATCACAGCGACATGGTCAAGTTTGCCTCTGGAGAGGAGAACGGATTCAAGAGGCTGCTAGGAGTGCTAGACCGATGGGGGTCACAGGTCGGTGAGGAGAACTATCAGATTGCCTTTTAAAGAAATGAGTTATTAGGCTAATCTCCTCCGAAGGCCAAATCCTACCACAAACTGCGCAAGATTGCCTCAAATCGCTAGCCTTCCCAAAAATGCGAGATCGATCAGACAATATCAACAGCGCCGTTGCGGGGACATGCGAGTGGCTGCTTCGACATGAAACGTATCGGACCTGGACGGCTAGCGATCGAGGCCTGCTCTGGATCAAGGGAAAGCCGGGTTCTGGGAAGTCGACACTGCCGAAATACGGTGTCGATAATCACAGAGGTAGAGACAGCGACCTCGTTCTCGCATTTTTCTTCCATGATCGCGGCCATAAGCTCCAAAGGTCTCCTCTTGGCCTCTTCCGCTGCCTCCTTCATCAGATCCTTGGACGGACACCTCATGCGCTGCCGGACCTCATCCATACCTTTGAAAATAGGTGCAAGGAGCTTGGCAAGCCGGGTGAAGACTGGCAGTGGCATGAGGAGGAACTGGGACGCTTCTTCAAGTCAACCCTTCTGAATGTTCTGGAGACCCAGTCAGTCTGGTTGTACGTCGACGCGTTGGATGAATGTGGAAAAGATGATGCGGTCAAGCTCGTCGACATGTTCAAGTCCTTGCTGAAGAGTCTTCCACACCGGTCCGCTAGCCTCAGACAGTTTCGCATCTGCTTCTCCTGTCGTTACTACCCAATACTGGATCTGGACGCTATGTTCGAGATATGTCTCGAGCATGAAAATCGCGAAAATATTTCGACTTTCGTAGACGCCCGGCTCAGTGCGTTCCGTGCGCGAAACTCAGCTACGATTCCGGCATTGATCAAGGAATGTGCCTCCGGCGTTTTTCTGTGGGCGCGTTGGTGACGCAAGTCCTAGAGCTGGAGCGTGACGGTGGGGGAATCAAACAGATGGAAGAAACAGTCCGTTCTAAATCTTCAGGCCTCGATATACTATACCGACGACTCATTCGGAACATGGAACCGGCCTCTCTAAAACTAACCCAATGGATTTGCTTCGCCACGCGACCCTTGTCGATAGAAGAGTTACGATGGGCCATGGTTCTTGAGGTCGATTGCTCACACCGGTCATTAGAGGCATTCCAGAGTGCAGAAGACATACCCAACAACGACCGGATGAAGAGGCAAGTTCAGACACTCAGCCGAGGTCTTGCCGAGGTCACCGGTACGCAGGATGTCCAATTCATCCACCAGTCTGTCAAGGACTTCTTCGTCGAGAAAGGCCTGTCAGCTCTGAGCGGCGGCATGACGTCGACGAAGGCCACAATTGAAGCACATCTTCGGCTCTCCGGGATTTGCCTACGCTATCTGTCAATGCAGGAGATCGGCTCGGCCTCTTCTCCCTCTTCTCCCTCTTCTCCCTCCTCGTCCTTCTCCTCGTCCTCCTGCCGCAGCTTCACACGCTATAGTCACACAGACTACCCTTTCTTGCGTTACGCTACATTCTCGTGGGTTGCGCATGCTAAGCAGGGCGATGCCACAAGCGTTCCTCAAGGGGATCTTCTAATGTTGTTTGCTTCGCCAACCAACTCTATTATGGAGTCTTGGGTGCGTGTTTACGAGGATTTAGATCATTGGTCTGCGGACTGCCCACCAAAAGGGACTGGCGTGGTACACGTTATGTCGAGATATGGAATCTTCGGGCTGTTAACGGTCATTTTGCAAACGGCACATCAAACTACTCTGGATATCGACGCAAGCGATGACTTTGGCCGCACGCCGCTGTTATGGGCTGCCGAAAAAGGGCATGAGGCTGTTGTCAAGCTGTTACTCGATACGGGCAAGGTCGAAATCAACTCGAAGGATAGTAGATACGGCCGCACGTCGCTGTCATGGGCTGCCGAAAAAGGGCATGAGGCTGTTGTCAATCGCCGCTACGGTGGGCTGCCGCAAGCGGTCACGTGGCTATTGTCGAAATGATACTTAGTACGTGCAAAGTCAATATCGATGCGAAAGATAATAGATCTGGCTGGACGCCGCTATTGTGGGCTGCTAGGAATGGGTCCGTAACTATTGTCGAGTTAGTACTTAGGACTTACAAAGTCGATGTCGATACGAGAGACTGGAGATATGGTCGGACGCCGCTATCGTGGGCCGCCGGAAGGGGTAACGAGGCTATTGTTAAGCTACTACTACTCGGCACGGGCAAGGTCGATATCAACGCAAGGGACGACGCGGGCCAGACGCCCCTGTCATGGGCTGCCGAAAATGGGTGCGTCGCTATTGTCGAGCTGCTACTCGGAACGGGTAAGGTCGAAATCGACGCGAAAGATGACTCTGGCTGGACGCCACTGTGGTGAGCTGCAGCGAACGGGTGCGTCGCTACTGTCAAGCTGCTACTCGGAACGGGCAAGGTCAATATCGACGCTAGAGACGACTCTGGCCGGACGCCCTTATTATGGACTGCCGAAAACGGGCCCGGGCTTATCCTCGAGCTACTACTCAGTACGGGCAAGGTCGATATCGACGCGACAGACAATACTTATGGCCGGACGCTATTATGGTGGTCTGCCACGCACGGGGACGAGGCTATTGTCAAACTGCTACTTGAAACGCGTAAGGTCAACATCGACGTGAGAGATAACTTTGGCTGGACACCGTTATGGGGTGCGACTACGTACGGGTGGGTAGCTGTTGTCGAGTTGTTACTTAGGACGGGCAAAGTCGATATCAACGCCAGCGATGAGGATGGCCGCACGCCGCTGTCATGGGCTGCCGAAAAGGGGCACGAGGCTATTGTCAAATTGCTACTCAATACGCGTAAATTCGATGTCGACGCGAGCAATGATTCTGGCCGGGCGCTGTCACGGTGCTGAACGGTGATGAGGTCAATACTGTGTGCTCACTTGAAGCCTCACATAGGCCCCACAAAGAGCAAAAGGTTTCGGAGTTCTCAGATACCTATGGTCGTACGTGGAAGATGAAGTCGCCGGAAGGCCTTATGAGCAAAGAGTCATTGGATCATGTTCACTTGCATCGCTAGTCTCTACCTACACGGGGTGCTGCCCCCCCAGCTCTCGAAGTGACCCATAGTCCCAGAATATGGAACATCATCACTCATCATCGGCAATCCTCCAAACAAGTTTCTCCCCACTGACAGCCTGGTTCCTCAGTATCAGGCGCGCATTCTCCGCCCTCTCGAGCATCGTCTTCCCCTCCACGACCCGTAGCTTGTTCGGCTTGATGACGCCCTGCTCCAGCAGCGCCGGGACGACGTCGGCTTGGAGGTGGTCCTTGAAGAACTCGTCCTGAAAATCCAGTCAGCATCTTCATTCAACATGCTTGATCGGGATGGGAGTTACTTACGCTCAGGTAAAAGTGCGTCCTCGTCCCCTTCAGAAGAACCCCCTCCTTCCATTCCCCAGGCATAACCTTCTGCACGTCCATCTCGTACACCGGCGCCTTGACCTCGTCCGCATGCTGCACGATAACAGGCAGCATGATAGCGACCTTGGTCCCGCTCTCGGCCAGCTTGGCGATCTTCTTCAGCGTTCCCTCAAGGCTACCTATGCAGTCGACGACGTACGGCACCCTCGGCTTTCCATTCTTGGCCGCACCGACGTACTGCAGGATCTTGTCCACGACATCCTCGCTCGTGTAGTCGAAGCACACCTTCGCGCCCAGCTCCTTCAGGTAATCATGGTGCTTCTCCCTCGCCACACCAATGACGTTCTCGAACCCCCAGTGCTTGAGGACCTGAAGCGTGTAATTCCCAACACTACCCGCCGCGCCCCAGACAACAATCGGCGTGTCCCTCTCCTTGTTCTCCCCCATCTCGGGCACAGGCCACGGCAGCTCCAGCCCAAAGTCCGCAGTGATAACGTTAAACGCCGTGATCAAATTGCACGGCACGGACACGGCCTCCTCGAAGCTGACGTTCGCCGGCAGCTTGGAGACCATGTAGCTGTCCGTCGTCAGGTACGTCTGGTGGCACTTCTCCTCCTTGTTGCGGAAGGTGAAGCCGAAGACCTTGTCGCCTTTGTGAAGGGGCTGGTTGCGCTGCGGCTGGTCCGGACCGAGCTGCACGACGGTGCCGCCGTAGGAGCCGCCCATCACGGCCGGGTGGGAGACGAGCAGGCCGCCGTCTGCTTGGTGCAGGTCGAGCGGGGTGGAGGATGTCCAGAGGACGTGGATTAGGACTTGGCCTGGACCTGGGGCGACGGTGGGCACCTCGAGGGTCTCTAGAGGAGCGCGAGGGGCCGGAGTTACCACTGCCGGATGAGTTGGGGGTATGTTGGGGGCGAGTGTGGTTGCCATCGCGACGGTGAGGAGTATGTGTTTGGTGAAGAAGTGATGTTGTTCAGGTTCAGTGTTAGTAGGCTTCGTGGTGGGATATCAGGCATTCAGGTTTGTGCAAGTGTGGGGTGGTGTGCCTTAAGGCATAAGTCCGTTGATGACTGTAGGTTTTTAGCTAATGAGCACCACGAAGAGATGTGCTTGGCCCTATATACGTTTGAAGATGAGGTAGTTACGACTGTCCACATGCTTCCTATTCCAGGTTTCGTAGGAACGCTTTCTAAGCAGGTGCTCTCTCACAGTGATGCAGCCGTTGGACCCCACGATCTTGTGGTCCCTTCCACAGGCGGTTCAGGTGGTGTTTGGTGGAAAACTCTCGAAGGATCGGCGCTATAACTGTTGGCCACAGTGCTACCGCCGCCAAGGAAAGCTTGACCACGGCGCAGATCACCCCCCTATATTACTAATGAACAGGTGATTTGTAACGCTTCTTTGTTTGCTCAACGACGGGGCCGTTACCCAATAGCCTGCGGGCAGCTGTCCATCGTCCCCGAGATGTCGTTTGTGTCTACCACAGTATTGTTTGTTGTGATGCGTGGCAACTTGCCGCCATCGCCAGTCGACTGCGTCACTGTCGGAGTTCTAGGTCCGATACAGATATGTCCCAGCAACATCAAAGCCGGAAATTCGAAGCCATCACACCAGCGTCGGTTGGTCAGTTGAACTTCGTGCTCCTCTTGTCGGTGAACACAGTGTCCCCAAAGATGCCATACTCTGGGCGCTTGTTCCCACTCTGTACGTCATAGTGGTATGTTGGAGGGTAGCCGACTTCCTTGAGAGACTTCTTGATTCTTGGTCGCAAGGAACGTCTTGGTTTCTTCTCGCTCTCTGGCTGAGGCTCGGACGGCTTGGAGTACGAGTATATTGTTGACTCTGAATACGTGGAGGGAGCTTTCGATGCCGATGCCGATGCCGATGACGGTGATGGCTGTTGGGATGGCATATTTGGGGTTGATATTTGTCCTGGCCAAAATGTGTCGAGTGATGATAATTAAGTGCACTTGATAGAGTGTAGGGTAGGCAGTCAAAACGTGCAGGAAGAGTCGAAGAGTCCTGGCTCGGCGAGACTGGCGAAAGGTTGGACTTATACTCCGAGCGAAGGATTCTGAAAGACACTGGGACTTTCCAGACGCAGCATCTTGACAGTAATATGGTGTGCTGCACGGGCAAGGGTGCATAATCCTGGAGCCTGAGCCTCAACACCATCTCTTCCGGTACCAGAGACACTGCGTCAGGCGCATCCAAGTGCTTGACGCTTCGCCGGCAGTTTTAGAAGTCTATCACTGGGAGTTGCGACAGCTGTGCCGTTTTATCGCATGGCTCAATGGAACACTCATTCTCTTTGTAGCTGCATGCCACGGCATAAATTGAAGTCGATCTGCAGTTGGGCTGGTACTCCTGGCAGCAAGCACACTGTCTTTTCACGTTTTACACACTGCACCCACGTCACAGCGAGCATATGCAAGTAAAGGCACGGAAGTTTGCATGGAAGACGGAGAACGGTTGATGTGTCGCAGCGGCAACGACGGATATAAGGCCTGCCCGATCCGTCTCGCCGGGACTTACATGTTTCAAGTCTTGCCGTATCAAGCTCGCCGGAAATAGAATAGAGACCAACAATTGTCGCACAAACGACGATGACATCGCTGTTGCCCTCCTTGACATGTTCTCAGAGTCCAGGAAGCAGAGGGAGTTTGGTGAACGAAAGCCTCGATAAAGATGTATGTACATGAAGGATAACCCGGCGAGACCTGGAAAGGTGAACCACCTAGCCCTTCTTCGAGCGCAAGAGATAATGGCTATGTACAGGGAATGCCCTTAGACACACTGCGAGTAATAAGGCGGCGAAACAGCACTGCAAGTGCTCCCCGAAGCACAGCTAGTGCATCCCGTATACCCGTTCCCACCACACTGTGCGTACTTTTGAACCGAGCAAGAACCGCCACCAGACGGAGCCGTAGTCGCCGGGCCGCCTCCTGCAGCCGTCGTCTTAGTCGGCACACTAGACGCCGTGCCGACAGGTCCAGACCCAACCTTACACGTCGACTCGCACCCAGAGCACGCGGAACCAGCCACCTTCGTCGAGCCGCCGGCGTACACTGCCGGTCCAGGGGCGACGTATGTGCTCATGGCGGAGTGGATGTTGACGAGGATACCCGGGTCGCTGGCCTTGTAAGCGCCGGGGAAGGACACGGTGGCGGGTGCGGCGGATCCGGAGCCCGTGACGGTGAGCTGGAAGCAGGTCATGTAGAGCTGCGCGCCGCCCGACGAGCCGGCGGTGTGCAGGGCGATGACCTCGGCGCGGAGGAGGTAGTCGCCTGGTGCGAGGTCGGACGGGATCTTGACGTTCATCTTGCCGCAGCAGGCGTTCAGGTCCTTGACGCCCCAGTAGTCGTCGTCGCCGGAACCGCCGCCGGATTTCTTGGCCCAGGTGTCTTGGAAGACCTTGAACCAGCCTGCCGAGCCGTCGGCTGTGGATGCGTCCGAGACTTTCGACATGTAAACCAGGACTGGTCCGTAGTGGGCACCGCCGATGGCTTCGCTTCCGCATGAGCGATCGCCGGGTTGCTATGGTGGCATGGTATGTTAGCAATCTTTCCACTTTGTTTCTTTCCGCTGTCTTGGACACCACATACCTGGTGCATCTCAACAGTCACAGTACTTCCAGCAGCAACAGCACACTTCTTGCCGACGGGTGACGTGCCTGCGTTGCAGCGCACATCGTTCGACGCAACATTGGTAACCGGGCTGTTGCTCAGGGGAAGTCGAGCACATTGCGATCCGTATAAGCGGATGATGTTAGCTTTCATCGCCACATCGTGGTGAAGATTGCGAGCGACTTATCATATCAACACCGTCCACCCATAGATCCTGGAAGATGGCGTGGGCGCTGACATGGCTAGCCCAGAGGGTTGCCAGTGCGGCAACGTAGTCTGTCCTCATGGTGTTGTGGTTGAAAGCTTCCGGGTTAAGACCGAGATGCTGCTAGTCCGATGAATAACTGTGCAGTGTCGAGGAGTACAGCTTGGGCGGCGGGCATCGGGCAAGATGCTTTATACGTTCAGCCATGGCAACATAGCTGCCAATGTGGGCTCTCCAGATCGAGTCCAGCCCCCGAGAAGGACCGATCTGATGATACTGTCCCATCGTCCCTCCAGTTCTTCTGGGTCCAAGTCGGATACCTGCGCCCGTGAGCCAGCCTCTACTACCAGTGAAGTTGCACCTTCAGGCTGGCGACCATGGCTAGACCTGACGCTCCCCGCAAGATCACACCCCAGGATGTCGGGGAGGCTTCCATGTGCGGGCGGCCAAGGAGAAGTTCGATTGGTGGACGCTGTACAGGCTAATATATCGAACTGGAAACGGAATATAGCTGCCGCCCGCCAACGATCCTAAAACCTGGTTAACGGTAGATGACTTCCCGCGAATACCTAAATGAGGCATCACAACACTGCACCGGGCCGCGATGCGAGGTGTTTGCTTGGGCGGGTGACGTAAATGAAGGGGCATCCGTCCAGCGCATGGATTCTTCGCGGTTCTCCCCAACTGTATGTGTGAATTGTGGAGGACAGCCAGGATCAAGTTGGACTTCGGATTCCCGGAATAGCACAGCGTCGCCGTCAATAGAAAAGGAGGAAAGGAGAAGGGCTCAGAAAACCAGGTTTCCCATTCCGTCGCTTAGGCTTCGCTTAAATACCTATGCTTGGGGTGAGTGGAAAGACAAAACAACTCAGAGTCGGTAGGACGATCACTCCAAACTAGCAATAGCCTCCTTAATTGCCAACGCCGACTTCCGCAGCTTCTCTTTCTCCTCCGCATTCAACAGCAGCGGAACCTCCTGGTGGGCACCGTCCCGATTGACCTTGCACGGCATGCTCAGCGCAATGTCCTCCACGCCCTCATACTCGCCCACACGCGAAACAGTCATGATGGCATCGCCATCCGTGACAATAGCCTCGACGAGCTTCACCAGCACCGAGGCGACGCCGTAGTTCGTCTTGCCTTTGCGCTGGATGATCTCATACGCGGCTTCCTTCGTCCTCCTCGCGCAAGCGTCCATGGCGTCCTGGTCGTACTTGACGCCGGCTTGGGCGCAGTAGTCGGTCAAACGCATGCCACTGATGGTAGCAAGCGACCACACGGGCAGCTGGGAGTCGCCGTGCTCGCCGATGATGAGAGCGTGGATGTTCTTGGGGTGAATGCGGTAGTAGGACCCCAGCTCGTGGCGGAAGCGGTTGCTGTCCAGGAATGTGCCGGTGCCGATGACCTTCTCGACGGGGAAGCCGGAGAGACGCTGGGCCGAACGGGTGAGCACGTCGACGGGGTTTGTTGCGATGACCAGCACCGTGTCGGGAGCGTTTTTGGCAATGGGCGGGACGATAGACTCGAACAGCGAGTGGTTCGTCTTCAGGAGGTCGATCCGCGTCTGGCCCGGCTTCTGGTTGACTCCGGCTGTGATGATGACGGCTGCTGCCCCTTTGCAATCCTCGTAGCCACCGACACGAACCCTGGCTTGGGCGAAGTGCGCGGCATGGTTGAGGTCTCTAACTTCGCCTTCAGCCCTGGCTACGTCAATGTCGATCAAGATGATTTCTGCGGCCAAATCGCTCATCAACAAGGCGTAGGCGGTGGTAGTGCCAACGGAGCCAGCTCCGACGATGGCGACTTTGATGGACTAGCGACTGGAATTAGCGATCTCAGCGCTGTATTGATCCCACGCTGTGGTGAGTGAGGGGAAGACTGACTCGGGCATGTCCCGCTCTTGGTTGCCCGTGGTGCGTCATGTTTTTGCGTCGTTCACCCGATGTCAACGTGATATATGACCCTAGTGACCGGATAGTTCTCCTGTTCAGTTCGCCGGTGATATGGGTTTGGATATTTCGGATTTCTTTCCTCAATGTTCAGCTTTCGCAGAATCATATGTTGTCCCTCCAAAGCTTATTTCTTGCCTGTGCGCCGCCAAGTCAAAGTGGCGTCACTGGTGAGACAAGCACTGCAGTGAGACGTTCGTCTACGAACCCTAACCCTTCTCTTCCTAGATTCACCAAGGTGATCCCTCTTACGCCCCCTATTCCTCCTCCCTGGCCATCAGTGCTTACCGCTGCCAAACGGGCTGTCCAGGCCTCCAGTCCTTCTGCCGATGCACCACAAGCACATCCTGAGTCAACAACTGCTGCTGCCGCATGCTCCCGTACAGCGCGAAGCCAGTCGTCTGGAAAGCGTCCAAGAGCTTCAGCAGCACCAAGTGGGTTCGAACTCCTTGGTCGGACATGGCACTCCACGGTTGCCCGTTCAACTTGATCTCCATGAAGCCGTCCTTCGCACAATCTCTCTCCGAACTGGATTTCTGGACCTGCGAACCGAGCCACCGCAGTAGGGAAGCTCTCAGGTCATCTGGTGGCGCGGGCATGATCTTGAGCCGGTCGAATTTCTCAAATGCGACAACGAGCCAGTCGCACGGCGGCGGGGGTGGCATCTGATGCCTGAATATGAGCGTGTCTATTCATCGCCATCAGTATCCCGCATTTGCCCTAGGTCAACACTGGGGTAACTCACCGCCATAATACGTATGTTGAAACGCCGCTATCGACGTGTGAAGCACCCAACCGCGGTTGTACAGGTGCTCAAGAATCCCACCGAGCAGCACTCGGCCGTCCGCAGGCCCGCATTGCACCGCCGCCCACGGTAATCCACCGATCTTCACATCCCATCCGCCGGGCGTGGCCATCTGCTTGCTATCCTGTATGCCCTTCGGCCATACCGCTTGGATGCGCGCTGTTACTGTCTCTACTTCGGACCTGGGGAAGTCGACGAAATGTAGCCGGTCTTGGTTGAACCTGGTCATGCAGGCGAATGTTGTTCGAAAGCCTCCGGCCTGCGACGAGGAGGATGACGTAGCGCCTGAAGCGACAGCTTCGTCGAAGGACGGGAGTTCTGCATCATCGTGCATCTTGGATGTATGTTCAGGACAACAGCGACAGTTGATACGGGAAACAATGCAGATAAGTAACAATGTTGTTTGGCGGTAGCAAGTATGAGGCCAGACACGACGTTGGAGGTTGATACGAGCTAACGGTTAATCAATTCCCTGTCTTGTTGCTAGTGGTTGTGGCTTGGCTCTCGGATCCTTCAAGCTCTGACATCACTGAAGCCCTGTTTTGGGAGCCGAGATGCCTGTTTCAGCGCGTATTTCACTGCGCTGAGGAGCTGATCCCCCGTTGGTGCCAATGCCAACCGTGTGGACAATTATATTGCACATGCAATGCACTCGCCGCTTGGTTCATCACTAACATAACCAATGAGATTATTCTTTTCCTCACCCTAACTTCTCCAAGCACAAATGGTGTTGCACTGTCCGGACCCAACCTTCATACCGTCGATATCGGCGTCGGAGCAGTTACCGAAACAGTTGTCGACACTGTCGTCGCGGCACAGCTATAAGATACGCGCGTGGTTGGAACCGTCGCAGTAACTGTTACCGTCCCAACAGTATAACTCGTCCGACGCACAGATGCCGAAGTGGGAATTACCCCTGTAACAGACGAGGTTGGAGGCAAGCTCAAGGATGCACTGCTCGTGCTAGACGTTGATTCTGTCTGGCGCTTCAACTTGCTGACCGGGATCGTAGGCGGGATACTTTGTCTGGTGCTTGTCACAGGAGGTCGGCCGGGGATACCAGCGGGACACTCGAGGACGCTGATGACCGTTGTCGTCGACGGCCAAGCAGTTCTTGTCACGACATTCGTAACCGTCGTGTCGTATGTCAAAGGGCTGCAGGTGTAGCGCTGGATCGTCGCCGCTGCAGTTGCATTCAGGGTGGTGATGCTGTACGTGGTCCTGGTCAGATGCACCGTCGACACGCGAACAGAGCCTCCTGTTGCAGGCGCACTTGTCGCAGGTGCGCTAGTCGTTGAGTTGGTGATCTGCCGCTTCGCCATGCCTGGCACCAAGCCCGTCGTCGGCACCGGTACCGAAATGGTAGGGAGCGGTACACTTGGGAGCGTGGTCGGCAAGCCACCCAGACCACCGAGTCCGCCGAGGCCAAAGGGACAGTTGATCGTGGAGGTGGCAGTGACTGTACTCAGATACCGGGTCAGAGTATATGGTATGGTTGTCGTGGCGTCAGTCGTGAGCAGGTACGCGAGAGTGAAGGCGCACTGGTAGCTCGTTCGGCTGTACGGAGTGGTCTGCACAGCGGTGCTAACCACCGTCACTGTCCTTGTCCGAGTGACCCTTCGGCTACTTGTCGGAATTGGGGCGGTCGAACTCGGTGGCGTGGGTAGGATGGGTGTTGTTGTCGGACTTGGTAACGTGGGCAAGATGGTCGTCGCTGTCAAAGTTGGGGACTCGCTGCCTTGACGCTTGGCAACTTCAAAGCCAGAGTCGACCGTGGGTACGGCTCCGAACGGCGGGCTTGCTGCTACTTGGCCGGCAGTGAAGACCGTTCTCGTGCAGTTCAAGTTCTGAGTAACAACCACCGAGCTGGACCAGACTGATCTGGTGCTAGTCCGAGTAACGGTTACGGTGGTTGGGCCCAGCGGAATGGGTACGGACGTCACAGTGATAGTAGCTGTCACTGTCACGGTTGGTGACGTGGAGGGATCATCGCGAATAACATGGCCGGCGGTGACATGAGTCAAACCGAAAAGCAGAGACAAAGCTCTGATGGCGAGAGAGCCCAAGTTCTGCGTCTTCATGGTGACCAAGTTTGAGAGCTATGGAATGGTAGCCAGGCCTCGGTCGGTTTCGATGCTCACAGACTACAAACTCTCGTTTTCCATGCTGACGCCCTATATACGTCCTCAACCGGCTCTAAATTTCGATCGTGTAGGTCAATATAGCGGGAAGATGTTACAGGGTGAGTTCGAAACATATATCGTCGTTCATGGACCTGTGCCTGCACTCTCCGCCATGTCGGCAGATCAAGCGAGACCAGGATCGAATAGCGTAAAGCTTGATTGCACTTCCGACCGAATCAGAGCACATATCCCGGGGAAACAAGAAGACAACCGCGGTCGTTATTGGCAGAAGGAAGCTCAAGACATACTTTTACTGAACGCTGCATCGAGTGCCGAGTGTCGAAGCGCAGGGGTAAATCGACCACACATATTAAGATGACGAATGCTTTCTACCCGCCCGAGAAAGGTCAGTGAATGGGGCCACCGGGACTTAGATTGAGACTTGGGGAAGATGCTCCGGCTAATCAACATCGTATTGTCCGACACACTTCTCCGCAACATTGCCTGAAGCTGCCGCCTTCTTTCAACCGTAGCACTCAGGACGCCGCATCAGGAGAACAAAACCGTCGCCCCCTTGGCATGCGACTCCCTCGCCAGCTCGATGATCTTGATCCCATTCCTTGCCGTGGCTGGGTCGACCTCTACCTTTGCGTTGCCGCGGATTGCTTGTGCAACGTTCTCGTAGTACCCCCGGTACCAGCCCGGCAAGCTGGGATACTTACCGACGTACAACTTGGAGTTACTGTCGAGTTTCTGGATATTGGCATCGAATTTTGTTGTTGTGGTCAAGGTTCCCCAGATACTTTCATCTTCATGGCCGTAGTGATCGGCCGTTGCGGCTTGTCCTGGCGCCGCAATGGCTTTCATTTCTTGGGGATCGGTGCCGAACTGTTGCAAGCGTCAGTCTGAGTATCCCCTCCCGTGTGTCTGGCGAGCCAATGTCTTACCTTGACATATGAACCTTTACTGCCACGAACAAAGTACTTGAACTGGTCCTTCAGGGGCGTGATAACGCCCGTCTTGATGGTGACCAGCAAATTGCTTTGGGCCCCCGTATACTGCAGGATGATGGTAAAGGTATCATCAACGTCGCTCTCGACACCGCGGTTACTACGGAGGAAGGCCGTCACCGAATGTGGCTTCCCAAATAGCACCAGTGCCTGGTCTATGGTGTGGGAGCCTTGCAGGGTCGTTAACACTTCTCGATCAGCTCACACTGAAAGTTTAGCAACATACCGATGCCGAATAGCATGCCTTGACCGGCGGAGTATTCTTTATGCGTCCAACCAGAAATCCAGCTTGGGGATGGGATGTCATAATGGAGCTCGGCTTCTTTGATGTCGCCGATGGCCTTCTGCTCTACGAGATGACGCAGTGTTCTGAAGTCACTATCCTGTCTCCTGTCTGCAACATCTGTTTAGCATTGACTAGAGTGAATGCCGTACGGATTGACGCCAAACCTACTCTGGAAGACAGTGAGAATCTTGCCCTTGGACTTTGCCAATGCAATCAGCCTGTCTGCTGTTTCGCTGGTGTTTGTGAATGGTTTCTCGCAGACAACTGGCCGCATGTTAATATGGACAACGTCATGGAGGGACTTGGACGCGGAGTGCTATACCATGTTTCCCAGCGTTCAGGCTTCGCTCGACGAACTCCTCGTGGTTGGGAGTGGCGACAATAACGAGGTCGATCTGCGCATCAGAGAAGAAGTCGTCTGGTGTCCGGTAGTGTTTTGCCTCGGGGAAGTCTACAGTGCAGTGACCCCATCCCGATGCCGTTGACCCCTTGGCTGGGGCTTCCGCTCGCTGCAAGAACGCGTAGACCCGGAGGTCAGGGTTCGGGAGGATAAATGGCAGATGGAAGCACTTGGTAGCGAAACCGTAGCCAATGATGCCGACCTTGATGGGTGCCATGTTTGACGGGAGAATGCTATGCTATGTCTCAATATTGACTACCAAGAACGTTCAGAACACAATCTGCAAACCGGACGCCCTTTTGAAGCTCCCGGAGACGGTTAAGATGCAATTCATCATGCCGGCTAAATTGCACGCTTCTCCTCAATTGTCGTTGACTAATAGAGTGTATGATTGCTTGGTGGATGAGGGGGACATCCGCCTGTAGGGTAGGTTGCCAAGCGTTCCCAGGTTATTGCCGGTCTCCACCAAAACTGGCCTTACGTCAGCACGGGATAGTCTCCGCCTGCTCCACGATGACGTGACCCTCAGGAACTCGCGGCTCTCCAACATCCTGGACATCCAGGATCGACAACCAAATAAGCATAACATCACCCCCTAGACACTTATCACACCATGACCGAAGACATCAACGCGGGTGCCCTCAAGGACTCCCTGGCCAAAGCCGGGCTGGTCCCCGGGCCGGCCGAGCAGCTGTTGGGGGGCGACTTCAAGCCGACGGTGAACCTCGAGATATCATATGCCGGCAAGCCTGTTGAGCAGGGCACAGACTTCAGCGCTACCGAGGCCAACGTCGCCCCAGCCATTGCATTCGCACCCGAGGTATGTTCTGTTGTTGTGCTCTATCCGAATTGTATCCTGGGGACAACAGCTACTGACGGTACATAGGGCCACGATGTCGGTTCACGGGCATCATACACAGTGATCCTGGTCGACTGCGACATCTCAGCATCTGGCGAGGGCTTCTTCAGGCACTGGGTTCTCCCGGGCCTGACGCCTCTGAGCTCGAGCAGCGAGCACATCGTGGCGCAGACGAAGTGGGCTCTCACGCCTTACCTAGGGCCGGCACCTGAAGAAGGGTGAGTCTTGGAAAACAGGTCGTTGCTGACCCAGGTGAGGGGGTCATTGCCTCAGTTGGCTGACTGATGATCATTGTATAGTTCCAAGCCTCACAGGTACCTGTTCCTGCTCTATCGCGAGCCCAAGAACCTGGACATGAGCAAGGATGACCTGGACGGGGACGAGGTGGACCAGCGTCGCCGGTTCAAGCCTTCGGGATTCGCCGAGAAGCACGGATTGACCTTGGTGGGCGTGAACTGGATGACTTGCAGTGCAGACGAAGTTCAGGTTGAAGAGGCATAGCCGAGACCCGGGTTGAGTGCTGTGTAGGCGAAGAGCTGGTCAGGCACTGTGGGATAGGATGTCGATGCATCTGTGGTGGGGATGTTGAAGAAGGCAGACGGTCTGTGCAAACCATTGCAGGAGGGATGGGGCTACGATGATATTTGAAAGCCAACCTAGAAGACTCCATGGTTTGCATGTTTCTGGACGCTGCTCGCCACGAGTACTCAGTCTATTAAGGGAGTGGAAATTGGTGACTTGAAGCAAGGAGAGGATCAAAGTATGGCTGTGTACGGTCGGAGCTACCACCAATTGAGCCTTCTATCAAATTGTCTTTGGGGTCCAGCCAGACCCTGCTAATTGAAAAGCGACAGGTTGCGCCCAGTGGCCGTCAACTTACCTTTGACGGTAAGTTGAGGCGGAAGTGCTACAATCCAAGACACGCAAGAACAATACTAAGCACAAGCCACGATCACCACCTGCGAGGAGAACAATGCTAAACTTCGATTACTGTACCTGCGCAAACAACCAGCTCAAGACAAACATTTGAGCTCAAAGATCTGATGACCTCCTAAGTACAACTCGACTGATTGCAAATCAGCGCTTCCTAAAACTCCAGCAGGTCACAGTCCTCAATTTAGACTCAGCGCTGCCGACCATCGCGATACCTCACCTTCAAGTTGAACCGCACCGAACCCGAAGATGGACTCATTCAACGTGACAGCACTCCATCAGTGCCAGGAGTACCTGCTTCGGTGGACGGAGTGCATGTCCATGTCCATGCAAGGCACTTACCTCTTTACCGCGACAGTCGTGGCTCTCCTTGCGGCGACGATCTTCCTCTGGAAGCTCATCTCAGGCCCATCCCACGACCCCAGGGAGCCACCACTGATCAAGCCAACCATCCCAATCTTCGGCCATCTTCTCGGCATGGTTACACAGCGAATGTCATACTTCAGCGCCATCTACGAGCGTCACAAGGTGCCCATCGCGACTCTCCCGTTTCCGGGGAAAGCCAACATCTACGTCATATTCTCCGCGCATATGCAGCAGATTGCCATGCGCTCCAGCTCCATGGTCGCGAATGAGAGGACTGTCGAGCTGATACCGCGGCTGTTTGGTGTGAGGAAGAAGACGCTGCTTGCTTGGCTTGGGAGAGATGGTGTGCATGAGGATATGACGCCTTCTATGGTCAAGTTATTCGGGTCGACGCTCACGGGAGATTCGTTGAGCGACATGACGCTGAAGTCACTTGCTGAGATCGGCGACATACTGAATGGCATTGAAGAGAAGGGCTTGCATATCGACAACCTGTTCATGTGGTTGCGCTACCACATCAGCCATGCTGTTTCCGTGGCGATGTTTGGCAAAAGGCATAACCCCTACGGGAACAATAAGGAGGTTATAGATGGCCAGTGGTGGGCACACTCCTCGGCCTTCAACAAAATACACTGCGTTGCTAACCCATTGAGGTAGGGACTTCGAAGCCGACCTCGGTCCTCTCGTACTCGGCTTCTTACCATCCATCATCGCCAGGAGAGGATACCTGGGCCGCGCAAAGGTCCACGACGCCCTGAGACCATACTACGAGGGCAACCACGACCAGGAAGACGAGGCGAGTGACCTCGTCAAAGCTCGTGGACAGCTTTTCAGGAAGTGGGACACTCCCGTGGACCAGCTATCCAAGAACGAGACCTCCATCATGTTGGCCGCCACCACGAACACTGTCCCGACCATGTTCTGGTATATAGCCCACGTGTGGACGACGCCTGCCCTGGTCGAGGAACTCCGTGCCGAGGTCGCTCCGACCATCCCGTGTCTTCTTGGACCTGATGGCATCCGACAGACACCACCGCCCGGGACGAAGGAGATCACGATCAACTTCACGAAGTTCGATCCGAACTGTCCCCTGCTAGCCAGTTGCTACCGCGAAGTCATCCGACTGGCGAGTCAGATCCTCACCTTCCGCAAGGTTGAGACAGATATGGTCATCAAGGACTTGGACGGGACATCGTACTTGCTCAAGGCGGGCAACGACGTGATAATACCTGCCAAGGTGGTGCATAGAAACCCCGACACTTGGGGAGAGGACGCCGAAGGCTTCAATCCCCGCCGCTTCCTGCCGGACCACAGTGGCAACAGGGAGATTGATAAGCTGAGGAAGATCTCGTTTGTACCCTTCGGCGGCGGCAAGCACTACTGTCCCGGCCGCAACTTTGCTTTCTCCGAGAACCTCTCCGTCATGGCCGCGCTGGTACTCGGGTTCGAGGTCGAAGGGCTGGACAAGGACAACTTGCGGATGGAGGACTCGAAGATGGGACAGGCTGCGAAGCCAATAGCTGGCCATGAGGGGGGCCCGTGTGTGATCAGGAGGAGGAAGGGCTGGGAGCACGTCGAATGGAAGTTCGCCAGGTAGTCAAGAGTATCGTGCCCCCATTCATGGCCCATGCGAAGACTTGGAGGCAACGGGCTGACGTGGCCCGGAAAGAACAGTCTGGGAACGGTGTAGCTGTTGATATGCTGGCGTTAGGTCTTCAGCATCAATGTTACTCTCCGTCACAAGTGGCGTTCCCTCTCGCTTCGGTCTCTGTCCCGCGTGAGGCCAAATGACAAGTCAGGCATATCGGTCAAGCAGTGGCGAGGACTCGATTATCACTCGCCCAGATCGTTATGTGTCCCGCTATGCAAGCGGTCATCAAACCCTCTGATCACGAGCGGTATGCGACAGAGACGCAAGGTCCAAGGATCTTTCCTCAAGGTGTACCAGGGGGAGAGTAAGGGGCCATCACAGACAACTACTCCACGGCATACCCGAGTGCAGGTCCAGTCCATTTAAACGACCGAGAGGCAAAGAGCCCGTCAGTCGGGCCGTCAGAAGCCGATCCATAGTGTTTGGGAAGCCGAGGGTAGCATCAGACATACCGATGAGCAGCAGTATCCACGATTGGCGGGTTGAGACTAGCGACCCTCGGTCAGGAAAGTCGTCCAAGTGCTTCTAGAAGAACACCACAGCCGCCCGATCGATGATCTGAGACCGGTGCCGGCGTATTCCAACACGAATCGCCCTCGACCTGTTATCTTCTGCTGTTTGAGGCATTTTGGAAACTGTTCCAGGACATAATGGAGGGCAGACTGAGGTGCCCGCGCTTATTTCGACTGCTTTTCTGGCTCTCAATGTGTAATGGTGTCCAGTCTGGTTTCGATACCGGCCCCCTCAAGCCTCCAGCAAACTGTTGGACAAAGAAATGTGGCTGGCTGCAAGGCGTGTTGCAGGGAGCCCCCCAACTCATGACAATAGACAAATCGCATGACAGGAGGGAATCTTCCCGCAATTGCTGAATCGCCTGCACAACCGAATGACACGCCAAGCAATGCAC
The DNA here is from genome assembly GCA_009194965.1 of Coniochaeta sp. 2T2.1. Taxonomy (NCBI): domain Eukaryota; kingdom Fungi; phylum Ascomycota; class Sordariomycetes; order Coniochaetales; family Coniochaetaceae; genus Coniochaeta; species Coniochaeta sp. 2T2.1. Next base: position 3,858,662 of record VSMA01000003.1, read on the forward strand.
GAGGTGAGGCAGAGAGCAAGTGTACGTACGTAGAGGTTGCGCGTGGACTGGTGTCGAAACTGTCGGTATACCATTCCATGCGCTGGCTATCCTTTGTCCTCCGTCACCCCATATCCTCCCCAAACCAGTTGCACCGTACGGATGCCCACAATGCAGAGAATATTGGTAGGACCGGTCAAGTCTCGCAGTTGGTCCTTGGCGGTGATTAAGGAGTGTCGTCCTGGGCCAATTTCCCCGTTCAAATCTGATGCCGTCGGTGAGCAAAGAGGCGAGCGTGCAGCGAGTCAGCAATGGATGTACTTCGTAGGTGGAAAGGATTCGAGAAGAAGTAGGTTTTTGATGGAGGGATTTCGGCAGCCCCGACTGGCTGACGATGCGGTGAAGGAGGGCTCGGAGTAAACGGAATTTGTTGGAGGTCGCGATATGTGCGTAGTCATGCGCTATTAGCTAAGTACCCAGTTGGAAATCCTGTCTCTTATTTGCACTTGACATCATACCTGGTAGTGAGGCTTACAGACTCTGAGCTTCTCGTTGTCCTGGAATGATTAGTTCTCGGCGTCGAAAAGTAGTCCCCTTGATGATGGAGACATGTCTTGGGCCGGAGGGCAGACGTGCCAGGACTCAGCCGTTAGACATAACTATGTCATACGCATCTGACAGCGGCTAACACAAACGCTTGACAACTCCGATGCACGGATTACACTGAGCCTGCCTAATTCCGAAGTGGACTCTTCGAAGATACGGGTGATGGAGAAGATCAAGACGCCGCCGTTGAGCCTTTAATGCCCATATATACCAAGGCGATAACGATCGAACCGTTGATGATATTCCTAGCTTCCAGAAGACAGCATTCCCCGGTTGAGTTATCACAAGCAATCCTTATTCCACTAGCTCCTCGATTGTCGCGGGGAAAATCACCGCTAGTGATTTGAGTCGTCCCATCGCTTGAAACTCTCTGGCGCTGGCGCGGTTCTACTATCTGGCTGCATGCCGCTATCTCCTCTCCGTCACAGCAACCAATCACCAATTGCATAGCCCCCTGTGCTAGCGTAGCACACGGGTCACCATCCTACCCCAGCTGCTCCCCCAAGCAGATCCCCCAGCACCAACAAAGCCCCCACCGGCCCCAGCTGTCAAGGCGCATCGGGTTGGATTGTTCCCCAACTTTGACCCCTTCGGTCTGGACTTCGGATTCTCCAAGTTTAATGCAACCCCAGAGCATCGCATCGACAAGACGAACTGACTGTTGCTGCGATAAGACAAAGGAACACTGCGAACCTGCTTGGTGGCTGCCCGAACCAGCACCGTCTGAGCCGGAGAACCAACCAAGACATTCACCTCTCCAGGTCGAACCATCGCCCGCTGTATGAGTCCACAGCTCTGCCCAGCCTTTCTGCCCAGCGGTGTTGTAGTGTAGGGGTTGGATATATTCCCAGGAATTGTGTTGACCGATCCATGGCGACCACGAGACCAATACAAGCTTCATCTAGTCCGGAGAAGGCTCCGCGACAGGTAAAGAGCAAGCACAAATCGAGGTCTGGTTGTCAGGCGTGCAAACTCAGGCGTGTAAGTCGGCTGTCCCGTTCGGCATTTCACTTACATAAACATGGAGATCCTCCCAGACTAACCGCCGGTGGTTGCGACAACAGCTGAAATGCGACGAAACGAAGCCATCGTGCCGCAACTGTCAGAAGAAGGGGCATGAATGTCCAGGCTACACATTGCGACTGCAATGGTCGACCAAATACGAGCGGCCGCGACAACCGGCCAGGGCAGAGCCCACCAATTTCGATGAGCTCGTCTCCGCAGTCACGCAGTCCATCGTCCCAGGCGGCCAAGGGCCGGCACCAGTTCTCGAGCCCGCACGGTCTGTCAAGTCGGCCAGATCGTCCTCGTCAAGCGAGTCGCCTGCGCCCGCCGACACAAGCAGCTGTATATCGATACCGTCACCACCGGGTCAGATCAAGCCAAGCCGGAGTCCCCAGGTGATATCCAGATCCATCACATCTGCGCCAGCCATCCCAAGCCCATTCCCGTCCGCCCAGCTCGATCCTTTGTCACTGAGCTTCCCATGCGATGGGAATCAACAGAACTATTCCAGTCCTTTCGACCTGAATAGCGGAAATGGTTTCCTGGACTTCGACTCTAACAGCATGTTGGCCCCTACGTCGATGTCGGCTGAAAGACTATGGAACAACTCTCGAAATAACTCTCCAGTACCTGGAGGCCTCGATGGCCTCGTAGCGCTTGCGACGTCCGGAGACGTAGACGAGCCGGAAACATCGATCAGCCCGACCTCGATGAATGGCACATCGCTGAACAGCAGAGTATCCAGTACTGGCATCCTGAGCAACCGGTCAGTAGCCCGGCTGGGGCACATCGTACCGCCGGTGCCCCAGGTGTCTCGACCGGTAGTCGACATACCATCCTTCCTCATCCAACACTGGTTCAAGTCGGTGTGCGGATCCTGGTCGGCGTTCGATAGCCAGACCAACCCCTACCGACAACTGAGTGCATCCCTTTGGCACTCTTCCGAGGCCGTCTTCTACGCTCTACAAAGCATGGCCGCAGCGTCTCTTGTCGAGCATCTGCCGCATCTGAAGGAGGTCTCGCGCTCGGCGCCACGACTGGCCGCGCAGGCCATCGCATTCGAACTGCAGAGCTTCAGAGTCACCTCCAAGGGACCCGTCAACTTCCCCGGTGGACTTGTCCTATCCCTATTCTGCATGAGTTCGTCGATTTGCTGGACTGACTCCCGACAGTTTGGGCTGCAGTACCTCAAGCCCGGCCGGGCGGTCCTCAACTGTCTCAATAAAGTCGCCCAGTACCTGAGCCCAACCGACCGAGAGCTGTTAAACTTCTTCAACGGTTGCCTCATCTATGAAGAGATGTTGCGCAGCATCGTCAGCAATGACGACAGTGACATGGAGAACCTGGCAAACTGGCATGTCTCGTCCGCGCAGCCAATATCCGTCGTTCCGCATGCCTGGACCGGAGTGTCCCCCGATCTACTTCGACTGTTTGGGAAGACGATGTTCCTATGTCGGCGGTCGAGGAATAGGTGGAGGCAACCCGACAACGTCGCCGATAAGATGCTTAACGAGACGGCCGACTACCAGGAGGCTGCGATCATCGAAGAAGTCCTCCTCGCCATAGAGCTGCCCCAACTACCGCTGGTCGAAGACGCCACCGAAGAAGCAGCCCTGAAACGGCACATACATGACGCAGCTGAAGCATACCGCCTCTCGTCTCTCCTCCAGCTGTACCAGACCTTCCCCAGCCTTATCGCCAGGCGACTTCCCGGACAAGTCGACGCGAACGGCTTCGTGCCATACAGCGGCTGGCTATCCCCGCTCGCGCTTCACATCACGAACATCCTCCGTTCCATACCGCCGTCCTCAAGCATGCGCTGCCTCCAGCCTCTGATATGTCTGTGCGCCGGCACAGGTCTGAGATACGACAACGTCGATCCCCTTATGCGAACTCCGAGTAATCCGTTCATGACTTCCACCGCGCAGTCATCCTCGGGACTCGGGTTCGACAACTTAGGCACAACGTCGACCGGTTACGGGTTGTCCGGGCTGTCAGGTCTGTCGTCTAGTGTCATCGGCGAGAATGATCTAGAAATTGCTAGTGCCCGCCGATTCCTAATGGAGAGGCTCAGTCGACTGGAGCAGAACCTCCCACCGAAGCCGATCCAGGTCGAGAAGGAGCTGCTCAAGTCAATATGGGCCACGTACGATGCTGAAACAGACGGCACATGCACGACGCATTGGTTGGATGTGATGGTCAACAATGAGTTGGAAAGTGTCTTTGGATGAACTGTCTGTCGCACTCTTCTTCTCGTAACTGGCGGAAAAAAAGTGCCCTCCTTTTTGCCCTCTTCTTATGCTGGTAGGTGTTTCTGGAACACGATGGTATGCAAAAGGGCCTTTTCCTTGGCGGATTTAGACGGAATGGAAATTGGACAATCCCAGTACTCTTTCGGTTATATACTCGCCAACCAACACCTCGACAAGCAATGACGCCGGCTCATATCTCGATGCTGCCCGTTTCCACCGGCACATAATCGACTTCGTCAGGATACGAGCAGTCGAAGAGGGATTCTTCAGTCTGGTGCATGTCCAGTCCAGCGGCAATGTGTCTGCACCGGACTGTTAGTAATCAACGAGCTTTGGGATTTCGGTGAAGGAACTCACTTGTCGATATCCAACACTTCGAACCCCGGGACGCAGTCGATCAGAGCGATAATGACGAACGACCCGACGAACGACCAGAGAAAACCGATCACGACTTCGACCAGCTGTATCCAAAGTTGTTTGATGTTGCCGTCAAATACGACGCCGCCATCGATCTCCACACCACCATACTCAGCTACCTCTTTGCGCGCGAACAGACCGGTGCAGATGGTGGCAGCAATGCCGCCCACACAATGCGTGGCAAACGTATCGCCGTTGTCAACCCACCTCCATCGTCGAGCGAAGTCGGTGAACTTGATCCTCAGTGCTTGGCGACAGAGCACAGCCCCAAAGATACCGAAGAAAAAAGCGGTCGGCATATCAATGAACCCCGCCGCGGGCGTGATCATAACCAGGCCCGCGATGGCGCCCATGAACGTCGAGTCGAGCGACCACCGACCCGTCTCGACGAAGGTCATTGTCGCCCAAGTCAGGGCGCCGGTCGAGGCGCAGAGGTTCGTGACGCACAGCGCCATGACGGACTGGAAGCTCAGGCTGAGCGTGGTGCCGGCGTCGAAGGCCAGCCAGGACCCCCAGATTATGATCAGGGCGAGCAGTTGGCTGAAGGAGTTGCCGGGTCGGTGCATGCGGATGTGTGACGGGGTTCGGGAAGCGGATCGTTTGGAGCGGAAGATTGGGTAAGAAAGGTAGATGCTGAGAGCGCTGGCCGTTGCTCCGGAGCAGACGTGGACCGGAGTTCCTATGTTGGCGGAAGCGCAATGGTTAGTTGTTGTTATGCTGTCAGTTCTTAGGCTTGGATACCCAATGCGATCTGGTGATTTATTGCGCTTCATGATTGGTTCCGACACTTACCTCCAGCGAAGTCAAGCACACCGAGGTTCTCGCCGAGCCACCCTCCTCCCCACACCATATGTGCCAGGGGACAGTAGATGAACGTGCCCCAGAGGAATATGAAGGGAATCACAGGCAGTAGTCGACCTCTCTCACAGATCCCTCCGACGGCAATGGCGCATACGGTGGCCTCAAAGACGAGCTGAAAATCGCTGAACAGGATGGCTGGGATTGTGCCAACCGGCTCGGAGAGTACACCCCAGTGGAAGATGTGATCCAGACTGCCGAACATGAACCCGCCTTCGCCGTACGCCAGCGTGTAACCAAGGATAAACCACTGCACGGTACATGTTGCTATCGTCAGGACAGCGGGCATGGCGGAAGTCAGGGCATTGCGCTTCCACGAGTAGCCGCTATAGGCGATGCCAACCTGTTCACAGCCAGAGACACTCGTAGGTTAGCCAACGTTAGATCACTTAGATAGTAGGCTCGGAGAGATGGCTGGGTCCCTTGTGGACGTACCGTTGGCACGATTGTCCAACATATGGTGGTGCAAAAGATGATAAAGAGGGTATCAATCTTGTCGCACTCCTCCCATGCCTTCAGAACCGGAGAGACCATTGTCAAAAGAATAGCGGGTGGTAGGTATTGCGACGAGATAAGATGGACTGTCGGTGGTAACCTTGGAAGGATGCTGTGCTGTCTCGCTGCTGCCTGCTGAGGCTATCGAGATAATGTAGGTCTCCCACCATGACTAGATGTCAACACTCCGCCCGTGTAAGTCGTGTAAATGGGCACGGACCGACACGGGATTGTGGGCAGCTCTGGAGCTCTGAACCCCATCCTTGCCTCCCAATCACTGGCATCAGCTCCAACTCAATGCGGTCCTTCTTTCCTCATCGGTGCAGCTTTCGATGTTGCGGGTTCAGACCATGCAAGTAACCGCAGGAGGAGACGCACGCGATTGGACGCGCGCCCGAACCGGAGATAAGATAAGAGCTGTGCTTTCCTTTGAACCCTTGGACATTTGGAGACTGTTGTCGATCGTCACTGCCGCGGCTGTGAGGGACTTGTGGATGGGGTTGAAGTTCAGGGAAGGAGCAACCCAAGCCAGCAAAAGTTACCAGCGCGGAAGGAAGTCGCGACCTGCAGGCGGGGGTTGATAGCGATCATAGCGTGCCTTCCCGCCCGCAGATTCGAGCTTAGCGCGCTAACGGCGGGTTGTGATTGGTCTGGGTTGCATTCCCTCAATGAGCTTAGCTGACTTATCACCAGGGGCAGCGTGTTATCAGTTATCGCCACTTCCTGCTGTTACCTCATCTCCAATCCTCGCATCTCGATCATTCACACTCACAATGAATCCCCGTTCCAACGAACAACCCTTGCGTGGCGCTCGGATTTGGGGATGCGGGATGGCCCTCGTTGCAGTCGCTGTTGGTGCTTCGTGCAACAGCTGGCGAGACACACACCGGGGTGGAACCGGAGCAGGTCTGAGCTAGAACCCGGCATCGTGGCTGGTCAGATCTTTATTATCACCCCTAATTCACCACACCCTTTAATTCACCACACCCTCTTCTCTCTCTCGCAGCTGCATTATGACTTGTCGAGATTAGCGTGATTCACTGGCTGCTTTATCTGATCTGATCTTCCTTATTCACATATATCTTCCCGAGAGCAAACAATCTCTACGGTTTGGAGAGATGTCTCCTCACATCTGAGACCGTCTACATCTCACAGGGCACTCCCCCAGTATCTCTTTGTTCCCCTTTCCCGATCAAGGTGTGTTGTTGACCTGCGGCACCACCGACAATGCCGTCGTACGAGAAGGAGAAGGACGCAACCGGCGCCGGTCCGCCGTCTCCCAGTGGCGTCGAGGCGGGCCACGACGCCGTGCACGATGAAGCCGAAGGGTTGACCATCCTGGGCTACAGGCCTGAACTGAAGCGTAACAGGAGCATGTTTACTCTCCTCTTCCAGTCTCTGGCCATTGCTGCGGTACATTGCCTCCCATCAGACATTGCAGAGTTGGCTTACTAAGGCATTCTCACCAGATACCGTACGGCTTCGGCGGTCCTCTCATCAGCTCCATCTATGGCGGAGGTGAGATCTTGTGCTTTCGTTCGGCAGTCTCGGACATTTCTGACATCCACCAGGCCAACTACCCATGTTCCTCGGCTGGATCATCGTTCTGATTGTAGACGAATGCGTAGCCCTGTCACTCGCCGAGCTGGCATCGCGATATCCAACCTCAGCAGGACCCTACTACTGGTCCTTCCAACTGGCCAACCCCAAATACCGCACAGTGCTGTCGTTCATCACCGGCTGGACATGGCTGATCGGCAACTGGACCATTACACTGTCGGTCAACTTCGGCTTCGCCTCCCTCATCGCTGCTTGCGTTGCCCTGTACAAGCCGGACATCGTCTTTGAGGGCTGGCAGCTCCTCTTGATCTTCTATGGTCTCTGTATCCTGACGTTCTTCATCGCAGCGTTTGGCAACAAGTTCCTGCCCAGCGTCGACACGCTGTGTGCTGTCTTTACTCTGCTTGCCATCTTTATCACTCTGATATGCCTCTCCGTCAAGGCCAGTGTGGGGAGGAACTCACCGGCGGATACTCTGGTAAGTGTCGGCATGGACTCGGACTTGTTCGGAGACCAGGCGCTGACAGCCTGCGCAATAGGGCTACTACGATGACTCTCTCTCCGGATGGGGAGGGTTCTCCTTCTTCATCGGCCTGCTGCCGTCGGCATATACGTATGTTGTTCCACCCCTGTCCACCTCTCCGTACCATGCTCATAATCTCTTAGGTTCTCCGCCATCGGTATGATATCCGCAATGGCCGAAGAATGCGAATCACCGACAGTCAAGCTCCCCAAGGCCATCTCCCTATGCGTCCCGGTGGGCGGTATCGCAGGCCTGTTCTTCATCATTCCTATCTGCGCAACCATGCCGGCCCTCTCAGAAATATTGACGGCCCCAGTTGGACAGGCCCTACCGTACATCTTCGGCGCAGTGATGGGGACTCCCGGTGGGGGCCTGGCACTAACCTTCCTCGTGCTGATCATCACGCTTTTCTGCTCCATCTCCATCACGGTTGCCGCATCACGATGCACCTGGGCGTTTGCGCGCGATAAGGCCATTCCCCTTTCGCGAGTCTGGTCCAAGGTCGACGAACGCCACGACACACCTATCTGGGCTCTGGTCCTTACCACTGTCGTCCAGATGCTCCTCGGTCTGATCAACCTCGGTTCCTCGTCTGCATTCCTGGCATTCGTCTCCGTTGGAGTCATGGCTCTTGCGGTCACCTATGCGATTCCGGTGGTGATCTCGATGGTCCACGGGCGAAGAGAGGTCAACGACGCTGCTTTCCACATGCCCAAGTTGATAGGCTGGACATGCAACATAATTGCCGTTGTTTGGATCGCGTTTGAAGTCGTCCTCTTCTCGATGCCGACGGTGTTACCCGTCACGGAGGTCAGCATGAACTATGCCATCGTGGTGTTTGTGGGTATCATGGCTCTGAGCGGTATCTGGTATGCTGTTCATGCGCAAAAAGGTCAGTTCTTGCGCTCCCCTTACGTCTGATGACCGTACAAATGCTGACCTCCTACTCTCACCAGTCTACCGTGGTCCTCCCGAGTCTGATGGCCTACACCTGTAGTCCAGAGTGTGTGATATTTCTAGTGTTTCTATCGAGCGAGCTCTTTACTCTACATGACACCAATGACAACATGATTCGTTCGCACCATCACTTCTGGCAACGTACCGAATGACAGTGTGATCTTCTATTGTGCGCAACTCTCATACCGAGCACAGGACGCGCCTGTCCAGTATCATTCGAGACACGACAACCAGAATCGTCCCCACCGCCAGACTGGCACCGGTGAACATCGATAATGGAAGATAGCCATAGCGAGTCAGGATGGCACCGCCAACAGGTGAGCCGATAAGTGTACTAGATGAAGAGATGTCAGCATACCCGTTCGCGTCTCCTGTTGCCATTCAACTTACGTCACTGCAAGACACCCCATGAGCAACCCCATCGCAGTGCCCTGCATCTGGCGACTGGCGATCTTCCCCACACACGCCCCTTGCAAGGACAAGATAGCCTGTAGGAAACCGTTAGCATCTGCAAACGCCTTCGCAGATCAAGAAGTGCCTTACCCCCGACGTGAAGCCGTACACAATGGCAACCACAGCTATGCCAGCCAGGCTCTTGGCAGCCGTCCAGCTAAATGCAACAATCGTCGACGCAAACATGGCAAGGACGATGATGTTGTAGTGGCCCCATAGATCAGCCAGATGGCCTGGGAGCACTCGGCCCAACAAGGAAGCACCGTTCAGCGCCGAGATGAGGTAGAAGGACGTCTCGGGCGACACGCCCTTCTCTGTTGCGTAGGAGGAGATGTAGAAGAAGGGGATGAAGAGGCCTATGTATGCTATGGCGAGGCCGGCTGACAGGAATATGAAGACCTTGTTCTTCAACAAGGCCCATATGTCTGAATCTGGTTTCTTCTCCTGAGCTGGAGCACCGTCGTCCAGGCTGCTATTGGGGCTGTCTTCCGCGATCGTTATGTCGGAGGAGTCGGATGGCCTTGCCTGCGGTTTCGGACGAGGCGGTTCGACAATGGTAACGCACGCGATTGCTAGCAGGGGCAGCATGGTGAAGGCCACGATGCGTATCGTCCACCCGAAGCCGACGTCGCTGTGGTTGAGCAGACGCTCTAACATGATGGGCCAGATCACACCTCCCAAGCTCGAGCCACCAACAACGATGCCTAGAGCTAGTCCCCGATGATTAGGGAGAGCCCGACTGATGACGCCGATTGGGGGCCAGGTGATGAAGGCCGTGCTGATGCCGAGCAACACGGCTTGGGCGAGGAACAGCTGGTAGTATTGCGTGCATAGGGATGTCAAGAATATCGAAACGAGTTGACCAAGACTGCCGCCGACGAGAAGCCACTGGGGGATCAACGTTAGCATACATAATATGACATGGTATCGATGATACACATCAGAGGTAGACTCACTGTTGGCCCAACTCGATCAACAAGAATGCCTGCTAGGGGTGCGAGGGCATAGAGAAAGAAGATGCAAACAGAGCCGATCCAAGAGATATCTGAGTCCGACTTGTCTTTGAGCATGTTGGTTTTGTAGTACTGTTGGAACACTCCAAAGGCATTGAGGAACCCGACAGTGCAGAAGAATGCCAATGTTGCTCCCACCACAGCGAGGCCGGCTCGGACATTCTTGGCCCTTTGGCTACACGAGATGATGTTAGTGACTCGTGGGCAAGAACTCGAGAAATGACTGCGAAATACCTTGTTCCAGTGGACTTCATGATGAACTAGGCGGCTTCCACATCAAGGTTGCTGCGTTAGAGGATATGCTGCTGCCGTCACAGTTGCCGTTGTCTGGATCGACTGCCATCTTCTGAGGCGGACTTGGAAGCTTTTAAATAACATTGTACTCCCAATATCAGTGCCCCCTCAAGTGAGGGTATGCAGTGTCACGCCAAGTACGCAAAATGGCGTATCTAACAAAAAAGTCATTCGACATAACCTGGGAGGCAAGGAGAGATGGCGTCCGAAGAGAACGGAGCTTCCACGGAGGATATGTAGTACCCGTCTAGTGTTAGTGCATTAACAATTGCTACTGTGCTCCGCCCTATCTCACGATGATTGATGATTGTCTCAGCTTCTCCCACTAACACCATGCCGGATCTCCTTTAGTGACATGGCGCCCACGTCGCTGACCTGATCAACGACACCATCCTCCGCGGACCATCGCTCGGATCCTCCGGTTTCAACCTCTTCGACGACTTCGAAGCTCCAATCCCACAACTCGCACAGTCTGCAGTGGGCATAGTGTTTATGGATGTTTGAGCTTGATAATGAAGCGCAAACTATCACCCGAGGGAGCGACAGATGCATTGGCTCGCGGTCCGGACACCAATACTGGCCGCTCTCGGCGACAACCGCAGATCTCTTGCGACCTTTGCCGTCACAAGAAGCTCAAATGCGACAGAGGACGGCCTTGCTCTAATTGTGTTGCCCGTGGAAAGGAATGCCAGGGCGGGCCGGTTTTCGCTTCTGTCTCCGGAGTTGCTGACTCGGCCCAGATCCTTGAAAGGCTTCGCCGCCTCGAGGAAGCTGTCTTTGAGACTAAAGATGGAGTCCATCAGGAGATCCAGGATACCGAAGCTCGCACGCTGGAGAGGAAAGACACCACGCCGCCGCATCCCCTTCCTACACCCTCTACGGACCTAGATTACCCTTCAGTTGGTGACGATGGAGTAAGTCAGCCGTCAAGTTGCCTGCGCCTACGCATAGGGACATTAAGCCCGGATAAGATGCATCCAGAGTCAATCGCAAAGCAAATTGTCTGTTCAAATCACTAATCTCTCCTAGCCGTCCGATGCGCGTGAGAGCTACACATTCCGGGTCGCCGAACCTATGGACCCTTCCATCACCAAACCTCCCTGTCCGTCGGAAGCGTCTCTGTGTGTATTGCTCCCAGCAAAGCAAGATACCCTTGCCATGTTCGACTACTTTCTTAGAACCTCACACTGCAACCCTCGGGCTATTCATGTGCCATACACTCGATCTGCCGTCTCGGACTTCTACTCCCGGGCCTTTGGCGCCCGCAGCCGGGCTCGACAATCCCCCGATGCAGCCGTAGCAGCGTTCATCTTCAGCTTTTGTGCCACCGCCGCATTCTTCTGGGACAAGAGAGGTTTCCCGTCGTACCAGATGTTCAGTTCCGTCGACCAAGCCGTGCGCCAGTCAAACGTGTGGCTCAATGCGGCTTGGGATCTCCTTGACCAGTCACGGCGGGTGCCCGGATCAGGGTCCCTCCATGAAGTGCAGGCCTACTTGGTCTTGTCTGACCTCCTGTACAACATGGAAGGGTGCTCGACACGCTTCCGGTATTTACATAACCGCGCCCTCACGGTCGCGCGCGAGATCCAGTTGCACTTGATTGACGTCGCCACTGGAACGGGCCCGGTTGATGATGACCCCCTGACGGAGGTTAAGCGTCGGTTGTGGTGGCACATTGCCTCGACAGACTGGCTCCTCAGTACTATGGGCGGCCCTCTTGACCGGACATACCAGGTTCACAGGCGACACATGATTGTCAACTACCCTCGAAATGTCAACCTTGATGATTTGTCTACCACGTTTCCCGCCAGCACCATCACTGACATGACGTACTTCCTGCTGCGCACGAGGCTGGCCGAAGTCTGTCGGAAAGTCGCCGATGCCCTTCCACTTGGCTCTCCGGAGATCGATTCCCTCCCTTATTACCAGGTTTTGGCTATCAGCCAGTTATTTGAAGATGCGTGGACAGCGATGCCTCCAGTCTTTGCACTCGACACTCCACTACCCCCCGACACACCGCCATCGGCTATGACGGACCGACAAATTGTCACCCTAGCCTTTCACGCTCGAAGAGCCCGAATATTCCGCCCATTTCTACTTCCGGAGCAGGCCAGACCGGGAAGGAACCTCGATCCGCGGTGCGCACGATTTCGGTCCTTATGTCTTCAATCCGCTCGCTCCGTACTAAGGATAGCCTCTGCGCTGCTCCTGAAGTCCATCGAGGAGAGCGAAGCCAGCCCATGGCCGTTGCCGCTAATGCACCGTAGTGGCTGTGTCATCAGCCACCTGTTTATGGCTTGCGTGGTCCTTGCGACGGACACAAAGTTGATACACCCCAGTGGTGACGACGTCTTTAACTGGGAAGTTGAAGCAATTCGGATTGAGTTGTCCGATGCGCGGCGGGTTCTGGAGAGAGTGGCCGAGAAATCCAACATGGCATCGAGCTTGGTCAGTAAACTGATTGGAGTCTTGAAGAGACATTCTGGCCATACTGTGGTGACCAGTTCGACGAAAAAGCAGCCTGAGGAGCCCCCGTACCCGGGAGAAATGACCACTCCTTCTGGTACAGATAGCACGACTACGCAAGGCACCCTCTCTGTCAACTCTGCGACCGCCCCCTACATTGAAGCCTCAGCGGCCGGTTGGGCAGAGAAGCAGCCCTTGGGTCGTGAGCTAGCGCATCCTGTCAACGGCCAAGAAGTCAACTTGACGGAGTTCGGCTGGAATTCAACCAGCAACACGGAGTACTACGGCACTTCGGCGCTAGACGGTATTGAATGGTCAGCTTTGATGGGCAATGGGTTCACAGACGCAGACTCGTGGGGTCAACTGTTCGCCGATTTGGACACTGCTTTCCCGGCCTCCATGTAACCGACGTGCCAATGCACCAGTTCGCAACACAGCTGTTCCACCTCAATCACCCACGGAAATCGAATGTCAAAGCCTGCCGAATCCGTCGGCGAAGCACCCATGGGCCGTGAGACTTGCACACAAGAGGTGGGACGACTGGATCATGTAGAGAACACACCGGATGCACGACATTGTCATTGCTATCTCAACCTCAAAATGCTACTTCATTTTGCCGAAACATACGCAAACTTGGTGGCGATCCGAATATCGCACTACGGTGTTCACTCTGCGTCTTTCTCGGCCTCAGCCTGAGCCTTCGCAGCGGCAGCAGCCCGACGGCGCCCCCCGAAGCCCGGCCACCCGCCAAAGCCGCCGCCGCCGCCGAGCTGCGAGATCGGGCCCGTGGGGTTCATCACACCTCCGTTCGGAGTCCAGAACGCGGCCGGATTGACTTTCAGGTTATTCTGCGTGTTGACGCCGAACCTGATCCATGCAAACACGCCATCGGCAAGGGTGTTGCCGACAAGGGCATACCTCACAATGGGGTCGTCGCCGTTGGCGCCCTGCATGAAGAGCATGTCGGCTGTGTTCTTCGTCACGGCCATCTTGTTGGTGTTATAGGGGGTGACCTTGTCGACGTTGGTGAGCAGACTCTGGTCAAAGTATATCTGGCCGACATGAGCGGCGCGGCCTCCGGTGATGGTGTTGTTGGCTTGCTTGGTGGCTCCGAGGTACACAATGGCGTGGATATGGGTGGCTCGACCAGAGTAGTGGCCGGGGAGAAGACTGTCGAATGTCGCGACTCCGTGGCTGTCAGTCGGCTGTATTCCTCTCAGGGTGGTACCCTTCAAGATAGACGCGTCCTTAGGATCACCCATGCCGGGATAGCCCTGGACACCAACGTACATGCCCTGGTTCCGTTAGCAGACGCTCCACACATCATCTAGGTTGCTCTCAGCTACTCACAGTGGCATTGCTGCTCCAGATGTCAACGAAAGCATCCGGAACGACCTTGCAAGTCTTATAGTCGACCACTTGGATGGCCAGCGTCAGCTTGATACCGGCTTCGCCTTCCGTGATGTCTTTCCTGACTTCCTCCCCTTTCACATATAGAGGACCTTGGTCGACGGCAGGCTGAATTTGATGTTAGCTGGTGCTCGCTTACAACAAGAAATGCGCACATACCATGAGGATACAGGCGCCGGCGTCAGAGAACAGGCTGGCCGGGTCGGTCGTCTTCGTGACGGTCTTATTGCTGTGGTGATCAATCTTCGAGACGGAGATGTAGTCACGCTGGTGGATCTTGGGACTGTGTAGCACCCATCTTGTCAGCTTACTGCTACCTCGGAGGCTCTCATAACTATGCCACGGGGGGGACCTGAGTCGTACCTCTTCTCATCCTCCAATCCCATGGCTCTACGGAGCCGTACCAGCTCCTCTCCATGGATCTCTACGGTCCGCTTGACAAACTCTGGTTGCGAGAATGCTTTGTCGCAGTGGCCTAGGGAGCGGACCTCGGGCGCATGCTGGTAGATCTTCTCATGTCCAGGGTGAGCCCAACCCAGGGATGTGGTCAATACCAGGGCCGTCAATGAAGCCTTGAGAGTCATCGTAAGCGTATGTTTCTCGTGTTGCCTGAAGATGTTTTGCGTGCAGAGGCGACCAGTCACAAGAAGCGTCGGAGCTGTGGGTGAACTTTGGCCTTCTGTACCTGCCTTCTATATGTCTTGTCCCCCGTTGATCACATCACCGCTCCTTATTGCCCCATCGAATCATTTTGGTATGGAGCCCGCTAAACGTTGCTGGCATACCCAGTTACGTGTTCTTGCGTGCTGTCACCGTCGTATCCAGTCTGCTGGATTGGAGCCGGTTAAACCTCAGTGGCGTCGGCACTTGGCATTCTCTCCAGACGAAACATTAACCCTTTTTTCCCATATTGGGGGGATTCTCAGAAGCATTAGAGCAGTGTCATCTGAGGTCTTATAATAGTTGGTGAAGTATAGCATTTGACCTGGGGTCACCGACGGTGTTGATCGCTCATTGGGTGCCACAAACATGTATAGTAGACCAACGTAACGCGGAAAGCGTCTCGTTCTCGGGCTGACCAGTGATATCGACGGCAAAATAAGCAGCCTTCATCTCGGGAATGCACCCCGGGCTTGGCAACGGAGCAGATCCAAGTTTGTTTGGTGTCTTTTGTTTCCAAATGGGGCAGTCCCAACTTTGCGTTTGTAGATGTTGGTGATCCTCAGGCTCGGGAGTTCTTGACGGGCATTCTCTGTGACACGAGCACATACTCCTCGCTTACAGGCAAATCGAAACACATGCGAGGCTGCTTCCAAGGCAGGGAAGAACCAGGAAAACATGGCTCCCCAGATATCCAGGGCGTCTTGGCATGTCTGTTGTCGGTGGCGGGCGGGGGGTTGGTATGAGGATTTACTTATTGCCTGTTGTCGCCGTAGGTCAGGTCACCAGGCACTGGGTAAGTGCTTGATATAAAAGTCCTGCGGATGACGCGTCCAGTGCCAACGCCACAGTGCACCCAGATAGACGCACTAAAAGAAGTCCGCCATTGCTGTGCTGCGCGACCCTGGAGTGAAGTTTGGCATCCCGCCTCCTCCTGCAATTGTCATCCGGCACGCCCCTATTTGCAGGGAGCACTATTCTCCGAGCAAGTTCTCTTTCCTCTAGAGTCCCGGCCAGTCCCAGACAGTGCGGTCTTTCAGACGACTCGTGACTTCCACCTCGTCACCGATAGACGCCTTGAAACCGTCGTCGGCAAGAAAGGCGTATCGCCCGAAGATGGGAGACCATTTGCTTCCTTTGTCGAGACGCCTGTCCTTCATGAGCTTCTTGAGTACCGTTCCCGCCTCTCCAGCGGCAGGACGGCCAGTGTCGTAGTCGACATTGAGAGAAGTACAGCGCAAGCAGTTGCCCGTCAATAGCAGGCGATGCTCCCCTTCAACAGTCAGCTCCGCCCAGAAGTCCTCAGCCCACTCCTCCTCCCCGTCGACGACAACATTGGGCCTGAACTTGTGCATCTCGACGCCGTGTCCGCCCGACACGCGGTCACGGACGTTGCGGAGCGATGCCTCTGTCGTGACCATCAAGGGCGCAACGTCTGTGAAGGTCAGCCAAGTGTCGTCTTGCTTTTTGGCTCCTGTTAGGTACGAGGTGACTCCAGAAAGCCAGCCGCCCTGTTGTTTCTGTACCGGGCGCGGTGGTAGCGTGGAGCCGAGGACAGGCCTTTTGCCGTCACCGATGTAGACAAAGACCACTTTGTATCCGAAGCAGGCGCTGAACCAGCTGTCCGAGGGATCGCCCATTCGATAGACAAGCGCTGAACTGCCGTGGAGGCTGACCTCTACGGTCTGAAGTTCCTCGATAACGGGGTGTAATGGCACAGTCAAGGGCGACTGCGGGACTTCATCGACAGGCCGCGGTGACGCCTCGGGACGCAGAAATCGCACGACGATGGAATCATTTTCCACAATCTCTTGCTCAAAAAGTGCACATTCAGGAACTTCTGACAGCTGCATCTTCTTCAAATCCCCATTGTCAAGCAGCTTGAAGAGCATGAAGCGTCGGTCGTGTTTTATCCCTTGCGGGCCAACGTCGGCAGACTGGAGTTCAATACCCCGCAGGGCCTTGATCGGGTACACGTATAGCTGTATCGCGTCAGGGGGGTCCTTCTGTGGTGCTTGGATACACGGTAGACTTACTCTTGTAATCTGCATCCTGATGTCTGAATCCACGATATAATTTGCTGGGGTAGGCTGAGACGCGCCGATGTTGAGAGTCATCTAAGATCTGGTGGTGATGAATAACAGGCCCGCATTGCCCGGTCGTGCCATCGAAATGCGGGAGTCGCAAAAATAAGTGTTGGCTTGGCGCCGGGAAAGATGCAAGGCCTTGGCCGCTGACTAACGCTGCCATCTGTCGAGCTACCCTACAACCGTGCTGAGTCTACCCTGCACTACATTAAGGTATCTATCACTTACGGCTTTACGATAGCGTGAGGTTGAGCCTCTAGTTCTTATCTTCTATCATCCACTCGCAAAACTGTGTTTCCTAAGTCGAACAAGGGACGGCATTCCCGTCAATTCACCCGATTCAGCGGATTGCAACAGGTCCGCCCATATGTGAACACGCCTCTGGACCCCTTTAGTATCCTCTAAAGCAAACAACGATATTATCTTAGTTTCTTCAGTCCCATTGCCTAACCAGCCACATAGTCTTGCCTAATGCTGAAACGGTTAACATCCCTCAAGACTATCCAAAACTGAACACCGTCTCTATGTGTGGAACTGTGTCGTAGAACTAAGAAGTCTCCGTCGACAGATCAGCGGCGCATCCATTGCCATATCACCGCAGCACCGAGAAGGTGAAGGAAGACGACGAGAATTAAATCGAAGATGAGAGCAGTCCAGAGATAAAAGGCGGCTGACTGTTTCCTGCGCCCAAACAAGTTGTCGTCCCTTCGGTTAATGGCACACTCGACATCTGACTTGGTGGTCGCCACAAGGTCTCCGTCGGCGATGGTCCCGTAAATTCGTGTGGTCTTGTTGGGTTCCTCATTACTCGGCGGAACAGTTGGTACGTTGCCATTGCGGAGTCGAAATCGTGGCGGCGTGGGACAGTCGTGGGTGCCAATGCCGTTGAGTGATGCCATTGTAAGGGCTCGCGGAATGTCGTCGCGGAGACCACAATGGCACTTGAACCAGGGAATAACAGGCCTAATTAGAAAAATGGTAGAGTTCCCGTTGTGCAATGGTGCCTATGGAAAACAATAGAATAGCCAGGCAGCTGAGATTAGAATCTCTTTGCGCGATTGAGAGACCAAGGTGTTGCTACGACAAGATCAGCTCAGGGAGCAATACGCTCGCCGAGCTCGCCGAGCTCGCCTTATATGTCAGTCATTAAGTCGTTTGACAATGCTAGAGTCAGTCTTGAAGTCTAAAGAACGCAGTTTCTTGACCCTCACAGCTGCCACTCCAAGGAACAAAGGCACATGTGAAGACAACGTGCCATAAATGAGTGGTAGCTAACGTATGTTATTCCACGTTAATGTAGACGCCTTGCATCGGCCCACCTCACGTGACACGCACCGGCACTAAGCACCCCGCGCACACCCGGTGCACACCCAACGCACACCCTGCACACCTGTGGAGTCGCTTCGCCATGCGCAAGGTGCGAATTGCTTCAACTCCAACCGAGGCGGCAGAAAAGGGCCACCAGACGAAGGTCGTCAGAAACAGCGACCGGGGTCTCCAAAAAAAGAAATTGAGAGCGTGATGGCATTGACCGTGCGCGCTGGGTTTCTCTCTCACTTCTTACAAAGATGGATTCAACTCACACAAGGATGAAATCTGCCTTGTCTTGACATAGAAATAGGTGTGGCTCCCCCAACCATGCGGTTTACCTTTCCGTGTCTCTGTCACTTATCGTTTCCTCAAGCGTTGTTTCCTCGAAGCGTTGTTTCCTCGAAGCGTTGTAGAATATGCCGGCTCAGAATGATGGAAGCTCACCATTCGAGAAGCACGCTGGGTACGCGACTCGAGTGCTGCAAAGAGCTTTCAACAGCGGCCGACTTGTTGACAAAGAAACACTCGATCCTCACAAAGTCCGCAAGCGCCTAAAGCCAAAAAGCAGAGACGCATACTCTCGAGTCTACGCGGTGTGGCTTGAGTGAGTATATCTATTCTGTTCAAGCATAACGATGGTAACTAATGCGCTGCAAGATATGAAAAACGGTTTCCCGGCAGCGACCCACGCGATATGCAAACCATGAAGCACTTTGCCACGGTCCTTGCACTTGGCATGAAGGCGAAGCTAGATAAAAAGGCGGATTTGCCCAGCACTTTCAGCGTACGAGGTGTCATGCGCAGGTTCTACAATCAATGGGAGCGTGAACATCATATCACTATCGAAGATGATGTTAAACTGTCGATGGCTCCTGTAGGTAGTCATTCATCGTGAGGGCACGAGGTTAATATCTTGCTAACTCATTGAAAGTACATTGAGGGCTGTCTGGCTGAGGAACTCAGTCTACCGAACTCGACGAAGGATAAAGCATACTTGACCATACCAATCTATGTGAAGCTTTACGAGCATCTGTGGGATCAAGACAGTCACGAATACAAGCATGAAGGTAGCCGGGTGGATGCGTCAACGTTGCTGAACGTTCACTGCTACAGCTCTGCAAGGCTACAGGAGGTGTGTGGGACGAGGTATAAGGTAAGTCTTCAGACGGTAAGGAAGGACAGAGACGGGTGCTGATCCCATAACAGGACCTTGTATGCCTTGTTGGATGGAAGGATGGTGAACCGGACATCAAGCTGGATTTCAAGAGAGAGATCTGCAAAGGGTTGGATTATAAGAAGTAAGTCTTTCCCGCCCTTTGCCTTTTAAGAGTGTCATTCATCGTCATCTAGACCAGAGCATCCCTTTGCAGAGAGATTTCAGGATGGCAAACTACCACCGTTGTTTTCGCAGCCAATGCTGTGGTGGCTCGTCAACTTGCTCTCATCTGGGGCGTTCAAAGATTACAAGACCATCGACGAAATCTTCTCCGTCACGCCGCCGGACGGGGACCCATTCTGGATGCTGGAGTGGGACGACACAGCGCTGAATAAGCCTGCCTTCCCACAATGGACAGTGGACATGGGAGAGGCCAAAAACGCCAAGGCCTGGGGAAACGATGTTTCCGCTTGGGCGAAGCGTGCTGGCTATATATCCGGGCTGGCTATACATGCTGTACGCCGTGAAATCCTTATCAAGGTCAACGGTAAGAAACGATCTCCGTGCTAAGGAACGAGTAAAGCTGACCGATACGTTCCAGATAGCGGAGCTTCCATTGGGCAGGTGTTGAAATTCGCGTCACAGAAGAGCTCCAGAGTTCTTGGGAACCATTATCTTCACGACCTGACCACAGTTGACGGCGCGTCGTGCTACCTGGGAATGAAGCCTCGGACCGACCTTACGGAGGACTTCCGCACCGCGAAAATGAGACGAAATCCAGATATCGGACAGTCGCTCCCGTCTAGCATGCGAGACGAATTACAACAACGGGACGAGTACGTCCTCATCACAAAGGAGATTGAGAAGCTCAAGCATCAGATCAAGAACACTGTTGACGAAGACGAACTTTGCAAACTGAATGCTGCTCGGACAACGGCGTACAGACACCGTAGCGTTCTCGAGAAAGAGGAGCTGAAGAAGTACTGGGAGAACGCAAAGCGAGTACATCCCGCTCAACGCGGGCAACAACGCCAAGGCGATGGACAACATGGCAAGAAAGATGAAACCGAGTTTGACCGGATCCGTCATATGATGCCCGAACGCGATCGCCTTTCACGGACACTATTCCTGAGAGTATCGATACGGAGCCTGGAAGGTAGATCCGCCATGCAGGATCTTATCAACTTGCGTACCCAAGACAGCCAAGTTGCCTACCAAGAGGTGCTAAGGCCTAACAAAGGCTGCTGTCCGGTTGGCTCTTGCGGCCGGCAAATGAAAGAGTACGTTAACAGCCCCTTTAACCCGGCCGGTGGACTACCTTTCCTGCTGACACAGTACCTCTCCCTCTTCCTAGTATCCTTATCGCCAAGAGATGGGACCATGTATTCCGCTGTCAGCAAAAAGAGCTGATGAAGGAACATAGCTACGCTAAGTTCTGTTTCATCCCGACCTGCAGCACTTGGATCACCAGCGAGACGGCATGGCATGCTCATTGTCAGGACCACATCGACAAGAATGATCTGCCTTTCAAATGTGATCCCGTCAAGTTCCGCCGTGCTGTGGCTTGCGCCGGATACTGTCCCTTCCACCTGGGCGACAGAAAAGCAACAGCAGCGGAGAGAATGCAGTCATTTCCTGATCGATCAGCATGGCAGCGACACATCTCCTGCTGCAGTTCTCGGTACTTCAAAAGACAGAAGCCTGGGACTTTTATTCCGTGTCCTTTATCTTGCCAAGAGAAATTTCCGTCACAAAAGGACCTTTGGCACCATCTCGAAGACGTACACAACACTCCGGAGCCGCCAGCTGGTAAGAAGCGCAAGTCCTGTGCGGAAGATATACAGGATGAGAACCAAGTCCAGGTACATCCTATCAAGAGGAGACGGGAACCAAGCTTCGTGGATGAGCGAAACGAGTCTGGCAGCACCAAATTCATCCACATCTCAGCATTAGACCTTGATGCAACACCCTCGTACCCAGATGACCCAACAGTACACATGGACTCCTCGGGCTACAGCACACCTACATCTTGGCTGTTTGATGTCGATACAGAGATCTCGAGTGAGTTCAAGCCGTCAGTATCGGCCTCCCCTCCGCAGGCCGACAGTGCGCATGCATCCGAAAGCTGCTCCGGCAACAGCACGCCCTTGTCCGAAATGTTTGACTTCGATATGGCGTCTTCAAGCATGGCTTCATCAGGTGTGTCTCCGCCTAGCAGCGACGTGTCTAATTTCAGCGCCTCTCACAACCGGCTCCCAAGGGAATCAAGTCTTCCGGATTTTGCCCATTTTGCCATCGACCCGGCCCTTCAGAGTCAAACGTCGGCGGTTGGGGCCACGACAAACACAGACACGGAGTCTCTGGAGGATAAATCAGCTCCAGTACCAAATATTGAACCCACAGGTGCTGATTCTCACGACGCGATTGGCCTTCTATCGGGCAGCACTGAACTGCCTTCAGAAGACAAGCAGGACACGGCAGTCGCACCTAAGAAGATAACACGAATTGTCATCAAGGTGCCCGGGAGTCGAACGCCGAGCGCTAAGCATTGTCCGGACGAGGGCGGAGAAGCAATACACGACAGTTCCGGAGACGACGATGTGTACATGGTCGACTGTTTGCTCGATAAATGGGGCAATTGGTTCTTCGTGAGATGGTTTGATGGAAGCTGTACTTGGGAGCCTAGAGAAAACATCCGGGACAACGAGCTTATCAGGAAGCTGAACAAGGAACACGGCGGCCTCAAATGGGGGATCGAGGTGCTGCAGGCCCGTCGAGAGTCTAGGGGAGTACGCTACCTCGTGCGTTGGAAAGGTGGCAAGTGGAAGGACCAGTGGGTACCCGAGAGATACATGTGCCGGGAACTGATTGAGGAGCATAGGCCGGAGAAGAAGGTAAAGCGAAGGCGGAAGAACTAAAGTTCGAGAATATGATTAGAACATTTCTTTATTGTATCCTATTCAATAAAAGTAATTTGGATACATCGCCATTGCCGAGCGGCATTTGAGCAAATACAGGAGTCCGTGTAAGTGGTTTATCACGGATGTGGAGTGACTGCAGGTAGAACCCCAGGTCGGTGGGCGTTGGCACGTCGGATAATCACAAGTCTTGAGCCGAGAATCCGATTGGTTTATCGACTATTGTCACACCGGTTTATACTCACGACGCCAGTTTGGAGATGAAGTCTTGTGCGAGACAAATACCGAACACCGTCACGAGCCGAATCCCGGACTGTGTTTGTCACTGATCCCATGCTTGGAAAGAATGGTCAACTCGACGCACAGCACATATTGCCATAGCATGCGGGCCGATGTGAGAGAGGGGAAGCATTTGCATGGTTGTGATCCTCCAGTTAAAGCCGCACCGATACCACCCTCACTACATGTTGTACTACCACAGCCATTGGCGAAATTCGTCATGCAATGCCAACGCAGGATGCTCGAGAGGGGAAGGCGATGGAACATAAAGAGCGCAGATGCAGCACTTGCCATCACGACCAACCTGCAAATACAATCTGCGTCATTACCCATATTCTTGAACCATCAATACCAGCATCCAGCACACTCGTGGGCACTTCGACATAATATCATCATCCTTTCGATACTCACATCAACAGAATGTGCCAAGTCAACGTGGCAACAACAATCTACAGCTGCGGCGACACAGTGAAGGACCAGACCAACTTTGAGCGATGCAAGGACGCCGGTACAGAAAAGTGTCCGGGGGTGACCGAGAATGCGTTGGGATCTTCGAGGAAGGCGGGGAAATGCGGGAGGTTCGACTGCCGGAACCCGTGATCGGGTGTGTCGGAATCCGGAAATCGGGACTGGGTACGGGAAGTTGGGGAATGTGGCGCAGTCGGCGTGATGGTGCACGTGACGGAGTTTCATCGTTGTCCATCAATCTCGGTTAATTATGTTGTCGCGGCCCCTTTGTTGTCCTAAACAAACCTTCACAACTTCAACTACCTTCAACCAATTGGGCATCACCCACGCTACACATATACTGAACCGGAGATGACTTTTATGTTGTAATTGATAGGAACGTTTGGTTCAGCTCACTCCACTACCACTGGGAATGTCGTTGGCTGTGGCCTTTCCCGATGCATCATAACGACAGCCAGAATGCCCGAAATAACCGAGGTACGTACCGTCAAGGCAAGTCGACCTTTCACGTCAGCGCGAAAGCAAATATGTTAATGCTGGCCAGGCAGAAGGTCGAGGAAGAAACCCTCTACAAAGTAGCGGACCGAAGCTCTTTCAACATCAAGGGATGGGACTACAAGCCGGCCGTGCAGCAGGTCCTCCATCACAGCAAGAATGCAGTCATTGCCCGGTTGAAGCCTGGCATGGTCCTCAAACACTCCCGGTACGACTGGTGGAACCATCCAGAGTCCATGTCCTCTGAGCAAGTCAAGGATGCCAGACATGCCTTCACAGTCGAGCTCGCAATTCTTCGCCACCTTGGAGAACACCCGCGCACCATCCAGCAAGTAATGACCGCCACATCATCTCGCCTTGCACTAACGCAACGACAGATTCCTCAGTATCCAAGAGCCACAAGGGCTACTATTTGCAGAAGCCGAGTTCGGGAGTTTGCAGTCATACATCGACGACCACTTCCACAGCATGTCCGCAAAGGAGAAGATTGTATTCCGCCTCCAAGCGTCGGAGGCAATTGCATTCATTCACAGCAAATGCGTTATCCACTCCGACCTCAGACCCGACAACTTCCTCGTCTGCTCCGGCCGAGACGGAACACGATCACTCCGCCTCTGCGACTTCGGCGGCTCCACCTACGGTGATCTGGACGGCGGCCACCTGCCGGACGCGGGCTTCTTTGACCCGCGCAAACCGTGGGTGGCGACGGGGCAGACAGACATCTTCGCTCTCGCATCGGTGCTCTACACCATCATGACGGGTCACTGGCCGCATCGCGAGAGGGGAGACGAGAGGGATCAGGAGCAGTACCGCACCGACGTGGATCGACTGTTTGAGCAGAGTGTTTTCCCTCCTGTGGTGCATCTTGAGGGCGGAGAGATTATCTACAATGCTTGGACGGATGGGTATAACGACGCGAAGGATATTGTTAGGGACCATGAGCGTGTAATGGCGATAATATTGCGGGATGGGTCGGAAGAGGACAAGGTGGACCAGGATGGCATGGTGGAGGCTCAGGGCCAGCATGGGATGAAGATATGGGCGGCTGGTGCGCTTGTTGTCGGGTGTCTGGTTGCTGTGAGACTCGTGCAACGGCGTGATAGTTGAAAGGCCTTTAATAAGACCGTCAGGGCTGGCTGCCCGACATCACATTTTCATATCCCAATCCCAGCTCACATATCGATCACGATGGCGGACCCATCATCCTTATAATTCACTCAAAACTCAGTCCCATTCCAACAGACAGGTAAAGCTACGCTGATGTACTATAGAGACTATAGGCCCGAGAGTGTCTGGCTGCTGTTCGAATACTGCTTCCCCCAAAATGCATACTTATTAAACATCTAAAACTAGTAGTACACTTTCCAAGCAATGAGAGACGAACCAAGTACCAGCTGGTAATATGTGGCTAGCAGATCACATCCTTCGCCTGCGGGTACCTGCGGGCATAAGGGCCCCCTCAGGGTGTGGGAGTGCGAGTTCTACGGGTCGAGCTATCTCTGCCGCCCCGTGTTCGTCTCGCAATGGCGGCACCAGGGTTACCTTGACAGGCCATATCAGTACTGTGCGGAACATCATAGTGACAGAGACACTTCTGGTAGGATAGTCTGGGTTGTCTGATCGAGGACAGAATAATCAGCACGACAGTGTACAGTTGAAAATGCCGCTCAAAGCCAGCCTGGGTGTCCATCGTGAGTCTTGCCGTGTGAGAAGCGGTATCTGAAGAAGGTGCATGATGCCAAATGTAAGCGAGACAACGACATGGTCGACAACTCTCCAAAAGGGACGGAAACTGAAACTATAAGTAAAACGACGCACAAAATGACGCGCAATATGCCGAGAACAGATGGGTAAAGTGGGAATCTCTTGACGAGCTTCTGGTGCAGACTAGCTGTGAAGGACAACGCGAAGGCGGCAGTACTCTTGATGCCCGTCATCTTGTGCTGATGGCAGTACCCCAAGCGAGACACAAAGAACAAGAGGAACCTGGGGCTGCGTTGAGGTTGGGAAGCTGGGAGATATTTAATTCATAGGATCATCAGCCCAGCGCGGGCGGCACGAGCTCCAACAGTCCGTCGTGTGGGGATACCGAAGACACGAGATAAGAAGAGCGTGGAGGGAGCACATCCAAGCCTGGTATGGTCCTTGACATTGGCCGTCCCAGCACTGCACAATGGGCCAGGACAGGTATTGCATTAACGAGGACACACACGAACGAGCAATTGATACAGCAATGTCCCACATCAGAACCTAACCATTCCCCACCTGGACCGGCACCCACAGCATTTCACAAGATCTCCGTCACGCGTCCCCCGTCGCCCTTAGATCGTGTAGGGTAATTGTTGGTGCGCTTGATCATGTTCTCCCACGGCGGGTACGTCTTCGGCTTGCACTCTCCGCACAGCTCATCTTGCCTGGGATCTGTCAGCATAAATAAAACCGTTCGGTAACTGCTACTGACCTGTAATCGAAATGGGGCACGTTTGGCTGGCATGTCCTGAGAGTGAGGGTGTAGTCCCTACACCAGCGCGACGCGATCCAGCGGAAGTGACCGCAGGAGTATTCTCTCTGTGTGTAGTCAGATATGGCGGAGGTTCTTCTGATATTGTGAGGATTCAGCAGCTGCAATTGTTTGCAAAATCTTGCTGGAGGCGCTGGCGGATGGAACTGATGTTGGGATGTGAGCTCCACAAATATATCTAATTGGTATTCGAATGGCCATCCCTGTCATGAGCATGCATTACATCGCCTCTCTGTCCAATAGGCTCGGCCTTCGCCGGTGACCAGGCCACATGTAGCTGCGATGCCGATCGAGTGTGGGTGGTCCGGTGCGGTTAGCGTGCGCTACGGCGAACCCCCAGGCATTCGTACTTGTGCATTACGACGTGCAACCGATCAACCAGAGTTCACAGTGCAATTTCCCTGAGGGGTACCTGCGCTGAATTGCTTACACTCTGGTACCCAGGACCCGGAGGGAGGTCAACCGTGCTAAGTGCTAAGATCTCAAGAGCAGAACAACAAGGTTAGCGGCTGTATGTGGACCAACTTGGGATGGGCCAGGGGAGGTCTCACGTTTCGGGGTTTGATCTTAAGGGACAACACGGTCAGGTCACTTGTGGACCTTTGCCCTGCTCTTCGCCTCTGCTGTTTCTACTCCGGCGGGTCAAGATCTCTCGATTCTATGCGCTGTATCCCGAATTCGAGCCTCGACGTGATCCGTACGGCGGCGTTGCATATTCCCTCGACCAACGCGGTAGATAACATTGTCAACGGCAATATCGCTTAGCTGTGAATTAACCATTCACCTTGTTACAGGTCAGAGATTATCTGTGGGATGACATGTACTCTCATCTCGGGAGACGCAGGGCTTATGGCGGAAACCAGTAACTTTCGTTGGTGCGGGCGATAGGACTGGAAATAAAGGGACGAAGAAAAAGAGCGGCTTCGTAAGTGGAAGCTGTCGAGTATGGTCAGCCTCAGGAATGTGCTACTCTGATGTTGGCGATGATCATTCTCTGTGCGACAAAGACTGTGGCTGGTGTGGACACTGTGCTGATCGTGTATTGTTCTGAGACGCGTACAATCTTCCCTTGCCGGAAAGAAGCCTGAGGAGCTGCACTTGCACGGAGACTTAACACTCACAGCGGCTGATGGCAGCGAACAAGGAGACATGTGGCTGGGCCGGTACTCTAGGTTTGAGTTTCTTCAATTGTCTGACAAGTCATCAAGATATGTTTCAAGTAAGTCGCCTGGCTACAGGAAGACTATTGAATACTAATAGGCCGCGGTAATTGTGAGGTCCCAGATAGTAGACGCCCGTCAGGGATATCCAGGAGGCAGACGCCGGGCTGCCCGCGATACCCTCACTTGTCCTACGCCGAAGGCACCGCCTCACCACAGCGGACCATACACCACTTTCTCAACCCCATCACTCGACTCAGCAGTGATCGGAGTCTGTAAATCGTCTCGTGGCTGGCGTCGAATATGGTAACCGTCCATCGGGGGCTGAAACAAGCAACTTCATATCAGACATGGCCTATCAGTACCTAGCAGCCTGAGACAACCGTCACGATTCAACGCCACAGATCGACGCCGTATACGAGCACAACCCTGTTTACCGCTTTACCACCACTCCTGCTGTATATTGCTCTCGGAGACACACAGACCTGTACAACTACTGTCTTTCCCTCGTGTTGTCCCTCAACTCGATGCGCAGGAACCTCCACTAAATTCAAGCTCTCCCGAAAACACATACCTACGATGTCCTTTGAAACGACCAGTCCAGCGACTCCAACTCAAGGCAAGGGCAAGCGTGAGAATTTCCAGCACAGTTATGGTCTGAAGAGTAACCTACCTCATCCACTCAGCTTGATCGCATACATTGGTGACGTCTTTTATTAGCTACACCTAACGACATGAAAGAAGGGGACGCGATCATTGCAGCGTTGGGTGCTGGGCTACATAGCTGGCAGCCGGTGAATGCCGGAACTGGGCCACCGAAACGTCGTGGTTCGAAGCACTTTATCCCGGTGTAGTTGGCTCTACCATGCCAGGGGCAAACTGGTTTTGCATCTGCTGGGTAGACATTGTCCCCGAGCCTTGAGACATTTGCTACCCAGACATGGGGGGCTGAGCCATCATGTAGGGTGTGCCCAGTACTTGATAAGCGAAGTTTTGCGGGTTGGGCGAGTTACCGAGCTGGCCGCTGTGCTGCTGAAACTCTGGCTCCTGTCCGGTGTACAACGGGAAAACGAGAAAACGAGATCGCCATGTTGATATCTGTGAAACGCCAGGGAATCGGCACTGGTAGCGCTGAAGGAGCCGAAAAACGAGGCGGTATTGTAGGGAGACACCAAGAGATCTTCATCCGCCTGCATTTCCATACCGTCGTGCAACCAGCAGGAATTCCTTGGATGCAGAAGACAACGCAGTGAGTGTGAAAGAGGGGACTGAACCCAGAAATAAGAAACGACGCAGGAGGTATGTCAGATTCAGGGACGCTTCCACAAGACTCCGAGTGTAGGAGAGAATGGTGGGAGCAGTCGACCTGATCAATGACACCCGTTCCTGATGATGGGAGGATCCGAAGCAATGGTGATTGTAGCCCGGCAGGTATGGACCAGGTTGCAGTTATATACGGTCTCACTAGCGGAGCCTTGCCATTGACGACAAGGTGGATCTCCCTTCAACCGTCTACCCGCGGTGACAGTTCTGATCTTGGATCCGCTGCTCGAAACAACAAATAACTTGAGGGCAGAAGAAAGTCACAGTGCGAGAGCCGAAGTGGAAGTGCAACTCGACCCTATTAGCCCTAATCAAGGTACCAGCCACGCCTAGAATAGCGAGCTCGAATGTCTCTCGAAGATATTGGAACGACTCTTGACTGGAATCAACACTATCATAACTGAATCCATAGACGGGGAAACGTGTCAAGAGTCAACAAACATGATCTTATTTGATACAGATTACTATGTCACCGTCCCTACGCCGAAAGCAGAAGATCGAGGTCCCCGGAGTGTCCGAAATGAAACTCTCAGGAGGCGTCGAAATACTGCACGAGCTAAGTCCTTGCTATGTTCCAGTCCTCCGTCATCTCCTTCATGTCGCATCCTGGCTGTATGAGTGTGCTGGACCAGCAGTCCGAAGGCCTCATGAACCCCCTCGCCCGTTCTGGGGGAGCACTCAGCAAAGAGAATGCTGTTCTCCTCTGCATAACGCCGTGTCTCCGTCAGACTTCTTGAATGCTGGGAATCTTGAGATTGGTCTTGAGAGGCCAGGATGCTAGCATCATCGTGGAGAGCAAGAACCAGTATCTGGACTGGAATTCCTCCTTCGCCCCAGCGCGACCAACGCATTCCATAGGACTGAAGGTCGCGAAGCTCACTGAAGGTTTCCGGTCCACTAACCTCGTACACAAGTACGACTCCATAGTAGTCGCTTGTGTGGTATAACGCCGCAGATTGAATAATTCTCATATCATAGTGGTGAGTATCGCAGACGAATCCTGCCGAACTGTCCTGGCGTAATGTTGTAGTTGTCGGTAACCATTGTCCGCCGATGCCATACATGTCGTCGTATAACAACTATTTGTCGCTTCGTCAGTGGACACAGTAGCACACAAAGGGGTAGGAACCGTACATACCATGTCCAACAAGAACGACTTGCCAATACTCGGATGGCCCCAGATGGCAACGCACATGCTGCCTCCTCTATGGTCCACGTCCTTCCAAGTCAATGTGCCATCCCTAATCAGTTCGAGCCAACGCCAGTGACAGTACACTTCAGGGAGACGCGGCGTGACAGCATTCTTCCGAACAGCAGTTAATGCCTCATCCAATGAATCGAACAGTTGTCTCTGAGAAGTGTTTACCACCCCTGGACAGGACAGTTCGGGGTGTCGGGAAATGACACCGTGTGCATGTTCCACAAAGAGTCTGATGGCCTCATGTACCCATTCACCCGTCCTCGCTGAACATTCAGCGAATAGGGCTCCATTCTTGCGAGCGAATGCCTCTCGCTCAGCATGGGGTACATAGAGGCCACCCGGGATGTCCGCCTTGAGCCCAAGCAACATAACCTTTATCTCAGGCCGGGATTCTTTTTCGCCCTTATCGAGTGGATGGCAACCGCCGATGAGCTTCTGTAGACGAACGGCTTCAACCCATGTATGTGGCGAGCTGAGGTCATAGACCAAGATGATGCCGCAGTAACTGTAATAAGAGCAGTAGCAATCTATACCAGCCGCATGCCCTGCTGTAGAAAAGCGGAAATAGATTTGGTACTGCGAGTCGCCACAACTATACGTGGCGTAAGACCGGTCCTCTAGTGTCGGATCAAACTCATCATGTAGCAACTTTGAGCCACCCGTCAAGTCATCGTACATTATCTGATAGGGTTTCGAAGAGTCAGTAGTGCAACATCTTGGTAGTGCACTCTGCACGTTACAGGTTGTTTGAGGGGACCCTAACCTTCTTGTAGAGGGAGCTCTTTCCAACGCCTGCTGGCCCCAAACAGTAAGGTACAGAAGCCTTGGGTCGGCCGCCGCACGCATCCGAGCGATCCAAGCTGCGTGTGCCTCTGGTGTCCATTGGTTTTCGTGTATTGCCTTGGGAGTAGCCTGGGACGAGCAGTTGACAGGAGGCGCGATCTCCGAGGAGCCGGCTGACAATTTGCTCATGGCCGGCTTGTTCGCCGTTCCTCCCGTAGTTCCGGTTCGAGAATGTCGCTGTTCGGGGTGCAACGACTTGCGAATCCATCTTCGGGCCTCGGAAATCATGTTTTGACTCCGTCGTTGTTGTTTTCAATGGTCGTTATCGGGCCGTGAGTCAAGCTGCTCATGGTGCAGGAGGAAAGTAGGGTAAGCTCCGACATTCTCTTCAGAACTCTAGTGCCAATCCTTCGTAGCGACGACCAGAGTTGGACCCCGGAACCAACAGCCAGATACACTCCTTCTCCGTTGCGCAGCCGGGCCGGTCTTTTGAGGATCGTTAAACTAACAAACCATCAAAGGCGCAAGCGAGCCAGTAGAATCTCGTTTTGCCCCTGCTGTAATACCTCCTGGTGTCCATTTCAAACCATGCGCTGGAGCTGACAATATCGGTATGGCCCCCACTGTGAACCCTTGACGAAGTATTATTCCATGTGTGATACCTGACGCTAGCTCAAATGCTTCGACCCAGATCCGTGCATGCGCAGGGGCTCGGCGTGATGAAGTCGTCTGCAGCAGAGTTCGGATGTGCGTGATTACAGTGGTATCAAAATACTTGGTCTGCAATTGTGAGCCCCATGGACTTTGGGCTGGGTCCATACTGTTGTTTTACTGCGACCTGATAACCCCCCTAAAAAAAATATCGGGATGGCTAACTTCACCGGGCAAGTGGTGTGACGGCAAGCTACAACACGCCCGCCTACTGCGAAACGGAGGGCGCTTGTACCCGAGCGCGTCAAATCAGCTCGGTGCATCTGACTCGCCTTAGCTTCCCAGACAACCAGGCACCTGACACCAACCCAGCTACAAAGGACTTCGATTCCGCAGCCAATTCTTCATGCACTGAAGCTTGGATATCGTATCCTCCTGTACAGAGTGCCTCTGCATAGGTGGGGCCACGGCAGGGCGCTTCGCGCTGAACCCCGCCCCACCCGTGGCGTTCGACGATCTGTTCCTCACAGAGCTTAACAGCGGGCAGAAGAGTTTCTGCTCCGCGGTGCTAGTCAATGCTGTTCTAGGCTGGGCTTGTGTAAGTCAACGGCACATCGGTGATGGATGGAGCCTAAATTGGACAATTTCTCTGACCCAATGCCATGGCCCTAAAGACTTCCCTATCCCATTACGCTAACGGTCGTCTTGTAACCCCTGAATGACTGATGATTTGCGGCGCAGTGTTGCCTGGCAAATTTCCGGAGATCTGATTTTAAGCTTGATCCTCCCCGCGATATTTAGCATCGTGATGTTTTGATTCCCGTCTTTTGCATTCTTTAAGATCAAAAGTCGCTCGTTAGCAGACAACTCTCGTTGAAGTCCTGTTATTTTGTACTGTACATACCGTCATGAAGTCTTCAGCCGTATCAGCCCTCTTCTGGGGCTCGGCCTTGGCCACAATCAACGTCGACCTCAACAACACCAGTAAGTTCCAGCCGCGTTCCAGCCCCCACGCATCATCCCCGTCCCTGCATATCCCCATCTAACGCCACAACAGCCTCCGTCAAAGAAGCAGCCAAGGCCGTAGCCACCAACCTGCTCACCTACTACCGCGGCAACGAACCGGGCGAAATCCCAGGTATCCTTCCCGGCCCTCCCACCGACCGGGGTAACAAGGGAGACTACTTCTGGTGGGAGGGCGCGCTCCTCTGGAACACCCTGATCGACTACTGGCGCGCCACGGGCGACGCCAGCTACAACGACCTCGTCACCGAGGGCATCCTCTGGCAGGCGGGGTCGTTCAACAACTTTATGTCGCCCAACATCACCACCGAGCTCGCCAACGATGACCAGAGCGCCTGGGCCATGGCCGCCATGGCCGCCGCGGAGGTGAACTTCACCAACCCTTCCACCAACGAGGGAGCCCAATGGCTCGCCCTCGCGAGGACGGTGTTCGAGTTCCAGACCCAGCGGTGGGAGCTGGAGGCAGACGGCGAGGACACGTGCGGCGGCGGCCTGCGCTGGCAGGTCACGCCCTTCAACCACGGGTACGAGTACAAGAACAGCGCCTCCGCGGGGGGGCTGTTCAACCTCGCCGCCCGCCTCGCGCGCCTGACGGGCAACGAGACCTACGCCGACTGGGCGGAGAGGACGTACGGCTGGATGGAGAGCGTGGGGTTCCTTAGTCCGGAGGGCAGCATCTACGACGGGGCGTACGTGGAGACGAACTGCACGGATATCAACGGGATGCAGACGTCGCACAACGTGGGCGTCTTCGTCCAGGGCGCGGCGCACATGTATAATGCTACCAACGGAGGGGAGACGTGGAGGAACCGCTTGACGGCGTTGGCCGACGCCTCGTCTGTTTTTACGAGGGACAACTGCACCCCCGTCGAGATCGCGTGCGAGGAGCGCGGCAACTGCAACACTCAAATGCTCGTGTTCAAGTCCATCTTCCTCCGCGGGTTGGCGGCTGCGGCGGAGTACGCGCCGTTCACGAACGAGAGGTTGTCTTGCGTGTTTGAGGCGTCGGCTAGGGCTGTCGCGTCGAAGTGCTCTGATGCTGGGGAGGACAAGGGCGCTGAGTGCGGGTTCATCTGGACGGGTGAGGGGGATGATGGTAGCCGGGGCGCGCGGGAGCAGATGAATGCCCTTGTGGCGCTGTCGGTTCAGCACCAGATTCAGGCTGGTGGGCCGGCTGGTACGGGCAGCGGACCGGCGGCTGGGGGTAATAGTACCGGAGGTGCTGGGGGTGGGAGTCCGACGGAAGATGGTCCTGCTGCTTCGGGGACGGGGATTGTGGACGGGTCTGGCGCGGGTGTGGTGTGTGGTGAAGGCTGGTGCTAGGTTTGCGGCTGGGTTGGCTGTTGTCCTTGGTGCGATGCTTGTTTAAGTGAGCGTCATGCCGGCGACAGTTCTCTCATATGCATGTCCATGTTGTTAGCAGATGTTGGTTGGGAGTCTTTTTTTGTCCGATATACCTAGCTTAGCGATGTGTCACGGACACTATGCATGCGGCGGTGCGTTTGTGTTAGTCATACAACAAGTCCGACATCTCGGACTCCAGCAATTTTGCCAGTCGGATGAACTCAATCGAGGTAGTACAGCTCGGCCCTCTAGGATCAGAGGATCCCCCCTTAAACACACCGTAATCTGCATATATGTGCCGCAGCTGAGACATGCCGGTTCAGCCACCGCACCTGTCATTGCTGTCAAGCAGATGTGCGTCGATAAGGCCGCGGCGAGAGGCGCGTAGGAGCTGGCTATTGCCGCCGAGTTTGAAGTCATACGTGGGATTCTGGCCCCGCCAGCCAGCGCCTCGTATATATCCTTCTCGCCTCGGAGCGCCTTAGAGTCATCTCGAACGTACGTGAGCTTTATGGCGACTTCCTCGCCCGATTGGAGGTCGGCCCCTACCTAGCACACAAACCATGCCCTATCTCAGCTCATGTGATTTTCGGCTTCTACTTTATACTTCAACAAGTTATATAGACTATTACTCAGTAGAACATTTAGTTCGACGTGTACCGTGGGTCGGAAAAATCCCCATTTCCTCACGACGGGGACGGCATTATTGCCCTGAATAAGGAGGTTCAGGAGGTTGTCGTACTTGATGCCCATGCGGTCCATGTCCTGTAAACAGAGTAGGAAAGGGGTCTCCGTTAGCATCACGTGGAACCGCATATCGCCGAGGGCGGTGGCAACTGTAGTGGTGCCCACGGAGGTGACCGGGCTGCCCTTGCCGAACCGGATGGAGGTTTTTCCGGCCGTGGAGGTGTCTCGGGGTCCTCCTTCTGCAGTGCCCTGAACTGGGCGAGGCCTGCGGAAGAGACTTGGGACGCTCCGGTGTCCGGCATGATGCCCTGGAAGGTGTGTGTATTGTACCTGCCCTCCTCCCTGAAAAGACCGGTTTTCCCGCAATGGACAGTTGAGGGGCGAGTTGAAGAGCCCAAAAACGCCAAGGCATGGGGAAATGATGCTTCTGACTGGGCGAAGCGTGCCGGTTATTTCGGGCTGGCGTTACATGCTGTGCGCCGCGAAATCCTTATCCGAGTCAACGGTGAGACACAATGTACGTGCTAGGAAACAAGTACACAAGCTGACCAGTATGGGCCAGATAGCGGAGCATCCATTGGACAGGTGCTGAAATTCGCCGCACAGAAGAACCCCAGTGTCCTCGGTAACCATTACCTTCATGACCTGACTACAGTTGACGGCGCGTCGTGCTATCTCGGAATGAAGCCTCGGACCGACCTTACGGAGGATTTCCGCACCGCGACAATGAGACGAAACCCAGATATCGGGCAGTCGCTCCCGTCTAGCATGCGTCACGAATTACGACAGCGGGACGAGTATGTCCTTATCACTAACAACAGTGCACCGCCGCTGGTGACAGCGGGCGCTAAGCAAGTCAGCAAACATAGCGACTGGTATATGCTGGGTGCTAACCACTAAGTTCGCCGCCGAGCCCACCCCCCGCCGCAGTAGACTGTTCAACTGGTCGACCAGCCACACTGTGCGGTATCGTTCCACCTAAGACTTGTTGGCTAGTTGGAGTTAGGTCGGCAGGTCCTTGCCACCTTATCAACTCTGCAAACAGCCTTTTGAAGCCGGTGTCATCAGCAGAGCCGAACCTGACCATGTTCCGATGATCCGCGTGAACGCTGACTGCCGGGTAACCTTCGAGCGTCGCGGATTCCTTCGCCACGACACGCCCAACAGCCGGTATGGGAAGCTCTTCGAAGAAGCAGGTGACCTCGAGCGATCGGCCGCTCTCGCGGACTTCTCTTACCATCGACCAGAACCTCGCCTGGCCCGATTCCAGCAGCTGACTGTGTGTTTCTAGGATCGCCAACAGCGACTTGTTGGTCGACTTGAGGAGCCCTAGGGCGGAAGCTGGGATCTTCGCCCAGTCCGTCATCCACGACCCTCTGTGAGGCGTGCCCATGAACGCGATCCCCACAACGCAGTGGAACATCCCGCGGAGATGAGCCGCCGGGTTGTTCCGTGAGAGCAGGACGGCCTCTTTGCAGACGAGGCCGCCCAGACCGTGGGCGACGAAGACAAGCCGGCGCGAGGACGCATTGTGGGACGCTCGGTCGTTCGTCAGGTCGGTGAGGAGGTTCGCGGCATGGTCGATCAGCCGATTCGCCGACGCAGCCGACTTCCGTACGACATACGCGTCGTAGCCGTACGTGAGCAGACGAGCTCTCGGCAGCCTTGGCGGGAGGAGAGTCTTGGGCCACGGCTCCCGCTGCCCGTGGGTGGTCCATGTGCTGTCTCGATTCCCCGTCAGGCCGTGGACGAAGCAGATATCGACCGTCGCGTCGGGGCAGTCGTGCCACACTGCGACTCCGTCTGGGAAAGGAGCACGCTCGGAGGTTGGGACAGGGGCGGTGGATGGGTCGGTGTTTGCTGTCGGGCGCGGTTCGGACGAGGTGGACTCCACTACAATCGCATCAGAGCGAGATCAGCGGCTTAGACAGCCGAATTTCCCGAAAGCTCCGTGACTATCTTTCACAAAGTGAGAGCGTCGATCCTAATAACAGCACGAGACAGTCAAGCAGCATTGAATCTAGTGGACCAGAATGACATCATAACGGTGAATGCGATGGACGAGAGCCACGCAACAGAGCTCTTGAAGAAAAAGCTTGGAGAAGAGGTACAGGGTAGCGATGAAGATGTTCTCGAACTTGCTACTGCACTCGAGCTCATGCCTCTTGCTATTGTACAGGTAGCGGCGTATATCTCCCAGCGAGCACCACGATATGCGGTAAGGCGGTATATCGAAGAATTCCAGAGACATGATCGAAAGCAGATAAGCCTTCTAAAATATGAAGGTGGACACCGTCGAAGAGATCTGGAGGCCAAAAACTCGATAATCATTGCGTGGCAGATATCTTTCAACCATATCCGTAAATTCAACTCTTCAGCAGCCGATCTATTGTCACTTATGAGCTTTTTTGATCGGCAAGGGATCCCTGATTCCCTTCTTCGGCTTTACCAATCAAGAGCATGCTCATCGGAGTGTTCTGATGCTCCTGAAGAAAGCATCGATGATACTGGACCGTATAAAAGAGATTGGCTTGACGAACTTAGTCGAATTAGTCCGTCTGATCGAAACAAGTTGCATGACTTTGACGAGCATGAAAATGTTGCAGATGAAACCTGGTCAGAACTCGGCCATGACGGGGACAGTGTGGACCGCGACGATCCAACGAACGCCAACTTTTTCGAATGGTATAACGATGGAGAAGAGGGTAAGCCAGAGAACGACGTATATGACCCTAGTGTCAATGACGAATTCGAATGCGACATACTCACGCTCAGGAACTACTCGTTCATTGCTTGCACAGCGCACCCAGGCAATTTCGAAATGCACCGACTGGTACAACTGGCTACACAGGCGTGGTTAGAAGCCGATGAGCAGCTGGAAGAATGGAGGCGGCGGTTCATCCTGAACCTGTGCACAGAGTTCCCGCCCGCAGAATACGAAGACCTGGACACATCTCAGGCTCTGTTCCCCCACGCTAAATTGGCAGTCGCACAGTAGCCAGCGGATACACATTCGTTACATTCATGGGCATCTCTACTGCATAACGCAGCATCACACGCGTCCAGAGTGGGCAACACGTTGGATGCCAGGATTATGTTGATGAAGGCGATGAAAGTTTGGGAGAAGCTATTAGGACAAGACCACAGGGAGACGCTAAGAAGTAGGGAGATGTTAGGTTTAGTTCTACATGATGAACGTCGGTGGAAAGAGGCAGAAGAGCTCCAAAGGCTCGTATTGGATACCCGTAAGAAGGTAGATAGACCAGAACATGCATTAGCACTAGGCAGCATGGCCAACCTAGCGTCGACGTACAGGAACCAGGGCCAGTGGGACGAGGCGGAGAAGCTAGAGGAGCAGGTGATGGAGACTCGCAAGACGAAGCTGGGGCCCGATCATCTCGACACGCTGGTTCGGTTTGTCCAGGTGCGTGCCTAGCTGTTTGAGAAAATCGATGCTTAAACTAAGCCACAGCCAATCGAAGCCACAACCCATGGAAGCCACAGCCACTCGAAGCCACAGCCAATCGAAGCCACAGCAAATCGATGTCAATGAAGGGTGCGGGGCCAACTGGGGATTGTCTTCGATCTGGATTAGCGTTGCAATCGACCAGGTGGCAATTCCATAAATGGCACTCCAGCAATGGCACCTGCAATGTTATTCCACTACGTATGTATTGGCGTTGCCACAATTGGCATTCCGCAACTGGCATTTCCGGCATTTCCACAATTGGCATACTTCCATTTCCAGCAGTTGCGCAAAGCCGTGCAGCCTCTCGTGAGACTCCAGGTAAAGGGATTTATTTCGGTGTCCGGTTGAGGATTATGGTAGGGTTGCATCAAGCAGCTGCAGGCGCCAGATATGGCTCTCGTACCCTGCATGGTTTTTGCAAGGGGTGAACGACGGCGCTACCGAAACTGGCGGCTGACTGCAAATTGTAACAAAAGTCCAAACTCAACGGAGGCAACTTTAGCCGACCACTTCAGTTCCGGCTTCTCCGACAACGGTCAGCTGCTCAGGCTGGGTCCAGAAAGGGTACGTACTGATATGTCCGGCAGAAAAGGGTACGTACTGATATGTCCGGCAGAAAGGGTACGTACTGATATGTCCGGCAGCAAAGGTACTCACTGTCATGTCCGGCAGAAAAGGTACGTACCTGCCTGTTTTGGTACGTGCCGGTGTGCTACCACAATAAGTTTGCACATGTATCGCATTGGCAGTCGAAACGACAATTCATATGTCCTAAGTCATACTTGTAATAGAGTAGATGCGGTAGACGCCGGCGCGAGTCCCCGAGGCCCAACCCTCGATCATCCCTCACGGCGGCGGGCGTGGACTGCACGTCGTGTGTGACGGCGTGCAGCGTTCCGACCGCACAAGACCCCCTGTCGGCGCCCCCGCGCCCGGCGGCGACCACTTGCGCTCCTTTGCTCAATGCTCCACGAGGCTCGTGGTGCAAATGACCGCGTAACTCCCGTGCTTGATGGCGTGTGCAGATGACCCGGTTTTGCGACGCGGCGTGCGCGTGCGGTAACTGCCATGGCGGCAACCACGGTCATGGTCTTGCCCGTGCCCATTTTACAAGGCCGTGCTTCGGGAACTTCTGCATTGTCTTGCACTTCTTCAACGAGCTGTTGGTAGTCATAAATTAGTAGATAATCGATTACTTCGAGCGGACGATTTGCACATCCGCGAAACCGAGCTACTATAGCCGCTGACATGGAGAAAATCTATTCCGATTGTGAATGTCAGAGTAAACGGGTGGATGATTGACAGACAATCTCTAAACCATCGTTGCGTTACTTATCAAGCCAATACTTCTCAAGTGCCGCTGTTTCGGCCAAGTTCTCCCAGGGCTCCCATGTGTTCTCCCCAGTTTTCCACTTCACAAGGTATTCCAGGTGACTGCCGTCCAGCGTTCTGTGGTCGCTAATCTCCTCTACTTCCCACTCTTCCTCACCAGCATCGTAAAATGACGATCCCTGGCGTATCTTTTCATTCATGACCTTCGTGAGTCTTGCGCCCCTGTCTCTCGCCGAGCGGTGCCCCCGAGTCTGCTTCGTGCTCGGTACAACGCGTCCAGGTGAACTCCCCTTCATGATCTCCCAGTGCTGCCTTACGGCAGATTCGGAGCGATCCAAACGGGCGGCAATCCATGCCTCCTTTGACTTCCTCGCCTTCGTCGCCATCTTCTCTACCTCTGGGTCGTTCATGTACACCTCCAAGCGCTTCTCCTCTAGACGCGACCATCGACGGCGCTGGCCAGTCTGTTGGGCTGCTTTCCTCGAGCCGGCCCGCTTGTACCGTTCGGCCTCTCTTTCAGAATCGTCAGACGCAATACTGCCATCATCCTCAGCATCGGACTGCTCGGCATCATCCGTGGCCTGCGACACAGCTCCAGTCGTGGTAATCAGGCTGGGCGCGGGGCCAGCCTCGCTGGAGGGTGCATCGTCTTTCAAGGATAGACATGCATATTTTCATCATTTTCTCCATAAGAAGGTTGCGATCGCCGGAAACGAGAACGGGGAGGACCGAGACAGGCAACATGCAGTCAGATACATTTCCTGTATGTCACTTGCAGGCTAGCCGAACGATCGATGGTCACATCAGCCCTCACGCTGCCAGGAGCGGCGTATGAACCGTCAACAGACACACCATCGTCTCTCCGGAACTGAAGTGGTCGGCTAAAGTTGCCTCAGTCGAATTTGGACTTTGTTACAACTTACACATGCAGTCAGCCGCCAGTTTTGGTAGCGCCGGCTGCAGGCGATGGCACCCTCACACCATCCCCGTGTTTTTGCGGTCATTACACCCTCGCCTATTGTTAGAGCCATATTAGGCTCCTGCGGACGTTTTTTCCATTTACGAATGCGTAGGTTCACCCCTTGCAGAAACAATGCAGGGTACGAGAGCCATATCTGGCGCCTGCAGCTGCTTGATGCAACCCTACCATAGTCCTCAACCGGACACCGAAATAAATCCCTTTACCTGGAGTCTCACGAGAGGCTGCACGGCTTTGCGCAACTGCTGGAAATGGAAGTATGCCAATTGTGGAAATGCCAGTTGTGGAAAGGCCAATTGTGGCAACGCCAATAGATACGTAGTGGAATATTGCCACTTGTGGAAATGCCAGTTGGGAAATGCACTAACATTGCCTATGGTGACCAGGTTGCTGTCGGAAAGATAGAAATAGCTTACTATCGTCTTAGAAGCCGAAATGCGCGCGCAACATTGGAAAACCCCCGAGTTACAGCGAGTCTCTATGAAGACCAGTCCCAAGCACAAAGCTGCAGTGACGAAGATCAAGGCGCCCTGAAGGGCGACGAGGAGGGCGACGAGGAGGGCGACGAGGAGGGCGACGAGGAGGGCTACGAGGGAGGAGACGCAGTGCTCCCTGAAGCCGACAAGCAAATAGCGGTCGGAGAGCACCTGACTCAACCCGGTTTCAACATCGATAGTTCGTCGAGCTCGAAGGGAAAGACGGTCATTTATCAAGTTCAACTGAAGGTGAAGGACGGCGGTTTCTACTTCAGAGACTTCCAGGGTCAGAGAATATGGACAATACCATATAAATGCTTATAGTATCAATGTGGACCTCAGGAGTGTAGCGTAGTATCGTGATACACAGCGTCAGTTCTATAGCCAACATATATACGCGTATCGTGTCGTGTTGAAGCCGTCGTGCCGCTAGTGGAGTGTCGCGGTTCCTGGCGCATCCGTCCCCCGTTGCCGCCCCGTCACAACAGTTTGGCACTCGCCACTTGCGCCTGTGCTCTCCAACTGGAACGCGGGACGTAATAGCCCTCTTCCAAGAGGAAAGCAGTAGGTATGTGCGCTGACAGCTCTGCGTGTTTGCTCTAGAAACAGCGCCATCGTGATCAACCTCCGACCAAACCAACGATCAGCAAGTATGCCCAGATTAACAATCTGTTAATTACCTAGTGTTACTGGGCGGGAACGACCAGACCGATGGCGCCCTCACGCTGGACGGTCTTCGGACAATGAGGTCATCGTCCACACGTATGCTGGCCAATCAAGGGGCTCTCTGTCGAGGAACTGAAGCAGAGCGGCTCCGTATGTATTGCCGTCCGGCCCATTGCTAACACAAGTCTACTACCAAACTATTTCGCCTTCCTTGCAACACGGCTCCCTCGAAATATACACGTGTAGCTCGACCTCGACCGGCCTAACTCGAAATGTTCTAATGATATTCTCGAACTTCAGTTCTTCCGCCTTCGCTTGACCTTCTTCTCCGGCCTATGCTTCTCAATCTGTTCCCGGCACATGTATCTCTCGTGTATCCACTGGTCCTTCCACTTGCCACCTTTCCAACGCACCAGGTAGCGTATTCCCCTGCGCCACAAGTTGATCGCAACCCCTGGCAACCTCCACTGCCTCCATAAACGGCTCCCCTAGCTACTGGATGTTGTGGGGCGACTAGTATAGGAAGAGCTGCTCCCGAACGGCAGCTAAACATGGAGGGTAAACTGGCCGTCCCCGGGCTTAGCCAGTTGTGGAAGCGCCAGATCTGGAAAGGGAAATATGCCAGTTGTGGAAACGCTAATACTGGCAGTGCTAACGCTGGGAATGCTATCGTGCTAATCTGCTAATCTTGGAGGTGCCAAATTCCTGCTTATGTAGGGCGGTTGAAGGGCTAATGGGGCGCTGGCGGTAGCCTAGGACGAGGGGAGACGAGGGGAGTGTCCTAGCTAAGCTTCTGGAGATTGCTGATACATAGTATAATAACAAACAATAAACTTCTCTATTGAGCATAGTTCGTAGGCCTTCGTTCTTAGTATCTTTCGTTCTCAGTTCGCTGGTCTGTATTCTCCGTCCGTAGGTTTTTGAAGTTACGCCTAACTTTGTTCGGATTCGGCCGGGATTTGGCACTATATTCTGCGTTGTCGAGTAACTAACGACTCGGTATAGGGTAGCTATAAGTATAACTTAAATAGGGTCCTTCTAGAAACGGCACTCGCCAGAGGGCTTATATTAGTAAAGGGATCTCCCGTTTTTGGGATCTCGTCTCTTTATACTTCTAAAGAATTTAATACTTTGCCACGTCCGATACGTTCTTTCCGATATATTAGCTGTAGGAACTAGTATAATAGGTTTGGCATACTTATCTAAAGAATAGATATAGTGCTATGGCTGTAGAGTTAACATATCGTGAGAAGCTATTTCGAGACGCTACTTGATAAGTAGTATTCATTTTTTGACTAGAAGGTATATTATCTTTGGTAGTTAGTTGCAATAATAAGGTAGACGGGTTTGATATTGCTGGGGAGCAGGATTGGATTGCGGGCTCAGAAACGCTTAGGGAGGTTTTGAGCGAGCACTTCTGGCCTACGGCTAATGAGAGACCGTTGCTGGGCCAGGAATCAAAAGAAACTCGGTGCGCGGGGACGGGTATAACGGCAGCACTAAGGGATACGGGGCTATAGGGCACGAATTCTACAGCTCGGCATAAGCACCTTCACAATGCGGTCTGAAGACCGCTACAAGCGGCTGAGGGACAGGTCGCTCTAGTTCGGAGAGTACGATGTGGAGGTACTTAGACAGGGGTTATAGATAGTGGATATGCGAGCAAGGTCAGGTTACCTCTCTTGGTAGGTCCTGTGGCGGATACAGCGTCCCAGATGTGAAAGAGACTCAGAAATGCCTGCAGACCGTGTTCCGCGAAGGTAGGCAGAACGTGATGAGTCCCTTGTCGTGGTGAGAAGGTGAGGCGATGGCGCGTATTAGGCGACTTGGTGAGATCTGGCCCATACTATTGGCTATCTCGGAAACGGCATGAAGGCGAAGCGTGAGGATGAGACAAGCTCCGGAGACGCCGTGTGCCATATGCGGTCAAGCAGGCACGTGATCTATAGCGACGGGTGATATTCTACGAACACAGCCTTCACAGGCTGCCTCCTATCCTCTCCCCTCCTCTCCTGCCACCGCGCGAGCCTATTCTTATACAAACAGATTTGCCAAGCTGCCTTTTAAGTGTAGTATCCTACTAGATAGGCAACTCAGATATTCAAGAGGGAAGTGAACAAAGCTGGGGCTTCGGACTCTCTCGTAGAATATGATTGTAAGGAAGACGGTGAGCGTAGGATATTCCTTCTACTACGTGGCACGGCAGGACTGGGAATCTCTGGTGGGTTTCCCGCTTATACGAGGTAGTGGTCAGCTACCAGTACTTTAAGAAGTTAGAAGTAGGTTGGCCGCCTACTTTATGCTTCGGCTTTATACCCCGTACCACCTATGGTCGCCGTTAATCCGTATCTATTGTTCTCGCCCTTCCAGCGGTCTATAATTGGTTATCGGTATTAAGTCATAAGTT
Organism: Coniochaeta sp. 2T2.1; assembly: GCA_009194965.1. Taxonomy (NCBI): domain Eukaryota; kingdom Fungi; phylum Ascomycota; class Sordariomycetes; order Coniochaetales; family Coniochaetaceae; genus Coniochaeta; species Coniochaeta sp. 2T2.1. Next base: position 3,902,346 of record VSMA01000003.1, read on the forward strand.
TCGAGGCGCTTCTCTTGCTTTTCATCTTATACTCTCCCCGTATACTAACGGCTGTACATAGTTCAATAGACTTCTTTAAGTATTCTGTTCTGGCATCGAAAGAGGCAGTCTCCTAGCTTAATAATACGCTCGAAGTCGGGAAGAAGTACTGGGACGTTAGTGGTCGTTTCCTTGGCGATTCATGCTATCCTCAAATCTGGATGGTTACTGGTGTCTAGCTCATTTTAGAAGGCGAGGTTAAGAGCGGATGGAATACCTTATTTAACACGAGTGCCAAAGCTAATATTCCTATACCTGAGCTGGCTAAGGGCTTTGCCTTTGTAGCGCTACTCGACTAGGGTTCTGTCAAGCTTGATGCTTAGGGAGGTCAAACCGCAGAAGCGGATGGGACGTATATATACGAGGATGAGCGGGTGTAGGCCGCGCAGTTTAGAGAGCTGAAAATAACCTACCGGGAATATAAGGGTGAGGATATATCTAATGGCGCAGTTTTCAAACTCAAGGATCCAGAAGACCATACCTGGTGGTACGCGCTTAGTAAGGTTTCCTGGCAATGCGGCTGAGCTTGAAATCTCAGAGGATCTGGGTAGCTCGGCTTCTCACCAACGTCCTAGGAGGAGTTAAATTTTTTTGCTAGAGCAGCGTCAGCGAACTGAGCGGTAACTGTTTTACATAGATTAGGCTAGCTTGGAGTCAATGATTGAGGGGCAATACATGAGGACATGTTCCCAAAGCCGGGTGGCCGCCCGGAACATCGAGCAAATGCGTGATGCTAATACGTGGTGAGATGGGAGCTCGCGTACAGAACAGCGACCGCGCTCATTGGATAGCTTTCCCATCTGAGACATAAGGAGGCGAGCTCCCGGGCATCAAATCGCGTGACAAAACTCAACGCCGGCCGGCACACATTCCGTTGCTGGCCGCCTGCGCCACCCTGCGTACAGTCTAGCCCTTTCCGGACCACATACCTTTCAGCCTACACCTTCTTGCCTGTCTCCAGCAGGCAAATTTCCTGGCGCAGATACTTATCCACCTCACCTTGCTTCGCGTTACGGTCCACAGAATACAGAGGGGGCCGGCATCTGCATTCTTCTCTTATTTCTGTACAGCGCATCGTAAGCCATGCCGAATGTGTGATCGACTGCATGGTCCCTTTTTCGCGGCTTGAGCTTCCCCTCACCCAGAACTCTGAAGACTACCGTCTCTGTACTATAAGTAGCACGCACACCAAGATAGATGCTGTCTGCCATTTCCTAACCGGTAAAAAACATCTCATGAGATTCTCTTGCTCCCTATCCAACCCCTTCGAACCTCTTCCCTAAGGTAGATATCCGACACACTTAGAGCCCGCTTGACTGTATACATCCCTTCAAAGTGGGACATGTCAACATAGCTGCGCCGCAGGTAAATAAAGCACAAGCCTCAAGACATAACATTTCTGACTTGCCTATTAGAGAAGAATGAAGTCGATTCAGAGTATCCTGACTACGAGCGAGCAGTTGAGCTATCCAAGCGGCGAGGCGCAATGGTTCGCCTGGAGTCATCAGATGAAGGGCTTACTCTTGCTGGCTGGTTCCAACGTCTTTGATGCCGTGTTTAGGATGAGCGACAGGGCGGAAATCTACTGGGACAATCTCAATGGGGGCGAATGGGAAATGAGAGTTGTATTGGCACAGTGTATGATTGTCGCCTCCATTGCGCCTGGTTGGAAAAAGGATGCACGTTGGCGCGCCCGGTCCCTCCATGCAAATCCGGGTCGACTTTGGAAGTATTTGGAGGAGAATCACTCAACTATACTTTCGGAAGGGCCGGGTGATGCGTAGTGCACTTTTTTCAGGAGGGGAATACCTCGACACGACCAGTTGAGTAATTAATATCCCAAAGCCATATGTAAGAGAGGTATCTGATCCCGCGCACTCACGCTGAGGGGCACCAAAGAAGCTCACTCGTTGCTGCCCACTTTATGGGGCGATCCGGGCTCTGTGATCACGGAGCTGATCGCCCTATGTGTCCCGACGTGCGTGGCGAGCGGTGCCTTGCCCGGCCGCACGCCGAGCCGGTAGAGCTCCCTGCCGTGCTTGGCCGTCGACTAGGGGGTGGCCCCACTCGCCTCGCATCGCCTGGCGGACTGTGAGTGCTTAAAACCGCTTATCCGGTCCATCCAGGTTATAGTCACGCCAACCGAAGCCCCATGTCCACTGAAGTCCCCCAAGAGGGCGCCCCAAAGGAGTGCCTTACTACTGGTCCTCTCCATATTGACCTGACCTCAAGACTTGTCGGCGACTGTAAAGATCACGATGAAATGCGGCGCAGAATGTTATAAGCTCCAAACCCCGCGCGAGGCGTGACGCTTGAAGCTAGTATCCTGTGGTTGGCTGGTAATATGAAGGCGCTTGCGTATGCAAGCCACGTAGATACACCGGTTGCCAATGCATTCACGAACGTAGCTCTTGATTGGTATACACAATTGTGGTCTCATCGCTGCAACATTTTCATCCACCATCAAGGAAAGACTGGAGTTGCAATTGGTTGCTGCGTCGGGTTGATTGGACCTCAACCGGTCAAACAAGAGCCCCGGTCCAGTGTAGATTGCCCAACAAAAGCCGGCGTGCTAATGCGTTGATGCACCAAAACGACAAATAACCGCCATTACCTTGGTGCAAGAGAACATCCTCGCCAAAGACTGTCGTCATGGCTTCCTCAAGTGCCATGGTAGACGAGAATGACACCGACACAATGGTTCACATTGCTCGAGACGGAGATGTCGTTCTCGTTGTCGGCCAACCGCAGAGAAGGCTGAGGGTTTACTCACTCATCGCCAAAAGCGCTTCTCCGGTTCTGAATGCGATGCTCGGCCCAAGCTTCGGAGAGGGGCAGCAGCTGGCGAAGACCGGTTCTACCGAGATGCCCCTGCCTGAGGACGACGCCGACGCGATGGAGACCATACTCAACGTCATCCACTGCCGTAACGATGAGGTTAAGAAACTACTCAGTCCCGGCGAGCTACTTCGGGTCGCTATCGCGTGCGAGAAGTACGACTGCTTTGTGCCACTGCAGTTTGCCATTCAGACTTGGCTCAGTCATATGAGCGCTACCAAGTCTGAGGATCTGTGGGCCTGGGCCATGGCCGCATGTCTCTTTCACGAACAACAGGCTTTTGCAGACACAACATCTGCCGTGGCATCCAACCACGCTGGATCGTCCATCGACCTTACTAGAGAGCATGAGAGAGTAATGGATGCTACGATGCTGCTTAGGACGGCAGGTACGTTGCGTACTGGACGAGAACCCCGGCTACAACGATGATATCTTTGCCGAGACTAACAGCACGCGAACAGTCATGCTGGAAGAGGCGCGGAATGAGCTGCGGATCTGTCCGTTAAGGGGCGTTCTGAATGGTGACTGGCACTGTTGTGCAAGCTCCAAGAAGGCCAGGCATCGGCCGGATTGTCTTACGCAGCTCGCGCGACGGACCTGTGGCTTGGACATCATGTCCGTTGCCGACGCCTTTGATTCTTTGAGCGGGAACGCATCTTCTCCCGCTGCTGAATATCCCGCTGAGTATGGTGACGACTTCGGCGCGGAGCAGCAGGACTCTTTCCATGACAGGTTCAGAACGCAGCAGGCAAAAGCGGGCCGGCTGTGAACAAAGTATGGACCAGTTCGCCCCGCAAAGCGAACACCGCGAAGAAGGTCCAATACCGGAGCACCGCCACCGGGTGGCATAGCGGACCATTGGAATTGGACGTAGTATAACGATAAGACACGAAGAAGGAGGGAAAGTGTTTCAATTGTCAGAAGGAAGGACACTTTGCCCCGAGAATGTAGTTAACCACGGTAATTTAGGAAGGTACCTAAAGGAAGGACGCCTTACCAGAACCGGCAAGTTAGTGTGATAAGACGAAGCGGCTACGGTACTAGCTAACACGTAAAGCTCAGCTGGACGATGTGCTACGACAATAGTTGCCTCACTTATAAGTCCGATAAGGAGGGAGTAGGATGGCTTCCGAAGGAACCCAAGAAACGATAACTCGCCATAGGACGAGGAGTCGAGTACTATCTTATGACCCCTTAGATACCAACCGAACAGTCAAAAAACGGGAAGCATCGGTTAGTAAGGGGACTATAGTCGACCCTCGTTACTAGATCCCTAGCGGTTGCGACTATAACCGAAGATATACGATATCTGATCCTAAAGATCGGAATAGGACGATATCGGCTTGAAGCCATGATCGATAGTGGAGCATAAGGAAACTTCATATCGCCAAGAGCGGTAAATCGGTGCAGAATCTATTGGAGAAAGAAGGATCAACCTTACTAACTCACGATAGTGGAGAAGGTACACCCGTCACATACGGAGACGGAAGAATCGAAAACGAGATAATACCAGTCCTTGTGATATACGGAAACCATAAAAGGACTATTGTCCTTGGTATCAAAGGGCAAAGGGACAACGAGGTTGCTTTGGAGGTACCTTGGCAGGAAATCACCACCCTGATTATCACAGAAACAGTAAGCCACGACGTTATTCTGGGAATACCTTGGCTTCACAGGCATAACCCACAGATTGACTGGATCACTGGCCAGTTGTACTGGAACACTCCCGTACGGGATTCACGACAATCGGCAAGCGTAGAACGAGACTTAGTCACTGAGCAGAGTCCTAGATACGGACCCTCAAACGAGCCTACCAATACGAAGGACTTAGCCTCTGAGCAGCGTCGAAGATAACGACCCTTAAGCAAGCCACCGCGATCAAGCACTCAAGATGGGAACTTGGAGTATAAATCGACGCAGACCCTTAGGACGATTAGCTATCTTAAGGAGTCATTAGCATTGGCAGGAGTACCAGAAGAATACTATAAATACGCTAAATTGTTCGAGGAATAACCGGAAGAAGAAGCCTTACCGAAACACATACGATGGGATCACGAAATACCCCTAAAAACAGGAGAGCAGCCAAGATTTTAGAAAATCTACGCCCTTAACGAGACGTAACGATAAGCGTTGAAAGAGTATATCCGGGATGGACTTAGGAAGAAGCATATACGACCTTCTTCGTTACTAGCAGGATACCCGATCCTGTTCGTTCTAAAGAAAAATGGAAAGTTACGACTATGCGTTGACTACCGATAGCTTAACGATATTACGATTAAGAATCGATACCTATTACCTTTGATTGCGGAGATTAGAGACCGATTGCACGGAGCCGAATGGTTTACTACCATGGACTTACGAGGCGCGTACAACCTTATCCGCATGAAAGAAGGAGGAATGGAAGACGGCATTTAGGACCCCCGAAGGATTCTTCGAATATTAGGTCATGCTATTCGGGCTTACTAATGCCCCAGCGAACCTTTTAGACCATGATCAATTACGTTTTACGGGAATTCTTGGACTAGTTTGTGATGGTTTATCTCGACGATATCCTAATCTACTTAAGGACGTTTGAGGAATACCGGACGCACGTATACGAGTACTCTAGAAACTGTAAGAAGTAAAGTTGCAGGTTGAACTAGATAAGAGCAAATTCTATACGTAACAAGCGGAATTTCTGGGATTCATGATCGAACTAGGTAGAGTCAAGATGCAAGACTCTAAGATCGAGGTAGTTAAAGACTGGCCCCGACCGGCGGACGTTAAAGGAGTCAGAGGATTCCTAGGATTTACTAACTTCTACCGACGTTTTATTAAGGGCTATAGCAAAATCGTAGCACTACTTACGGACCTTACCAAAGGAATAAGTAGAGATATCTAGTGGAACGATAAGACCGAAGAAGCCTTCTAACGGATCAAAGCGGCAATCGCGGAGGAACCAATCCTAGCGATGCCAGACCCTGAGAAAGAGTTCGAAGTCGAGACCGACGCGTCGGACTTCGCGATCGGTGGACAACTAGGATAACGAGATAAGGAGGGACGACTGTATCCTGTCGCCTTCTTCTCCAAAAAACTCAACGGACTAGAACTCAACTACTAGATCCATGACAAGGAACTTATGGCAATCATTGAGGCATTCAAGGAATGGAAACCTTACCTCAGCGGAACCAATCACTAGGTTAAGGTCTATACGGATTATAAGAACTTAACCTACTTCACCACTACGAAAGAACTCAATAAACGACAAACTAGATGGGCGGAATTCCTATTAGAGTTCAACTTCAAAATCATTTACCGGAAGGGTAATGAGAACGGAAGAGCCGACGCTCTTAGCCGAAGGGTGGACCGCGAGCAGACATAACCACCCGAGTATCAGATAATCTTGAAGGTTAACCAGGACGGAGGACTTGAATAAGATCAGCGGCAATTCAACGTTATGTTCACGTTATAACACGATGAATAATGGACCAGGAGAATCCGGGATTCCCTAGGCCAGGACGAGAAAGCAATCCTTGACTAGAACAGTTAAGAGGTGCCACGCTATCACGGAAAACTCTATATCCCACGAACCTTACAAGAAGAATTCGTCAGGGAATTCCATTAGATACTAGCGTACGGACACCAGGGCATCGCCAAGACCACCGAACGACTATAGCGAACCTACGACTTCCCGGGACTGAGGAAGGTCGTGAAAGACGTCGTCGGAACTTGCGAATGTACGAAGGATAAAGCGTCCAGACACAAACCATACGGAGAGTTGAGACCACTCCCGGTACTAAGCAGGGCTTGGGGATCCATTGTATTCGACCACATCGTTAAGCTACTAGGATCGAAGGAACCAATGATAGGAACAGTGTACGACAGCATCTTCGTTGTTTCCGATAGACTTACCAAGTTCGGGTATTTCATCCCTTATAAGGAAGAGAGCTTAGCAGAAGACCTCGCCTATACCTTCCTACGGGTCATTGCTTGTAACCACGGACTACCGGATGAAATAGTCTCCGATAGAGGAACGACGTTCGTATCGAAATTTTGGAGATTACTCACGGCACAACTCGGAGTCAATTACAAGTTGACTACAGCCTATTACCCGTAAACTGACGGACAAGTCGAACGACTTAATCAGACACTCGAATAGTATCTACGGAGCTACGTCAACTATTAGCAGGACACCTGGGTTGTTATGCTGCTGTTAGCTCAGTTCGCTTACAATAGCGCGACTAACGATACTACTAAATGTTCACCGTTCTTCGCAAACTATGGATACGAACCAGAAATCTATCGGATACTATACAACGGAATCGAAGTGCCTAGAGCATTCCAAGCAGCAAGCAAGCTTAGGGAACTATACGATAAACTGAGAAAAGAGATCGTATTCGTCCAAACGCGAATGGCGAAATACTATAACCAGAAAAGGTTAAAGGGACTAACCTTTGAGAGGGGAGACAAGGTCTACCTTCTACGAAAAAACATCAAAATAAAGCGACTAAGCGATAAGTTGGACTATAAAAAACTTGGACCCTTTATAGTTACTAGGAAGATATCAGATTCCAACTACGAATTACGCCTACTAGATACCATGAGAATCCACCTAATCTTTCATGTCTCGCTACTCGAAGCGGCACCAGCTAACGTAAGGCTGTAAGAAAAGATTGAGGTTGAGGCGCCAGAAGGAGAATACGACGTGGAAGCTATCCTGAAGTCACGAAAAAAAGGATTGGTTACATAGTACCTAATCAAGTGGCTAGGTTATGACGAATCAGAAAACACTTGGGAACCGGCTAAACATTTGAAGCACTGCCACCAGATGCTTGAAGACTACCACCGTCGAAACCCGACCCAACCATCAGCAAGGCGTCGAGGGAAGGGTCCCCCAGGCCTAAGGAGGAGCAATCTACCTCGCCAGAAACGCCCATCCCCGGAGGTCGTCAACGATAAAACGATCCCTCGACTCTAAGGATTTGGAGATCCCGTCTTCTGAATCCAGCTCTTGCATACCCCGCTGGACCAATTCCTTACTCCTCTCCTTAATCCGTTTCCGGGTCTTGCGAATCCGGGTCAAACGGTTGACGGCGACGGAAAATTGTTGTTGAAGAACGAACAGCGCCTCCTCGGCCTCCTGTTCGTCACCTTCAAGCTTCTTACGGGACTCTAACAAGCGAGCTACTAAAAAGGGACACGGTTAACAAAGAATACAAGGAAGGGTGGCGGAGGACCGCACAAGAAGACGCCACCAACACCCCGTTGCAGGACCGGCCTCGACGGACACATTCGCTACATCGAGCAGAATCACCATTCATTCGACACGCTTTATTGTTTCGGAAACAATAGGTGCAAGGCATGTCGGCGGGAACACCAAACTCGTCGATAAAGGAAGCTAGTGCGCTGCACTAGAAGGTTTTCTTAGATCGATAGTGGATCTCACAACTCGGTATGTAACACGCACTCAATGTTCAACACGAACTGCCAACAGACCATGCAGCGCTTGTTGGTTCTCGTCTGCGTGCATCTCCAAGCCACCAAATCAACGAGGTGATATACCATCATGCTGCAATGCAATGATCATCATACGTGTACCTCGTGACTCCACCATCAATCAGGTCGGAGTTATTGATTCTCGATAGCGGGTGATCTCATTCACGGTCCTCGCAGCACTGAGCCACGTAGTGTTTGCGAGCGACCAGTTCGTTAATGGTTCAGCAGACTAACTCCTTGCTTGTCATGACATTTTGTGGAAAAGTATCAGTGAAACTCAATAGATGGCTCTGTCTTGGAAGACAGATTTGATGGACAATCTTTACACCTACGAGTCAAGTCTACCGGTGAACGGCTGTGCCTTAGGCTGGTTCCCCCCGAACTAATGACGATTCTGTACTCACGCGTAGTCAAGTGGGTGTGGCCAAGGGGCTGAAAATAATGGCCAACGGCTCCCCGTGTTCAAAGTTTGGTCGTCCTGGGCAGGACGGTCTGGCTACAGATGTGCTCGGCCTTGAAGCCATTTGTCCACCACAAGGAGCATTTCCCATCAACCGCAGCCCCGAAGTCCGCCAGATATCAGTCCAGGACGTCAAGTCCATCATACATCGAGACTCACAAGGGTCGAGGGGTTTCGCCGCCATCACAAAGGCTGTGGCGCCTTAATCAAAGACCCGACTTGGGTGCAGCCCCTGAATGGTGCGAACGCGCATATACCTGTCTGCCGTCGGAAGACCCATGTTGCCAGTAACGAGCGCAGCCCGTCCATGGAGACACCCAAGTGGACATCCTCGGTTGTGTCGGCGAAGGTGGTTCGTCTCGACAGACATCCCGGTCCCGAGGGCATGTTCTGGGCTTGTTTTCCCCTCCAGTCACAGACGAAAAGCAACCCCTCCAAATACTATTTCCGTCTTTGGACCCGAGCACCCAGCGCTCTGACCTGAGCCACGACTGAGCATTGGGAGCTAGACTGAGCAAAGTGACCGACTATCAGAGAAGCCGCATCTGGCGTCCGTCTAAACCTGCCTTGCTTTGAGCACATCGACTTTAATCCTGACACGAGGTCTCACTCCGCTCCAAAGACTTAAGCGCTGAAAGTGGACTGACTTCGTCATAGGCATGTACACAATATATTCGACTTCTCGCTGATTATTCGACGACGTAATATATGGCTTCATCTACAGCTTACGAGCACTTCAAGCGCGCTGCGGGCCAGGGCACGAGCAAGACACTTCGGCAACTGCGCCGGCATCTTCAGCTCCTTCATCTACCGCACGCAGGACAGGCCCCCAGTATGAGCTCAGGCACGGGCTCACGCTCGCGTTCGTGTTTTGCTCCGGATGTCTGTTCTTGACGACGTCGCTGTTGCTCAGGCGGGAGAACAAGAAGAGGGACCGAGGTGAGAGAGATCATATATTACTTGCCGGCAAGATATTACCCGAGGAGATTGCTAGGCTAGGTGATTATCACCCGCAATACCGGTATTCGTACTAGACTTGCCGCATCATGAACTGAACAGTATTCTCTCGCCAACCAGTACACAGTAACTCTAGCCTCCCTGATGCCCAACAGGTAACACATGCTACCGTCCCCTTTCACGCCAGACGAACCAGTATTCTCAGTCGTCCAAATCGAGATACGGACAATCCTTGGGGTCTGCGTAGAAAGTCCCTCCCAACTCCTCAATGATCTTGCACCGCTCATCCATGTTAAGCGCATTATAGATCGCAGCAACACCCCTTTCGCTAGTCTCTATGTCGGGCTTCCTCAGGACCCAGACACCGCCTCCCGTCGACGGCCACCCTATCTCGAGGAACTCAGCACCACCGTCCCACTTTGCATTTACCCACTCCCACGTATCATTGTAGTACGTAGCCCCGAGCTGGCGCATTCTCTTGCAATGGGCAGCTTCCTCGGCCACGGACTCGCCGTCCGTTACAGACGGCCGCGGTGTCGGATGGAGTCGGTCCAGGCCGAGGAAGTCGAGCTCCACGATAAAGCACGGGGACAGCTCGTAGAACCCGCCCTTATCTGGGAAGCCAAAGACCGCCACGCCTGGGCCTCCCGAGAAGTCTGCGCGAAAGCGGGGTTCCTGAGGTGGCTCGACTATCTCCTCGGCGGAAGGGCGATTGTTCGTCATGATAGTTCCCGCAGCGTTGGCCGGCGGTTGGAAGAAGAGTGTTGGGAGCCAGAAGCGGCGCGACATTACACCCGCTGTCGCTGAAAGAACCAAGACTCCGATAGCGACTGAGACCATGGTCGAGGTAGGTAGAATGAAGAGCCAGACTGGTAAGATGGCCTGTTGGATGTCTTTGTGATGTGCGACTGGAGTGGTGGGGGCCAGGCTGATACTCTGGGGCGAATGTCAGTTGATAATGCCTCGTGGAGCTGGTTAGGCACCAACGAACGAACCATCCTATTACGTACCTACAGAAGTAGGTGCCTCCTGGCCCTGTTGTTGCTCGCTGTAGTGGGACATAAAAGCCAAAGGAATCGCCTGCCGGTCAAAGAAGCTCATGAGCGACAGCAGTTCGCCTGCAACCCCATTCTGCCGCTGAATCTGCTCGAACGAGAGGATCCATGTCTCCGTGACCGCGCGGGGCGTCTCCGAGTCTCTGCCCGCCGTCTCAAACTCCTCGCTGAGCAGATCGACAAGCCGCTGGTCGCTCTGGCCCAAGAGCCGGAGGTATTCGCTGACTTTTATAGTCTTTTCCACGATAAACGCAGCAGCCTGGACCAGCGCAAGCGGGAGGTATTCTAACCGAGACGAGAGCACCAGTAACTCGTCACGATCCAGCTCCTCGTCTTCGAGCTTCGCACGCAGCAACTGGTCTGATTCGTCGTCGTCCATCTGCCCTACTTCGATAGGACGCTTGCCATTGGCCAGCCGTGAGCCTGTCTCCTTGTTCCTCGTGGCGACGAGGACAGATCCATGCGCACAGTCGGGAATGTAGGAGCCGACCTTCCCTTCAAGGCCAGACGTGTCGATAGTCGCAGGCTCCGCTCGTCTGCCGAAGAAGACCTGCGTATCGTCGGCGTTGTCGATGACCATGAGCCACCGTCCGCGATCCTTCCCCTCCAGCCACCGCCTCACCAGCGGGAGCACGTCCACTTTTGGGTCGTCGTGGCCTGGTAGCTGGCACTCCTCCGCGATGGACGCATATGCCTGGCGGAAACGCTCGGCGCTGCTCGCATGTACACAGAAGACCGACACTTCGGGCCGCGTCTGTTGCAGCCAATATGCGTACGCCAGCGCAATCTGCGTCTTCCTGTTGGCCAGTTAGCGGGTTGACAGGAGCAACTGTGGTGTGATTACACACCCAACGCCTCCGAGGCCGTAGAGCGATCTTCTGTGCTGTGACGTGCCGGTCGCCTGAGCGAGCCCGTGGCAGAGCTGATCCTTCAGTTGACCGAGGATCCCGGATCGTCCGACAAAGTCCGGGTTGCTAGTGTACGGCAAGAGAACTATTCGGTCGGAGTGAGCTACAAGCTACAGATTGACATCACTTGAGTTTTCGGAGCCCTCAAGCACATTAGGCGGGGTTTCCTCTTGTCGCGAGGCTGGTCCCCGGTGGCGTCCCTCCGCTCCGTCCAGCTGCCTGATCCACCGCCGGAGCTCTCCACACACGGCCACAAAGCCCGGATCGTCCGCTGCGGCGAACCTGGCCATGTCCATGTGGTTGCTGCGGATGCCGATAGGGATATACCCCGGGAGGATAGCCGAGTGCTGCGGTACTACCTGTCCTACCGGTTAACCATTACGTGCGTCACAATCGACGTCTCCTGACGTACCTGGCCGACTCCTGGCAAGGGCAGCTCCTCATAGAAGCAGCAGATATCAATCAACCCTGACCCCTCTCTGCTACGCGCCATGACCATTGTACGAAAGCTGTCCTGAATCCGCGCAAGCACTTCGGACTCGCTCCGGAGGACGGCTAAGATCTCGGCATTCGTCTGACCACGCCGATGGCGCGGGCCAGCAGCGAGGCCCAGCGAGCGAGGCCGGCTCCGTGGTGCGGCGTCCCAAGGAAGGCGATTCCTCGAGTGAATCGAAGGATGTTCTGCAGGTGTTGCTCGGGTCGCTCTCTCGACCTGACCAGCGCCTAGTACATATGTCAGCGCACGCTGAACCCCACGCGGGGAGAGGATCTTCGCACATCTTCGCATACGAGGCCGCCTAAGCTGTGGCAAACAAATATGATCGGCCGTTCGTTCTGTCGCAGTCAGCGCCGTCGGCTATCTCAGGCTGTTGGGCTCCTACCGTGTCGTCCCTGTCTCGGTAATTCGCAAGAGACGTGAGTAGGCTCCATGCGTGATTCCCGATCCGATTCCGCGATACCACACCGCGCCAATCCGCCACATATGCGTCGTATCCGAACGTGAGTACGCGGGCCGTCGGGAGCTCAGACGGAAGGAGGCCTGGGGCCATGGCTCGGACGCGTAGCGGGCGGTCCACGTCTTTTCCCGGTCGCCGGTCAGACCGTGGACGAAGACGATGCTGCGCGGGACTGTCAGTAAACGCAATGCAGACGGAGCAGAGGGCGCACATACTCGGTAGCCGCGGTTTCCGGGCAGTGGAGCAGCTTGATGCCGGAGGGGAAGGCCTTGTGTGGGGCAGGAGACGCGGCGGCCGCCGGCTGCGGCGGCGGCTGCTCAATGGCCGCCCCGCCCGTCGCGGTGTTCGGTCGTCGGCCGAATAACTGCCGCATTCTGGCCGACGTGGGTAGTGGATCCTTGCCGAGGTTTGATAGGTTTCGTCGTGGGTGGGCCAGGGCTTCGGGGTCGTCTTTTGAGCACTTGCCGGCAAGTCTAAATTTGGCGCGGTCTGGGTTCGCTAATTTAGGCCCGCTATCCGCACACGTGGCCGCACAGACTCTATTTCGGACCGACGGTCAGCTTGCCGTGTCTATTCTTGGCGTGCGCCGACGTAGCACAGGTGTATGCCAATTTCTTCAAGCTCCGCAATAACTGTGGACTCGTACTCTGCCCGACCGTTGCGTCTGCGCTGAATTCTAGCCTCCAAGGTCGTCTCCGGCGTGAATACCAAGTGAAATCCGCCTTGCGACCAGAGCGCGAGAGTACCAACTAAAACAGGTAGGTCATGTGATATTTCTCGTGACGCAAGGACACTGTCTCCTATGAGTCATGTTCTGCTCGCGGTGGAACCAAAGAGTTCGCCTCATTCTCTTTTCAGTAACCCGTGGACAGCCATGGATCCCAACGCACCTTTTGCCTTTGACAGCGATGGCCTTGAGCTCGATTACAGCACGCCAAGGCTCTCAGGCCATTCGTTTGCACCCAGCAGTCGGGGCGGAAGTCCCGCCGCTCAAAGCCAGCGGAGAGCCGAGCTAGCACTCCCGTTGCTGCAAATGGGCGATTGGGATCCGCGCATTGATAACGAGCCTATCCCGACCTGTATCCATTATTCCATTGAGTGGAAACTTCAACTCAAGAAGGGAAGGTTGTCGACGCTCACCGAAATCACAGAAGAAAACCTTGCGCTCACTCCCACTGCGTACTGGGATAAGTTCCTGAAGCAGGCCCTAGCGACGAGGGTGTAAGACAAGCTACCCGAGTCAAAGTATCAACCTGGTGAGACCAAGATCACCGTATCTGTCGAGAAACGAAACGAGCGGGACCTCCGGAAGTGCTTCGATGGAATTAATATCGAGTGGAAAGCCGTGGAGGACAAGCTAAGATCGTGGAGTCCTCTGTTCCGGGATGGAAAAAAGCTGAGAATCGATATATGTTTCATCTATAGGGAGACATACCATGCTGTAACCACGACGGCTCGTGGTAGCACCAGGACTGGAGCATTAAGGAGATAGCTGGCTGCGAGAGACGTACTCCTTGTTGATCAGGAAGAATCTTCTGGTAGGCGTCCTGTTTGGAAGGAAGTTTACGAGCTCTTGCGATGTAACGGCCCCTCTTGCACTAATAAAGGATTCTATTGCTGGCGCTATCCAGGAACTGAAAAACACTACAAACTGGAGGCCACCGTGCTAGAGAAACTTGTCGACTTCACCGAGGAAGGTAATGTATTGAGAACGCACGATGATCTGCCAGAAGATATCCGTTAGCTGCTTCGTGAGTAGGACGAGCTGCTTTCGGAACGTTAGCGGCGGAAGCGGAAAGCCCCCGATAATCTTCCTACTATGACCATTAACCTCTGTTGTCGTGGGCGTGATTAAGAGCTCGTTGATTGTAATGCTGGTTCACACCGTGAGGTACAAGACATGGTGCCGAACAAGCGCCCAGCGGTTCTGGTTATTCCAAAGCCGAGAGACGAGGCTCTGATACGCTACTGTTAGTGGCATTGCGACCAGGTTACGAGCCCTACTTGGAAACAGGGCTTCGTACATGCGTATCAAGTCACTAAGGAAGCCTGTCTTGACCTTTCTATACCAAAAAGGGTGTCAAGCTGGGAATTGCTAAGTCATTCGTTAGAGACGTTTATCTTTGGGCGGGAGACGTATAGATTGTGTAGACCTTTCGGTTTATTTTCCTTTAAAACTAGACTATTCTGTTCGTCCGGGATGTCCTTCGACCGCAAGCCCAGCCTTGCGAAAATGGCCTTCCGCACTTGCCTCTCTGTTGCCAACAGCCTTTACACACGACATCACATAGGCCCTAAAGTCCTTACTGATAAGGCTCACGTGTTTATCCCATCTGCTCTTGACGTACTCTATGACTTCAGCAAAGAACTCCTCGATGGGATTCGTGTCTGGCGAATACGGGGCCAAATATATCAGCTTTATACCGGCGTCCTTACACAACTGCTCGATTCTGTCGGAGTAATGGATGGTAGCATTGTCTATGATAAGAACTGATTCAGGCTCTGGCCATCTGCTATAGTGATGTAATAGCTGGTTAATGAAATCTTCAAACACGGCCGCGTCTGTGGATCCTGGGAAGTCGCGCGCAAGTTTGACGCCCCTCTGTGTATATGCTGCAAGAAGTTGAAGCCTCTGGCCACGCTGGAATCTACTCTTTTGCTCGGGCGTCTTGCCTTTTGGTGCCCAGCCCTTGCGTCGAAGCCCATCACGTTTATCAATCCCAGATTCATCGATAAATATTAGCTGATACGATCGGCATTCCTCTAGCTTCTATCAGAAGTCTCGAAGGGAGGGATTTCGTTGGTTCGCTATACGGCGGATGGTCTTCCTTGACCAGCTTTGGGCTTTTAGGGTGCGGGTGATGGTCGATTCGGATACCTTTACGCCGAACCTCTCGAAGATAAAGGCGGCCATCTCGCGACGTAACATGCCGGGCTTTTCGGCCAGCTGTTCACATAGCGCATTTCGTATAGCAGGGGTTATTTTAGGATCGGGACCGACGCGGTTCGTAGGCGCTGTCGTGGTTCCAAATCGACCAAGTCTCGACCGTATTCTGTAGACGGCACGCTTTGTATAACGGACGGTGTTAGCTATCTCGCTATTCGGCAACTTACGGAGGATCAGGGCGTGGATTCTGGCCCGTTGGGCGAACGAGAGTCGTGGAGCCATCGATACGTTCTGCTGGTGCTATGTCGAAATACGTGGCAGAAGATGAGGTTGACACGACTGGAGAAAGCCAAAAGGTCCCACTCTCATCGCTTAGGTAATTGAATGGCGGCCTCAGGCACTGGCCTGCGAGCGAGACCAGAAAAAAGGCGCTAAGGTATCTTTCGGTCGATCAGGGAAAAGACTGAAGTCAGACTACGGTGGTGTTAACCCAAACTGGTGTGCGCGTTCTCTGGGGCCAGCGCAGCGCAAAATAAGGCGTGAGTAGCAGTGGAGGATCCGACGCAGAAATGCTGGCGTCCGTTGGACGGGCGAAGATGGGGGAAGCGAGTTTTTGCTGCTTGCTTGTTCCAGTCTAGGAGCGCACGTGATTGAAATGAGGGGCCAGAATAGCGGCAACATCCACCACCCTAATTTAGGCTCCTCAACTAGAAAGTGTTGCCAGGAAAGGGCTTTCCAGCGCTCCTGGCCGCACCTTACCACAAACCCTGTCAAACCTCGGCAAGGGCCCACTACCCACATCGGACGTCGAACGGAATGCGGTCGCTATTTAGCCGTCGACAAAAGACCGCGAAGGGCGGGGCAGGCGCCGAGCAGCAGCCGTCGGAGCCGGTGCCCGCGGCGGCTTCTGCCCAACACAAGACCTTCCCGTCCGGCATCAGGCTGCTTCACTGCCCGGAAAACGCGACTGCCGAGTGCGCGCCCTGCCCTGTCCGCCTGATCGACGTCTGACTGACAGCCGTACGCAGTATCGTCTTCGTCCACGGTCTGACCGGCGACCGTGAAGAGACGTGGACAGCCCGCCACGCGTCCGAGCCATGGCCCCAGGCACTCCTTCCGTCCGAACTCCCGACGGCCCGCGTACTCACGTTCGGATACGACGCATATGTGGCGGATTGGCGCGGTGTGGTATCGCAGAATCGGGTCGGGAACCACGCATGGAACCTGCTCACGTCCCTTGCGTCTTACCGCGAGAAGGACGACACGGTGAGGCCTACCGGGCCGCGGATATTCAACTGCGCTGACGGTTTCAGAACAAACGGCCGATCATATTCGTCTGCCACAGCTTAGGCGGCCTCGTATGTCAAGATGTGCGAAGACCTGCGGCCCCCCGCTCTGGTGTGGAGTAGTACGCTGACAAAATGCACCAGGCGTTGGTGAAGTCTAGAGAGCGACCGGAGCCACACCTGCAGAACATTCTCCGATACACTCGAGGTATCGCCTTTCTTGGAACGCCGCACCACGGAGCTGGCCTTGCTCGCTGGGCCGAGCTGCTGTCCCGCGCCATCGGCGTGGTCAAGCAGACGAATGCCGAGATCTTAGCCGTCCTCCGGAGCGAGTCCGAAGTGCTTGCGCGGATTCAGGACAGCTTTCGTACAATGGTCATGGCGCGTAGCAGAGAGGGGTCAGGGTTGATTGATATCAGCTGCCTTTTTGAGGAGCTGCCCTTGCCAGGTGTCGGCCAGGTGCGTTTCGAAGCGCAATGCAGTACTGCGTGATCTACTAACGGTGGTATAGGTAGTACCGCAGGACTCGGCCATCCTGCCCGGGTATATCCCGATCGGCATCCACAGCAACCACATGGACATGGCCAGGTTCGCCGCAGCGGACGACCCCGGGTTTGTCGCCGTGTGTGGAGAGCTTCGCCGATGGATGAAGCAGCTGGACGGAGAGGATGGGTACCTCGATCTACCGGCCTCGAAACACACGTACGCGCCGCTTATCCACGGCGAAGGTCAACAGAATGCATTCAAACCGTTGCGACAGGAGATCAACAAGCCTTTAAAGAGGGAGATTCTCACGATACCTGTTGCAATCGATGCCGCATTCGATTCCCGCGCCGAGGAACACAACGCGAGATGTCACCCCGCTACTCGCATCGATCTTCTCCACCGGATACAAACATGGGCGAACGACCCACATGGCGAATGCATCTTCTGGCTCAACGGCGCGGCGGGCACGGGGAAGTCTACCATTTCCCGCACCGTGGCCGGCCGTTTCAAGGAACAGGGAATTCTTGGCGCCAGCTTCTTCTTCAAGAGAGGAGAGCGTGACAGGGGGGATGCCACCTTGTTCTTCACGACGATTGCCGCACAGCTCGTCTCGCAGGAGCCCCAGATGTCCCAATCCCTCAGGGCGGCCATCGATACGGAGCCAGCCATCGCTACGAAGGCTCTTAGGGAGCAGTTCGAAAAGCTCATTTTACATCCGCTCGGCCGAGTCTATGCTTCCCGCGAACCTACAATAGCTCTG
This sequence comes from Coniochaeta sp. 2T2.1, assembly GCA_009194965.1. Classification (NCBI taxonomy): domain Eukaryota; kingdom Fungi; phylum Ascomycota; class Sordariomycetes; order Coniochaetales; family Coniochaetaceae; genus Coniochaeta; species Coniochaeta sp. 2T2.1. The sequence continues at coordinate 3,920,453 of VSMA01000003.1, forward strand.
GTCGTCGATGCTCTGGACGAATGCGACCGCGACGATGACATCAAACTCATCATCCGTCTCTTCTCGCGCGCGAACGCTCTAAGCTCCGTGCATGTCAGGGTCTTCATCACTAGCAGGCCTGAACTGCCCATTCGACTTGGTTTCAAGGACATAAGAGGGAAGTATCAGGATGTGGCGCTTCATCAGATCCCGGAGCCCGTGATCAAACACGATATATCCACCTTCTTGAGACACGAGTTCGCCAAGATCAGAGAGGATTACAATAACCAGGTTTTTGACGACCAACAGCTACCACTAGATTGGCCTGGCGAACACACTATTCAAACCCTCGTACGCATGGCTATTCCGCTTTTCATTGTAGCCGCAACTGTCTGTCGCTTCATCGAAGATAAGGAATGGCTTGATCCGGAAGGGCAGTTAGCCAAAGTTCTGAATTACCAGAGGAGTGGTGATCCCGAGCTTGACAAACTCAGCTCTACATATCTTCCGGTTCTTGATCAGCTGATTGCTGGAAAGGCAGATCCAACTAGGAGCCGCCTGGTGAACGAATTCCGAGAGATCGTTGGCCCTGTCATTCTTCTGGCCGAGTCTCTCTCGCCTTCATCTCTATCGCATCTTCTCAACGTCCCTATCGGATCTGTTGCCCGCACAGTCAACGGTCTTCACGCTGTACTTGACGTCCCATCCAGGGCAGATTCTCCGATCAGACCATTCCACCTGTCCTTCCGTGACTTTCTCGTCGATTCGAAGAAACGAGGGACCAATCCGTTCTGGGTAGACGAGAGGGCAACGCACGAGACGATTGCGACGAAATGCGCGGAACTCTTGTCCTCTGGTGACCACTTGAAGAAAGATATTTGCGACCTGAAAATGCCCGGGATTTCTCGAGCGGATGTTGAACCCGCTGTTGTCAAAGCGTGTGTGCCAGCACACGTCCGGTACGCGTGCCTGTATTGGGTCTATCATTTGGAGCAGAGCAATGCTCGCATAACGGACCACCATCACACATATTTCTTCCTTAAAACTCACCTGCTTCACTGGCTGGAAGCGTTGAGCCTCGTAGACAAAATATCCGAGAGCATCGCGATGATCAACAAACTACAGGCTCTCCTGACTGTATGTATGCCAAACAAACTCACGGACGTTCGCTGACATGATTCTTCCAGCCCGATAACAGTGCAAACGTCTCTGCCTTCTTGCACGACGCCACCCGATTCGTCCTCAATTACCGCTCAATAATCGATCTGTCTCCCCTTCAAATCTACACTTCTGCGATCGTTTTTGCGCCAAAAAGAAGCATCATCAGAAACTTATTTGAAGACTCCATTCCTGACTGGATCTCGTTGTTACCCAAAGTTGATCAGGATTGGAATGCATGTCTGCAGGTGCTCGAGGGCCACAAACATGCGGTTCTTGCCCTTGCCTTCTCGCCTGACGGCAAGACGATCGCCTCGACTTCGTCGGACAGGACAGTGCGGCTCTGGGATGCTGCAACGGGCGAGGAGAAGCAGACGTTTGAGGCCGACCGGCGGGTAGAAGGCCGCTATCATATTACTACCGCAGTCGCTTTCTCACCCGATAGCAAGACGGTCGTAGCTTCCGAGGACGCAATAGTGCGGCTGTGGGACGTGGGCACAGGTGAGGAGAAGCGGACGTTTATTTGTCATAATACCTCGGTTCTTGCCGTCGCCTTCTTGCCCGATTGCAAGACTATTGCGTCAGCGTCGGATGGCGGAATCGTGAGACTCTGGGACATTACCACGGGTAAGGAGAAACAGACGTTCGGTGGCCATGATAGTTTAGTTTGGACTGGGCGATGTGTTGCCTTCTCGCCGGACGGTAAGACGATTGCATGTGCCGGGGTCGACGCAATAATAAGGCTCTGTGACACTACCACAGGCGAGGAGAGACAGGTGTTTAGAGGCCACGCTGGCCCTTATAGTGGTATTGCCGCCGCTGCCTTTTCAACCGACGGCAAGACGGTCGTGTCAGCTTCGTGTCATGGAAGGATGCGGCTCTGGGACGCAGCCACGGGCGAGGAGAAGCAGATGTTCGAAGGTCACCAGTGGATTAGAGCTGTTGCCTTATCGCCGGACGGGAAGACGGTCGTGTCGGCTGCAGCTGACACAACAGTGCGACTCTGGGATGTGGTCACGGGCGAATTGAAGCAAACGCTCGAATGCTATGATTATGTTAACGCCGTCGTCATTTCGCCAGACGGTAAAACGATCGTATCGGCTTCGGAAGACGGAATAGTACGGCTCTGGGACGCGGCTACGAGCGGGGAGAAGCGGACTTTCGAGACCCCCCAGTGGGTAGAGGGCCACTCTGGCCGCTATAATAGTATTAACGCCCTCGCCTTCTCGCCGGATGGCAAGACGGTCGTGTCGGGTTCTGAGGACGCAAAAGTACGGCTGTGGAACGGAAACAGCGGCAAAATAAAGCAGACTTTTGAAGGCCACTACGATTCGGTTGGTGCCGTTGCATTCTCACCAGACGGCAAGACGATCGCTTCGGCTTCGTTCGACGGTACCGTGCGGCTCTGGGATGCAAGGACAGGGGTGGAGAAGCAGATGTTTGTGGGCTGCGATGGCGGTGAGGTTGACAGCTCCGGTGCCGTTACTGGGGTCAACGCCGTGGCCTTCTCGTCGGACGGCAACACGGTCGCGTCGGTTGCAAACGAGAGAACAATGCGGCTCTGGGACGCGGCCACGGGTGAGGAGAAGCAGATTTTCCAGGGTCACAGTGATCGGGTGTTTGCTATCGCCTTCTCGCCGGACGATAACAATATCGCGTCGGCTTCGGACGATAGAACAGTACGGCTCTGGGATGCTACAACGGGCGAGTCGAAGCTGATACTCAAAGGACACGACAAGGGCGTGTGTGGCGTCACCTTTTCATCGGACGGCAGAACGATCGCATCGAGTTCACTCGACAAAACCTTGCGCCTGTGGGACACCGACACGGGCGCAGAGAAGCAGACGCTTTCAACCGATTGCACTATTCGGGATTTATCATTTTCTGCAGATGGTCAATATTTAAAAACAGACCGTGGTCTGTTACGTGTCGATGTGCAGTTTCCTGCAACACCGCAGCGGGTAAGACATGTGGATTTTTTGTTGTTTTTAAGCGAAGATTGGGTGATTCAGCATGGAAAGAAAGTCCTCTGGCTTCCCCTAGACTACAGGTCTAGCTGCACTGCCTTTCATAGCGACAAGTTCGCTCTAGGGAGATATGGCTCCAGCGAACTCAACTTCATTCAATTCACATAACTTAGCTTTACATTACTGTGTGAATAAGATATTTCTCTAATGCATCTGAAACACGAATAATGCAGGCCGCCCATCAACTTAGTATTGTTTCTTTTTGCGCCGACATATGAATTCGTCGAACATGGCAGACATCATAACCGCCTTGCCCTTACGAGTTTGCCTTTGCTGCTGCTTTTGTCAGGGCAGCGGCCCGCCGGCTAGCAGCACGGAAGTCCACCTCACTAAATGGACCAGACAAGACAAACCGCCTAAGCGCTCCTCAGCCCAAAGCGGCACTATTCAATCAGAGGTATAATATAGGAAAAGTGAATTCAACAATCCCAATTCGTCCATTTGTCTGTTTGCTGACATTGACGTTGGTAAGAAAACGAGATATTGGAAATATATCTAGCCGTGAGTAGTACGCGGAAAAACACCGAGAGCTGGCACAGAACAACGACAAAATGCGAAGCTAGAGACAGGAGACCCAGTAGGCAAAGACAACTGGACTGGCTGACGGGGACTCGAAAGACGGCGCGGCTCATCCGGGATTTCGACGAAGACCGACGCCTTTCGATGGGATAACTAACCATACGGCAGGCGAGCTATATGCTGGCGCCCGCGCGGCTGTATAAACCGGCCAGAATGGTATGCTGCCGCAGTAACGCACCAGAGCCTCATCTCTCGCTTCGGGAAAAGCAGGTCCACTGGGCGCTTGTACGGTACTACGTCTTGTCCGCACGGTGTGAACCAGTATCACAATCTGCGGAGTCTTGCCCATGCCCACGACAACAGTGCGGATGTTCACGGCGGGAAGATCATCCGGGTCCTCCCGCTTTCGCCGCTTACGTTCCGAAAGTAGCTCTCCCTGCTCACGAAGTGCTGTCTCCTTGATGCTCCAGTCCTGGTACTCCCACAAGTTCTCATGGTTGCCGCCTCGCAGGTTTCCCTGGAGATGAAGCATATATCGATTCTCAGCCTTTTTCCTTTACGGAACAGATGGCTCCACGCTCTTAGCTTATCTTCCACGGCTTTCCACTCGATATTGATTCCATCGAAGCACTTCAGGAGGTCCCGCTCGTTTCGTTTCTCGACAGATACGGTGATCTTAGTCTCATCAGGTTGATACTTTGACTCGGGTAGCTTGTCTTGCACCCTCGTCGCTAGGGCCTGCTTCAGGAACTTATCCCAGTACGCACTGGGCGTGAGCGCAAGGTTTTCTTCTGTGATTTTGGTGAGCGTCGACAATCATTCCTTCTTGAGTTGCAGTTTCCACTCAATGGAATAATGGATACAGGTAGGGATAGGCTCGTTATCAATGCGCGGATCCCAATCGCCCAGTTGCAGCAACGGGAGTGCTAGCTCGGCTCTCCGCTGGCTTTGAGCGGCGGGACTTCCGCCCCGACTGCTGGGTGCAAACGAATGGCCTGAGAGCCTTGGCGTGCTGTAATCGAGCTCAAGGCCATCGCTGTCAAAGGCAAAAGGCGCATTGGGATCCATGGTGGTCCACGGGCTGAAAAGAGAATGAGGCGAACCCTTTGAGTCCACCGCGAGCAGAACATGACTCATATTCTCATAGGACAAAGTGACCTTGAGTCACGAGAAATATCACATGACCTACCCGTGTTTAGTTGGTACTCTCGCGCTCGAGTCGCACGGCAGATTTACTTGGTATACAGGCCGGCGGGACTTGTCACTATGAGCTTTTTCGACAGTCATCAGTTAAGCACGTATGTTTCGCAAGACATCATAACATTCCACAAGCGGATGGCTTACAGAGAGCTTCGTGGTTGGTGCCTGATTTACCCGACATGAACGCCCAACTTACTGGCCACCTTCTCCAATGCCTTTAAGACCTGGGGCGAGTAGCGGCAGTTCGTTCTGAACTGGTCTTCAGAGACATCAAAGGCCGTCCGACCATCCTTGTCCCTGGCCATGATATCAATATCGCGTTCGACAGCAAATTGCACAATTCGAAGAGCTTTATCCTCATCTTCGATAAAACAGAACTTGGCAAACAAATGCAAAATCGTTTCGTTACTCTCGACGGTCGTTGCCGTGATGTCAGCGCCAGCCTCGGCCAGCGCCTGTAACGTCTCCAGGATGGGAGAGGCGGTGTTGCAGTCCACGCTGGGGTGAAATGCATCGTGGACAGGCGCCAGCCCAGCAGCGTTTCGGGAGTTGAACCTCTCGCCGCGTTCCCCAAAATGGCGGATTATGGGCACATCAGAGGCATCGTAGTGGCTGATTGCTGACCAGACTGCCCAGTGCCCCCAAGAGCTTGAAGTGTCTCCCATAGGAGGCTGGAATTGGTGGTAGTCTGCGCCATATTGGATCATTGGTGTAACTGCTTCGATCCAGCCAAGTTTGCAGGCCATCTGGAACGGCACATTTCCCTTCTTATCTGGTGCATGAGCAAGCTTCGCACCTCCCGCTTTTAACAGAGCCTCGCAAATGCGCGCTTGCCGCTCACAAAAAGGATTCCTCCTCTCAGAGTCGTCGTATGCCAGGTCGGAGTACTCGGAGTAGGTCTTGATGGCGATATGCAGTGCGGTCTCAGCGTCGTCGTTCTGGTGGAACGGGTTCGTATCCGCTGCCTCTAGCAAATACTTGCAAGTGTTGACCCAGGACCATTCTGCGCCCAGGAGGAGAAGTACGCCGTGATCTTCTGGCCTTCCGTAGCCAGATTCGAGAAGCAATTGCACGGTTCTATCCATTGAGTCTTCCTCAAGATCATAGAGATCGAAGCCGATGTAAACCCTGCTTGACGTCACACGATTGATTACGCCAAGCAATGTGTCCGGCCAGCAATCTTTTAGGCCGGAGTCACTATAGCCTATGGATCGATCCTTAGGAAATAAGGTTGGACGGCCGTATTGCAATAGCCGTTTGATGCCTTCCGGATTTTCGTGCTCCACGGCTAACATGAACGGAGTCCAACCCAAGCCGGACGGGAGATCATACTTCGCCCCACGTGCAATAAGAAGGTCGATGATGTCGCCGTTAAATATCCGATCCGTCGAACATGCCTCATGCAGCGGTGTGGTGCCGTCATTGTCTTCCGCTGATACATCAGCGCCATGGTCGAGCAGGCATGAAATAACGGAGACGTGCTGGGACGAGCAAGCAGAGTGAAGAGCGGTTTTCCCGGAGTCATCCCGCCGATGATGGAGGACGGCACTTGGGTCATGCGTGATCAAAATGTCGCATATTTCGGCAAACCCCCTTTCCGCTGCATCATGAAGAGCAGTTCGGCCCTCTCTACCCTTACTGCCTGTCCTTGCCTCGGACGACAGAAGGAGCCGAATAGTACTTGTATGCTCATTCATGGCAGCCTCGTGCAGAGCTGTATCGCCCTTCCAGTCCCTATTACGTAGATCGGCTCCATAATCGAAAAGGAGCTGCACGACGTCATTGAATCCGTACCGCGCTGCAATAGGGACACAGCTTCGCATGTCGTGCAGCGGCGAGTTGATCTGCGCTCTGTCCTTCACAAGCAGTGTGCGCACCGTCTCCACCAAGCCAAGTGTGCTAGCGTAGAACAAGGGAGCGTTTTCGAGGAAATTTGGGCTCCATGAAAAAGCGAAGGAGCGGCCCGGGATAAGGGGACTAGCCAGAGCAACGTGTACCAAGGTCGCAAGAAAGGCGTTTATAGAGTCCCGAGAACTGCAAAGTGAGGCAAGCACCGCTGAGGAGCGTTTCTTCTCAAGAAGAACCACTGTCAAACTACACGCAAGTATAGTGCTGTCATTTGGTGTGTGTTCGGTTACTGCGCGTCAAGGTTTTTCGGGAGCGGCCGGATGGCTATGCCAATGGCTGCCGATCGGCTCGGCTGCGTTCGACCGGCTGCGATGTTGGACCGGAGTTTTGGTTCCACACAGAATATACTGTAGGCTGCCCCTGGTCAGATTCCCTCCTTGCGTGGTTTTGTTCCGAGTCCTTTCTTTCATATCTGTGAGGTACGGCGGTCCGTGGCCGAGGGGCGCTGGCTGGGGCAACGGAGCCCCTAATCGTGGCAAGTTTGGGCTTGGAAGTGTGAGAACGCGGATGTTTCTTTCCGGATACTCCTGCAGAACCGCCTCGTCTCCGCCAGGCATCATGTCGGCCCACGGCTTCTGCGGGGTAGATGATGGGAGAGTAGCAACAGCTGCTTCAGGCCGGTTCACGAAGGCTGTCCTATTGACAGCAAGGACCTTTGGAGGCGGTGGAGAAAGGGTCGAAGCATGCGACTCCTCACCTGAGGATCGCTGCATGGCCGACGGTTGGAATTTCGCAGAGATAGTTTGCCGAACGCCGACTGATTCCGACAGCTCTCGGCTTAGGACCGGTGTCAGTTGTTTAGCCGCTGCCACTGCGGCGTGTGCCAGTTTCAGGTTCATGTGCCTGAGTCCGTCGTTAGGGAGAATCGCACCGGGAGCCTCACTGCGTTCCCGATATACGCCGGAGCCTTCAACTTCCACATCCTGCTGGATACTCTCTGCGCGAGGACAACTAGTCCCAGAGTCATGGCCGGGTCTTGTGCTGTCGTTCGGTCTTGCAGTAGTATTCGACTCGGCGGCCGGCGTCCAACCATCTCGATACGCGTTGTCCGTAACAACTAAACTCGTGAGGAGGGCTCGACTGGCAAGATAATAAAATGGTATCAGCCATGCATGCTAAGACTATCAGCAGTGACAGACCCTTGTGACACCGCATCTCGCGAGGCCAACCCTCCATGATGGTTACAGATCGACCAGGGGGCGCCGTGCCTTCCTCGCTGGCTGCTGGAATCGCCTGCTGTTTCGGCCACGTAGAAGTGAGTACTTTCGATCTTCAGTAGCCAGCTACAGTCTACTGATGTGCTTCTCTTGAGGCAATATCATTTGCTTGGAGTGTGCCTATGCATTCCTTCCGGTAGCCACCTGTCAAAAAGACCGATGTCAACGCGTACTTCGGTCAGACAAGATGAGGTGAGAGTGTAGGAGATTGTGGAAAGTTTGGCTGTGGGAGCCGACTGGCATGATAGACGGCTCAAGCACGCGAATACGATCTCTCCCTTGCCCAGGCCATGGAAAGTGTCAGGTTGGATCTAGTGACTAGGTACTCTCTCAGATGTACTCTGAAAAGAGCTACCCCGATGCATCATACAGACCACATGAAGACCTGGCATTTAGGCTAATGGAGCTTAATGGCTACAGCGCTTAATTATTGGCTCCGTGCCGCGACTGAAACAGTGGGTCCAGGGTTTCAACGCGCCTCGGCCAGCCACTTCCCCACGTCACTCCATCCTCAAACTCCATCCTCGATTCTCTGATCTCATAACCAGGACCTCCCCCTTCCCTCCGTTGTCACCATCATGGCCCGCACTCGAGCCCAGACAGGCCAAAAGCCTCAGCCATCGTTGGCGCCAAAGACTCAAGGTGGTTATATGTCACGGCCCCAAAGGACATCTTGGTTAACGCTTAACAGGGAAGCGACCCCAGGGCATCCGCAAAAGCGCACCTCGAAAGCGCGGTCGCCTCCAAGAGCAACCCGTAACCAAGCGCACCGGATGCAATCGCCCAAGCCGTTCTGCAATCAGCCAGACGTCGCCTCAACAAGTATGCCTTCTATCATTTGCATTGTAGTGGTCAACAAGCTAAGTCGCGTCTTAGGATCTGTCGGCGCCTGTCCAGGACAGAGGTCGCAAGCGCAAGCAATCAATCGAGAACACCCTCGAACCCAACCCCGACCCAGACCCGAAGCGACAACGGACATCCCCTACACGCCCTGCCGAAGACGCATTTATCGAGCCAGCGATTAGCACCGGCGCTTCCAAACACGTTGATCACATTGCATTCTGGGCGGAGCAAGGACGCTGGCCAAAGGACTGGCCGGAAGAGACATCGGAGACGGACTCCACCATGTCCACCATGGACCGTCTGCTTGCACGGAAGAAATCCTCGTCCAATCTGACCCGTAAGCGATCGAACTCTGCTACATCCACGACGCCCAGCGACCAGAAGCCGAGGGAGGAGAAGAGCGCGCCCTATCGAAACCAGCGCTATGAGACCCTGCTCGAGATCAAAGGCAGCTACATGACCCAATCTCCCTTGGACTTGGCCGGTGCTAGCCAGGCTATCTGCCAATCTCTTCTCGACAAGGCGCAGCCAGTTCCCGACGATTCCCTCTTCCGCGACGACGTCTTCAAAGCAACGTGCCAGAAGATACACAACAAAAATGAGGCGCGAGTTATTCAAGATATCAGTCGGCTCATTGTTCCTTCGGTCGAAAGTCTTGCGACATTCGGTGCAGAGCATCTTGACATCCTGACGGAGAGCGTCAACGAAGGCTGGAACAACTCGATCCCTGTCACCAACCCCCGTCCCCAGCCCGACTACTCTGTTGGGTTCAGGCGAGATGCGTTCACCCAGGACCAGCTCGCCAAGCTGTCGCCATTCATTGGCGACTTCATCGCTGGAGATCAGTCACTCTTTATGGCCACGTACTACATGTACTTCCCGTTTCTGACCTGCGAGGTGAAGTGCGGCGCCGCGGCGCTCGATACTGCCGACCGGCAGAACGCCCATAGCATGACACTTGCTGTGCGAGCCATCGTCGAGCTCTTCCGTGCTGTCAAGCGCGAGGATGAGGTCAACCGGCAGATTCTCGCCTTCTCCATCTCACATGACCACAGGTCGGTACGCATCTACGGCCACTACCCGGTGCTAGAGGGGAAAGATACCAAGTATTACCGCCATCCAATCCATGACTTTTCCTTCACTGCACTCGACGGGAGGGACAAATGGACAGCGTATCGATTCACGAAGAACGTCTACGACATATGGATGCAGGACCATTTCAAGAACATCTGCTCCGCCATTGATCAGTTGCCGTCCGATTTAGATTTCGATGTTCCACCGCTTTCTGAGGCAACTGGACTTTCCCAGGACTTGGGGCATCTGATGCAGTCGGATGCTGGCTCCGCATCCGTGCCTGTCGAGGGAGACAGCCAGTCGAGCAATGCTGAGCAGCCTGCAGCCACTCCGGACACCTCATTCACAAGACCGGAGACAAGACCAGAGGTGGCAAAAAGGAGGAAGGGTCAGCTCAAGACATAAACAGTTTCGTTTGGATATCCGCGGAATATAATTCAAGTCCGCCGACGTGGATCGCGCGTCGGGGACCGACGAAGCTGCCGCCAATCCGCCTGTCCCGGCTCGTCCACAGCACCGTGCCCACCGGGCCCCGCGGCACGAAGTCGCACAGGCCGCGCTTCTCATCTGCGCCTGGCCGTGTCCTGCCCACTCCAAACACGGCGAGATTGTCCGCGTTGTCGAGAACGAGCACCCAGCACGGGTTCCCCTCGATCCGCTCGCGCACGGCCGTCAGCAGCTCCGGCCCGTCCAGACTGCCGGCCAGGCCCAACCTCTTCGCAATCGCCTTGTAGTCCTGCGTGAACGTCGTCTCGTTGTCGGCGTGGACCCAGAACACCGAGCAGGCCGGGTCGCGGCTCCGGCGGTAGGCGTACTCGAGCACGATCTGCGTTTTGCTTCTCGGGTCAGCGCATGAAGTATACTCGGGCAAAGGCCAAACTTACCCGGACCCGCCGAGGCTTGAATCATTTCTGCTTGCATCGCCTTGTTACGCGCTTCCTGTCTTGTCCAAGCTTCGAGCAGAGCTTTGAGGATGCGAGTTTGCTCCTTCATTTGAACTTCTAGCGATTGTCGCGTCGCCTGTTCGCCTTCACCATCCTGCCCCTCCCTCGTCTGCGCGGCATCGGTAATTGCAGCCTGAGATTCCGCATTCTCTCTGACCTTCGCACTCGGCTTCCGCGGACGTCGCTGCCGGCGGCGAGTGCTGGCCTCCTCCGCTTCCGACGCGACCGTGATCGCGTCTTGCGCCTCCATTTCAGGGCTTCGAGGTGGGCCGAGCCGTGCGGGGTACGCTAATGTCGCGTCGCGCAGCCCGCGTTTCACGCCGCCACAACGACCAAACGTCCGAATAAACAAACGAATAAGTGTCTACGAAAAGAATACGAATAAGACTTTTTTTTCCCTCGGTTCCTGGATTCGTTCCTTAGAAGTCCATTGCTCTGCTACAGTACAAGTAGGGTCCGAAATCAGTGTCCAAGTTCTCGATCTTGAATCAAGCTTAGCACGGACCAAGTCATGCTCGAACACTGTGCTGCCCCCCGTTGCTTTGTACAGTTCGTCAGGAGCCAAAAACTACCGCGCTAGGGCTTACAAACTAAACCTAAACCGTCAGAAGCCGATCCTGGCGGTAGCTAGTCATCATCGACCCCTCAACGCCAGATACCCCAACCACAGAGCCCCCCACCGTCCCCAGGTACCCCGAGATGGCGAACCCGTCCTGTATTCTATCCCTAGGTACCGACCACGAGATGCCAAACGCCAGACTGAGCACCTCCCCAGCGTCACCACCAGCCCCTACACCGTCCTCCAATGCTATCCTTCCTTGAAGTGAAGACCCCAGCCGACAGCCTCGTCATTAGGCGATGGCGCGAGACGGCCGCATATTCGTTTCGGGGGCTGAGACAACGTGGTCTTCTGCGCGGCGTCGATACATTCCGGGTGGAGGAAGTAGTGCGTCATGCGGTTTGGTCCAATGGCGGGCAATGGAGCCAAGTGCACGCGACCAGCATACTTTATCTTGGCTTCCTTCAGCGCGTACAGGTAGATAACGAAAATTTCTGGCATCGCTCATAGTCGACCTCACAACGGAGTCCTCTTTGCCATACGAAGTGCGCCGTATTATTCTGGCTCGTTGAGTGCCAAGTCCTTCTTGCTAGCCTTCCAAACTCAGCTATCACGCCATTGAATCCCGACAAAGAGTTCACGATGGCAAGAAGCTACGAAAGGTATTCCCTTTCAGAGCCCATTGTTCTGTTTTAACTAATTGTGTTGCTGTAGTACGTCTCGTCTAGGCCGTTTCGATTCGTGGTGGGCCGACAAAAGCCATAATTTATGCTCCATGCGGCAGCGGTCTCACAGCAGTCCCACGCTTTAGATGTGCTCATCAACGGCCAGATGAAGGAGGCGCGCGAAGACTGCGCTACTTGGGAAGAGGTGGATGAAGACACCTTTATTCGCTTCGGCCAATTTGCATATACTGGGGAGTACGATGCAGCTAGCCCTCAGCCAGTCGATCCTTCCCCGTGTGAAACAACAGATTTGTATTGAACGGCTCAGCCCTCCAAAGTGTTCTCTGTGAGGGCCTCGCGGCTGCTCTATATACACGACAGTGGCTAGGACTTGCCTAAGGCATCTCAGGGGTAACCTCAGGGGCTCGATATTCCAGAGGGTTCTGGATGAAGCTATCGCCAGTCTGTGCGGCGAGAGTTGATAGGGGTATCGCCTTGGCGGAAGCTGCTGGAATAGGTGCCAAGAGTGGGCGTCGATTCCTTGAACCTGCCACACACCCCCTCAAGGTGAGATGCCCAGTAGTTAGCCCAGTAAACAGATAGAACAAAACAGTAGTAAAGAAAGGATAGGGGTTGAACCCCTGAATATCGCAGAAGAGCCAGAAAACGCAGGAAACACTATAATATCCAGAACAGGTGCAGTTTGGCTATACAGGGTGATGGAAACGCACCCCCTGAGCTAGAACATCCACTAACCCGAGCTTCCTCGTCATTTCCTGGTGGTCTGTAGGAGAGAGTATCTTGGTGAGGCCATCCGCAAGTTGTTCTTCTGTAGGAACCCACTCTACGGTGACACGGCCGGCTTCAACCTCATCCCTGAGGGAAGTGTTCTTCGAGAGGGATATGCCCAGTTCGTTGGTGGAACTCAGGGTTCTTCGCAAGCTTGATTGAGCCCTGATTATCGCCGAGGAGTGTAAAAGTGGCCGGAATTCGCAGTTCTGTAAGCAAGCTTCGTAGCCAGAGTGCGGCTTGAGCTCCCTTGCCGAGAGCGTAATATTCGGCTTCGGTGGAGGATAGCATCACTCTTGAAGTACGTTTGGATCGCCAGGCAATAACGTTGTTGACGTTGCCTAGTTGAACGACGTAGGAATGCGTGGATTTGCCTGTAACCTTGTCGCCCTTCCAGTGTGGCAGGTTCAAGGAATCGACGCCCACTCTTGGCACCTATTCCAGCAGCTTCCGCCAAGGCGATACCCCTATCAACTCTCACCGCACAGACTGGCGATAGCTTCATCCAGAACCCTCTGGAATATCGAACCCCTGAGATGCCTTAGGCAAGTCCTAGCCACTGTCGTGTATATAGAGCAGCCGCGAGGCCCTCACAGAGAACACTTTGGAGGGCTGAGCCGTTTCAATACAAATCTGTTGTTTCACATCCAGTCGCTGTCAGTCCAGACGTTGACTGGCAGTTGTTTTGACTTGAAGTCCTCCATCTTGAAGCTATCGTTATCCCATTCCGGGTCCGGGCACACGTTCTCGCCGCCAAGAACAAGCCCGTAGTTGATTGTACCGCCTCCAAAAGAAACTAGATCCGCCTTAATCACTGGGTACGGCAGGCTGTATATTCGCTACTTGACCGGGTTTTACTTCGGTTCTTGGCCTAGCCCTAGCTAAAGAGTATCACGCTGAGGTGAGCGGTACAGCTGTGTCCGGCACTACAGATCCTCGACTGACGGGTGTATCCTCAAGGATACCATGTAATTACTACAGCTTGGCAAGTCGAGACCACATCAGCCCTTAAAGACATGGATATGATTGCCCTGGCGCTTGATGTGACGAGCCAGGAGAGCACAGACAAGGCCAAGTCCCAAGTCGCGGCGTGTCGCGGTGTTGACGGGTGGCAGGCTGAAGGTCCTCTTCAATAAAACGCCTGAGTATGGCCTGTCCCAAGCACGCTACAATGGTGCTAACCGAAGTGAAATAAACATCAGCGGGGTCCCGGCGTTGTGCCCCATGACAAATAGAGTCACTATAACGAGAAATATCACCCTCTAAATTCCTCACGATAGATCCCATAACTTTCGAAGAGTACTTCTTGTGGGCGTACTAGTCCCTAGGAGCGACGTGAAGTTGAGCTTCATGATTGTTGTTAGTTCTTGCCCAGGACCTCTCATGTCAAGTGCTTACATGTAATGTGAGCACTTGCCATTTTGTTACGGTCTTTACCCAACGCTAAGACTCCTATTGTTACAGCAACCGAAAAAATAAGTATTAAGGCACTAGATAGGCCTCGCTTCATCCACTTCCTGGCATCCATCTTCTGGGAGTTTGCGTTAAGAAAGCCGAAGTCAACTACACCATGTTGCTTACCTTGAGCCTTTTTATGGGCACTAGCAAGGTCACACGGAGGTAATCTTAGGTGCTAAATTTACCCACGGCGCTGAGCGCGGTCTGGCGTTCGGCTCCCAAAGCCCGGGTCATCTAAACAGCTACCAGAGCCTGAAATCAGTTCTTACTACTCCAGTGACTTAGGATCTAGAATTGATTTCTGAAAATAAATTGTCTCAGATCAGACCGGATGGTGACGGTGGTTGAGGGTAATAAGTTCCCTTCCTAGCCAGCTAGGACAGTCATCCATTGTCCAGCAATAACATTCGGAAAATGCCGCCAGACACTGGAAACTCAGTCAATCTACGCCCGCGAAAAATACAACCTGACACGGAAAATCTCTTCCCCAGACATTTTACCACACTAAACAAGGCGGGCGTTCTTGGGAAGATGGACACAGGAAGACTCGTTAGCAACACCCTGCAACAGATGTCCTTCTGGGTTGCTATTGCTTGTCTCTCGGTTGGATTGACTGGCGGTATATGGTTGTGGTGTAAACTGAAGAAGAATTACATGTTACTGGTGACAAAGTTGTGTCTGATTGTCATGCGGAAGTTGTTCTAAGACAAGTAGTTTCTTTGCTTGAAGTTTTCTATCTGAGCATCCCACTCAAGCTTTGTGCATTGCAGCGTAAAGAGCCAGAGAAGAAACAGTGATTTGGTTAGCGAAGGTGGTTAGTCTACATCATTCGAAGGTTTATCTTTTTTATCTTTGGGACAAGGGAACTTTCACACATCAATAACGGCAAGTCAAAGTTAGTTGTTACTATGTTCCTTAACCTCCAAGTCTACCAAACTCACTTTCGATATCCTTCTGACTTCTTTGAAATGTGATCACGGCCGTCTTCAGTCGATCATAAACGTAGTCAACCTCCTGTTGTAGCTCCTCCCCTAGCTCTTGCAGCCTCTGAACATACGCTAAATAATGTAGAAGATATCCATTCTCTTTGCTGAGTGTTCTCTTGTTGCAGTAGCGAGTCTTCTAGTTGTGGGGTCCAGACGGTTTTCCTCTCCTCGTCTCGAACGCGATCCATAATGGCACATGCTTTCTTAGCAATAGGAGATAGACCATGGCGGAATGTGGCATCTGCAGGCAGCCTTTAGGGCGATGAGATTGGAAGCGAGGTTGGTAGAATTGGTTGACTTACTGCTGTGCAGATTCGCCTCTTGATCTATAAGAGCGTTGCGGCCGCTGATGTACTCCTGAATGACCTTATCTTCCGCTTGCGGCATGTCCTGGATTAACGCATCCCATGCACGGGTCGCTTGCCTGACCGCTACCAGATGAATTAGGGGTGAAGTTGTCTCTTGATCTTATGCATATAAGACTGTGATTGATATTCTGGTGGACCCAGTAAACGGCCCCGCAGCCTCATACAGTGGGCACCTACTGTCAGTTTGAATACAGGCTTTGGACTATGTTATCGTATATATAAAGATACTGACTAGTAGTAGGTTAATAAAGGATTGTATATGAGCACTGCTCCGGTCGGCCACGCTAAGCTTTGTATTTTCACCATATAGAAGAGAACGACTCGCACATCATGAACAGAAACCCATAATCGTCGTCAGCACGTGTCAGTCTTAGGTGCTTCCCTTCCTCCCTCCAGACCCAATTCGTCCACCACTCGTCGCCTTATCTGATAGTCAATTAAGCATCGTCAGGTGTGGCCGGCCAGGTCGTTGGTCAAGGGTACAAAGCCCGCCATTACCATGTCATCCACCAGCAGTAAGGACTCGGGTGTTATGCAGCATTTAGACATGAATGCCTAAGGCATCGCGGGCATTGACAAAGGCCGTAAGGCAAGCAGTCAACTGTAGAACAAGCGCCTGAACCGGTACACCACCTTTCTTGCCGAGGCACAGGTCGATGCACAAGTCGATAACGATCTTGATGCAGGCGTAAAGCTTGAGCACGACTTCGATAAAAACCGAGGCGCTGACATTGACGGACAAGCAGGCCTTGATCTTGACCAGGATGGAAACGCAAAGCTTGACGATGGCGATAACGATGGCGACGCAGGCTTTCACGTCCACGAGTTTGACCCGGCCGGCCGCGATCTTAGCTTGCAGGTCCACGCCTAGCTTCACGATCAGGGTGACTATCACCTTGAGGTCGACGATGATGACGGCCGCGAGATCGGCATCGATCTTGGCGTCAACAGCGGCATCAATTTTGGCGGCTAAATAAGTGAGGGAAAGGTTAATGTCAGGGATGAGATGTGGCTAGGAGTCAAAGGGCAAAGCGGAACGTACTGATCTCGTCGCACTTGTTCTTCACGCCATCATAGCAAGTCTGGGCAGTGTCGGTTAGTCCGCCTCCGCCGCGCTTGACGACCACCGAGGTGGTATCGACGTTGGGCTCCGCGATAGGGGCGGAGATGACTATAAGACGAGACTATTAGCATTTTCTATTGTTTCGTTGCTAAAACCTTGACTTGTGGAGTTATGTCAAGTCGCTACTAGAGGCATTTTATTTCATATACGTACCAGGAGTGAGGAAGGCTGTGAAAGCCGCAAAGGAGACGATGGTGCTCAGGAAGTGCATAGTTGCGTAAGCTTGAAACAAAGATCTGAGAACACTGGTGCTGAGAGCTGGAGGCGATGTTGATCTGGTTCGGTACTTATTTGCTTGCCTGCTTAGTGATGAGAAGAGGACTGTGTTCGGGGTCGAGCGATGGAGCACGTCTTTATACCTTTGCGTCGTTACTGAAAGCTGCTGGACGGGCCCTTGAGTCCTCCTCACGGTAGCAGGCTATCAACCCGGTTGTTGTCATGGGCGGGTCCATCTGGACTCACGCAAGATGACCTTACCCCTCTGTTCCAAAGAGATGACATCCTTGACTTACGGCATGTGAAGGAGCTCCAACTATTGATCCTTCAGATCCGGTTTTGCTTCTGGCCAATACATCGTGCCACGATCGGAAGGTGGTGGGTGTTAGAGGTTCGGACTGGAAGATGACGCTTGATGCCTGACCATTGCCGTCGCCTTGACACCTGGAATGTAGTGTTGAACCGGTCCTAAACCAATTTCATGATTCTTGTCTCCACATATGCAGCCGGGTCAAACTATAATGTTATGGTATGTATGATAAGGTTCCTGTGTAGACAATGGAAAGCTAAGGTGTAGAGTTCGACGCGGTGGCTGGCCTCTATTGCATCTAGGGCTATGTATCTCCACGGAACATACCGAGAATCAAGGCTCTATACGAGTTACAAGGTGGAGATGAACCGTGTAAGTTCTGTAGAGCTAAGTCAATGACAGCATCTATTCCACATACGTGGTAAAACAAGATACATTCGTTATAGCGGGGCAAGATATCCTAAGAAGTATAAATTGGTCGCTCCGAGAGCGGTGAGCAAAGATTCGGATCCGCAATTTGCATTGTTGATTCAGCACTAATATGTTGTCTTCAGCCGTGGACTCTCCGGATCCTAAGCCATCGATCCATAAAGGAAGTAAGAAGGAAGTAAGACGTATCCGTGCGACGGGATAATCAATCGTACCCGCCCCCGCCGTGACTCGCCCCCTCCCCACCGGCACCGTTGCAGTGCGACTTCCCCCCGAACCTGCGCGTGAGGCGGAATCCGTCTTTCAGCAAGAGCACGGGGGCCTCTTCTCCTCGGTCCTGGCTTAGACGGCAAAAGGTCCGACGTCGGTATCGCGGGAGTTGGAGCTCCTCGTGGTGGCGTCGCTTCCTTAGATACAAGATTATACTGATGCAGGACGCCTTTGCGCAGCGAATATTGGAAGCGAAGGCCTGGCACCAGCTGAAGCCTGCAAAGACCCCTCTGGTGCAGGGCTCCTTGATCACGCAGTTCCTCGCGAAGATACAGCTTCTGCCGCCGAACGATTCAAATACCAGTCACTCGTTGGATCCGAACTGTATCTAATGGGCCAGACGCGCCCTGACTTGGCCTTTACGCTATCAGTACTCTCACGATTCTGCCATAATCCATCTAACGATAACTTCAAACTCGCGGAGCACTCGGCTCGATATCTTACGCTATTTCCGCCATGTTCGAGGTGGAATGGTGCCGGCTCCTGACCTTACTGAGCCCCAAAGTCACTGGATCTGAATGGCATGTCTGCGTGCAGAGTCTCCCGCCGGGCTCACGATTAGGTTTTGGCTGTAGGGCTTAGCCTTGTATCTGTACTAAGGTGTGGGGCTAGCACAGCGTGGCGAGTGCGACCTGATCCGCGCTACTGGAACGAATTGTATCAAAACCGATGACTCGGTGAGTCCTAGGAACGAGTAATTCGCACTGTGCGTCGTCAATATTGGCTGACGTGACAGTTCATATTGACCGCAAGCGTACCCAACCGCCTCGCCCAGCGCAACCACCGTATGTATTAGGTATTGGGCAGCAGGACAAAGGTCTGTCGCTAAACCCCGTCACAGGCAAGAAGTTGAAGAGGCGCCTACATGACCCCGAGAGGCGGGCCGGCACTTCGGACGGCACCCCGTCCGGCGGAGAGAGCAAGCGGGCGAGCTCCAAAATCAGCAAGAAGTCGTCACAGTTGGTCTCAGAGCAGCACAAGCAGCAGTCGACAGTGCATAGTGCCTCCGTCGCTCCGCAGAAGCACGTATCGCGGAGACAGTTCACGCCACAGATACCACCCACGCCCTACGACGAGGGTAGGGGGTCGCATTTGTGTCCGCTCTTTGCCTACTCAGGCTACCCCCCGCCACCAGAGGACATGTTCCTCGCGCCCAATGGCGAACATGCACACCATCAGGCCTACCGGCCAATAGCAACGGCCGAGCCATACTCCAACTACCTCGCTAAGCCGGTGCCCGTGACGCTGCCATCCATAACGCACTTCATCGACTCCATGTCGCCCTACGTCTACCTTAGCAGTTGCACTACTTACCCACTGATTCCTGCCATTCACGCAACGCTGAGGAGCTAGATATCGTGTGAAGATGTCTGGGCCGAGTATTCGCTGCTGATGTTGGACGCATTGCTCCATCAAGCGTAGGCTCTCCTTGACATGACCCTGAACGTGCTAAGTAAAAGCGAGGTTGTTCATGCTAGTTAGCGTATCGGGATGCTCCTCTCCCATCACCCTCTTCCTCGCCTCCACCACTTCCACCTCCAGCGACTCGGCCTCCTTCCACCGGCCTTGATTCATGTACGTCAACGACAGGTTGCCCATGCTGGTCAGCGTGTAGGGATCCTGCTCTCCCAGCACCCTCTTCCTCGCCTCCACCACTTCCACCTCCAGCGACTCGGCCTCCTTCCACCGGCCCTGATTCATGTACGTTAACGACAGGTTGCCCATGCTGGTCAGCGTGTAGGGATCCTGCTCTCCCAGCACCCTCTTCCTCGCCTCCACCACCGGCACCTCCAGCGACTCGGCCTCCTTCCACCGGCCTTGATTCATGTACGTCAACGCCAGGTTGCCCATGCTGGTCAGCGTGTCGGGATGCTCCTCTCCCAGCACTCTCTTCCTCGCATCCATCACTTCCACTCCTAGCTCTTCAGCATCCTTCCACCGGCCTTGATTCATGTACGTCAACGCCAGGTTGCCCATGCTGGTCAGCGTGTCGGGATGCTCCTCTCCCAGCACTCTCTTCCTCGCATCCATCACTTCCACTCCTAGCTCTTCAGCATCCTTCCACCCGCCTTGGTCCCGGTACGTCAACGCCAGGTTGCCCATGCTGGTCAGCGTGTCGGGATGCTCCTCTCCCAGCACTCTCTTCATCGCTTCCATCACCTGCACCTCCAGCGACTCGGCCTCCTTCCATCGGCCTTGATTCCGGTACGTCGACGCTAGGTTGCCCATGCTGGTCAGCGTGTCCGGATGCTCCTCTCCTAGCACTCTCTTCATCGCTTCCATCACCTGCACGTCCAGCGACTCGGCCTCCTTCCACCGGTCTTGATTCCGGTACGTCGTCGCAAGGTTGCCCATACTGATCAGCGTATCGGAATGCTCCTCTCCCAGCACTCTCTTGCTCGTCTCCCCCACTTTCACCTCTAGCGATTCGGCCTCCTTCCACCGGCCTTGATTCGAGTAGGTTAACGCCAGGTCGCCCAAGCTGGTCAGCGTGGAGGGATGCTCCTCTCCCAGCAGCTCCTTCCGTATATTTGTCGCCTGGATAAGGAATCCCTCCGCATCTCTCCACTGGCCCTGGTAGTCGAAATATCCTGCAGCACGATGGAGAAGCGCCCCCTTCGCCAGCCCCTCGTCTCTCGACCCAGTACCTTCCAGCTTCAGCACTGCATACACGTGTGCAAGATATGCTCCGCAGATTGCCCGATTATCGTAGTTGCCGTACGGGTAATTGTGCGATACCGTCAACACGGCCTGGGTCGCGAACAGGTGTATTGTGCCCTTCCTGACAAGCCACTTCCGCGTGACCAACTGCACGAGCCGGTGCATATCGAAACCATGGCCTTTGTCCTCGGCAACGAAAGAAAAGGCCTTGAGGGCTCCCAGAGCCTTCGTCAACTGCATTTCGCCCCTTGGTTCCTGATCTTGTTGTTGCTTGCTATAGTGAGATAGAAACACCGACGGAATCGCCAGCCGGTCAAAGAGGCTCATGAGCGAGAGCAGTTCGCCTGCGAAGGCATTCTGCCGCTGAATCTGCTCGAACGAGAGGATCCATGTCTCCGTGACCGCCCGGGACGTCTCCGAGTCTCTCCCCGCCGTCTCGAACTCCCCGCTGAGCAGATCGACAAGCTGCTGGTCGCTCTGGCCCAAGAGCCGAAGGTATTCGCTGACGCTTATGCTATTCTCCTGGATGAATGCAGCAGCCTGGACCAGCGCAAGCGGGAGATATTCTAGCCGAGACGAGAGCACCAGTAATTCGTCGCGGTCCAGCTCCTCGTCGTCGAGCTTCGCACGCAGCAGCTGGTCCGATTCGTCCTCATCCATCTGCCCTACTTCGATAGGACGTTTGCCGTTGGCCAGCCGTGAGCCTGTCTCCTTGTTCCTCGTGGTGACGAGGACAGATCCATGCGCACAGTCGGGAATGTAGGAGCCGACCTTCCCTTCAAGGCCAGACGTGTCGATAGTCGCAGGCTCCGCTCGTCTGCCGAAGAAGACCTGCGTATCGTCGGCGTTGTCGATGACCATGAGCCACCGTCCGCGATCCTTCCCCTCCAGCCACCGCCTCACCAGCGGGAGCAGGTCCACTTTGGGGTCGTCGTAGCCTGGAATCTGGCACTGCTTCGCGATGGACGCATATGCCTGGCGGAATCGCTCGGCGCTGCTCGCATGGACCCAGAAGACCGACACCTCGGGCCGCGTCTGTTGCAGCCAGTATGCGTACGCTAGCGCAATCTGCGTCTTCCTATCGGCCAGTTAGCGGACTGACAGGAGCAACTGTGTTGTGATTACACACCCAACACCTCCTAGGCCGTAGAGCGATCTTCTGGCCTGTGATGTGCCGGTCGCCTGAGCGAGCCTGTGGCGGAGCTGATCCTTCAGTTGAACGAGGATCCCGGATCGCCCGACGAAATCCGGGTTGCTAGTGTACGGCACGAGAACTATTCGGTCAGATGTGAGCTACAAGCTATAGATTGTCATCACTTGTTCTACCTACACCGTGAAGAGGTCCCGGAGCCCTCGAGCACATCAGACGGGCTTTCCTTTTGTCTCGAAGCTGGTCCCGGGTGGTGTCCCCTCGCTCCGTCCAGCTGCCTGATCCACCGGCGAAGCTCTCCACACACGGCCACAAAGCCCGGATCGTCCGCTGCGGCGAACCTGGCCATGTCCATGTGGTTGCTGTGGATGCCGATCGGGATATACCCGGGGAGGATGGCCGAGTGTTGCGGTACTACCTGTTCCGGCGGTCAGTCACGCATGTCACAAACCCAGCTCTCCCGGACGTACCTGGCCGACTCCTGACAAGGGGAGCTCCTCATAGAAGCAGCAGATATTAATCAACCCTGAGCCCTCTCGGCTCCGCGCTATGACCATCGTGTGGAAGCTGTCCTGGACCCGCGCAAGCACCTCGGACTCGCTCTGGAGGACGGCTACGATCTCAGTATTTGTCTGCTTGACTACGCCGATGGCGCGGGCCAGCAGCTCGGCCCAGTGAGCGAGGCCAGCTCCGTGGTGCGGCGTCCCGAGGAAGGCGATGCCGCGAGTGGATCGAAGGATGTTCTGCAGGTGTTGCTCGGGTCGCTCTCTCGACTTGACCAGCGCCTAGCACATATGTCAGCGCACGCTGAACCCCACGGGGGGTAGAGGATCTTCGCACATCTTCGCATACGAGGCCGCCTAAGCTGTGGCAGATAAACATGATCGGCCGTTCATTCTGTCGCAGTCAGCGCCGTCGGCTATCTCAGGATGTTGGGCTCCTACCGTGTCGTCCCTATCTCGGTAATTCGCAAGCGACGTGAGTAGGCTCCATGCGTGATTCCCGATCCGATTCCGCGACACCACACCGCGCCAATCCGCCACATATGCGTCGTATCCGAACGTGAGTACGCGGGCTGTCGGGAGCTCGGACGGAAGGAGAGCCTTGGGCCATGGCTCGGACGCGCCGCGGGCAGTCCATGTCTTTTCGCGGTCGCCGGTCAGACCGTGGACGAAGACGATACTACGGAGGGCTGTCAGTCAGACGTCGATCAGTTGGACAGGGCAGGGCGCGCACTCGGCAGTCGGTCTTTTCGACATTGACAGGATACAGATGTGGCGGCCGATCTCGTAGAGACACTCGATCTCGTTCTGCTTGCTGTCGGCCAGGCTGCCGCCTACGTACAGGTAGGGCGCCACGTAGCTCGCCCTTGCCCCCCGTTGTATAGCTACTCTACGAGACTATATCTCCGCATTCGACAACTCTGGTTTCATTCTCGTTTTCGCCTCAATACGACTAGCGATCAACTTCTTGAGTTCGTCATCTCCAAACTTGGCCCTATACTCGTCATCGGAAAGATACTTTGTCTCCGCTGGATCGGGATTGAAGGGATACGTGTCCCGAAGATACCGGACGAGGCGGGGAGTAGCTTCTTGAGGGACACTAAATACTGTAAGCTAGCTAGTATTAAGCGGCTAGGATGTATCGGACTTACAGCAAGTTCCCGTTCCACCTGTAAGAGTATATAGTAGGATTCTCTGATCCCCTCGCCCCGATATCGATCAGGATATGGCATCTGGAATGGTCAACTGGGTAATTACCGAAAGAGTGCAACCCGTCGTTGTCAGGATCGAAATCTCGCCCAAGCTGATGTCGGCAAGCTATGGTTGCCATTCTGATCCGTCGAGCAAACCGCTCTCCCGGAATTGTTTCCGACGAGCAAGTTACAAGGATACGTTCTGGCATATTGAAGGCCTTGTGAACCACACGAGTGAAGGGGAGTTGGTGGAGAGAAATGTTGGCGCGGAGATAAGGGCGAAGACGCCATGTTATATTCCCCGAAACGCTAAGCTATGTGATAACAAATGATTGTGCCCCGGTTGTTCACCGCATTGCTGCCCAGTCAATTTCGCTCCACATGACACTTCCGTTACCCCGCATCACCCTTGCGGCTGAATGGCCCTTGATCGAATCATGTATCAGGTGGCGTGGGGTACTGATGCTCTGGACAGCTCCCCAAAATCAAGTTCGTTTGTGCCTGGTTTAGTTGGCCTTGGTGACCGGCGGGGTTCTGGCAAAGGATCGTGGTAACGAATGTGGTGCATCCACAGTCTTGATATTGTTGCCAGACGTCAATACACATTGTAGGATGCTACAACCATGTTAGAGCGGTGGTCGAGAAGAAGTGGAAGACAAATAAGCTGTAGTACGTACAATGCAAAAGCTAAAGCGGAGGTGAATATGATAATGAGGATATATACTTGTTATCGTGTACTTTTGAAGCGGCCGCGGGTGTCAGGCTCTTCGGTAATCTTGACGGAGAGTTGGGGCAGGTGCGCTTTAAATAGAAATCAGGTTCCGCAGCATACAAGGCAGTGGTATGCACGAGAACATCCTCGCTCGCGAGACATGGCTCTTATTGGCTACGGTTTAAAGGCAGTATCCTGGGTATGGAAGCTGGTATTCATCTTCTTTAGGCTCGAATGAAACGATTGTTGCCCTATCCCGCGGACGACAGTCTCCTCCTCCACGTCCGCGGCATCGGCCGAAGTGCGGTAGGGGCTATCCGAGACCACAGCCGCGACGAGGTGGAACAGGCTCAACCAGCCCTCCGAACCTCGTACGGGCTAGGTCGTCGCATTCTGCCCTGGTGGCAGATACCTGCGAAAAGAATTGGCCGATCTCGTCGTTAAGGTCGCTGTCAAGCTGAGCCATGGGGATGGGATACGACGATGGGATCTTTTCGATTGTGCCTGATGGTTTTCAGGAACATGGAGTGGGTCTGCCGTGGGCCAGGGTACTGTGGTGCGTCGTTGAGGTACCTGGAAGAAAATGTGGACAAAAAGGACGAGAACGTGGTGGACGAGGTAGGCAACGTGGTGGACAAGATGGCGTGGTTCGGCGACAGTTATATGGGGGAAGTGCAATAGACGTCGGGCGACGTGACGTGGAAGACGTTGCGGCACTGGGCTCCGTTTTGTGGCATTCAGCAAGGTCAGGCCGTTTGTTTCGTGTCCATGCATGAGTCGCGCTATACCTGTTCGAGATATGGTGGTGGGGAATACCTCGATACCGAAACGATCGGACAGGAAATCAATCGTCTCGTATCGGAACATATCAGGTCGTTTTGTCAGTTGTTCAAACAAAGCATCTCGCATCAGGGCGGTGATCTTCATCTCGCAACCGACACGGTTTGGAGGCTCGTCGTGGTTCCGTGCCGTCGTAGTCTAGATTTGATTCTGCGGATTGCGAGCTCGTTGCAGCCGACGGTTTCAGCTATCTCGCTATTGGGCACCATACGAAGTATTATGGGTTGAATCTGTTCACGTTGTCAGGGACCAAGTTGCGGAGCCATCGATATGGTGTAATGTTCTGGCTCGCGAGTATGAATCGCGTCCTGCTTCTCGAATGCCGGCGGATGTCTTGTCTTTGTCCGAGTCATCAGCTGCGCCACAATGGACGTGGCTGGAAACGCCAACGCCGCCACCGCCGTGTGCAAACATTCCTTTCTTCCGCGACAGCGACTTCGTCGAGCGTGGAGAGATCCTTGACCAAGTCGACAAGCGATGCTCCGAGCCCGCTGCTCGCGTGGCTCTCGTCGGCCTGGGAGGTGTTGGCAAATCGCGATTGGCCATCGAATATGCTCACCGAATCGCCGCGAAGCAGCTGACACATGGGTGTTCTGGGTCCACGCCGGCACGGAGGCGCACGTCTTGGAGGGCTTCCGGGTTGCCGACGCTGTCAAGCTGCCCGGTCGGAATCGGCCCAAAGAGAATATACCGCAGCTTGTGTACGGCTGGAATCAAGTTCTAGTCCACGCTCTAGAGTGCCGCACTGCCTGGAGCCGACTCTCTGCCGCTGTATGCCTAGAGGAATCCGTCTGCGGCCTTGAACAAGTTCCCACCGAACAACGTCACATCTGGTCCCAGTTCACACTTCACCAGAATCCATCATCTTAACATCTAAGATCTCGTAGACCGCAGCCCTCACTTGCTGTCGCGTCATCCCTTGAAAGCGACGGACATAGTCGACGTTCTTTTGGGCGACGGGGACGGATTTCGCAGCATCAAGCCAGTAGCAGAACCGACCGGCAGGACTGAAGGAACCGTATACCGCTCGCCGCTCTCCGCCTTCTCCGGATCGTGACCAGCCTAGTTTGACCAGTCTATCCACCATGTAAGAAGGGATTGTAGTTTGCAGGCGCGCCGGTTTAGATCCGTGACGAGTTCGGGGACGGGGGCCGGTGAGTATGACACGACCCCGAATGTGCTTCGTGCGATGGGGAGCTCCCTGATTCGCATCGTCTGCGTGAGCGTCGGAGTTTTGATGGACGACGGGGGCTCCGGCCGCACTCCTGGTCAATGAGCTTTTGGCGGTGTGACATTTCGTGACGGTGCGAAGGTAGATGACCTCGTCGTTTAAATCGCCGCTTTCCCGGTAGGCGTGCATATCCAACCCGCTTGACGATACAGAAGAGGCACATAGCCAGGAGTACGGGATGTTTGAAGGCGTCGTCTCCCTACTCTCACAGGTGGAGGGAGCGGGTCACATTTCGTGTGAATTTGATGACTAATATCGGAACCCCTTTCCTGTCAGGCCAGCTCGTTTAGCTTGTTTGAAAACCTTCATCACAAGCGCCAATTGGTTTGTCGGCCCAGCGGATTTTCCGGGTAACCGACCCGACCCGACACCTTCCTGACTAATGCGTTGTGGCACAGTTGAAGTGGCTAGTCGCTGGCGCAAACAGCCAGCATCAACAGGACGCGCCTGCCACTTTCTTCTTCACTTCATATCGAGGGCATGCCATCCGCAATGGCAGACCAGCCACGATTGGGGATCATCAAGGATAATCCCATCGGGAACGGCCTTGATGCCTTCCGCGCTTCGTTCAATACGGTCTGCGCAGACAAGGGAATTCCCTACACTCTCGACGCGCTCGGTCAGCTCGACCTTGAAGGTAGGACCAGCGCAATTTCGATGCCGAATGCTCTACTGACCGGCATGTAGATGTCCAGAATCTCGCCCTTGATCTTCTCTTAGTACTGCAAAGCCTCCGGGCCTCTCGTCTACTCCGTGCCAGCAGCAGTGGCAAGAACCTCTTCAGCGACCTGTTAAGACTTAATTCCGCCGTGAACTCCGACGACTTCGACCTGGACCGACAAACCTCTGCTGAGAGTAGCCCTTGCCGACTATCGTGATGATGCGCTCATCTGGAACCGAGTCTACGACGCCGTCACCGAATCCACCCCGCCTCCCCGGCAGATTATAGTCAGGGAAACCGACGCCAAATTGACACACTTAACTCTATTCTGGACATTACACTCCCTTGCATCCCACGTTATCGGTATGCACCAAGCCGTTGGACTTCCCAGAAATAGACACCCCGGAACTCTTCGAAGAGAGGATCATTGCCTGCGTTTCTCCACTTGTCTGGATCATCAAAGTCTCGGTAGTTTGCCTGCATTGGTAAGGAAGGATTCCAGCGACACGAACTAGCCTTGAAGATGGCCAAAACCCAGGACACTGGCAGCATTCCGGTCCACCAGCCCGTTGGCCAACTTGTGGATATTTATGCCCTTGATCGCCTTCGACAGCCAGACACCACACGCGTGTGTCGTGTCCAGCTCCATAATACAAATCTGTGACCCTTCGTGGTGCGAAGTTCCGAGACTGCCGCGGACTCCGTTTTCAGGACAACGGGTAGTCTGGTACTAGTAAAGCTGGTAGCGGATACCAAACCTGAGTATTCCGGATGAGGAGATGCGACCATGCACCAGCAACGAAGCTCGAAGGGAGGACGCGGTTGGTGCGCAGGGTGTATCCCTACAACTTGCCCCTGGCAAACTCCTCAACCTAGTGGCAGACCCTAGATCCAGACCACCACTCAAGTGACACCACCCCTTCCCGACCCAACCTTTGGGTTAACTCTCCCGGGCCATTACAACCTAATGAAGAGGCTACTGCTACCTACATCAAGATGAATCCTGGATCTACGTTGCCGCTTCATCTTTAAACTTCTCTTTCTCGTCTATTGCGCGTTGCTGCTAGCAGTCTTTGCTTCATTGGCGACCTTGTGTTGTTCCGAACAGATATCGGAGGCTCAGACACGAGCCGAGACCTATGTTACAACCCCACTACTAGGTCGGGGCTCCCACCAGCCTAGGTGGCAGATATGGTGAAGCTCGCTGAGGACAACAGCAGTGCTCTAATAGGCACTGCTGTCGCCTTCCTCGCGTTTACATACGTTTCCGTGGCACTGAGGACCTATGTTAGGGCTAGACTTACGCGAAACTTCCAAGTAGACGACTGGCTGATGATAGTCTCCCAGGTAGGACATCGACAAGACTCGACTCGACTATCCTGGCTCTATCTGCAGGCAATGCTGACGTCGGGACCAGGCTATCTTCACCGTATCATGCATCTTCATCATCCTAGGAGTCAAAGTTGGGCTGGGAAGACATAACAAGGCACTCTCACAAGAGGACGAAATTGAAACCATCAAGTGGCAAGCTCTCGCCACAGCCACGTACATCCTCAGCATGATGTTCATCAAACTCAGCTACGCCATTTTCCTCCTTAGGCTAGCGATCCAAAGGCGCTACTGGTGGACTCTCTGGGCCAGCATGGTCGTAGTCGCCATTTGGAGCACAGTTTTATTCTTCTGGGACATCTTCCAGTGCAGACCGGTCCGGGCGCAGTGGGACTACACGGTACCGGACGGGCAATGCGTCAGCTCGGAGCAAGTCATTGCCGCGGCATATGCCTTCAGCGTCATGACCATCAGCACCGACTGGCTATATGCCTTATTACCCATCCCCATGATCTGGAACGTCAAGATGACGAAGCAGGCCAAAGCAACAGTTATCGTGCTATTGGGTCTAGGCATCTTGTAAAACCCGATCAACCCCCGACACCTTGGTACCACACTGACCTCCTCGCACAGTGCCTCAGTAGCAACGTTAATCCGCCTCAAGTTCCTGTCCGACCTCAACGATACGGATGATATTCTCTGTACGTATCCTGCTCCTTTGAACGCTACCAGGCTACCCTTTACTTACATGTTCCCCACAGTCGCCGGAACAGACGCAATGGTCTGGACTCTAATAGAACCAGGCGTCGCAATCGTCGCCTCAAGTCTCGTAACCATCCGCCCCCTCCTCCACGCAATGCGGATAAAGGGCTTCATGTCGACAGAGAACAGTACCGCACCCCGCTACCCCAACCTACCGCGGAGTACCTGGCCCGGCCCTCGCGCCTACGCCAGGGGCAGCATGCCCGCCTTCGGACGCGGCGACATCAGGCTCGCCGACATGGAGACTCCGGGACCGGGCCCTAGTCCGCCGGCGAAGCAAAGCGTGCACACGTCCAACAACTCGGATGTGTCGCTGCAGACGGCTGTGGCGGTCGAGGGGCCCGTTTATTCGAGTTGGGAGGTGCAGGTTGATGAGGTGCCGCTTAACAGGAGCCGGAGTTAGAACTTGGATGGAAAGGGAACGGACCGCGATGCATATACCGCGTAAGGGTTCGGCGTGTGGAGCGAGTTGGCTGGGATCTGGCTGACAAGTTTTGGGATTGGGAACCCGTTGGCTCCATTGTCCCAAGACTTTGTCATCACGGCGAACATGCCTCACCGAAAACCTGTTGACTTGGAGACCATTTAACTCAACACCTACACAGCCGTTTTGTAATGACGCCTCAAAACCGCTTATTTGAGGGTTAAGGGTCGAGGTTAACGTATTGACTTCGCTGGCAAATTCTATGCGATATGCTATTCAGGCTTGAACACGGATTTGTAGTGGGGGAGCTCTGTCCTGGGGCTGTATGCATTACTCAGATAATGCCCCTTGGTATTAGTGTTCGATACCCGAGATCACATTGCCAACCTCCTCCTTAAAATTACAGCCAAGTCCACCAACCACCTCCTCATTCTCCAGACCCTCCGTCACGTCGTGTATGGGGACGTCGGTACAGTTCTCCCAGGGAAATGCCGATCTCTGCTTGAAGAACTCGTTGTCTATAAGCAGCACAAACTTCGTCGGAGGCACTGTAGCTACTCGAAGCTGAGCTGGGTTAATCCGCAACCTTGCCCCTTAAGCAGTAGATTGTTTTGTATTGAGTAGTTGTGTTGCTGAGGTACTTCCTGGTTCGGTACAAGAGCGACGGACCTGGCGTAGGGGCATCGACGAGGCCTTATTCCTGGTTCCCGCTTGTTCCAATGTTATAGGAAACCTCGTGTTTGAAAGTGACTGTAATGGCTACCGGCGGTAACTACGAGCGAGAGAACGATGGTGTAAGACAATACAACTCAATGTTGGTGCGAGTCTTTCCAGAACCGGTCTGGGCGATACCAATAGTGTCGCCACCAGAGAGGGCCATAAGTTCGCCTTGGGACTTGATTGCTGTGGGTGCACGAAGGAACTCTGCCTTAACCTCATCGACGACACAGCGTGGGAGACTGAGCTTGTCGAAGGCCTCGATAGAATCGAGGACGGTCCTCATTGCGTGGTGGTCCTTGCGGAGCTTCCGCACTCGAAAAGGAAACGATGCACCTTGACGTCCTAGAAAGGCGACGCAGATGGAAGCGTACCTGATATCTCCATTGCAGACACTCGCCCGACGGCTACGGTAATGCCGAGCGTGCTGCTTGGTTCACGTAACGATTGGCCTGGGGGCAACGGGACGGGGAGAACCATAGTCACAAGAACTGTCCAGATGCTGCCAGGAAGCCCTCTCTCATCTTCACCCTTCGCGATAACTCCTCCGCTGGCTCGAGCATGTTGGAAGCGAGTTGCGCGTTCTCAGAGAGGAGGTGGTTCAACTGGCTAGCGGAGACGTGCTGAGGTAGATTGTGGTGCTTCTAGTCACTTCAGAAACAATGAGTAAAACTTGGTCGCAGAAGAGAAACACGAAGCACAGTGTTGTCCTGAATGGCAGGAGGCCCGCTCCACCCCATGGATTTGCATGTGACTGGCGAGATCCGGTTGCTGAATGGCAGGAGACCCGCTCCACCCGTGGTCTTGCATGTAATTGGCGAGATCCGGTTGCGGTTGCCAAGCAATTTTCCATGACAAATAACTTTTGCGTTCTCTCTCCGACGAAGCAATTGACAACGTTCTCGACTACACTTACACCTCGTGGTTCTGTGCCATTTCATTGGGGTCCCCATCTATGGGAGCCATTTCTAGATTGTCTGTCCGTCAGCGCCGAGACAGGCCCTCCAAGCTGCCACAAGCATCCATCCCGTCAGTCAGTTTCTCGTGTTTCTCGACAGCGCGACGCCGTTTTTCGATATCTCCAATCTCCTCGACGTCCTCTTTCATCGCCTCCAACCTCCGACGACATGGTTCCCGCCACCCGTCCCGTACAACTGCTAGTGCGGACGCGCTCCCCTCCACTCATCCAGAGCACATACTACCCCGACCCTCGAGCGACATCGTCGAGCGAAGGCCGCCGTTCAGCCCGACACGCCCGCAGCATGCCAAGTACCACGCTCCTCTCCTCCACGACCGTCTCTGCAGCACCACGCTCCGACAATTCTACCCACGATTGCCCACGATCCCGCAATGGGCCGGCACAACTCGACCAGCTCCTCGCATGTCGAAAGACGCCTAGCCATCAAACAAGCGTCTGCGTACATGGCCAGGACCGGGACGACGACTTCGCGGTATCTCGACCATTACCGGTCTAGCGACAAGAACTTGATCAAGCTGCTTCGGAAGGACTTCGGAGACCGGAGCCGGTACAGCAGTATTGGAAACGCGGTCGCCACGACCTGGCTGATCTCGTTCGAACAAATCTCACGCAACCCGCTCGCGGCGCAGTAGCTGCGATTTATGTGCTTCCTCGCCGAGAAGGAGATCCCTGGGACTCTGCTGCCGTCGGCCGACGACGGGCTGGAAGCGGACGAGGCGGTCGGGACGCAAGGCGTACGCATTCATCACGCAGCGCGACGGCCAGGACTCATTCGACATACACAGGCTCGTTCGGCTGGTGATGCGGAACTGGCTAGACGATAAGGGACAGGTGCGGGAATGCCGTGTGGCTGTACTGCGGCGACTTGCCGAGGCGTTTCCCTTTCCGAAGCACGAGAACAGAGAGGTGTGGATGAGGTATCTGCCGCATGCGCAGGCTGCTTTGGAGTATGGAGATGATGCTGCGGAGGCTGAGGTAGATCTTCTTTTCCATATGGCTGCGAGTTTCTCAATCCTTGGGAAGTATAAGGAGGCAGAGGCAATGTATCGGCAGACGCTCGAGTTGAGGCAGAAGGTGCTCGGCGCAGAGCATCCGGACACACTCGCCAGCATGAACAACCTCGCACATGTGCTCTACAGTCTGGGGAAGTACGGCGAGGCAGAGGCGATGCATCGACAGACACTCGAGTTGACGGAGAAGGTGCTCGGCGCAGAGCATCCGTCCACACTTACTAGTATGATGAACCTCGCAAATGTGCTCGGCAGTCTGGGGAAATACAAAGAGGCAGAGGCGATACATCGGCAGACGCTCAATCTGAGTGGGAAGGTGCTCGGCGTAGAGCATCCATCCACACTTGACAGCATGAAGAGCCTCGCAAATGTGGTCAACAATCTAGGAATGGCCGAGGAAGCAGAGGCGATGCATCGGCAGACACTGAAGTTGAGGGAGAAGGTGCTCGGCGCAGAGCATCCGGACGCACTGGCCAGCATGAACGACCTCGCAAATATACTACAACGTCAAGGGAAGTACGAAGAGGCAGAGGCGATGCATCGGCAGGATTGGAAGTTGACACAGAAGGTACTTGGCGCAAAGCACCCGTCCACACTTGATAGCGTGAACAACCTCGCAAGTGTACTACAACGTCAAGGGAAGTACGAGGAGGCAGAGGCGAGCATCGGCAGGATTGGAAGTTGACACAGAAGGTACTTGGCGCAAAGCACCCGTCCACACTTGATAGCGTGAACAACCTCGCAAATGTGGTCTACAGTCTAGGGAAGTACGAAGAGGCAGAGGCGATGTATCGACAGACACTCGACTTGAGGGAGAAGGTGCTCGGCGCAGAGCATCCGGACACACTCGTCCTCGCCTGGGCCAGCTTCAGCCTGCGGCGCGGCCTTGGCTGGCTTGGCAGCCGCTGGCATTTGCGAGATCTTGTCGGGCTGGGGGAGTGTGACTTGGTCAGCGGGGGTTGTAGCGGTGTCCACGCCGGCGCCATTCCCCGCCGTGTCTCGTAGGCTGTCGTGGCATTGCTCTGAGGGCCCCGCCGCCACGTCATCCTCGCCCCCGTATACGCTCGAACTCTCATCTGCAGAACTCCTGTCAGCCATGGTGACGTTCATTGCCTCCTCTTGGCCACCCTCCCGCTTTACAGCACGGAGGAGCTCGACGGTGGCCCGCACCGCAAGTGTCATGCTATGGGCGTTCTGCCGGTCTGCAGTATCGAGCGCTGCGGCGCCGCACTTCACCTCGCAGGTCAGAAACGGGAAGTACATGTAGTATGTGGCCATAAAGAGGGACTGGTCCCCGTTGATGAAGTCACCGTTGAATTGGGACAGCTTGGCGAGCTGGCCCTTGGTGAACGCATCTCGCCTGAATCCAACAGAGTAGTCGGGCTGGGGACGGGTGCTGGTGAGGGGGATCGAGTTGTTCCACCCTTCGTTGACGCTCTCCGTCAGGATGTCAAGGTGCTCTGCACCGAATGTCGCAAGACTTTCGGCCGAAGGAACAATGAGCCGACTGATACGTTGGATGACTCGCGCCTCATTTTTGTTGTGTACCTTCTGGCACGTCGTTTCGAGGACGTCGTCGCGAAAGAGTGTATCGCTAGGAACTGGCTGCGTCTTCTCCAGCAGAGACCGGCAAAGAGCCTGGCTGGTACTGGCTAAGCCCAAGGGAGCTTTGGTCATGTAGCTGCCTTTAACCTCAAGCAGGGTCTCAAAACGTTGGTGTCGATATGGCGCGCTCTTCTCCTCCCTCGGCTTCTGGTCGCTGGGCGTCGTGGATGTAGCAGAGTTCGATCGCTTAGGGGACAGGTTGGACGAGGATTGCTTGCGTGCAAGTAGACGGTCCATGGTGAAATTCATCTCCGATGTCTCTTCCGGCCAGTCGTGCTCCTCTGGCCGGCGTCCTTGCTCCGCCCAGAATGCAATGGGTTCATGTGTTTAGAAGCGCCGCTGCTAATCGCCGGCTCGCTAAATGCGTCTTCGGAAGGGCGTGTAGGGGATGTCCGTTGTCGCTTCGGGTCTGGGTCGGGGTTGGGTTCGAGGGTGTCCTCGATTGATTGCTTGCGTTTGCGACCTCTGTTCTGGACAGACGCCGACAGATCCTAAGACGCAACTTAGCTCGTGAACGATTACAATGCAAATGATAGAAGGCATACTTGTTGAGACGACGTCTGGCTGGTCGCAGACGGCTTGGGCGATTGCATTCGGTGCGCTTGGTTACGGGTTGCTCTTGGAGGCGACCGCGCTTTCGAGGTGCGCTTTTGCGGATGCCCTGGGGTCGCTTCCCTGTTAAGCGTTAGCCAAATGTCCTTTGGCGCCGTGACAAATAAGCACCTTGATTCTTTGGCTCCAACGATGGCTGAGGCTTTTGGCCTCTCTGACCTCGAGTGCGGGCCATGATGGTTGACAACGGGAAGGGCGAGGTCCTGGTTATGAGTTCAGAGAATCGAGGATGGAGTTCGAGGATGGAGTGACGTGGGGAAATGGCTGGCCGAGGCGCGTTCAAACCCGGGACCCACTGTTTCAGTCGGCGGCACGGAGCCAATAATTAAGCACTGTAGTCGCCATATCAATCTCGCCCCGCAAGTACATCGCTGACCCTGGCGCCTCTCAGGGTGGTTTTCCCCGCTTCCCGCGCTACTAACATGTTTTGCTTAGCTGTATATGTATGACTAACGTCCAGCTTAATTGCATAAGTGCATCTGCCTCTCTAAAATCGACGCAGGAGGCACGCTTTTTGACATAAAATCACTGTACATGTACATGTCATCTCAACAATCAGCTTTCTTTCGTACTATACATCAAGGTGTAAGCCTATGACTAGCTACTTCCAATACATTCACCAGGGCCAATACAGATGCTAGCCGGTCAAGGTGGTCTTCCGGTAGCGTCCTCGATTCCACCGCCACAATATGCTTAAGCAACTCAACTGCTTGTGGCATTTGCCCGTCGGCCTGGTACGCAATCGCCAGGTTATGTTGCGACGCCAGTCGATCAGGGTGTTCCTCCGCGCGCGTCCTCTCTTTGACTGCCACCACGTGCTCCAACAGCGCCACCGCCTTCTTGATCTGTCCGTCAGACTGGTATGCTCCTGCGAGCGCGTGCTGCGACGCCAGTCGACCAGGGTGTTCCTCCGCGAGCGTCCTCCCTCGTTTTTCCCCCTTGACTTCACCTCCACCCCCAACTACGACTGCGAAAGCCCACGCGGAGCGTGCCCGAGGGGACCGAGGGCCAAGGGCAGCGACGGAGTAGCGTCACGTAAGCGAAGGAATGCACCATGTGTGCCCTGAAGTGGGAAGCTTCGGGTCCCTTTTTCTGTCGTCCTTGCTGCGCGTGCCGTCGACGAGTCGACTCCTTCCCGCGGCCTCTGTCACTCCCGTGCCCCCTCTGGCTTGGCGGCCAATCAGGGCACTTCGTTCGTTTCGGCCTCGCCCCACCGTCGTGACACAAGAAGTATCCTGTTAGTGCCCACGCAGAAACTGTACGGCAGCACTACTGCCTGACGGTACCCCCCGATTGGGAACCGCGCCCAGTTCCACCGCCAAACCTGAATATCAATTCAACGAAAATAGTTGGACCCTTTGTGAGAACCCTAACCCATGCCCGGCCACGGGCATTACCTTCCACTCGGTCTTCGACCTCGGACACCCACATCCGCTATGCTTGCGCTCGCTCCCTATCGGCCTTCAGGCCGCCCTAATATAATATCTATAGAGAGCACCGTCAAGCGTGCCCTCACGTGCACCGTGGGGAGGATACGGGCCCGCGAAGGGGAGAGGTCGGTTACAGAGAAGCGGATTCCGTTGCTGAATAGGGCAGTACAGGCGACTTAGCCTTGTGTTCATTCACCCGCGGAACGGGAGAGAAACTGCAGAAATCAAGAGCTCGATGGGCAGATACACTCACCTTCCGAGGGGATTTACCGAAGCTGCTGCACTGGAGATGCATTAATGTCTCCTGAGATGTAATGTGATTAACAGGAATGCTGCCGGCAAGTAACGTGAAATGGGGTTGTGGGTCGGAGTCGAGGCTCTGCAGACCGTCTTTCTTTCTTTCTGCTCTGATCTGCAGCGTTGGCAGGCAGCCAGCCGAGGATGATTCGATCGCGTGGAACGAAGCCGGTGGTTGTGCACAGTTCCGTGCACGTCGTGCGCGTTGTGCAGACGAACCAGAATCTATAATAGACCACTAAGTACAGGTGATCGTCTCTTTGTAAGGACGACTTAAGGTCGCTTACTCCCTGAAGAGCAAATAGGTTCATGCACATCTCCTTACCATTGATGCTCGCCGACATAAGTAATATATCAACCGAACTCCGGTGCGTGGCACCGTGTCAAAACCACAGAATAGCGTCTCAAAAAGGTGCATTCTATATCCGATTCTTCTAAGTCTGCTTCTAGGGCTTTGTCCCGTGATGCTCGACATAAAAGCCGACATCTGAGGAGGATATCGTCCTATTCAGGGCCCAATTTATGAGCAGCAAGAACACGGCATCGAAACGCTTACTCGACCACAAGTCGTCATATTTCCGGAATGCATGCGGCATGCTCGTGAACATGTGGACTCTTCTTGGAACGCTGCGCGGAGGTTAGCTGGCCGATTACGAACCGCGGTAGTACCATAGGGAATCAGGACCTTACCCTAATGCTTGGAGTCTATCGGCGAACAGAATCCCATCGTCCCGGAATAGGTCGAGACCAGAAAGAATGAAAGCCGTCCTCGGGAACTTCGCCAACTCAGCGTCCTCGGCCAACGGCACATTCAACCAAAGGTCGGTCTGGTCCTCTATGCCTAGCACGTCTGAAAGACGGTCATAGACCTCTTTCAACATGATGGGCGCCTCCGCACACTGCACTCTTGACGTGGCGTCGCGAGAAGAAAACGCGTGGTACGGAAAACTGCTCTCCTGAAGCAACCACGGAAAGCCGAGCACAAGCCCCTTAGCCCTCCCGGTCTGCCTCCTCTCTTCGTCAGGAGGCGTGAAGCCGTCCGTAGCCGAGCCACTACTCGGACTGTCGTCGGTATTCTCCTTCTCATCTCCGCTCCTCTTCTGTTGCTCCGTCTTCTTCCGAGCACGCTTCTCCCCCCATTCCCGTGATGGATCCAGACTCCCATCCCATATGCCAGGGCTCTCCTCCTTTTCTTTGTTGCATAACCGCAAGCAAGTACTCACAGCAACACCGGCGCCAGAACACAAGCCCACAATCACAATCTGCTCGGGGTCAATGCCGAGCGCCTCGGCATTCTCAACAACCCACTCGAATCCGGCCTTTCCGTCGTTATGAGCGGCGGCGTACGGGTGCTGCGGTGCCTGGCGGTAACAGATATGCACGACGACGACCCTCAACTTGGATGCGATGACGCTGCACAGGTATTCCTCAGTGTCCGGGGTACCGCACACGTACAGGCCAGCATGGAAATACACCACGGCGGCGACCTTATCTAGCTCCAGGTCTTCGTCGCCGAGGACCTTGGTGTAGACCCTCGCCGTTAGCTTATCCTGTGGGGATTCACCCTGGAAACGCATCTCGGCATGCTGAATGCGCACGGCCGACTTGAGTCCTTCGGCTTCGAAGAGGCGCTCCGACGTCTGCTCGCGCTGAGCGTTGATCTCGGCCTGCAAGTCGGAGGGGGACTGGTCTTTCGGGAGGCGAGCCGTGGCGCCCGCTTGGGAGTGAGTCGCTACGTACTCCTTCCATTCTGGGGCCGGGATGCCGAATTCCCTGAAGTCCACAGTCAATGGTAACGATGTCAGAAGGACGGAGTAGGATAGACTATTATGCCCGGCCGCGGTAATGCCATAGCCCGCACTAGTGAGTTGGGACAAGGGCCGTTCGTTACTGTGAAAGAAAAAAGTCAAACCTGAAGGGGAAGAGACCCATAATGACGTGTACTGTAGTTGTCTGGCCGGCTGACTAATGGTTCGAAGGTGAGATGTAACGTGGCTGGACGGTAGACTCCATCAAGCGACAGGCAACGACCACGCGATATTCAGCTCCTCATAGCGCCTATCTAAGGCAACATCACAGTGAGGATGTGGTCTGTCGCCAGACTCAGTCAGTAAGCTTGGGCAACAAGACGAGACATGGGCGCGCTGTTGAGGCGCTCAGCTAACCAGTATACAGATTTGCAGGATCTCGCGTCTAGTCTTCTACGACACTCCAAATCCTCCCTGTCGCTCCGCCTTCGAACCCCGGTCGCGGCATTCGAAGCCACCTGTCAAACTCAATTCCGCCGTCAACTCTGACAACTTCCACTTCGGTCACTCAAACTGCAGAGGGTCACAGAAGCTCGAACCCGGCTTCACGCAGCTTGTCGCCACTGTGGATTATGGGACGGCCCTGCGTTGGAAATGGCCAGAAGAGAGGATTTTCCGGCTTCTCTGATGCCGCGCCTTGTTCCTGTGCCTTGTCCACGTGTCTTGCCTCACATGTCGCGTTTGTTCCAGCAGGCGATTGAGGAGGCGCCGGACCCCACGAGCACATGATGTCCTGATCTGTGACCTCGACCACGAACAGGTTTAGACTGTCTGTGACCGGCCGGATCCCCTGGCCGCTGAGGTGGGAGGTGGATCGCCAGGACGAATCCTCGACGCGAAGACCGTCTTGCCCATCGCCCTGCTTGACCCTGATCTCTATATGCCACTTCTTGGCGAGGTGCATTAAGATGTGTAAGGCCTGCTCCGCGAAGTGATGACATGTTGCCAGTTCTGTGAGGTCGGCTATGCCGCGGTTGACGTACTCCGCGACCTCGGGATCTACCCCCGCTCTCGGGTCGGGGCCCTGTGATGACCGTGCGCTTGGCCTTGTATTGGTGCCGCTGAGCGCCTGAAGCGGTCTCGATGATTCTGCAGCAATTGCCAAATGCATGATTGCCGCTGTGAGTACAAAGTATGGCACGAACGAGGGTGTTCGCCTCAGGGTCTACAGTCGTGAATAAGAGCGTGAGAGACCCTGGATGGCGTCAGCGGCCTCCATGCAGATCACTCTCGGTAGGAGGTGGGAGTCCTTTAATCGCAGCTTTATAAAGGGCCGGAATAGTTGTAGTATGGCGAAGTGATAGTACATGCTGCCCTACGAGTCAACAGCGTCCCAGCAGGCCCAGGGATGCTGTAACAGAGGCCGACGTAGAAGGACTTACTGTGCAAATAGGACGGCCGGGGTGAAATTGTGGCCCAGTCGCAGTGCATCTGGAACTTGGTCGTACCAGCTAAGGTAGTCTGCGTATATGTTTTGCAGCGGCCGGCTGGTCACCCCTTTGCCTGGTGAGTGGAGGACGTACAGAGACCGATGCACCAGCTTACTCAATTCGGAGAAGCAATTGTACACACTACGGACATTAGACGGCTGGTCACATAACCGTTCAGGAGGCGCCCCTAGCAATAATTCTTTGGTTAGACTCAGAGACTCTCTGAGACAATCCGTGGTGCCGCTTGTTTAAAGGAGGGGTTCTCATAAAGCAGTGAGAGTCTACTTACCATTATCCGTATATGGTATCCATAGTGACGCCTCGAGGCCTTTTACGATGGCGGGTTTGGCCGGGAGATGCGGAGACAAGGAGCATCGAGGTAAAGTACCTGTCGACAGACACCAAGCACTAGAGACGGCCGCGCTGTTAGAGATGAGGACTGAGACGAGGGAGACGGTCCGAAAAGGGGATATCGAGCGGTTTACGCACATGTCCAAGGAGTATGCGCCCCAGAAGGTAGCAGACCGGACGGCAGTTTCGTCGTCTTCTTCGCTACCCGCGGCATCCATTTGGAGGCCCATCTCGAGAGTCAGCCGGATGCTCTGAGCGCTTCCGCGGTCTGGTGGACGATTCCCGACTGGTCAACACCTTTTGGCTCTGTACTTCTGCTGGGAATACCCGACCTTCGCCTCGCTCAGCAAAGAGCACTTTCTTAAGGACTTCCGGGATGGCCGCACTCGATACTGCTCATCCATGCTGGTTAACGGCCTCCTCGCCCTGGGCTGCCGCTTCTCCAGTCACCCCAGTGCGCGCGCCAATCCTGACGACCCATACACTTCCGGCGACCACTTTTTCAAAGAATGTGTGAGGCAGCTTCGGGAAGAGGAGGACCGCTATCGATTGACCACCATTCAAACCTTGGGAATCATGTCGATCAGGGAGGCCAGCTGTGGACGGGACTCGGAGAGCTGGTACTACGCCGGTCAGCCTTTCTTCCAAGGGCAAGGTCTCGGTGTCTTGTCTTCGCCAGACGTTAAGTCTCGGGCATTGGCTGCGCCCAGCTACCAATCGCAACAGGGGAACCACTCCGTGCAGGTGATTCCGTCGTTGATACCAGTATCAGGACAGAACCGGGAAAGATCTGACGACTGTCCTCCCGCCGGCGAGACCTACCTGCAACACACCTTGCGGCTAACTTCCCCACAAGCACCGGAACATGGTTTTGAGTACTACAAGCTCTCCGGCACCACCCCATCAAGTGCCAGTGTCCCTAGCAAACATCCGATCGCCTTCCGCAACCCGAGCTGGGACGGCAGAGCCCCAGGCCTTGACACCCTCTCCTTTCCAGTCGAGCGAACCAGTGGCTTCGAGCAAACCACCCAGCTCGCTCCCCTGCTTCCGCGCAGTCACACGGAAGGTCATGGAACGAACGGTCCAGTGCTCCATATCAGCCATGGATCGAAGCGCGGGCCATCGGCACATCTGTACCGGAGGATGTCCCAACACCAGCAACGACCAGAGCCACTGGGCCCATTGAACAAGCATCGACCCTATCGCCTTCCCGGGATACCAAATCCTCTCTCAGAGTCAGTCTCGATCTGCACAAGCGATACG
This sequence comes from Coniochaeta sp. 2T2.1, assembly GCA_009194965.1. NCBI lineage: Eukaryota > Fungi > Ascomycota > Sordariomycetes > Coniochaetales > Coniochaetaceae > Coniochaeta > Coniochaeta sp. 2T2.1. The sequence goes on from VSMA01000003.1 coordinate 3,961,463, forward strand.
GGTCGGTGGTACGGCTGGCCCCGAACGAGATAAGCATCTGGTCGCCCGAAGCTATCAAGGGCTCCAACGGACAGAACAGCAAGTTCACCAAGGGCGCCTGGTACAACGTCTCGAAGGTCTTCAACGACCCGGAGGCGCTGCAGACGCTGGTCGAGTTCGACGACAAGAAGAGGCGCTTCCAGAGGCGTCTCTTTGGTCCGGCCTACACTACCGCCGCCGTGTCACAGCACGAAGAGAACCTCGACCGACTGTTGGCCGTTCTCGTCGAGAAGTTGAAGGAGGATCCCACGAAGGTCCATGACCTCGAGCCCCTTTTCCACATGTACGGCTGCGATGCCCTTGGGGAGATGCTGCTGTCGAAACGGTCGCACTACGTCGATCAAGGCCACGATCAGGGGTCGTATTATGTCGACTGGCGGAAGTGGTGGGTGCGGACCGTTGTCGGACAGTCGCAGATTGCAACCTCCACCTATCAGTTTCTACGTCGAACCACACCGCTCGTCGAACTCCTGGAGTCTGATCAGTACACGCTATGGCTAAAGACGAGCGTGATGGGTCGCCTTACGGGCGCCGGGCCGGAGGAGTCCCCTCACGGAGAGGCGAGTTCCGACCTGGCGGGGGACTTGATTCTCCTGCAGCAGAAAAAGACCGGTTGGCTGCCGCAATGGACCGGTCAGTGGCTGCTGGTTTCCGGGATTGCGGGCAACAGCACCCTCGTCTCGACCTCGCTCTCCTTCTTCGCCAACCTCGCGGCGCGGCCGGACGTCCAGGGCCGCATCGTCAGCGAGCTGGAGACGGCCCGGCTGAGCAAGCCCCCAAAGTTCACCGAGCTCCTGGATCTGCCCTACTTGGACGCCTCCGTCAAGGAAGCGATGAGGCTGTATCCCGCCCTCTTTATCGGACTCCCGCGCACGGTGCCCGCCGGCGGCGCGACCATCGACGGCTACCACGTCCCCGCCGGCACGGACGTCGACGCCAACCCGTACGTGGTGCACCGCAACCCTGACGTGTTCGGCGCGGACGCGGAAGAGTACAACCCGGACCGGTGGCTCACGGACGACGACGAACGCAGGCGGCTGATGCAGCAGAACTTCCTGGCCTGGGGTGGCCGGTCGAGACCTTGTCCGGGACAGTACCTGGCGGAGCTCATCATCTTCAAGCTGTATGCTACGTTATTGATGAACTTTGACCCCAAGATTGAGTGGGACGTGGCCAAGGAGCCGATTGCGTCAGTCATCACGACCATCCCGGGGGTTACGGCGACGTTTCGTCCGAAATGAGATGCCCCCCTTCTACGGTTGAAGGTGGATCCCGGAGCTTCGCAAGAGCTCCTGTTCCCTTGCTGTAATTACATAATACACGAGCCACAGCTTAGTCAAGACCACTAGCCACAATTTTACACCTTGTGGAGCGCCACAGGCGGGCCCAAGCGCGAGTGCACCTGCAGGTACAACGGTAGTGGTACGTCATTATGATCGACGACTGATACCCGTGATCAATCGCGAATTTGATTGGCGAACCGTGTCATTGTCTCCAATTCGACCTCAGCAAAATGCACTTTCAATCGACAATTCCTTACAATTCCATGGCGATTGTCGTTTCGTCTGCTGTGTTTGCGATGAGCAATCTCACCGGGGAATCAACGTCCAACGGGGAGGGATGTACTGCAACCACTCAGAATGCATGGGAGTGTGCCGGTCGATTTGCCAATGGATGTGTCCCCGGGCTTCAATCAGCTCAACCAAACTTGAACCCACACTCGCTCCATGTCCGAAATGGAACGCCCTTCGCCCTTTCGTGCAGTGGACGTGTTGAAAAGGCTAAGATAAGGTAGTGTAGCTGCCAGCCCTGCCCGATTTTGGCATGCCATAAGCACCGCGGTCATCCTTGTCCCCAGCGTACTGGTTGGCTGGAGACCCCTTCTTTTTCTCCCCAGTGAGCACCCACTGCCAGCCCACTGCCACCCGGTCGTGCTCAATGATGTATGTGGTTTACTTTCTCCATATTCTTCCCCCGTCTCCTTCGCGCACATCAGATGGAGACGCCCAAGATACCGCCTTCTCAAGAAGAGGTAGTCTCGCGCTCCAATGCATTAAATTTTTTCCCAGGCTTGGAGGACTCAGCTTCTTAGCCTATCTACTCCCATCCGTGTAGTACGTGTGAGAGCTCTTCATCCATGTCTTGCTCCTGACATGGAAAATACGTTTTTCCCGCTACAATCCCCCACCTCACCCACGCTGTATTGTTTCCTGTCTTGTCGTCGTCAATATGCCCGGTGGATCCGATCATCTCCCTGCATGACTCTGAAGGCCTAAGACGTCGCGATACCACCTACTCTTGTTGGCGCCGTCCCGCCCAGATGCTACGGCACTAGAATCTACTTGATCCTTCTTCCGATCAGGCCAAGTTTCCACCGATACCAACGAGGAGACCCGGCTTGGACTATCTTTTCCCTCCCACCGTTGCTCATCAAACCCTCATACTGAGACTTCGACCGCTACAAGGTCACCCTTCTGCTTCAAGCGTCGCTCTCCGACGACGTTCAAACCCGCCTCATCAACGGCGGTAGCAAGACCGACGAAACAGACCCCGACCCGAAGAAGCTCTATGATGATATCTTCAGCATCATCCCCGCGGCGTCCGAGAACGCCATCGCCGAGCTCGTCGAGGAGTTCTGTAAGATTCGCCGAAGCAAGTATTCCTCATTCCACAAGTACCTTGAGCGCGTCTACTTTCTTCGACGCCGTTTGCAGGAGCTTATTCCTGAGTTCAAGGACGAGGTTTGCATATGGATTGCCCTTGCCGGCATCAAGGAGTACCCTTTCTACACCCATCTGATGGTTCAGATGAAGGAGAAGAAGCTTACCTGGGAGACGTTCACCCGTGAGCTCACTGTCGAGGCTAACCGCGAGAGCGCCGACACGCTCTACGCCCAGCCCAAGAATCACAACAACAATAACAACAACAATAACGACCCCAAGGATAGCAAAGGACGTTCGACGCGCTTTGGTCCATGGGAATACCACGCCGCCTGTGGAGTGGAACATCCAGGCGGTGACGCGCGCTGTTGGAAGCTTCATCCGGAGCTGATTCCTGCCCACGTCCGCAGCAGGTACAAGAAGAAACAAGAGGAGGCTCAGCAGCAGAATCAGAACCCATCGCGACCTTCCTCCAGCTCTACCAAGTTTCAGAGCGGCATCCACGGTGCGATGGTCCAGCTGACCAGCGCTACCTCCCTCTATGAGCTCACCAAGGACACTCTCGTCCTGGACTCAGGAGCTTCATCTCACACCTTCAACGATCCTACCTGGTTTGACTCCCTCACAGCAATGGAGACTCCACAGGTTTTCGGGTCAGCCAGCGGCGATGAGGTTGTCACCAGCCATCGCGGCTTGGTACGCTTCACGGTGAAGACTTCAGCTGGCAATACAATCGACTGGGAGCTTGGTGCTGTTTATTCTCCTAACGCGCCTTGCAACCTCATCTCCCCAGGCAAACTGAGGGACGACGGTGCCATCACGGATGGCTACAAGGATGTTATCATCCATCGGAACACAAAGCAAGAGCTAGCGCAGCTCTCCTGGATCAACAACGTCTCGGTGATCAAGAACGTTTCAAGGCACCAGAAGAAACCTGTCGCCCTCGCTCAGCTCAAAACGTCAAAGGTCTCCTTCGACGTCATGCATCAACGGCTCGGCCACGCCAACAAGACGGCGGTTCTCAAGGCTTGTCGCGACGTCGGCATCACTTTTCCTACCAAGGAGGTGCAGCAGCACCACTGCGAGACCTGCTACGTCGCTAAGGCTCGCGATGATATCCCAAAGACGGCCACGAAGGAGTATACAATCCCTCTCGAGATGGTCCGCGTCGATGTGATCGTCCACGGCGCAGGACACCTCGGCTTTCGTTACACGTCTCACTTTCTAGACGTCGCCAGCGGCTACCACTGGCTGAAGTTTCACAAGGAGAAGGGAGAAGCTCAGGACGTTCTCATGAACTGGATTATCCAGATGGAGACCCAGACTAGCCTCAAGGTTCGCCAGGTCGGGATCGATGGCGGCGGCGAGTTTGGGCAGTCTACCCACCTCTTCTACAAGAGCCCCATTCGCGACTGGTTGAAGATGCGAGGAACTGTTCTTCTTACCAATCCACCACATACTCCCTGGTACAACGGCTCTAGTGAGCGAGCCGGACAGAGCATCACCTCCTACGCCAGGGCACTTCTTTTATCGACCGGACTTCCGCTTCTTCTCTGGCCGTTCGCCGAGGAGACTGCTGCGAAGGTCCTTAACCTTCTTCCAGCAAAGACTGACCCCTCTGGCGAGAATCGCTCGCCCTGGGAACGTTGGATGACGATGATTGAAGCCCCGGAGGAGCAGCGCAAGCCCTACATCCATCACCTTCGAATCTACGGCTGTACGGCTTACGCCTACCTCAAGAAGGATTATCGCAAGGGCAGCAATAATCGCTACAAGGCGCGCGCCCGCAAAGGCCATCTCGTCGGCTACGACGATGATCACGGCCGAATCTACTGGATCTACTTTCCAGACAAGGGAGACTTCATGCGAGCGAGCGCTGTGAGGTTCCGCGAGGACTTGCCACCTCCAGAACCATCGACAGACCCTGCTCCGAAGTACGAGGTCGTTCTGGATGATCCTGGTCTCTCCGACGAGATCGCTTCCATCAAAGTTCGCTTCAGGGACAGCGTGGAAGTCATCCGCAACAAGAAGAACGTCGAGGAAGCTCCCGTCGTTCCCGAGGTCGAAACTATCGTCGACTTCCCCGCGAGGATGCCGCTGCCAACTCCAGGCGCGACTCCAGAGCCGGAGATCATCCCAGATTTGACGGCTTCTGATCTTACGACAGACAACCGCGTTACAGAGCTTCCTGAGTCGTCTGACGATGAGCTCAAGGAAGCTTCTGAGCGCAAACTTGATGATACTGACGAGGATTCAGATCAAACCGATGACGATCTCGATGGCGACGAAGCCGTCGACGACGAGACGTCGTCTGGAAGCTCGCGAGGCTCCGACAGCGATAAACAACCAAAAGATGACAATGAGGAGAACCTCGTCGACGACGAAGCTCCCATCCCCCGCGTCACCGAAGCAGTCGCCGCAACGACGGCTGGTCGACCCCGACGAGCCGCAGCACGTACGCCTGGCTTCTACAAGGACCTATCCACGGGCAAGATCGACAAGGATGGACGTCCTCTGCTCCTCCTTCAGACGGTACAGCTCCCTCGAAGCTATCGCCGCCCACTTTCTCAGCCCTGTATCACCCTCCTACAGGCGGTTCTGATGTCGACACCTCGCACAGAACGCGCCGTTCCAGCAAACTTCCGACGAGCCCGGAAGCTCTCGGATTACTACACACACTGGCTTCCCGCGATGGAACGTCAGCTCAAGCAGCTTCAAGAACTCGGCACCTGGTCGCTCGTCGAGCGCCCTCTCGATGCTAAGGTTCTCCCCGGCAAATGGGTGTACGACGAGAAGATCACCACCGACGGCGACGTCTTCGAACGCGCTCGTTGGGTGGTCTGCGGCAACTTCGCAGCTGATGGCGGCTTCGTCAACACCTACGCTGCGGTGGCCAGCGCGACGGCGGTTCGCCTTTGCCTCGTCGTCGCTGCTGTCAAGGACTTTCTCCTTTGGGGATTCGACGTCAACACCGCGTTTCTATACGCAAAGATGCCCCCCGACGTCAAGGTCTACGTCGAGCAGCCTCATGGCGTCTCTGGCGGCAACAAGGTCTGCCTGCTGCACCGTGCCCTGTACGGCCTGCGCGAAGCGCCGCTGTACTGGTTCCTCACGATCTGTCCCATCATGAAGCAGCTGGGATTCGAACCGTTTGATTCTGATCTTTGCCTGTTCTACAGCAAGACTCTGAATGCCTTCGTTGCCCTCTACGTGGACGACCTGCTCGTCGCCGCAGCGACGAAGGAGCTCATCTTCAAGGTTCGCGACCACCTACTTCAGCACTTCCAGCTCAAGGATCTAGGCGAGGCCAAAGCTTTCCTCGGTTACGAGATCTTCCACGACAAGAAGAACAAGCGCATCTACCTCTCCCAGCGCCGTTATTGTGAGAAGATGCTGGAAGAGTTTGGCTGGTCGGATCTCAACGGCGTCCAGACGACCTGGCCCGAAGGTCTCGAGCTTCCCAAGGTCGTCGACGACGACAACAAGATCGACGAGGCCCGCCAGAAGGACTACATCAAGAAGACAGGAAAGCTGAACTACCTGTCCATCGGTACTCGCGCCGACATCACCTATACCGTCAGCAAGCTCTGCGAAGCCAACGCTAAGGCCTCAGAGAAACATTGTCAGCTCCTGAAGGACCTCTGTCGTTACGTCAAAGGTTCCCTTGATCGCTGCGTCGTCTACGGCGATGGCGACAACTTCACAACCGACGACCTCAAGCTCACGGGCTTCGCTGACGCCTCCTTCGCGGACTGCGCCCTCACCCGATACTCGACTGGCGGCCACGTTATCAAGGTCGCAGGAGGTCCGGTCTTCTGGAAGACGAAGCGGCAGACGGTCATTACAACGTCCTCAACGGAGGCAGAGTTTATCAATTTGACGCCGGCTGGGATCAGCCTCAACTGGGTCAACAAGATGCTACAGGAGTTTGGCGCTCCTCAGAAGCAGCCTCTTCTATTGTTCACGGACTCGGCCAATGCTCTCGCTACCGTCCTCAATCCCCTCAACAGCGCCAGGACTCGTTCCGTTGATCTACGGTACAAATGGATCATCGATCAGGTCGCCAAGGGCTTTCTCAAGCTCGAGCATCTCGCAGGGACCGAAATGGTTGCCGATGGCCTCACAAAACCACTTGGTCGGCTCAAGCATGCCCAGTTCGTCAAGCTCCTCGGTTTGGGGCCTCGCCCCGCCCAGGAACCCTCGAAATAAGGCCAGATACGCGCTTTTTCGCCTACTTTTGACAGCGTGGTCGTGTATTTGAAGGGGAGTTGAATGCAGGAAGGACAGGACGATTTCTACTTGACAGAGCGTCGCGCATCCCTGTTTGGAAGGGGAAATTGGAGAAAGGAAACATTCTGCGGATGCAGAATCGTGTTTTGAGGAGGAATTGCTATGACAGAGGGAAAACTAATGGATGATTACACCTTTTGTACGTATATTTGGCGATGCCTTCATCTGCGTGGTTGGCTTGAGGGGGGGTGTTGGAGAGGTTCCTCCCGGCCCGGAGGTTGTTCCGGAGCCTCTGATTGGCTGCAAGCCACCCATATAGGGATAGATGGATTTCCGCTCTGTGGAGTGGATCCTAGCCTAGATCACATCACACATCACAGTTTCCGTTGTCCCCTACGTGCCCAACAGATGATATGGCCCCCATGGAACTGCGTCTCCAGTTCGTAATCCCGCACAAGATCCGGAAGGTTATTATCCATTGAGATAAGCCTTCATGCAGGGTGTTGGGGAAATTTGGGCGGAAAATTCTAACGTCGAGGGGTCGATGGTGAGGTGGCGAAGAGTAGTTCGTCAGCTTTATGATCTCAGCGGCAAGGTCCGGTCGGCGGGGTTGTCAGGTGACTTGCCAACCTGTCCGACACGTGACCGAGGGAAATCGGTCTATCGGCCGGAATTGATGAATACAGCTGTAATTAAGCTGTTATCGTGACTTGTTGTGCTGTATCTGCTTCTTGCTTGTCCTCAAGGGATGTCCCTCTTTTGGTCTTCCTGACCCCGGCGACTGGTACATGGGCACCCAGGTGCTCAAAAAATTACCCTAACATTGACATTGGCGTGACTAGTCATGCTATGAGGTGTTCAAAGCTACTAAGCCAATGAGATCGCGCGATTTAGCCTGGGTATCCAACATTATTTGAGCACCCGGTGCCCATACCAGTCGCCTCAGGGAAGTAAGGATGATCAGCGCCCATGAAGTAGCAATGAGACTCACCCCGCCCCGCGCAAAGGAAGAGAAGAATCGTCTGGACATATTCCACAAGTTCTTCCTTGTAGCTCGCCACAACAATTTGTTCTCGGCACCATTGGACGTAAATCAGGCATTGAGAGTCATAGCCAACCTCGTTCCTCAAGGCTCTTTGCCGCAAGCCGCGACCGGCTTGCCTCCCCTGTACCATGACACCGGCGCCTTGTTGCGGTTGGTTGGTTGTCAAGCTGGGTTGCATCGCCCCGAAAAACAGAGTGTTGTAGTTTTCATTTGATTCGTTAAGCTATCGAGAAGTGGCTATTAGGGCACCCACCTTGCCGCGTTACATGGGGGAAAGACTATTTCTTTGAGATGGCATGGCGCTCGTCTGCGTTACCGCCAACCGCCTTGTTGCCTGGCATATGGTGAAGGGCATTGCGCCTCGCAAGTGTTCACTCTTGACATCGACGCAGGCTGCTCTTGCATAATTGGCACGGAAGAAGTATGTACTAGAAATACCAAATGCCCTACTTCTGAGATAGAATGTACTTATACGCTTTTGAATTTGTTAGCAAAGAAGACCGCCGAAGAATGACGGAGCAGACGCTGTGGCTTATGGCCAGGCTGTAGCCACGCGCGAAATCGTAAACAGAAGGTTGGAATAGCATGCCAGGCGTGGGATGCAAGTGACAGCCTTCTAAAGGTTCCGCCAAACGTCGGCAGCATTAGACGCGCCACTCTACATAAATGACGCTCACATGCATCATCTGCGGATAGCCTTTTGGTATGGTACGCATACTGATGGATCCAATACGCCTAGGTCGATCAAGAGATAAGTAATTGATCAAATGGTCTGATTTCAATTGATGATTGTATTGATTATCTTCTTTCCCTCCGATCCCCTCTTTTCTGAGAGGGGCTTTTTCTATCAACCTCGCCACCTATGATGTCAATCTCGCCACCTATAACTAAGATCAGGATATTGACATATCAGAGGATTGCGTCAGGTGAGGGTCAATCCAACACATACCTGTCTTCAGTGGCAGGGCTGCACCCCGGAATGTGGATAATCGAACAATCTATGTACAACTCCAGGAGGCTGATCAGGAATACTGGTCAGGGTCCACGCGCGCAACGAAGTCGCGTCATCCGCTGGCCTACGGAGCTCTTCGGTACGAGCCACGTCAGCTGTTGTTTGACACGTCAAACTGCTACGCCGTTCCGAAGTACCTTGAGGCATTCTCTCAGCGGCTTTAGCCATGAAGTTGGATGCACAATGCAGAGGGAGCTGTGACTATCAATGCGGATTCGATACCTCGGGGCAACATCATACGCGGGCTTAATTAACATTATACTTCAAGAGCTTAAAATCGTGAGTGTCCTTCACAGCTTTGAAGAATGCCTTGCCGTTTTGCTTCGCACAGAACTTCATTCCACTAGATTTCTAGTGGGTAGCGAGACATAGCGTACAGGTGATACCATGGATGTGTGGCGCATGTATACAGGGATAGTGCTGCTAGCGTCTTGGCAAGGTGGCTTAGTTCAAACTCTAGAAGTGTTTAGGCGGAAGCCGATTTCGCTAGCGACTGTAAGAGACGCCTCGTCAGTCGGTGCGTGTTCTGGGCACGGAAAACCATAAAGGCACCCGAATAATCTCTCGTCCGTGACCCTTTCTTCAGACTCTTGCAGACCACACCAGTCGACACGGTCAACCACCGTAAAACAAAAAAAAAATGGCCGCAGCCTCGCTGCTCTTCACCCCCAAAGCCGTGCCCATCTCATCCGTCCACATCGGAAGCCTGATCATCGACCTGCGCTACCCGTTCCAGGAGCCGCACCGGCCCTCGCCGGCCCCGCAGGAACCCTCGGACTACTTCGTCGCGCCCTACAAGTCCTTCCGCCAACTCCAGTCGGCCTTCCGCAAGGACGAGACCCGCGCGCACGTCTCCCAGCTCGCGGCGCTCAACTTCGCGCGCGAGAACAACCGGGCCGCCGAGCTCGAGGCGCTCGAGGGCCGCGCGTTCGAGCTCGTCGCGCCGCTGGCGTGGTTCGAGGCCGCGTGCGGGCGCGACGACACGCGGCGCTGGTTCGAGCGCGTCCGCCGCGTCGGCGCCGACGTGTTCCTGGTCGTCGGGTTCCGCACGCTGTTCAACCCGCGCGTCAAACAGAGCGAGACCCGCGGGTCGTTGTTCTCGGCCGACCTGACCGTGCCCCTTGAGATGATCGGGGGCGTGCCGCCGGGAGTGACGGGCGGGGTGCTCGACCCGGGCGTCGGCGCCACCAGGGAGCGGCGCACGGAGAGGGCCGTCGAGCTCGAGTTGCCGGGCGAGATGGTCTATGCGGTGCACTATAAGCGGGTGCGGTTCGAGACGTTCAAGCGCCGTGTGCTGGAGAATAGCTACCTCGACCGCAAGAATTTGTGGATTGACTTGTCGGCTGTGAGGTCTAAGTCGCCCGCGCACGGGGAGGCGGCGGCGGCGGATGTGGAGGTCGCTATGCTCAAGGCCGACTTGGTGGACAATGTCGGGGTGTGGGGCGAGGAGGACGGCGGAGAGGGCGAGGGTGAGGACAAGTTTGTGTTGCCGGAGGACATGGACTGAGTTTAGGGAAGGGAAGGGGTGTCGTATGCATCAAGCACGGCGATGGTCAGAGTCACCCCGTGCGGTCTACGCTGGCTTAGCAACACGAAAGAAAATTTACGAGGTAATGAATAGCTCGATGAATCTCAACTGCCAAAATACACAAAGGGCGCCCAGGCGAGAAAGTTGGCCTCGGAAATGCCGTCCCTGCTCCTGAACCGCGTGATGGCTTCGTCCAGCGCTGCCGCCACAGCGTCCCCTTGCATCTCGACAAGTCCGGCGTCTGATTCGTCTTGGTCACTCGCCCGCGCTTGCGCCGCCGACCGTGCCGTGAGACTCGTGTAGAACAGCTCCGCGATATCGACCGCGGCATCGTCGTCGGCCTGCCACAGCGTGCCCACGACGTGCGGGAACCCAGCCAGCTGAAACCCCGTGGTCAGGTGGACGGCTTCGCTGAGCGACTCGCGCGACGGGTTCGCCGCCGTCGAGCAAGCCGACAGATACGCGAGCCGGCCCCGCGAGCAGACCAGCTTGTCCAGGTCGCTGAACGTCAGGCCGTCGGCAACGTCGTTGTTCACCAGCAGCGCGGCCTGTTCGGGCTTGGTCGCGTTGAGCACGCCGTGGCATGCAAAGTGGACAATGTTGTTCGTGAGGACCTGGTTGATCGCGTCTTTCTTGGTCGGCTCGTGCACGACGTGGGCTCCTGGGAAGCACCTCTGGAACGCACTCAGCTCCTTCGAGACGCCCATCAGCCTCTGCGCTCCCTCGAGGTCGGACATGGCGATGGCCACCGCCGATCTGACTCTGCTCCGCCCCAGCTCCCGTTGTCTGTAGCGCGAGTACCGCAGGGAGCTGAAGGAAGGCGTGTAGCACGACACCACGTAGTCCATGGTACAGTTGGTCGAGTGCGGCCGCCGCGGCGTGTACTCGCCGGTCGCGTGGAGGGGCATGTTGCCCATGAGACCGCTTGCGAGCCACCACACGGCCGGCTTCTTGGTGTCGGTCCCGCGGTTCTGGAGGTACCCGAGCTCCTGCAGGGCAGGCTTCACCGCAGCCTGCCAGAGCCAGAAGAGAATCTCTCTGAACTGCTGGTTCCGCAGGGCCGTGTCTCGGTCGGAGACGTGGCCTCCAGCCGCCTCGCGCATCAGCCCGTCAGCGACCTCTGACACGTTCTCGCGGCGAAGCATCGGCAGCTTCAGGTGCCTGATCCCCGTCGACGTCACCAGGATCGCGACACTCGTCTGGAATCCCACCGAGAATGCAACAATGGGGCCCGAGTCGGCTAATTCGATCAGCTCGTCCCTGCTGAATGGCGCGTAGAGACGAGCTTGCGCCTGTTGCACTTCATTGAGCCGCGTTCGGAGGCCAGGTAAGATCCCTTGCAGATACGTTTCCCCCCCAGCGATGATACGCGCTGCTTCCTCCTCAGACACCGTAAAGGTCGAGCTTATCACGCCTTCTTCGTCTGTTGGACCAGGCAAATCGACTCGTCTTATGAGGTACTCGTCGTCGACGGCGCTCCGCTGTTCATCTGGCGGCGCGTAAAGAAAAGCTCGGCCAAAGATTGCCCATCTAGTCGCAAAGCCTGTCATCACCTCGAGGCCTTGGACCGCAATAAACGCGTCCTTGCCGCTCTCAATAGAGGTGCACGCAACCAGGTCGGCGACATTTTCAATGTTTCGAAGAGCAAACCTGGCGTCGTCCGGGGACAGGGACTCGATGCGCAGTTGAGGAACGAGTTCAAAAAGCTCGTCCAAAACCGTTGCTGCCTCTTCAAATCTCTCGCTGTTATCCAACGCCAGGAGCAGGCTCGACAGATATGACAGACGGTCTGGGACATCGAGGTTGGCGTGTTCAATGAATGACTTGATATCCTTGATCAGGGCGTCGAGGTTGCTGTTTGTTTGCTGAAGGATAAAGTTCATCTCACGGATGCCAACCAGGCGCCTCAAGACGTCTGTATTCGTGCTGCACCCTGGAATTTCAATCGCCGACTGGATCAACGATGTGACAGCGCGGAGGTCTCTGTCGGCTCCGCATTGTTGGTATCGATTCTGCAACACCGCCGCCTGTCTCAACAAAGCGTCTGCGTGTTCGATGGGCGACATGCGAGCCGTGTTCGCCGGCGCCAAAGCCTTGTTGCCCAGCCGGATCGCCAGCTCCATGTCCGACAAATCGTGGAAGACAAGGTATCGGCTCTCCAATAGCCCTTGGAGCTTGACGAGTTCCTCCACGCGTGTCGGCTCCTGGCGCGGCAACGTTCGGATCTGCAGACGCTTAATCTGGATGGCCCGATCGACCTCCTTGCGCTCCCGGGTTCGAGAAAACCAGCACATGTGCACGAAACTCATGTTACCGAGGACAAGTTGCCACATGCTATCGGTTCTTTTCACGACCTCGAAAGCCCGTCGAGCGTAATGCTCGGCCATCCGAAGATCGTGACTGTTGAGTGTCTTGTCGTGGAACTCCTTCATCACGATGGCGCTCAGATTAAACAGCTTCTCCGGGTTCAAGTTCTCTGGCATGGCTCTCTCCGGGGATGGCAGGATCAGATTCTTGCGCAGGTGGAGGAAGCATTGAGCACCCCAGTCGGGCATCTCGAATGCTTCGCGTTCAGTCATCGCCCTGTAGAATACCGTACACACACTTTCTTCGAGGAGTTTGTCCGCCTCGTGGGCTATTCTGGTGTCCTTGGTTTTCCAATAGAATTTGCCCAGCGCTAGTGCGAAATGGAACGTACAGTTGAGCTCCGCGGCTGATCCGTTCTGCACGTTGCTCAGCGCCGCGCGGGCAGTCATGAGGTCTTGCAATGCCACGCTCTCGGCAAATAGATGAACGGCTGTCAGAGCAATCTCATCTTTGATGCCTTGGTCCTGTCCAAGGAGCAACCTGTCCCGTTTGTGCAGAAACCTCAGGAGCGTACGTCCATCTGCGACACACAGATGGCGGTCCCACGGCGCCCGAAAGGTAAAATCTGCGCGACTCTCCCAGCGTTTCCTGAGATGCTTCAGAACGAATTCAACTTCCTCCAGCTCGGCCGAATCGTTGTCCGTGCAATGGAAGAGGCTTGGGATGGCTTGTTGGAGTCGGTGCGTCACCTGGACGTCCGGATCCACCACGCACAGAACGACAGCGTTCACGTTCATAAACATCTCTCGCTCCCGCTGTACACTGCTCGAGTCGAATGACTCAATCGCTGCGTCAAGGGCATTGACGGCATACATGCGCTGTGCTTCTGAGAGCTCCTGCTCGCCGGATTCAGCGTCGGCCAGAACGGCGGTACCATACGCCAGACCTAGCAATCTTTTCACTTGGGTGGCGCATAAAGGGTGACTCTCAATTGCCTCTGCTAGCACGGGAGTCAGGCTCAGCACGATTCTCAGAGCCTCTTTGTCTCCGGTTTGATAACATGTTGTCCAATTGTGCAGAGCCCACGAGTACCAGCAAGCCAATTGCATGTCAGGGTCGAAACTATTGCGTTGACTTATCAACACGGCCGCGACAAGCCTTTCGTTCTCAAGTTGCCTTAGAGAGACCTGCCGAAGAGCGTCCGTCTTAATTTGGCTTCCAGTAACTTTGAATGGAGGCAAACATTTCCATCCAACGCAACCCAAGTCACTTTGCATGAGTCGAGGGCAAGGCTGTTGTGGTCGGAACATTCGAAAGACGTGGGTCAGTGCATGTACACACCTTTCGAATGCTAGAATGAGTCGAAGGCGGGTAACGGCAATGAAATCCACAATATCGGCGAAATAAGCCCTGATCGTTCCGATAGCCTGTGAGGTACCTTCGCCGGCTTGGGTGCTGGGATTTTCCGGCCTGGCCATCAGGGAATCGTGGTGGTCCAAAGGTGCCGCTGTTAGACCGGGGTCAGAGCCTCGTGTTAGCTCGACCATCCCGGATGGAGCTGTGGGAGAAGAGGCAGGTCTGTCCTCAAGCTCATGGTCCTGTACGACCAAGGATGATTGATCATCGATTTCGTCAGTCACGGCAGCAGGCAAGCTGAGTGCTTGTAAGACCTGTGCCGCACCATCTTGACGCGGAATGGCAGACCCGAGCGAACCATTGAGACTCTCGTCAGAGCCGGAAAGGCGCCGTCTGCAGCTTTCAAGAAATTCTCGAAGACCAGTAAGCGCGGTGTCACTGTTGACGCTCTCCATATAGTCCGTCATGGTGGGTTCTAGCATCTTCAGCATCGCATGTCCAACGCAATTTCGCCCATCATCTGACATTTTGGTGTATTCGTCGATGCAGGCCGGACAGAGCATCACCAGCTTACACCTGCTGCAGCAGTATGATGAACTCGCCAATGCCTGGCAAAGGAAGCAATTCAACACAGGGGCCCACGAGCTCCCGTCAGGAGATACCCGGGACGCCCATTCTAAGATTGCGCTAGCTGAGTGCAACTCTTTCGGGATAATCAAACCTGAACCAATGCTGAGGAGCGTCGAGCCAAGAGCCGCGAGGTTGTCCCAAGGAGTCTCTAGACATTGGTCGATCACCATGATAGTATCGCGCGTGCACAATTGTTCAACAGTTTCCAGGCCATCGTCTGGATCACTTGGTCCTCGCGCGCCAGAAACAATACTGCGAAAGGTCAAGGCGTCCCCCTGCGCCCAGTCGACAGCACTCATGCCGAACTTTCCGATTTCGTAGGGGTCCGCCCCGTGAGCAATCAGCAGAGGAACAATACTTCTGTGACGACGCGCCACGGCGGCATGGAGGAATGCGAGGAGCGTGGATCGGTCGAATTTCGGAGCTTCGTCAAGCAGCATTTCTACCATATCATGGTCGTCTAGCCCCATGGCAATGTCGAGAGCGACCTCCATATCTTCCTTTATAAACTCAATCTGTCCATCGTCCTCGCAAACAGCGTTCGTTCCAGAAGCATCCTCGCCCTCGACTGATTCAATTCTGCTAATGAACGCGACCAAATCGGGGACAATTAGCCTTGCGATTTCAATGTGCTTGTTCTGGGCAGCCAGGGCCAGTGCCGTTGAACCGGATAAATCTGTGTCGTAATGGAGGTCGTCCTGTTCCTGCAAAAAGGAAACTAGTGCAACATTCCCTGCCTCTGCGGCACAGTGTAGGCACGAGCGGCCGCTGTGGTCTTTGGCATTCACGTCCGCGCCACCAGCAACCAGTTCCTTGGCCAGCTGGACCGACGTGTTGTCGACCGCTTCGAGCAGCGGCGTTTTCCCGGTGTTCGTTCGCATGTTGGTATTCGCGCCCCGTGAGAGCAGCAGCTTCAACACCTCTAGGTTGTCGAAGATGACCGCGGCATGAAGCGCCGTGATGCCGCCGAGAAACTGCAGGTCGATCCGCGCGCGTCTCCGGATGAGCAGCCGGGCGATTTCCACGTGCCCGTACTTGATCGCGAGCCCGAGCGCCGTCCCACCGAAGGCGTCCAGGGAATCGACGTCGGCACCGTGGGTCAGAAGTATCTCGACCAGACCGCGGTCTCCCTCGGCGATCGCGAAGTGAAGCGGCGAAGTCCACATCGCGCCCGGTGAGCGAAACGTGGCCCCCCGGGAGAGGAGGTGGCGGACCATTCGCTCGTCTTTAGCCAGCACCGCGCGGTGCATGGCAACTTCGCTGTTCGAGTTGCGGTAGCTGAGCAGACGGCCGTCGGAGGAGACCAAATAGTTGACAGCGTTGATGTGTCCTTGGTCGACGGCTTCGAAGAGGGCCGCGGCCTTGTCTGCAAGAACGAAGCTACTTGATTGAAGAATAGCAGTGATGATTTCGACATGGCCACGCCGTGATGCGAGCAATAACGCCGTCATCCGATCCTGTGAGGCGGTGGGTGGGGCTTGGGCTGCAGAGGCCAGCAACATGCTAACGACTTCAACAAGTCCCTCGTTGACGGCGAGGAGTAGAGGGCGGGGTTGTCCAGAGTTGGCATCAATGCCCTCCTGGACGAGGGTTCTCGCTACATTTTGGTCATGGTTGCGAATGGCGATTTGCAAATCGTTCTCGGGCCCCCTTGGCTCGAGCTGCGAGTCCAGGTATGCGACAGGGCTTCGGAAGAGAACAGAGGGCGGCTCTGGGTGACTAGAATCACGAGTCCACGCGTCGAAGACCGACTCGAGATCTGCAGCATACTCTTCCTGAAATGTGGGCCGGCGCCTGGGAATGGTCGGACGCATTTCGTTCATTGTGGAAAGCTGTAGAAGACCGCCTCAATCACTCCGCGCTGCAACAATGAGCACGATGCTTCGCTGTTCTGCTCAATGATCGTCCTTGAAGGGATGTGGTCCGATTAGCGAACATTGAAATAAGCCCTCTGGGACGTTGACTGGGCAGCAGTCTCCAGGAAATCTCCCGTGGTGATGGCCAGCCTGATATGGAAGCCTCGTGCGAGATTGAAGCCTCCCACCCCTGATACGGCGTCATTCCTGAGTCATGATGGTGAGTTGCGCCATCTGCTTTTGTCTGAGCCACTGCTTCATCGGAACTTCCCAGCGATAAGATCATCCGGAACTTTTCTGTTTGTGTCCGCCGTTTGAAGGCTGTTAACGACGGTGCTAGGCTGTGTGCTGTCCCAGCGAACCAGCGGCCCGAGTCGCACAAACTTAAAGTTAGTGGGGAGCTTGTGGGGTCGTATACGGAGGACCCCGAGACAGTATTCGGAATTTACCGATTTCTAAGAGCTTTTGAACAGGGATTCCCAAGTTTTATCACATGCTATAACAGCTATAACCAATGTCGGAATTTACCGATTTCTCAGAGCTTGAACAGGGATTCCCAAATTTTATCACATGCTATGACAGTCGGCGCGAGGACCAACTGGAAACGGAGAATCAATACTCCTAAGTCACGTAATGCATCCTGTTCAAGTAAAGGACACGTGTCCATTCGTGTGCGAATCAAGACCAGAATGAGGCCGTGGGAGCCTAGCCCTGTACTGCAGTTTTTTTGACTTGTTTGATGAGCATCCTGCCATGGTCCCAAAGAGAGACAGTTTCGATCGTATTCTGTGGACGGCGCGTTCGCTGCATGGGATGGTTTTGGCTATGACCTTAGTACGTGTTTGGTAACGGATAAGCGCTTCTATTCGGTGATAGGATGGCTGGAGTCGGCTGCAAGCTGGGTACTAGGGGCCGAGAAAGAGAACCACCAAGAAGGCAAGCTGACGCCTTGTGCGGCTGAAGACCCCTGCTCCCAAGGCATACCAGGTGGGGCCGACCAAGCTTGCCATCATAAACCACACAGCACGGATCTGGAGGGTTGACGCGCGTGAGTGTACAGCAAATCATGGTACCTCGGGACTTCACCTTCCTACCTTCATTTTGAGCCTGACAGTGCACGCCTCCTTCAAATATTTAGTCCCGAAGATATATTGATCTATGCCACTACAACCCTGCAAGGAAAAAAAGGCCGAGAACTCGAAGCTGAACTTCGGAATCCCGAAACTCATGATGATGAGAACTCTTCGTGAGTTACAGCCAATCGCGATTGTGGATACAGCAGTAGCAGCGTCCACGGATCTGTCAGAAGGCAGGAGGGTTATGTATTAATGTACCTGTACCTTCGGTATGTACCATTTGGCATTTCATACAGCGGGTTACAACCTTTGAGAGGGGCCTTGCTTAGCCAACCCACCGCGTGAGTGGCTTTGTGATCTGGCAGCGGATCGGTTGCAATGAAGGGGTCTTCTATGGATTAGACGCAAGCTGGCTGCACCTCCTCATCAATCCTCATTCCTTCAATCTATCAGTTTGTTTGGGACGGCCTCGTTCACGAGATAATGCCATCCCATACTGCCAGAGATAGAATTGCCCCGCCACCAATCGCCGAGACACCCGAACTGGTCATTTTTAACCAGCAGAACTACGAGAACCAGCGGGTCCCCGACCTTGTCCGTGACTCCCGACTGACGACACGTTTCCTCCCCAGCGGCGCGACCGAGCACGCCGTCTACCGCGTCTCCCACCAGTCCCCCCACCGGCGGCCGTGCCGCATCAATGAGACATGGTACCGGCAGCGAGAGCTCGGTAACGGCAACTTCGGATGCGTCTGGCTGGAGAGGTGCGCGTCCGGGCCTGCGGAGGGCAAGCTCCGGGCTGTCAATGAGATACGCATTGATCCTTCGTTACCAGTGCCGTACTCGGAGAACTGGAGGCCATGGCCAAGTTCTCGCACGAGAGGGTGCGTGATTTCTCCCTGCCCGTTTCTTGGGGGAACGTTGGAGCTGACTCCCCTCTCGTGATTAGTATGTCCACGCTCGGACGATCTGGACCGGGCCGCCAACAGGCTCTGGTGGATGTCAAAAAAGGACAGTGGAAACATATCGCCTCTCCACCGGCAGTTGGTGAAACGGCGCACCATCGTCGTGACGGAGGACCCGAAGCTCCACCTGGCGTGGATCCACGATCGCATCTTCATCAAGCCGCTCCCGCGGTATATCACGTCGTACGCATTCTGGAGGGACTATCTCTGCACAGAGGCCGGCAGCGGAGGACTTGAACGCATTCGACGAGCGGCGCTGGGCTACCTGCGGACGTACTACTATCTCGTGAAGCACGAGTCCGACTTGCGCATCGCCCAGGACCCCAGCCTGTGCCTCGTCCCGCCGGACATCACCTGGGAGCAGTTCTGCGACTTCACGTCGAGCCTGGGGGACATCGCAGACCGAGACGTCTCCCTGCGCTATGCCTACGGCGAGATCCGCCTGACACGGCTCAACTTGTACGCCCCGCTCCTCCTCGGCAAGTCGCACTTCCAGAGGGTCGAGCACCAGTACGGGACATATTTTGCGCGCTTCTACGGGCCGATCCTGTTCGTGATCGGGATCACGTCGGTGGTCCTGGGCGGATTGCAGGTCGTCGTGTCGGTCGGGGAGAACGGCGGGGGCGGTTGGACGGGAGCGGCGCTCTGGGTCAGCGTCACAGCGATCGTGGCGTCCTGCATCCTGCTCTTCACCTTGGGCCTCCTCCTGGTGTACAAGGTGACGAAGGAGTGGAAATTTGCGATCCGCGACCGCCTCCGGTTGTTGGAGGAGAAGCGGGCGGCGGAATGACGATGTTTGTGCTTGTTCGAGTCTAGGCTAGCGGAGTGACACGTCTTCGTTCGTGATCGTACTGTCTATGCGTTCCAGGATCGAGAAGCTCGACGGCCCCAGCGTGGCGAGGCGGAGCTGGCATTTCGCTTAGAAGACAAGCCTCCGTGATCAACCTTGTCTCGCGACAGGGCATAAATCCCCTGGCGTCTTTCTTGTATCATCTGCGTACCCTTCGCCAGGTTGGGGGGACAAACTGGGGTGAGTCCAGCAAGTCATCGAGAAAGAATCGAGAACAGAATAACTCCGCGACGATAAGAAGAGGCTCCAGGAGACGGTCGTATGCGCGACGCATCTCAATGAGTCCATTTCTGCAAGGGAACAGTTCCAACGAGACTTGACTCAATTGGCGACAACATCGTCGGGAGGAGAAGCTGGGCGCAACTGGTGCCTTCGCAGTATGTGTCCGAAGCCCTGTGAGAAGTTGGCATGGTGCATAGTGGTAGTGATCCTGCGTCTTTGCCTCAGGCACTCAGGCCAACCGAGCGCGCTTAATAGCGTGACGCCTTCCCTAAAGGGGTAATGCTCCCAGAACCACGTGATCCGCGCGTCTGTTCGCTTAGTGAGTGGGCCTCAGTGCCTGTGCCTGAGGTAAAGACGCATGCATGAGACCTGTCACGCACGAAGGGGAAATTCCCGGCGACTGATACATGGGCACCCGATGGTACATCCACTGATCACTTTGAACCCCAAGATACCATCAAGAAATAACTAAAAGAAAATTGTATAAAAGGTCAAGTAAATAAATAAACTATATTAGGAAGGTCAATATAATTTACCAGGTTATTATACATTATTCATATGAGTTTCCGGCAAGAGTTATTTCCCTGCTTTTGTACTTCATAGGGTGCGCCCGTCCGCTGATGTCAGAAAATGCAAACATATGACGAGTACAAAAGCAGGGACATTACACTTCCGCAAACTTATAATATTATTATTATTATTATTACTTATACTCCGGTATGCCCGGTGGGCATTCGGTACCTCTGCCTATTCTATCACATAGGAAACCTTGCGCAAGCTGGACTAAAACCTACGTGCAACAATATACCGCGAAGCGCGGTCGACAACACGTTCTCGGCCCTGCCAGACTGGGGTCTCACCACCGCCAGCTTAGTGATCCCAATACACCTCCCTCGCTCCCCCCCCCCCTAGCTCCCCAGCTGCGCCTCCGGCGCACCGTCCCTTGCCTGCTCTATCTCGTCTTCCCTTGCGATCTCTTCGGCGAGCCTGGACTCCGGGAACCGCCGGAGGCTAAGGAGCCATCTAACGACGGTTCCAGCCGTAGCTGCATCTGACGTTAACGTCGCGAAATCCCTGCTCGTCTGCAGCGCCCTAGGGCTCGCGGCCTGCTCGAGTCTGCGTCTTTCGCCCTGTAGCTCGTCACAAAACACCGTCAGGTGGAGTGGCGTCTCTCGTGCCCTGCCGCACTGACAGAGGGGCGTCCAGACGTCCGGGACGCGCCGCTCGAAGAGGAATGCTTTCAGGCCTACCTTCCCTGTCCGTATCTGGACTAGGAGTGAGCTCTCGTGTTTCCGGAGCGACTTATGCTTCTGGAGTGCCTTGTCAAAGTCCGGGTTGTCGGCTGGTTGTGTTACCCTCCCTCGTCGTTGTGTCGTCGCCCGGGCGAGTTCTCGGCGCCAGCGCGTCTCCCAGTCTCGTTTGAGTGCTTTGTCGCTACCAAGTTCGCCGCACCACCTCCGGGCCCACTCCCCGGACCTCTCACCGCTCCAGCCGTTCCGTGGTTGCTCCTGGTCATTCGTCCCCTGTCGCCGTCGGCGGCGGCCGCGGAGCCGTGTTGCTATCGCCGCGCACGCATCCCGGATCTGCGCCGCTCTCCCTGTACCCTGTAGCGGGGTCTCGAAGTCGGCTAGCCTCTTATTGAGGTAGAGGTCGATGGGCGGGACCGCCGATTCGGTCTCTAGGCTTCTGACTGGCGTGGCTCTGTACGCCCCCACCACGATCCTTAGGCTCCTCGATTGCGCCGGGTGGAGTTTCCTCGCGATCCCTTGCTGCTTATCCGTCGTTGGCATGTGCCATGCGGCCGCTCCGTAGGCGATGGCGCTGCGGATCACCTTCGTGTAGATCTCTCTCGCCCGGATGAGACTGCATCCCCACGTCGACTTCGCGAGTTTGCTTAGGGCAAGCTGCTGTGTCGCAAGCTTCTTGTTGATCTGCTTGAGGTGGGCACGCCACCGGAGTTTCCGGTCCAGCCAGACCCCGAGGAATCTTGCGGACTCGACTGGTGCGACCTCGGCTGTCCCTAGGCGAACCCGTTGTCGGGGGGCCGCGTGGGCACGGCTGAAGTGGAGGAGCTCACTCTTTTCGGGGGCGAAATCCATTCCCCTTGTCGCCGCCCACCGTTGGCACACCCCCAACGCGTTTTGGAGTTGGCGGCAGTTGTCTGCTTCGTCTCGGCCGAATGCCATGAGGTTCGTGTCGTCTGCAAATCCTATCACTAGGAGACTCGGGTCCTGCGCAAGCGCCTGGTAGAGAGAGGCGATGTAGAGTAAGAACAGGATGGGCGATAGCGGCGACCCCTGTGGAACGCCGGCCTTGAGGTCAATCGGTGCTGATACCTCTCCGTCAAAGTGTAGCCGTACGGTCCGCTCTGTCAGGTAGCTACGGACCCACGACGTGACCCATCGTGGGTATCCTAGGTCTCGGGGCGTATCGATCAGGCTTGTGTGGTTGACCGTGTCGAAAGCGCCTTTGATGTCCAGTTGGAGGAGCGTTGCCATTCCTCCTTCCCGCCACGCAGTCCTTGCCGCGTCTGTGACCACTAACGAGGTAGGATGTCTGTATTTCACTTAAAATAAAATTTTCTTAATTATAGCACTATATTAGACCCCTCCGCATTTGCGTGACGGCATTGGGAAAACCCTGTGGGGAAACCAGTGCCGAGGGTGAAACAGATTCTGGAACCAAAGGCCACGTCTCTATCTACCAAAATCGGCTCGCGCAGAGTGTGACCCGAGAAGGAACAAAAAAAAAAAAAAAAAAAAGAGCCAGCAAAGTCCCATAACGACCGTATAGCGGCACCCCCAGAGTTGCGCAACTCCTCGGGTCCATTGCACTCCGCACCGATATTTCAACGAATGAGCTAGCAAGGTGCGGAGGTGCGGGAGTTAGCGACCACGATACAGAAGCCTTCCGTTGAGATCTCTAGGTGGACCGCCGACTACGAAGAGGCCATTGCAGATCTGAAGATGATCCTGCGCGCTCACATTATGAGCGGGCTTAAGCGGTGCCCTCGCGCTCAGCAAGTTCCTCCTTCGTCGGACCAGCGAGCCTAGCCTTGCAGTAACTCTTGACGCAGCCCAGCACGACCTTGGGATCGACATCATTTTTCTGGAGGATCCGACCCAGCGAATTTGGGCCCAGAAGACACTCCATAAGCTTGCACAGGTCTTCGTCCTGCCTCCCTGTGGATGGCCCGCTCGTCGGCGGCGGGCTGTTGCCGCCGGGAATCGCCGTGGCAGACAGCAGATGCTCGCGCGTGAACGGAAGTCCGCGCATCGTGACGCCAGAGGCCAGCACGCGGACGCGGTACACACCGGGCACAGTCGCCGTGGCATTCGCCAGGAACTGGCCAGGCTCGGTCTCCGACATGGTCCGGGTCACCCGGCTGCCATCGGGCTGCTCCAGGTCTGCGCGCACCTTGGCACGGTGGGATACCGGGAGGCCGTACTCTGTCAGCGTCACCGAGATGGCGAGCGTGGCGCCGGGCTCAAGATGGTTCTGCGCGAGATGGGCTTTCATCCTGATGTTCGTGAACGACTGGACGCTGAAACTGTAACGGATTCCACGACTGGCACTCGCCCTAGCGATCTTGCTCTCGCTCTCCCCCTCAGCCGAGGCACGGGATGGTTCGTCGCGGGGCCCTTCGCTGTCATCTTTCACCAGGAGGATGGCGTGCCACGTGCCCGCCCGGGCCGGCGTCCCGCCAACGGCTAGCGGCAGCGTAAACCGGTAGTAGCTCATGTTGGTGCCAAGCCCAAACATCGCCCCGAGGCCGCCAGCCGACCCGGGCGTCATCACCTCCCCCAAGGGCGTTTCGATGTAGAAATTGATGCCACGGCGGTCAGTCAAGAGGATCGTGGTAGCGTCGATATCGCCTTCGGTCAGTTGGAAGGGGATGCGGACTTTCATGCCCGGGAAAATAGTACCGTTTGGGTCGGTCACGATGCTGTTGTTGGTGACGCCAGCCAGCACCTGCATGAAGTATTTCTGGAGGCGGAAATAATCGTCGATGGAAGGGCTGAGCGGTCCGCTGAGTAGCAGGTAGCCGCCAGTCTGGCTCGTGATCGCGTTGAGCGCCGAGGCGCTGACCTGTTGGGCTGTGCCGAGACCAATGGCGAAGGTCTGCGCGTTCAAACTGGTGCTGACGTCGGAGATGTAGAGGGGAGTGTTCTCTAGCCCGTCGGTGAACACCACCATCGCCTTGTTCGCAAACCCGCTCACTGCGTTGAGCTTGGTCCTGCCCAGCACGATGCCATTCCCAATCGACGTTGCACCCTGAGGCTTCAGGTTTTCGATAGTGTCGACCATTGTACCCAATCTCGGATCGGTCGGCTGGCCGGTGAGGGTGGCTACATCTAACCCCGCATAGGCTCTCTGGTCGAAGCTCACCATGCCCACAGCGTTGTTGGCCTGCACAAGTTGACAAAAGTTCTCCGCGGCTCGATGGAGAACATCGATCCGCTTGGTGGTGTTGTCAGTGCCAGCCAACCAGCCCATGCTGCCCGACTGATCGAGGACGAGAATCACAGCGGTTGTTGGCCGTGGTATGGTATTCCCATGAATGGAGAAGACAAATTCCTGCCCGGTCTCGACGCAAGTGATCGTCACCGATCCGTTAGGTGCTGCGCCAGGAGCAGAACCGGTAAACTGGAGCCAGATTCGCGCCACCTGCGGTCGGTGCTGATTACTATTCACACTTACGGTGTCTCCTGGGGGGCTCATGACAGTATACGGGGCCGTAGGCCCCGTCTTTACCTTTAGCGTGACGACGCCGCAGGCGAAAATCTCGAAGACGGCGGCACGGGAAGCCGTCTCGCCCTGAGGGACATCTTTGAAGTTGATGTCCTTACCAGGGTTCTCGGTCTCGATAACTCGCGCGATTGTCGGCAACGTGTCGTAGCATGGCGGCGCGACGACAGATATGTGATGGTAGTCGTGCGGAAAGCCCTGATTTTCATGGGTTGGCTCCCAGGGGCGGATGTCGTGGAATTCACCGTGGCCTGTACTCCAGGGCTCGACTTGGTTGGTCAGGTTCTGGACCGAGGTGACTCCTACCGCATTGACGTTCACGGCCATGTCAGACTCAGCCCCGTAGACGGTTGCCGGATCTAGTCGTTCGGGATGCGCCGGATCGCACTGCCACATGGCGAAGACCCGGTCGACGTTCGAATGAACCAGGAAAACGAACGGGTCACGGAAAGCGTTGTGTGGGCTGATGTTGGCAAAGTATACATGTGCCTTGTTGTGGACGTCTTCCCAGGCTGTTCGGAAAAAGTTGGGCTTGATGCTCCGGAAATTGGCATCCCCATCATCATTCTGGGTAATTGCTGGGCCAAAGTTCTGAAGGCTGAGGATACGGGTCTCCTCAGCCGCCGTCATGAAAGGTCTTGGCGGTGGTCCCCCGTAGGTGTTAGGCCGAGTGACTCTCCTCGGAGGATCAGCCGGGTTCAGACTGGTATCTCGATCTCTTGGATGGCCAGGGGTACCGGCTTGCGGATCGTAAAATCCTGCCGAAAGCCAAGGTTCTCCTATATCATTGTCCGGAGACCCCATGAAGTTGGCATCGAAGAGGTTAACAGGACCGCGGGCGCCACCCCCCAGGTTCCCGTTGGGAATGCTGCGAGGATCTTCCTTGAAATCCCAGTAGTGAAGTGACAATTGAGGGTTGATCTCGCGGAGGAGGGCCTCGAAGCGGTTGGTGAGCTCCCGATGCCATGGCAGGAACTCGGGACCGCCATGGACATGGGTGGATTGATGGATCTCGTCTTGTTTGAACCACAAGCTAACGCCTCCCGGCGGCGTCTCACTAGAAGAGCCTGGATAAAATCGCCGGTTAAGCTCCTTGATAGCGTCGCGCAGGAGAGCGCGTTCGGAGGGGTCAACGTGGGCGATGTTCCGCCTGATTCCGTCTCCTAGGGTCATGTCGGTCTCCTTCTCACTTGATGAGACAATTTGTAAGGTTTGAGAGAATGATGTTTTATTCCAATCGAACTTTCAGACGCTTGCGTTTAGGGCTATAAGTATACATTTGATCTCAATTAAGGTGATTGAGAACCATGACGGCGTTTCCCATGAGATCGAGGCATATCAGATGTCAGTTGCTCTTCATGCAAGCCATCGGCAATTTGCCCCTCCATTTGGATAGGATTTTCTCCGCCGCAGCTTGTGAATACTAAGTTTGGGAGCTTGGGGATACAAGCATCGCCAGGGAGATCAAGAAACCCAATCAGATAAACGCAGTATTATTGCGATGCAGCTTTTAAGTGTTCCTGTCCCTGGAGTATGCCAGCTGTTCCGATGTAGACTAATAATCATAATCAGGCCACTGCTTTTGGGGCTGATATCACGATGACACCGCGTTCATCCGATTATGTTCCTCGGTTTCCACAGCTTATGCATCTCCGCTATCTCCAAGGTCTAAGCCTTGACTGAATTTATCAAATTACAAGCAGTCCTTGGTACAGTAGGCTAGGTGCCATGTTACGAATACCGATCCCCCGGAAAACGGCCACCTCCCGGCATTGAGATTAAGGTTCGATAGTTAGCGGTGAGGCTGAGACAAATATAAGCCATGGTAAATATGATTGGATGTTGGCCTTGCAGGTCTCATGTTCTGGATTCTCCGTAGCTCGCTCTGTTGCATCTGATGTCGAAAAGCTCCCAAGTTACCGGTAGTGCAAACGGCCCATGGCAAGTTCCGGCAATCACTATATTACTCCATCGGGGATATTATTCCGTGCGGAGCCTAACACTAAATCCCCGATGAACTGCGACGTAGTTAGTTCATAGAAAACCCCATACAAAGAAAATGCGGGTCATTGGACAGACAAGGGGCAAGAGTTCATAGAGTTTTTCAAGCCCAAAGCCAGCCAAAACCGGGTTCAATTGATAGCAACAAGAGTAATCATAATTTCATTCGTGTTCGATGCTTGGAAGAAGGTAATGCGATAGTTGTGGCGTTGTTTTTTTTTGTTTTGTTGAAAAACAAAATATAGGGCAATTGGAGATATTGTTGGATTTTCGGGCAGAGATTTGACGCAGCCCCATGCCGACTTCGGTCATGGTGCGGCCGGTCACGAAAGCCTGTGCACAGCTGCGCGTACGACGACATAACCCCGCATGCCACCCACCGTCCGTCCCGCGCATGTCTTCAACGACACATTTGATGCGTGTCGAATACCAACATCCAGTGTCATGTGTCGACCCCGGTTCATCACACATTAGCCCCTCCGAGAAGGTACCCTAGTGCAATGAAGGTTCCGGACTGCGCTGACCATTTCCACATCAGGTCATATACCTCCGTCCCTGAGGCGCGTCGTTACGCTGACGCGCCTGAGTAGACACTGCCTGGTGACAACAACATGCCGTGGAGCAGTCCGTTACGGGAACCAAGCCCGACGGTAAGGTTATATTGAGCACAGCAGCAACATGCGACATGCAGCGTGCTCCAGCACCTCGTCCGCCCCAGCACTAGGGGCGGCCATCGTCTGCCTCGGTGGGCCTTCTGAGGCAGGCTACCTGAGCTTCCGACGTACGACGTTGGCATTCTGGCCGCCTCGATCTCTCAGGAAGTCGAGACCATTAGTGTGAAGAAGACGCTCCAGCAGGGAGTGCGCGTTTGGCCCTCGGATATCCGGCCACTTGTCGAGGGGGCCCGTATCTGTTCCGCGACGAAGATCCGGAAGTCAGAAGCTGGTGCAGCGGGCGTGTGTACCGGGTCACCAGATGACCTACAGCTCAGGTTCTTGTGCCAGCTCCGCGGTGTCACCAGAACGCGCTTGGCCAAACCGTCGGGTCTAGTTCGAGTAAAGCGACAGTGGCTACTCCTCCATCAGCGATCGTCGGTCGGTACGTCACGGCATGCCTCTTCGTACTTCCTAAGGAAAAAATAATTCTGAGCCATATGGAAACAAGATATACTTCTCCCTCGATCGCATCTTCACCAGATCCCAAGTGTCTGTCGAAGTGACGCCTCTGCCTCCGCGGACTTGCCCTGCGCAGCTGCCCCACTTTTGGGTCCCTGGCCTGTTCTCTCACTGCGGGATGCGAATGGCAAGTCGCCAAGGAATGATCTTCGTGCGGCCCACTCGCGCCGGAGCCGTGACGCTAGCTTTTTCTCACATGCTTCGACAGGCTTTTGGACGGGTTGGCTACGGCGCCACTTCCGGCAAAGGCCTTAGTCGAGGTATCTCCGGTGAATGCGTTGCCAGTCTGGGCTGGTTTGGGTCGGGTTGCTCTCAGTGCTAGCAGCGCGGCTTTACATTCGCCTTCTGGTGACGATGTGGGGCATGCTTTCTGAGACAAACGTAGTAGAACGGACCGTACGCGTCCGATACATCTTAATGAACGGATCTTCAAGAGCGCCCCGACACAAATAGACAGGTACAGCCGGGGGCAGTCCGCATTTGGGCCGCGGTCTTTGGCCAGTTAAGTGCGGAGGAGATGCAAGAACTTGGTTCGGTCGATATACTTTAGTCCGTAGTTATCCACGTCAGGGCAGCTCTTGTCCAGCCGTCCGTCGTTTTCTAAACCAAGGAGACATCGATAAGTACAGTACGGCCGTAAATTGTCAGGTTCACTCAGCAGTCAGATGCCCACAGGTACAAGTACTCGAGCCTGTCCAAGCGCCCTAGCCATGATGACAGTTTCGGCAACCAGACACAGCCAAGAAGTGCCGTCGCGTCCAACCATTTACGGTTGTGTCTGTCTCGGTTTTTTTTATAATGTGGCTTAGAGCTAGCCACTCAACTACCACCGTGCCCAGGCTAAGGAATCCAGGGCCCGAATTGTCAGCAATCCGGATACAGCCGCAAAGTGCCGGCGCTTGGGCTGTTCGCAGCCGTGTTAGCCGTGTTAGGCTTCCCCTAAGCCAATGAAATGAGCCCATTCTGACCAATGGTTTGGAGACTGCAACGGAAAGTACCGATATGCGACTCGGGGCTTTCTAAGTGATCGCCGAGCCGTGCATGTGGTTTGGGTGGGGCTCTTGACGTGTGCCCCGCCGTGAAAGGCTTATCCGTACATCCAGCAGCCATACCCATGCGGTTGAATACCGGCACCGAGCCGGGACTTGTCCAATGGTCAAGGTGGTGTTGCTTAGGGCTGAAAATCTAGATACACCACGTAGCGTGCATGACGCTAGTGCATTTCTCTCACATAACGATTTCCTACGTCTATAACACCAAGCCGGCGTTGTGTAGTGGTCGGCAGAATTTAGACTCTAGGACTGCAGGCTCATTCACACCGAAACGCCTCCGAGTCATACAAGGCATTATCCGCGGTCAGCAGAAGAATTCAAGGACGAGTGGAATTGCGGCTGAGGAGAGACCGTGCAGTTGGACAACGCATTCACCGGAGATACCTCGACTAAGGCCTTTGCCGGAAGTGGCGCCGTAGCCAACCCGTCCAAAAGCCTGTCGAAGCATGTGAGAAAAAGCTAGCGTCACGGCTCCGGCGCGAGTGGGCCGCACGAAGATCATTCCTTGGCGACTTGCCATTCGCATCCCGCAGAGAGAACAGGGCAGGGACCCAAAAGTGGGGCAGCTGCAGAACTGTGTGCTTTCCAAGGTTTTAGGTTTAGGCTATCTCGTGAGTACATTCACCCTGGACAGTTGCGAAGTATATCCAAACTCCTGTTTTCAATTTTTCCTCGGATGCTGCATGTGCTGTGACAGCGAGGTGATGTCGATGAGGGCATTTCAATAATCAAGGACAGCGGCATAGTCCTCAACGTGCAGATGTTCCACACCGAGAAGGCGAACACCCTATTCGGAAAAGATGTTAGCAGCCATTTCGGAAGCCCCTCGCAGCCGAATAGGCCTAATGGATAAAGCTCTTCTACACAGAGCATGTATACAAGTAGCAACTGAACGTTCGGTAGTCCGCAACGCTTCAATGATAGCAATGCCATTGGGCGCCTTATACGTAAATAGTTATGCGCTTCGTGTGTATGCGGTAGTGTTCGCAGCGTCCATGTAGTGACACCGATAACCAGATTTCATACTTGGGACGGTATAATTACACGTAAATCTGAGTAGCGTAACGTAGGTGCATAGCGAGTGGACCATCCTAGCGAGTGGACCACCTCCCACGACTCTAACATCAATGAAGCTTAATTACACAATAACAACAAAGGGTATCAATTAAAACTACTCAGAGCTGGATTCTCTAGACATCTCTATATCGTTTTCACAAGTGCGCGTATTGTGTCCTGTCATGCCGCATGTGCCACAGCGCCGCGTGCCCGACTCGACCCTCTTCTTGCGACCACTCCTCCGACGCGTTTCCTGCTCCAACTGCGCATCCGCATCCTTTTGAGCTAGTAAATCTTGAGCATCCCCTATAGTAAGAGCTCCTCCATTCCGTACACGTGTCTTTTTAGCCCGCCGACGCTTGCTAAGTGCTTCATTTGCGTCCCGAAGTATCCGGACCTCGGACCGAAGGAGAGCTACTTCATGCATCATTGCCTTCGTACCTTTGGCAAACTGGTCGATAGCATCTAAAATTGGTGTCGGAGAGCTGCCCTGGTGACCGCTAATCCTCCCCTTGATAAAATCCGTTTGTGAAACGGCGTCTATCGGGTTGTGTGGTGTCTGAGACACCCAAGGGTCGGCGGCCGCCGGAGGTGGACCAGTCGGTGTTGGAGTCCGCAACTTCACATCCAGCTTAGATATGACCGCTTCCGGATCATGAGGGACTAAACCAGCTCCTCTGAATCCGGCCTTGATATTGTCTTCTGTAAAAACAGTATCGAACGCGGCTTTGAAGGCGATGAAGAAGTCGACCTTGGTCACGTGGTTAACGTGCGACTTTATAAGCACTTCGATCTGGCGACTGTACGCCCGCTTCAATGGACTGAAACACCCGACGTCAAGTGGCTGGAGTAGATGAGACGAGTGCGGAGGCATGGAGATCGTGATAATATTGTGGTCTTTGCAGAACCGGTCGAACTCGGCCGACATGTGACTCTCGTGGCCGTCAATCACTAACATTCGATATACGCCGGTTTTGCGACCGGCAGTATGTTTTTCGAAATGCCGTATCCAGTCCAAGCCTGTCTCGTTATCGGTCCATCCATTGGTGGTAGGCTTTATAACCCAATCTTGTGGGAAGCCGCTCTCTGTGTACCAACTCGCAAGGTGATATTGCCCCTTCACCACGACAAAAGGTGGGATACACCACCCCAACGCATTAACTCCTTGGATCACGGTAGCCCATTCCCGATTGCCAGGCTGGACTGTCTTTGCCCTGCCACGTCTTTCGGCACGTGTAACCACCATCGACGCAGTGATCATACCAATCATGAAGCCGGTCTCGTCGAAGTTGTACAGATCCGCGTCCTGGATGCCGTACTTGGCCCTCATGTTTTGCACAAGCCGGAACCACGCGCCAATTTTCTCAGGATCTTCGCAGAGGGCTCTCTGGTAGTCGTAGGCGCGATTGAAACGCGTCTGGAGGTCTGGGTGTCGCTTGACGAAGTTCGAAGGCCAGCGTGGACCGACGCGTGTCGCGTCGCGCTCTGCAAGCAAGATATTGGCCATGTCTCCCACGTCCGCAAGCCGGGGCGGGAATCCTCGCGAATCCAGGTCCAATATGTTCTGAAGAACAGCATTCTCTTCCAGTTCCGTTAGTTTTGTAGAATTGGCGCGGGTATCTTGTCGGGCGCGTCGGCCGGCCATTCTGCGGAGGAGGGTGGTTCTAGGGATATTGTAAATCTTTACAACGGCCCGGACACTTAATTCTGGGTCTTGTTCGATAGCCTGAATTGCTAAGAGTATCCTGCTTTCTACAGAAGTGGATTCCATTGTTTGTTGCGGAGAAATGTCGCATTGAATGTGGAAGATGGGTTTTTGGTTGGAGGTGGTCCAGTCGCTATGATGGTCCACTCGCTATGCACCTACGTTATAACAACAGCCGGCATCGTATAATTGTTGTAACGTCTTTAATAACAACGAGGATCTTGCAAATAACACAATAGAATTTGTTATTACTATGTGGCAGCGACAACGGACTAGCACAGTATCACCACTAGAGGAATGCATGCAGCGTGAACTGGCTACGCCGGCTAACACCGCGAGAGCCTACATAGTACGTAGGCTTTGGCATGATTCCCTACGAGTGAACGCATACAAAGGACCAGCCGCTGACATCATAAGTAGGTCAATACGACCTCTGTGGCACCACGCCTTCTCCTCTCTATGCGGCAAGCCGTGGCTGAAATGCATTGTAACACTAGGCAGCCAACCATGGCCCCGGGGAAGAGGATACTAGCGTCGTCGGCGGCAAGTACCGCCCCGGAAGTCTGTGAGCTTTCCTTGGTCGGGCTCCCGGCAAGCAAAGGCACGCAACCTCATACTGAGCTTAGCCGAGGTCCACAACTGGACGGCTGGTCGTTGGCACCCGAATATCAACAACCCAGCAGTGATGTGGACGCGGCGTGAAACCCCGAACGACTGATTCTCGGGGACTCTGATCGACAACTGTCATGCCGGTTTTGGCAATAACAACTCATGCTCGCATTGCCAAGGATTAGCCAGCCATGTCATCGTGGTCAGAGAATGAAGAGGAGACGACAATGCCAACACTAAGGCCCTACTTCACACGGAAGGCGGAGTGTCGATCAATTGTCTGTCAGGAGGCAACAATAGCAAGACTAAGGTTCTACTTAGACAGAAGGCAGAGTGTCGATCAACTGTCTGGCAGGTCAAGGACGAGGGCTGGAAGTCTATATAAGACTCGGCCCTGTTCCACGGAATCAACGCAAAGACTCAGCACTCATCAGCATCTTCCAGCAAGCCCAACAGCCAAGCAAGCAACTCAACACCTCTCTACATCTCTCCAGGCCTCCAGTCATCAAGACACACGCACACCATCTCTATCTCTAAGAAACCCAGCATTCACACTCTAACATTCAATATGAAGACCGCCACTTTCGTCGCCTCTATCCTCTCCCTGGCCGTTGCGGCTACTGCAGCTCCCGCTGTCGAGGCCCGCAATGGCAGCCCTTACTGCTCTCCCGGCGCGAAGCAAGTCTGTTGCAACGGCCTCCTGAACTGCGCTGTCCAGGTCCTCAGCTCCACTTGCAATGGCGATGCTTATTGCTGCCACACCGATGCTCCTGAGGCAAGTCACCTCCACCAGATTGATGACTGACAAGCACTGACGCCCCTCAGAAAGCTTTCGTCAACGTTGCGCTGCTTAACTGCGTTGCAATTCTCTAAGCATTGGCTCGCGTCTCTGTGCTGATCACTCAGGACTGAGTTATGTCAAGCTCATAAGTCCTGTTTTGGTACAGTAACTTGGCTTGTATCTGATGTGTGGAGGCGGCGAGCGTCACTCGTCGCGGGGCCTCTTACTTAGTACGACGAACTCGTACAATTTGTACACCAGTCATAGTCATTCCTTTCTGGTAGCGCTGCCAGCTTCTTCCTCACAAATTGCAAATTTTCTACTTTCTCCCTATCTATCCCTTCGACCAACGCAATAGTGATAGCTGACGTCCCACTGCTCAAATTTCTTATCACTGGCGTATCCTTCCGTCGTAGCAATCATTATTGGTGACCTTGCTTTAATAAAAGAACAAAAGGCTAAAGACAAACAGGCACAGCTCTACCTCATGGAGTCTACCTCATCAAGTCCGGCTCGGGCAAACCCAACCACGACGGACATAAACATGACGATAGATACAACCTGACCAAAGCCCCAGTCGTTATCGACATATGCACTACCAGTAACCTTTGCCAGCTCCCGTTGGATCCCTTTCATCCGGAAGATAGCCCACAAAAGGGGTATCGACAACAAGAGGGGCCCAAGGAGTAGCACCATCCAGACGATCGTCCAAACGTCAAAAACTGGCCCGTCAGCGCTCACCAAGTAACTGTCTAGAGATCCAACCGTGGACAGAGCACGGTCATTGGCGTTACCAGCAGATTTGAGCAGCATGTCCCCTCTTAACTTGCCCAGTTGGTTCAGCAGGTCCAAGACAGCGTATATGAAGACAACTAACGAGGCAACTAGCTCAAACCAGCAACAACGGTTGATTCGGTTCCACTTAATGGGTCTACCTGGCCAAAGCAGAGGTCCGTCAGCGTCGCCTGCTCGGAATCCGTCATCCAAGTTGAACCGCCTGGTGGGTTCCCTTCTCCGACTATCGAAGGCGCCCATTTGTGTATGCACTGCGATAGGAAAGGATAGAAGAACAGGATGATGGCCAGGTAGGATACAGCAACGGCAGGATGCACAGCAAGGAGACGGCCCAGCTGATCTGCGCCTGGATAGCGCCGAACCCGTCGGTGCTAAGCCCGTAATCCTTCTTGACGAGAACGACGGTGCTGGCCAGCTGGACAGCGATAGCGAAGTAGACGGCCGAGTCGAAGAAGGCTATGAGGCCGCGCTCGACGGCCCTTTTCCAGCTGGCTGCCGGCTCGTGGTTACCCGTATCTCTGCTGAAGATGAAGTAGGCATAGCCGAAGAGAAATCCAAGACCGACCTCAACAACATACCCGGCGCACATCTAGACAGATCGTATTAGCATTCAGAGGCTGAAGAGCATCAGAACAGGGGATCCCGCGCACTCCAACGCCAGATACGTCTGGGTTGCCGATGCCATAGAGCGTAGTGCAAATTTCGGCTTGGCATTGTTCGAGGAGCGTGGTTTTGAAATGAGTCTCTCTGCGGATTTGACTGATGTAGTCGCTGAAGTCGCCGAGATTTTTGAAGTCTGAGCAAGTCACGGCCATGATGCCTGGCGATTTCGGGCCTCTCATCCCAATCTGAGGCAACTACTGCAGAATTGTGACGAACAGATCACCTTACATCAAATACAACCTTTATGAATAATCTTCTGATGTTCGCACCCCAGTGTCGACATGCATCTAAGGTTTTGATCTGCAGTCACAACAAATAGTCGCATGGGCAGGTAAGTCAGACGAGGCAGTCCGAGCAACGATAAAGTACGGTATAGCAATAGCAAGAAGGAGGAGGAGAGATTAGAGCAATCACAGTAAAAGAACTCGATCAACAATACTACGCAGCCTCAACTAGTAGGTCCCACTTTAGGTGCTAAAGTTAGGACGCTGAACACTTAGAGAACATAGCCTCCAAGCCGGTCTACTAACAAGCAAAGCAAGAGGTATAGAGTGCGGTAAGAGAAAGGGAAAGAGTAGGGGGCTGGTACGAGGCAAAGGCAAAACGACGCCGATCCGGATGTAGTTAGCGTGCTAAGGCCCTATAGGCTCAGTGCCTCCGGGCGAAATAAATTCCATCCATCCATCCATCGCCTCTTCGGTTGATGTCAGTGAGCTCGATCTTGCTTCGGAGCTACGCACACGTCATTCGTCGCTCAGCGCACGATCCAACGCCGGCCTTCCCTTCGTAGCAGGCTTAGCAGGAACGCAGCTCTGTTCATTTCAGACCTCTTACTCCAACTGTCCTTCCAGCTAAACCTTCCGGAAATTGCGAGACGTCCTGTCACGGAAAGACTGACATGTGTACCTAAAACGCAGCTTTTCGCTTTGAATTGGCAAGAAACCAAGCATCGAGCAGCGCCTTTTCCCGGTAAGAACTTGCGCCACCAAGAGACTTGTAGGGACTTGGTCGTGCTTTGTGCTCGATAACTTCTCCGAAGTTGAGTCATCAATGGCTATACTGGCTCATCTACTGACATGCTTACTAGGTGCTCAAGCTGCGAAGTATGAAGGGTCTGACCCAAACGGGAAGAGTATGGCTGATTGATGAGCATCCAGAAGCCTGCCCTGTTTGATCCCGACAGCCGGGCCCCATCGCTCGAAGCGAGCCTTGATGGCCTTGAACTGGGCGTCGAGAGGTTGCGACTCGCTGCCGAAGGTCCCGTAGGACTGAACCTTGTCGACTGCTTCCAGGCAGGAGTTGAAGAGGCCAGCGAGTCCGACGACTCCGACGATCAAACCAGTAGCCTCCATGGTAATGCTTCGTCGGCTTGTCAGTTCCGGCCGATGGGGACAATAAGCCCTCGTTATGTGTCGCACGCATATCCAGGCTTTGCACGAGGCTGTTTGCTTGACATCCGGAACTCAACTTTTGACCGTCAGGCAAGCACAGGACACTCCACCCGAGCGGTGTTTTAGGGCAACTTGCATCAACCACCTTTCTGGTTGGGAAGTGCCTTCCACGAGCCATTGGCTCTTTGTTGCAGTGCCCCACCGAAATGCATTTACCGTCTTCCTTGATAGTAAATAGCTTGCATATGGTTGCTCAACCGATAAGCAAGGCCTCTGCTAAGCCCCAGCCACTGAACGACTGCACGTCGCGTGGGCAAGCCACACCAGGTCGGGCTGTTGTGTGGAATTAGATCGTTGGTCTAGACTGACGCAGACGTGTTGGTAGCGGTTTCGCTTCCTCTGGTTGCGCTCGTGGGACCGTGCAGACGTGTGAAAGCGTTCCAAATATGCTGCAGGATTGGGAGAGGTAGATCTGGTAAGAGCGTCTGAGCGCAACGAACAGGAAGGGGCGGACTGTCGGGCAGATTGTAGCACAGCCGCCGCTACGTCTGCAATGCAAACTCAGCCTTCACATAACATAACAGACCCAACAGAGGGACTTCAACAACCAAACTGATACCTTGAGTCCGAGACTGGCGGTCCGTCCCCGTGATGACTCGTTTCGTAGACATAATACCCTATGGAAGTCTGCAAGAAAGCCAACGATGACCTCTCAAGAACTTAGCAGCAATCTATGTACGACTTCCTATCTAACACTGTCTACCTTTTCTGATATGTCCCATCCTTATCCAAGCGGGCTTGTCTGACTGGACCTATCCCTAAGCGAGACAGCGATGGCAAGTTGTCACGTGCCTAGATACACCCCAACCGTTGTAGTACAGCGACAACCACCTCGCCAGGGCTGCTGGGCGTGCCTGCTGCGCTACCAGCGTACCACGTCACGGCCACGGCTTAGAACCAGCGCGATGATTCCTCTGCCTCTTTCGACTCATCTGCCTCCCGATAGTGACGTCGATCTCGACAGTGACGGTTATGTCCGATCCCCACCCGATTTCAATCGAGGACAAACCCCGCGCAGACCATGCGATTCCTAGAATGCAGAGGCGACAAGTTCAGCCTTATACAGAATCTGGTTAGCGATATCCCCAAATAAGCCATACTGTCGCATACATGGGGGCCCGACGATGGAGAGGTTACCTATGGAGATCTCGTCGACGGCACGGGAGGGAACAAGGCTGGATACGGGAAGATCAGGTTCTGCGCGGAACAAGCGAGACGAGACGGCCTACAATACTTCCGGGTGGACACGTGTTGTATTGGCAAGTCGAATAACATCGAGCTCTTCGAAGCCATCAATTCCATGTTTGGCTGGTACCGAGACGCGGCTCGATGCTACGTATACTTCCCGGATCTCTAAGCTTCCGATTACGAGAAGGACAGCCAGCGCTCTGATCTCGCATGGGACTCAGCCTTTCGGGCAAGCAGATGGTTCTGTCGCGGCTGGGCGCTCCAAGAGCTTCTAGCGCCTGCGTCGGTCGAGTTCTTCACAAAGGGCTGCCGGCGTCTCGGCGACAAGAGGTCTCTGGACAGGTCCACGAAATAGCATCCATTCATCCTCCAAAAATGGCTTCTTGCCTGATCCCGTGATGTTTTAGCGTGCTCTGGTACCGTATACCGTATCC
Organism: Coniochaeta sp. 2T2.1; assembly: GCA_009194965.1. Classification (NCBI taxonomy): domain Eukaryota; kingdom Fungi; phylum Ascomycota; class Sordariomycetes; order Coniochaetales; family Coniochaetaceae; genus Coniochaeta; species Coniochaeta sp. 2T2.1. The sequence continues at coordinate 3,998,898 of VSMA01000003.1, forward strand.
ATTCGACCTCCAAAAACGGCTTATACTTTACCTAATATTGTTTTTAGGCGGGTTAGACAACCTCCAGAAATGGCTCTCTGGCAATGACCCGCCCACCCTTGCGACATATATGTGTTTAATACGTAGCCTCCATAAACGGCTCGGTTACCCTTGTTCGCAAGCCCCACGTTCGCGCCACTTACCTAAAGCATGAGAGCTGTTTTGGAGGAAGAGGCTATGGGGCGAGCTGATATGCGAACCTGTTTTTTTGGAAGGAGCACCGTCTTTACTGTACGTACTACTATTTGCGGAACGGATGTGAAAAAAGCACAGTGTACAGATAGGGCCCCCTTTTCGGGGCTCCGTATTTGGCCGCTTCCAGCGCGCACACTGAGGAATGGAGCGGTTAGTGTGTTGTCCTCGAAGTGAGTCGCCAGGAGCCAAAAATGGCTTGAGCAGGTCGACGGCCATAGTTAAAGCTACGCTGATCAGACGGAATGTGCTCATATTTTACCTTCCAGGTGGTAGGGTTGCAAGGTGGTGCCGAAAATAGGGCGCAGGGCTGCAATGGTCGGTGCCAGGGCGACGTCTGGCTCAGGCAAAACTGGAGCTTTGTACTTACGAACTTGCTCAACTCGTCCATACCGTGCATGGGCTTCCTCCTCGCTATAGTGCATCGCTCGATGTCATACTGTACGGTACACTTACTGTACAGTACGAGTAAAACATTCTCAAGAGCCGATAGAGATGCTAGCCGCACCGGTGGACATCGGTCACCCCTGATTACTAATCTTTGACTTTCCAACGCCTCTATTTAATCGGATGGGTGCCAGACTAAATATCTATTGAGCTTTCTTCGCCTTGCCGTCCATCAGTCGCCAGGCCAGTCCCAAAAACTCGCATGCCGACTTACACTCGTCGTAGGAGGGAAGTACAGCTCGCCCGCGAACAGGTTGAGTTGCAGTATCAAGTCGACGGGGACGCTCCAGTCGGTGGGCAAGGCAATGACAGGCATGCGTTGATTCTTTCGGGACTGATATCGACACGCGATGCACCAGGTGTCCTTAAACTGCATATGTCTCGCTTCAGGCTGGACCCCAAGAGGCAAAGACAGTCATCTGCCAGCTTCTTATGAGCCGTTGCCTCCTCTACCCAGAAGTCCTCTAGCCGCCTGGCTGGGTTGACAACGAAGTCGGAACGACAGGTGGAATGTCTTGTTAAGCAGGTCCGCCTGAAGAGGAACGTCTAGCACAGAACGAAGCATGTCAAGTAAGCGGGATATTGCCGTCTGGGAAATACCCAGAAGCTGAGAGAGAGAGGAGGCCGAAAAAGGCTCAGCTAAGAGAATGATCGAGCCGACAACAAGTTGGAACTCGGTTAGCAGACGGCTTCTGGCTGACTCTGTCTGCCCAACAAGCAGCTGATCGAGAACGGGTTGATAGGTAGGATCGAGTTGTCGAGCTCGGAATCGCCGGTCCTCTGGTACTGGAGGACTTTGTGCAGTTGGCCGGCCAAATTTGACCATGTACGATCCCCAACGAAACGACATATGTTGGCTGCACAAATGAAGAGTGGGATTGCCTTGCGGACCAGAGTTTGGATATTGTGCTCGCCTGGCCAATCCGGGGACAGCTGTAGGCTGTCGAAGGCCTGGCTGTTGTAGGCGCCCGTGATCCTTGCAAGTTCGGACCTCAAGAACACAGATATGTCGTGTTCGATGACAGACTCGGGAATCGGATGCAACGCCATATCTTGATAATTACCACTTTTATCCTTCCCAATGGCCTGGATGATGTCAAGCATCCTGTCACCGCTGCGCCCCTGGTCGCGATATCTGCAGCTCCCGACCATTCCTTTGACCCCTTATCGCCACCACGCCGCAGTGGTGCATTCTATTTTCCTTGGCTTCGGCCTACTGCATCTTGATCACGGCATAGGCGGGGCTTGGTAGTTTATCATGTCTTGAGCACTATTAAAGTCTACTCAACTGCACTTTAATGCTGTTATTACTGCTATACCTATAGTGGAGAGGGGAGGCCCAGCTGAAGATAACACTTCTAACTTGCAGCAATTCTAGTGTAACTGCTAGTGACGGGTTTGTAAGGCGGCCCGTCCCTCACTTTCTCGAACTAGACTTAAGGTCATACAACTTAGACGTCTAAGGCTTATTTCGACAACAGTTCTTACCCCTTATCCCCTGCCACGGTCAAGTTACATTTCCAGATGTATAAGTAACTATTAAAATTCGACGAGATAGCAAGAATAATCGGTTTAATTAACTCTATATCGGTATCGATGGAGAAGAATAGGCGTCTACTAGTCTCTATCTTATACCCTATCGAAGGCGTTTTGGATAACAATATGATCTACTCTAGCATCCCCTCTCTGCGGTTAAGTTGATGTCAAATCTTCTCCTTTAGGTCCCCATTAAACCGCTAGTTCTCCGTTGGTAAGCAAGCAGGTTAAGGCATTGGGCAGCAGCTGTGATGCGATAAAAGGGCGACGCAGTTCGACAGTGCCAAGCGTTCATAAGGCATGACGAAGTGATTCTCCCCGGAGAGCGACCAGCACAAACGATGTGGTCATAGACGCTGCTGCAGGACTAAACGACAGCATTATGACGTACCATGGCTCCAGCTCTTGTTATCCTAATGTTGAGAGCAGTCAGCACGATGTGGAAGCCGCACACTCTGATGTACATCCGGGAACTCCGGAGGCTCCAAGTGTGATCTTCATGAACGACGAACTCATTCCGAGGCTGTCACATGCGACAGTGGCAGCGGCAAACCAAGAGACACCGGCTTTAACCCGAGAATGGTCGAAGTCAGCAGTTCCCGATGAGGCTGTACCCCCTCCGCCATCGTCTATACCGCAGAGACGGCCTCTGGCTTTAGAGCATGTTGACGACACGGGTGCAGCCTTGCACGACCCGGGAAGCCAAATTGCTGTCCTTACGCCTCCAGGCCCCAAGCTGCCACCGATGAAGCTTGCGTTGTCACAAGCAGGAACACCCGGCTATGAGCCATCGTGCTCCACGTATACACCAGAAAGGGTCGCGGTCGAGACCTCACGGGAAGCGCGAGCTTTGGCGAAATCCAGCCTACAGTTTATCTTGGATGGTGCCGCAGGTTACCCTCTGCCTGCTAGCTACTCTCGGCTTGCTACTGGTAAGATATGGCTAGCAAACAGCACCGCAAATATTCCTCGTCGGCTCAACAGCAGTTTTTGCAACTCCAGTGCTATCAACACCCCACGAGGTTGAGCTCGGCCATCGCAACGACAAGCTGGGGAAGTACAAGGAGGTAGAGGCGATGCAGCAGAGGCTCGAGCAGATGGAGAAGGTGCTGCGCAAAGAGCATCCCTCCGCACCTTGGCGGCATGAACAGCCCGGTTAGACACTCAGTCAGTGCAAGTCCGCGGAGGCAAAGGCGTTGCTTCGACAGACACTTGGGATCTGGTGAAGATGCGATCGAGGGAGAAGTATATCTTGTTTCCATATGGCTCAAAATTATTTTATCCTTAGGAAGTACGAAGAGGCATGCCGTGACGTACCGACCGACGATCGCTGATGGAGGAGTAGCCACTGTGGCTTTACTCGAACTAACCCGACGGTTTGGCCAAGCGCGTTCTGGTGACACCGCGGGGCTGGCACAAGAACCTGAGCTGTAGGTCATCTGGTGACCCGGTACACCCGCCCGCTGCACCAGCTCCTGACTTCCGGATCTTCGTCGCGGAACAGATACGGCCCCCTCGACAACTGCCAGATATCCGAGGGCCAAACGCGCACTCCCTGTTGGAGTGTCTTCTGCACACTGATGGTCTCAACTTCCTGGGAGATCGAGGCGGCCAGAATGCGAACGGCGGAAGCTCAGGTAGCGTGCGCTCGGGCTCTTCAGAAGGCCCGCCGAGGCAGAGGATTGCCGCCCCTAGTGCTGGGGCGGACGAGGTGCTGGAGGACGCTGCAGGTCGCATGTGGCTGCTGTGCTCAATGTAACTTATCGTCGAGATTGGTTCCGTTGGGGTTGTCAAATCCGCTTTACAGGTCTAAGTCACAAAGGGGGCCACGAAAAGATGCTGTCGGTCCCCGGGAACCCCTGGCGGCGTTCCAGGAGCTTATCTTAACCACAGAGGTTAAGTCTAGTCCCGTTTATCGTACGCTATGGCTCTCCTCAAGGAAATATTGTCGATCTTACAACATCTATGCTTTCAGTAGTAGGCTTCGTCTGCGGCCCAACGAGCACACTCAGATCGTCTCTCCAGAACTCTTCAGGCGCCAAGTCCTCCTTACAGCCCCTCCTCCGCTTCTCCCCTTTAGGCCCATTGACCCAACATGGTCCGGTTGGGAACCCTCCGACAACCCAGTTTACGGCTGCAGCGCGTTTGAGTACCAGCGTCCAGGTAAATGACGACTCCCGAACACCCATCAGATACGACGACCGCTCCAGCATCAAGAGGTCCACCAACGCCTGCTGATCCCATGACAGCGCGTCGAGCTGTCCGCCGTCAAGTAGTTCACGTTTTGTCGCAACCCGCAACGGTGCGATCTGTTCGGCGAAGCGAGCCACCTGCTCCTCATCTCCGCTCGCTACGTAGATGACGAGCTCGCCGTTGCCCTTGGCCTTTACCTCAGCCGAGAGCTCGGCCAACCGGCGGAGGAAGTAGTCAGCCTGCAAGCTGTAGTTGGTAAAGCCGAACTTGTTTGCGTCCGCTTCAACACGCAAGTGAACGCCAACAAAGGTGTCGCGCTGCAGGCCGTTGATGGGGCGGACTGAAGCCGGCAGGCCGTATCGTTGCTTGAGCGTATACAAGGCACTAGCAGCGAGGAGGCGAATATCGAGGCGGGGACGGATGATGGAGCTGAAGGAGCGGACGAAGGCGGGCGGGTCGCTTGATGTGGGCCAGGTCCAGATGATGCGGTTGGTGAAGGCGATGCGGACATGGGATTTCGGCGGGTTGTTCTCCCTCTTCAGCCATTCGCCAAAGGCAAGGGGGTACTGCTCGGGCTTGGCAATGACTTTGTCGTTCTTGTCGAGGCCGGGGAGGTCGATGGGGGTGAGGGAGATGGGGTTGTCGACGCTTGGGTAGCCGCTGAGGGAGTCGAGGGAGTCGTAGATCTTTAACTGGGGGCAGTACGATGCCAATGTGTTTTTGAAATGTTCTTCGTCGAAGAGATAACTGAAAGGTGCCATATCGCTTGTTCTGAAGTCGGAGATATCGTTCGGGTTTCGAATCGATATCTGTGGCATGATCATGGAGCCTATGTCACACTTGAATTGAGCGCAATCCCTGAATGGTTACAACCAAAAGGCAAGAAAGCTGGTAAATTTATGTGATCTTACCTCCCACCGCAATAGTCATCCGTAGACATTGTAGCGTTTCTTGGCGAACATTGCCGTAGCCCCCTTCAAGTGGAGGGCATTCAAAGATCACCGATTCATCCCACTTCTGTTCCTGACAAAGGTCGTACAGAGACTGACCATTATAAGCTCCCGTGATATCGGTCGCGAGGAAGTCTGGGCTTAGAGTTAGTGTATTGCGCCTCCGGTGAAGAATTATCGGCTCTCAGTACCCTGAATGAAAGCTTCCCGGCTAATCCGTTCGATGATTGCTTGATCCAGCGCTGGTGGAGACTGGGGGATATCTCCGACGACAGAGGCGGCCTGCGTGTTCTCTACAAGTGGGTCAATTTGATAGTCAGAGAAGCCTCTTGGGGGTTGAAACATATATAGGAGGAAGAGAACAATGAGAGGAACAGTGACGGCTAGTCTCAAAACGCGGCGAGACAGACATGTCCAAGTGCCTGTAGCGAAGCTGCGGGCACTTCTCCCGAACGAGGCCAGAAGATGGCCGCCAACGCTATCTTCGTGGGCCGTACTCGAGGAATTATCAGTGCCTAGCCCCATAGCAGCAGATAAGAGGCTCGAGGTGACTTGAAAACCGAGATTCAGCCTGTATTCACGGCGAGATAAATGGCTCCGGTGAAACGATGAATATGCGAGCAATATTCTCCAGGTGTATCAGGGGCTGCGATTGCATTTTAAGAATCCTCGAGGCGCCAAGTCCCCGGAATCAATTGAGTAATGAGGCGTTTTCTTGTACGGAGTCACGCTGTGAGCCCTTTTCCTGCATGGGAATGGCAGAAATAAGCTTTGTGTGATTGTTCATCTATCCTGGTGCTACCACATATTAGCACCATGTACGTTCAACCCACAATGATCAGAGACACTAGCGTGTCCCTTGCTGGACCCCGCGTTTTTGCAGAGGCACGCCTACATTCATAATCCTGGTGGATAGTATTTATTATACAACATACAGCGACTAACAAACCCCAATATTTACATTTTTGGCTGCATAAGTGGATCAAATAGGAGGCCCTTGTTGGCATCGATTTCCAGGTGTTCAGGGGTAGCCTTGATCAAAATCAGCCCCTCCGAGCCAGCCACTCAACCTTAGGGGCTGCAAATTCCGCCTCAGAACAGACCCCTTATTTGTGTGGATTATTGGATATTCAAGGTTAACGTTATAAGAAAATCTAATATTAACTGCAGTGTGGAAAACGGCGCAAGTTAGTCAGACCAACTGATCCACTAGACTGACGCTGCCACCAATAGCTGTGGTAACGCCCAAGACCTTTGTTGTTTCGTGATTGTTGATTGCCAAGACTTGGCCGTTGTCCAGGACTCTTATCGGTGGCCCGCCCAGCTTATCGCTTCTCAGATTTTCAGCCCGTTGGACTCGCTCGGGGCCTCTGTGAGGGCGCGCTAAGAGACTCTCGGGAGTATAGCTCTGACACGTCGACCACGACAGAGCATGGTCAACGCAGGAGCAGCTGGGCGTTGGAGGGTGGTCGGGTGGGTTCCCGATCCGGGTACCTTCCGGTCGAGAGATGGCCAGGGAGGTGGAAGTTGTGAACGCACCTGCGCCACAAAGCAGCAGCGAGAAGAGCGGGAGCAGGGTCAGTGCGGTGCTCGTAGAAGCCGGAGTGGGGCAAAAGGGCCAGTCCCGGTGGATCGTTGGTGCGGCTGACTTCCACCATATGACACTACTGCAGTAGGATACAGTTTTTCTCACAAATTCAATGTCTAATGCCAGCACACCAATAGGGGGTCTCTAAGCTGAGGCGAAATCTGCAGCCCCTGAGGTTGAGCAGCAATATATATGATCCACTTATGCAGCCTAGAACTCAGAACACGAGGGGCTGTTGATCGTTGTATGTTGTCCAAATAAATACATTCCGCCCGGACTGCACGCCTGGGCCTGGGTGCGAAGAGGGTCAGTGACTCTCATCCAAAGCAGGTTGGTTGCAATGACAGGAGTGGGCGCGACCTACCTTTGTGGGGGAAACCTGCGAGTAGTTGTTTGTGTACTGGATTACGCCGGCCATCGTAAGCTTGTTGCGTGGGACGGCCGAGGAGTTCGTTTGGGAAGGACTTGGGAAGTTTGCTGTGCTACTCTGACGGGAATTTACCTTGCAAATGCTTCAGCTTCGACAAGTTTCCACTCCCTGGCAGGTCCTTCACTGGTATTTGCACAAATATGTGGCTGCACTTGGGATCGACCAGTCCCCCAAGCAGACTTGCACCGGAAATGGAAGGGTGCGTCTCGTCGCTCGAAGCTTTGACCTATCCTGCATATGGGCTTGACCAGAACTTTTATGTGTCGTCAATGGTAGGTCGCGGCAGGCGTCATGATTGGTTCCGTAATAACGTGATACCCGGTGTGAATGACGGCCGTAAGCTGTGGGCGTTGTGCCTACCGCCGCCTCACCGAGATCACTGTCATGGGTGAGTGGCTGCGTGAAGCCAACATGTTTCACTGGTAGCAACATCTGACCATCAACCCCTAGACTGGAGACTCAGCCGCAAGCCACATACTTCCTTGTGTTGTAGGCTTGGCTTTCTAGATAGCCCCTTCCTGAAAGCCAATATTCGTACCTAATAGAGACGCCTTCCCAATAGAGACGCCTTCCCAGCACATCGGACCACTGCGCCACCAGCATGTTCAGCTTCCAAAGCACGACAAATTCCCAGTCTCCTAGTTATGGACCCCTCTGCCTTCATTTTCCTCCCTGTAGCCGGTACACCAGTCCACCCTGAAACCAGTCGATTTTCAAGAGGACAATGGCTCAGCGCATTCCCAGGTGACGTTTTGTCGTCCAACCCCGTTACCAGAGCGGCTAGCACCCTCGTCTCACATTCAGCTGCGGTAGGACAGAGTACCACGACCACCGCTGGGCTATGGAGCGGTTAGCGCGTTGGTCCTCGAAAAAGTGAGTCACCAGGAGCCGAGAATGGAGGCCACATGTGAGATGCACGTGTACTCGCATACTTGACCTTCAGGGAGGTGGAGTTGCGGGGTGGGAGCCGAAAATAGTGCGCAGGGCTGCAAAAGTCGGTGCAGCAGGGCGAAGTCTGGCTCAGGCAAGCTGGAGCTTTTAGGAGTCTTTGCCCTAGGAGAGTGTAACAGACCACAGCAGGCCTGCGGTATAGCGGTACAAACAGAACGGACCAAGTTTGATTAACCCCACCTGATACTGTAGGGACATACTGGCGCAGGTACGCCTTGGAATATGACCAGGCAACGAAGTAACAGCGCTAGGGCAAGTGTCTTGCTAAGACTTGACTTTTTGTTCATCTCCTCGGTGCTCTTCTTCCTCCTTTACCTTCCAAAGCACTTACGAACTTGCTCAACTCGTCCATACCGTGTATGAGCGTTTTTCCCACTACATCGCTCGATGTCATACTGTACTGTACACATTCAAGCCCGATAAAAATGGTGACTAGGCATCCTGAAACGGCGACCCAGGAACCCAGGAACCTAGAAACCACTTCAAGGAGCCAACAACGGCGACCCAGTGAGCTGGAAAGAGGTACAGTGAACCAGAACCCGGGACACTGAACCAGGAACTTACGGAAGGCACCAAGCTGTCTTCATACGCCAAGCCCCGAAGTTATCTTGTCATGCTACCACTCCTCCAACCTGACAGGATCCTATTGCAGACAATAATAGACATTATGGAGATACCTCGCGAGAGGGCGGACAGCCATCAGAATACACACCAAATCCAGTCCAAATCAGTGGATACGGCAGGCCACCCGTTACGAAAGCGAATGAAGTAAAGGGACAGAAGTAGTGCGGATTTCCTGAAGAGATGGCGAACTCTGGTCAAAACCGGAGGCGAGCTGCATCGTTTGTTTCTCGATCTCGATACCTAGAAGTCGAAAAGACTTCGTCTTTCGATCCACTAAGGAATTGTTGCCAACACTGCCCAGCGACCTTGTAAACTGTCCTTCCCCTACTGGTGGTACCCTGACTATGATTAGCGGAGTTGCTGAATAGCCGTGCACACAGTGGCCTTCGCCGCTTCGGCTTCTGGCTTACACACCGTCCCGGCACGGCCCGACGACTAGCTCCCATGCCTCCACCGGATCCCCGTTTCAAGCCTTATTACAACTTTCACTTGCTCCGGCACCATCCTCTTTCACGGTCCGGGGCAAATGTACATACTTCAAAATGCTCTAACTGCCCCGGCATCTTATACATACCCGTCCGTCGGTCCAGAATATAATATCTCAAAAGGCTGCCGAGACGACGGGTCGTCTGATCCTTCAACCCACAGGCCTGCTGTGCGCCTGGCGGCGTCTTGTCAGCGAAACGCTCTCGCTGTGGCTGTCCGCTTGTCGAGACATGTTTATTTCTCGTGGACAATAACCAACATGTGGCCGCCAGCGACGCCTGCCAGAATCAGGGTAAGACAGGCGATGCTGACTTCCATACGCAACTTGCCGTGGTCGCGTTGATACTTACACCGCTCTGCATGAATAAGCTTGACGGAAAGTCTCCTTCCACGCGATATGCGACTTCAGAAGTGCAAGATTGACGTCGGGAGTTCAGCCGTAGCAGCCGTGACAAGGTTGGAGCCAATCGCCTCTGCTCGCCGCGGCTGCACAGTCCCTCATCCGGCAGCAGCAGAGAGCGTAACGTGACGCAGCCGTGCGATATTGTCTCAGCACATGCCGGTTCTACCTACAGTGGAGAGTCAAAATGTCTACTGCAGCTTCAGTTCGCATTGGCCTGGTGACCTACGGTAGTTCAGGATAACATGTTCCAGACATAGCATCGCGACCTGTCAGACGCCATTCTGAGCGAGTTTCTCTGGGCCGCCCGCGCCTGAAGGCAGACATTCCAGGCCCGGAAACCTGCAACCAATTATCTTGGCGTTCTCTGCATGGTGTTTGCATTTGCTCAAGCCTCAGCTGATTGAAACATGTCAATGTCCAATTCTTCGATATCCCGGTTGCCGAGTTGAAGTGGCTGGCAGTCACAGCAAGAATCATATTTAGTTTAGTACAGATAGCAGTCGTTCGGAAACATTACAACAGCAATAGCCAGGCATGAGAGAGGAACAGCTCGCTCGGCAAAGTTACATGTTGGGCCTTCAGGGACAAGTGTTGAGGTTATCATTCCCTTCAGTGAGAAACAGTTGTTGCCATTAACCACCAGAGGCGCGCCGATCTAGAAGTGCAGTGCACTGCGGCCAGCCGTTTAATAAGTAATGTCCGTGCCGCCACTGGCATGATGTGCCGCTGTCCGTGAGCGCCGATCGGCGGAGATAAATTCATTTTCTCAAGATTTCAATCAGCCAAATGCTCCAGAAAAGCAATACCAAAATAAACTGAGCCCATCCGCTAACTTGATTTATGTTCCCACTTCCCCGCCATGGCGCGAGCTTCCAAGCTCCCAAAGTCACTGTGGAATCTGAACAGTAGCCAAGTCAGACACATCCTCATCTCTGTCTTGGCCTTGCTCAGCACTTTCCCCGCCCTTTTAAACCTTATTGGACTGCTTTGCAGCTGCTCCACCGGCCTTCTTCGCAGCCTTGTTCTTCGCGCTCTTCTTCGCGCTCTTCTTCGAGGGTGCCTGCTTAGCGGCATTCACCTTCACGGCCTTCACGGCCTTCCCGGCCTTCAGGAGCTTCTTCGCGGCCGTCTTTTCCACGGTCGTCTCCACAGCCTTCTTCAGAACCGTCCTTGCGGCCATCTTCGCGTCCTTCTTCGCGGCCGTCTGCGACAGCTCGGTCTGCTGCACCTCTCTCTTCAGTGCCAGTCCTGTCTCTGGTTCCCGCACTCTAAAACCCGCAACCGGCCCATGTGCGGTTGCTTCAACGGGGGAGATATCTCGGGTACTGCCGGGCAAGCAAGCCTCCCTGTTCTCGTTAAATCTCAATGTCACAACGCTTTTCACCGCCCTCCAGAAGTACTTCTGACATGGGGACATGCCAAACCTCTTGACCCAGAGGCAGGTCATGTCATCTGGCCATATCTGATACCTGAAGCTCTCCGCTCCGTTCACGCTCGGATGTACCATCTCGATTTCCAAGGCACCGCCTCGTTTCAGAATTGGCTCCTCAATTTCCTGGTAATTTGTCCCTCCACACGGATGGAAGCGATCTGGCGGTGGAGGCGACAACACAACGACCCTTTTTCCTCTCGAAATGTGGTAGGCGAAAAGAGCCGAAGCCCCTTTCACGTATCTATTCCACGCCGGTGCCGACTTTTTGCATCTCAGACACGACGGGTGCTCTGGATCCATGAAAGGACCCATTGCGGTGGTTAGTGTTCGCGTGGCATCCCTGTCCACATGACTTGACAATTGGGACGCCATGTGTTGTCCCGAAATCGCCGGCAGATCTGAACAGCCTCTTCAAGGGTCAGACACTTGAGAGCAAACTCGAGAACAGGCTCAGGAATGTCCTCAAGGCAGCCTTGTTCTAGGCAAGTCACTTCCATTTTGAGGTGGGTTGTTTTACCCAACCATGCGAACGATACTTGGATTGCTGGCGATCAGCGGTTTATTAGAGCTTAGTTGGGATGTGCTCAGGACATAGGCAAGAACTACGTCATGGAATCCTACCCTCACTAACCATACATAACCCTCAGACCCATCCGACCATCAACAACGACACATGACATATTGTGTGGCGGTGCAAAGCAGGCTATCAACTATGGTGTTTTGGGATTTGAAAACATCGACGGAACAAGGCAAGCATGAATTTCGAGTACTGGATGGTGGACACAACCAGTATGTATTTAGGTTCAGACCGTTGGGAGATCGAAGCCGGTTGAGCTTTGTTCTTCAGGGGTAAGTATTTTAATGTCTAGTAGAAGGGGTAGAGGTTGGCATATGTTCAGGACCGCCCTATCTGTGCATTGTGACTCTTTTAGGTCGTTCCACAAATAGTATACAGCACTCGTTTTGCCTCCCTTGCCTGTAAGGGTTCCCCACAGTCCAGTGGGGCGAGCCCTATGGCGGTCCACCGGAGACACATGTAGCTGCGCAGCGGTTTACAGGGTACTAAGAACTCGTAACTCCACGTCTAAGATCTCGTAGACCGCAGCCCTCACTTGCTGTCGCGCCATGCCTTGAAAGCGACGCACATAGTCGACGTTCTTTTGCGCGACGGGGACAGATTTCGCAGCATCAAGCCAGTGGCAGAACCGGCCGGCAGGACTGAAAGAACCGTATACCGCTCGTCGCTCTCCGCCCTCTCCTGATCGTGACCAGCCTAGTTTGACCAGTCTATGCACCATGTAAGAAGGGATCGTAGTTTGCTGGCGCGACGGTTTGGATCTGTGCCGAGGTCGGGGACGGGGAGCGGTGGGTTCGGCAGGTCGCCGAGGAGTATGCTTCGAGCAACGGGGAACTCCATGGTTCGCAGTTTTTGCGCGAGCGTCGGAGTTTGGACCAATTGTGAGTGCTCCGGCGGCGTTCCTGGTAGATGATCTCTTGAAGGAGTGAGGTTTCGTGACCGTGCGAAGATAAATAACCTCGTCGTTTAACTCCCCGCTCTCCCGGTACGCGTGCATATTCGATATTCGATCTGCTTGACGATGTAGAAGAGGCACCATAGCCAGGAGTATTGGATGGTTTGAAGGCGTCCTCCTCCCCCTCTCACAGGTGGAGCGGGCAATGATGTGAAAAGAGAATATCGCGACCAGGGACGCGATTGCGGACGTGATGTAAAGGGTTGAAGTCGTCTATGCGGGGAGCGCGGAGTCTGCTTACTAAATTAGTCCCGTGACAAACATTCGAACCTGTGAGTTCGAGATGATGGCGGTGCAGAGATGGAATCCTTGCCGCACGCAGAATTGACAACCTGCTTGGCTGGAGTTCAGCAGAACAGTTCCTCTGCCCTGCATCACAGACCGAATTGTGGGCTGCGATGGCCGTGGCGCGCGCTGTGGGCGAGCCCTACGGCGGTTTACGGGGGACACATATAGCCCTGCAGCAGTTTACAGGGCACCTAAGAACTCATGCAGCATGTTTGGTTTTCCACACGAGGCTGTGGCGGCGTTGAGCTGGTCAGCTGAGCAGTGGCTGGAGTTGAGCTGGCATAGGAAACACATGTCGGTAATTTACCGTACCTCAACTCTAGCAATCTACACTTTGTGTTCTTGGATCTAAGTTTCATTTTGTGAATAGACTGATATTGGATACACGGTTCGGTGCTGATCACGTCCCGGCTGCCAAGGCTTGCGCAGCTCGGCGACTCGAAGCAACTAGCAAAGCTTGACAGACGTAAGCAGGGCTATCTTTCAGCGATGTATGGCCGAGGCCTAGGTTAGTGTCTCCGGTATGGTAGCTGTCATTCCACCGTTGCCGGCTAAATTGGCGATAGATGACGGCGACGGCGGCGCCTCGGAGCGAATTCCGTCTCCCAGGAGAGATTGTGGGCCAGGGAATACCCCCTATTGTTTCACGACGTCGTGCAAGGGTTTATAATAGAATAGTGAGGAGTGTTAGACGAGATACCCAGATCACTCGAGAATGATTATTTCCGAATCGACATGAGGCAACTCCATGGCCTCGCCCATCATGAGTCCCAGCATGATGCATTCGCCGATAAAGAGATGTCGACCGTCGGCCGCTGGCCGGATGGCGTACGGAAGCTCCATACCGTCAAAGACACAGATGAAGTCTCCCTCCTCGGCGATAGGTGGTAGCCAGCCTATTCTCTCGTTCTCGGTACGTCCGAATCGCCGCTGCAGCTTTTCCATTATCATGCTTTCCAGGAGATGGCTCGATTCGAGGCTGATGCTTTCCATCACGGCGGATAACCAGCTCCCATGGTCGACTTCGTATGCCATGGCTTTATAAAGACGTATCTGAGTAGAAAAATCGCTTCTGACCACTGCCAAACTCTGGGGCACCTCTGGTTGGGCACCCAGGAACGCAGCCGGCGCTTCAACGGCGCAAGGTATACAAGAGACCACAGCAACTTAAGGCTCATGCTATCTGAGACACAGGCATGCGCAAGCTGTCGGGAAACCTTCTCGATCGGGCTTCCGTAGTCGACAAGATCAAAACGACCTGCATCGGATGCGATCCCCACCAGTGCAAAGACGTGATCGCGGGGGTCGCCACATCTGAATTCCAGCGTCTTCACGAGGAGAAACAGCAACAGTTGCTTTTCTGGAACCGCAATCCGTGTAAGAAGCGTAGCGCGCAGCATATTCATTCCCAACGCCTTCCCGCCCTCTTCCAGAGGCTGGGGGCAGAGTCGCATGACAGTTTCCTTTATGGCTGGACACCACTCGACGAAGTTCATCCAGCCAGCCAATAGCGCCCACGGGAGAACTATTCTGCCCGCCACCATCAGTGGCGTTCGCGACTTAACCAGCTCCTGGATAACCCACTTCCGTGTAAACCACGGGCGGTTGAGCAGAGCCCAGATATGTCGAAAGGCAGCTGCCCGTTTCCTACCGAACGCCGCCAGCAACGTCCTCTCGGCCTGTTTTCTGGTGATAAAGTCTGAGACGTCTTTCGATGCGGGGGTATCAGACTCCAACGAGTCGTAAGCTGTGGCGAACCTGCGCAACCAGCCAAAGGCCATCTTGACCTCGTCTGACTCCTCGCCAAGCCAGAGGGCTGTAGAGCACGCGGCGGCGTAGATGTCGCCCATCAATCTAACCTGCTGGCTTCGCTCCGGGATATCCTCCTGGTTGATGCAAAGTGCATCCACCCAGAGGAAGGCCTCACGCTGGGGCTGTCGGAGATGCTGCAAGGCGCTGTGCAGGCTGGGGCCAGTCTCAACTCTGAGGCCCGAGCAGTAGATAGCTTTTCGGGGCTGCGGGTCGCCCCATGCGTAGGACAGTGCGGTGAAGGACGGCGTTTCGTCTAGGGAGGTGTGCACCAGCTCACCCGCCAACTCATCCCCCTCTGCTCCTGCATAGAGCTTCAGGAGGCGCATTTGGCGAGCCCCTGTGAGCGGGGTGTACTGATACTTTTTCATTCTACGGATTTGCTGAAGGATGACGGAGTGTCGTAACGAGAGGAGAAGGATAGGAGAGTTCTAGGGAGGGACGTGAGCGCCGGTTGACGATGGGCTCTAAGGCAACAGCGTGGGCTTGGGAGAGGCGGAGCGCAGACAAGAACCCCTCAACCACTCCAACTGCCAATCAGGCGTCAAGCCGGTGCTGTTGGCTGCACAAACCCTGCAAGGCATGGACCTCTGCCCATATGACTCGCTCGGATAGAGTATACGTAAATTCGATAAGATTGTAACGTAAGTGTATAGCAAGCGACGCATCCAAGCGAGCGACGCACTTCCTATAAAATAATCGAACATCCACATTCAACGCGTCTTTTCTCCACAACAAACAATGCAATCCACTTCAAATGAAAGTAGGCTACTCTTAGCTATCCAAGCTTTGAAACAAGCAGCAGAACTAAGTTACCGGGCCGCTGCAGAGCTATACCATATACCCGAAGCAACCCTCCGCCATAGAATGAACGGCCGACGCGCCCGACAACATACCCGCGCCAATTCCACTAAACTAACGGAAATAGAAGAGAATGCTGTTCTTCAGAACATGTTGGACCTGGATTCGCGAGGATTCCCGCCCTGGCTTGCGGACGTGGGAGATATGGCCAATATCTTGCTTGCAGAGCGCGACGCGCCACGCGTCGGACAGCGCTGGCCTTCGAACTTCGTCAAGCGACACCCAGAGCTTCGGACGCGTTTCAGTCGCGCATACGACTACCAGAGAGCCCTCTGCAAAGATCCTGGGAAAGTTGGCGCGTGGTTTCGGCTTGTACACAATACGAGGGCCAAGTACGCCATCCAGGACGCGGATCTGTACAACTTCGACGAGACCGGCTTTATGATGGGTATGATCACTCCTTCAATGGTGGTTACGCGTGCCGAAAGATGTGGCAGGGCAAAGACAGTCCAGCCTGGCAATCGGGAATGGGCTACGGTGATCCAGGGAGTGAATGCGCTGGGGTGGTGTATCCCGCCATTTGTGGTGGTAAAGGGGCAATATCACCTTGCGAGTTGGTACAGAGAGCGGCTTCCCACAAGATTGGGTAATAAAGCCTACCACCAATGGATGAACCGACAACGAGACAGGCTTGGACTGGATACGGCATTTCGAAAAACATACTGCCGGTTTTCAAAACCGGCATATATCGAATGTTAGTGATTGACGGCCACGAGAGCCACGTTTCGGTCCACTTTGACCGGTTCTGCCAGGATCACAGCATTATCACGATCTCTCTGCCTCCGCACTCGTCTCATCTACTCCAGCCACTTGACGACGGGTGTTTCAGTCCATTGAAGCGGGCGTACAGTCGCTGGATCGAAGTACTCATGAAGTCGCACGTTAACCACGTGACGAAGGTCGATTTTTTTATCGCCTTCAAATCCGCGTTCCATACTGTTTTTACAGAAGACAATATATTAAGGCCGGATTCAGAGGAGCTGGTTTAGTCCCTCATGATCCGGAAGTGGTCATATCTAAGCTGGATGTGAAGTTGCGGACTCCAATACCGACTGGTCCACCTCCGGCGGCCGCCGACCCTTGGGTCTCTCAGACACCACATACCCGATGGACGCCGTTTCACAAACGGATTTTATCAAGGGGCGGATTACCTGACACCAATTTTAGATGCTGTCGACCAGTTTTCCAAAGGTGCGAAGACAATGATGCATGAAGTGGCTCTCCTTCGGTCGGAAGTCAAGATATTTCGGGACGCGAATGAAGCACTTAGCAAACGTCGGAAGGCCAAAAAGACACGTGTGCGGCAAGGAGGATCACTCACTATAGGCGATGGCCAGGATTTGTTGGCTCAGAAGGATGCGGACGAGCAGTTGGAACAGGAAACGCGTCGGAGTAGTGTGGTCCTTTCAAGAACCCGGAGGACATGGAAATCTATGACCAGCACGTCGAGGAACTTTTCAGGCAAAGAAAATTCCCTGGTGTCGAGGGGCTCTTTGGAGGGAGGGTCATGCTGTGCTGTTGGACGTCGAAGTATACTAGCGCGGACGACGTCCTGCGAGCTCTGGACTTGGAGATGACGACAAGCAAATGCTGATCCTAAAGGTACTGACTATAAACCAACCCCCCCCTCCTCCGCCGGGGGCCTATGCGCTTTCCCTTGTTCTCGTTCATCGTTCTGACTAAGCAAAGGGATGAAAAGAGCGTGTTGGAGATATGGAAATGAAATGCATTCCATTTTGTAGTCCCGGATATCCATCATGATTCAATTCCAGCAACGTTCTGTACGTCAGTCCTCGACAACCAAGCAAAGCGAGCAAACCTGGATCTCGCTGCTAGGCTCCTGGTTTCAATTCCGTCAGCACTGTAACCCCAAACGGGGGTCATTGTAGTGATAGCTTGGACTTACCGAGCCAAATCACGGGTTCCTGCAGTTGGGCTTGCCGCATTTTCCCTTGACTCTCTTCGAACCCAATGGAGTTTCCTTGACAGTATGATTTGCCTTGGTCTGGTCATCGCAAGGTGTTTAATGTAAAATCCACGTTCTCCGAGTCACCACACTCATAGATTGTTTTAGAGTATGTTCTGTCACACATGTTGGAAAAGGTGAGTTTCTCGGGAGCAGAATTATCTCGAAACTTTTAGGGTACGTTTTGATGTGGCAGGGTGTGCACTGGACGTTAAAAAAGAGGAAATTGTCGAACTCGAAGAAGACGGTGGTCTTATATCTACAGAGAGTTTCTTTTTGATGCAGTGCGTCTCCATGTCGATTTGTGTGCGCAGGCTGAACGAGCTCATTCACAATTGGGTTTCCGGCATTCACGCCAGGTTCACGCGACGCCCAAGCAGGAGGCGGCGTACTGGGAGCGCGAAAACAATGGATCGTGAAGTGAGATGCGTTGGACTCAAGACAGCACATAGAGCCTCGCTGTTGCCTATTACATAGATGTTGGGTCTGTATCAGGTGCTCGCATGCAGCCTGTCCCGTAAACAGGCACGCGGGCATGCGCAGTCCCCGTGTGTCCATAAATTAACTAGAACGCCGCAAGAGTCCTTCGACAAGGCGACAGGCTTGACTTACAACAACGGATTGGTTCCCAAGGCGTTTTTGCTAGGATTCCTTGCCCATCGAGCAAAGCGACCAGAATCGATATTCAGCAAACATTCTGGGCGACCCTGCTGTTACGCAGCCGGTTGCGGGCCTTCCCCAGGCAGCCGTCGGCACTTCGCATCCTGGAACCTCACCTCGTAGCAATGGCACCAGTTGCATTCTGGGACGAGAAAGGGTATGTCACGCCCGCACATTGATCCCGGAAGGCTACCTCGGCCTGTACCCAGTCCGGTGCCGCTGCATGGACAAACATCCTTTGGTGCTGGTCTCCGATCGCTGTCCTTTGCAGGATTGCGTCGAGTCAGGCCCGGCGCTACACCAAGTCACCAAGCACCCTGGGTGCCCCACTGGTAATTGCAACTCACTGCATGCAGACGAGACGTCCGCCTTCCACAGCCCTGCCCTCTCTACCTTACATACGCATATTTCTGGCCCTTTCAAGCCAAACAACGAGATCCCTTTGGCTTGCAGGGTGAATCAGTTCGATTCGACAGGCCTGCCCCGACGGACGCGCTCCGTCGGTCTCACAAACACGCAAAGACGGTCAAGCTCTGGGACGCCACAACAGGCGCCACCAACGTCAACCGGTTGCTATTCAACGCGCGCCAGCACTACTCCCCCTCGTCTCACATGCAGGTTCGGTCGTCGTTGAATGGTACCGCTTTGATGGTCGTCACTCAATCCCAGTAGCCTCCACTCGATGATGGCTGCCGTACGGTAGATCTTGCGGACTTCGAGGCCCGTGTGGAGGATCCCGCCGCTCGTCAAGGCGCACTCTGGCGTGTCCGCCTTTTGGCCGAGTCGTGTTTCTTGCGTGGCTGGGCATTGGACGGAGGGCTGTGGGATGCTCTGTTTCGCTTCGAACTACTCTGGCTCTGTGCGCTGAAGCTGGACGCGAAGCTCGTAGCAAAGCTAATGGCTGGTTCGGCACCCGCCGATGTGGACTCTTGGCTGGGCTCCTCGTCATCTGCATAGAGATACCGGAGAGGAGCCGGTTCCTCGTTAACGTCTTGGGATCCAGCGTACATACCACAATATTCTTGTGAACGCCTCTAACAGGCTTCATACATAGCTTCCAGCGTAGTTCTGTGGTTCACTGCACTGCCCCCACCTTACTGCTATACCCTTGTGCATGAGATAAGAGGAGTAGCCTAGGAGTGCCATAGTCCCGGTGATGTAGCGACAGCAATCATACACAGGAGATGCAGTACACAAGGCCAAGTTAGGTATAGTGTACTCTCAACCCTGACGGGCCGCCTGATTCGCTCGTCAGCCGTCAGAGGAACCAATCAGGTGACTGCCGAGGCCACGGATAAAGGAACACTGCAATACCGAGTGCTAGACCCACGCTGCGAAGGCAGATCAAACATTTTTGGACCTAAACCAAGCCATCCACTCATCCGCAAGTTCGGGAAAGCCATCCTGCCCTAATCGTCTCTGAAGGCGTCTCCTCCACTCCTGTCTCGAGTCGTCGTCATCGCCACGAAGATCCAATCCGCTGGAAACGCAGACCTTTGTCCTTATCCAGTCCCGAGGAACAAACCCAGCCATCTCCCAATCAACCACAGCAAGAGATCTCTGTCCAGGATCCACAATTATGTTCCCAGGCCCTAGATCGCAATGGTAGAAAACGAATAAGGAACAATCCATCCCGAGATTAGCGCAGTTGCGGAGGAGATTTCGAGGACTCATGTCTTCCACGCCGTGGAGAGGAGTGAGATAGAGATCTGATAGATTTCGCCCGTCGACACCATGAATGCCATTGCCTGTCCAAGCTGCCAGCTCCTTGCAGATGCCCGCGATCCGTGAGACGTAGTACTCCTTTGTGCTCTCGTCCATCGACGGCCATGCCTCGGAAAGGGTCGCGCCAGGCATGCGGCTCTGGATGATGAAGTAATGGTCCTTGCTTCGCACATGGTGGATGACATTTGGGACGGCGAAGCTGAGCTTTCCAAGCGGGCATTTGTTGTGGAGATGATCCAACGTGACGTGCTCCCACGTCATATTCGGATCTGGGGGTTTCCTGGCTTTACAGATGGCATCGCCAATCCTCCAGACCGCAGACACGCCGCCTGCATCATAAAGTTTCTTAATGTGGCTTTCGGCTGGCAGCGGTCGACACGGAGGCAGAGGGCTCGGCGGCTCAGAAACGACGTAGTGAAGTCCGTTCCCGTCCGCCCAAGATGGGCAGCCAGGAGAAGGCGAGGCCTGCCGGGTAAGGAGGATCCGGTCCCCTAAGAGCCAGGAGTTCTCGTCGATTTGTTGGAGCGACTGGTTGACGGGATGGTCGGGGTGCATTGTGGATGAAGCAAAGCGAGACGAGGATACGGTAGCTCTAAGAGAAGATACGAGTGACGAGCGATCTATGGAGCATGACGTAGACCTTTGCTTTAGGTCAAGAGAGATGTGGCAAACCTGAAGTGGTTTTGGCCTTGGTGCGCGGCGGAACTTCGGTTCGGCTTAACTAAGCGGCCCGAAATTTGCAAGGGGTGAAGAACGACCTTCCAGCACTGGACTGGGCGGAAGCCCGCATTTATCCATGTTATCGGTATATACACGTTAAAATAGCTGTGGCAAGGAAAATTATCGGATATTCAGAATATCGCCATGTATGGGATCGTTATGGGGTAAGTTTTTATGTACAGCAATCGCCTCGCTCTACTTCAGCGGGCCGCTTTCCCGCACTGGCCAACGGGCCACTCAGACCCAGGGCAGCCAACCATGCAAGGTGGCCTGTGCGCCGTACCCGGCTTTGCATCAATGCTGCGGTAGCTATCCTACTAATCGGCAATAGGAGAGCCTGAGGAAGGTCGCAGACGTCGAGGGCAGGAGGGCTAAACACAGGAAAGACTGGGTCACGGCAGATAACTCCACGCGAGGCAGTGGGCAACATGAAGAAGTCTCCATAATGGCTTGAGTGGTGTGCAGTCTATCAAGATCGCGCGTTCCTAGACTAGTGCAGCCATGCCTCCCAAGTCCCTCCCACTGGCGACTTCACATTCTCTCCGGGTAGACTGGTCCACTACCTATCGTAACTGTTAGAGGACGATAACGCACGCCAGAAAGGTGAGGAGAAATCACTTGACGGGAACAGAAACTGCGAGTTCTTTGCCACCTGTGCTTCCATCTGCCTTCGTTCCGGCGCAAGTCTTAGCTCCGGTGATGTTGTTGTAGTCGCAGGTGGGACAATTAACAGCATCAACTGGCTTCACGGGAATGAAAGCTGCCATCCTGCCGGCTGTGGGTGTTGTGTATGTTTCTGGCAAAGCTAAGTAGCTTTTTCAAGGTGCATCGAAATGTGCTCATACTCCTTTTGATGCTCTGCTCGGTTTGCTGCGAAGGACTCAGAATCAATGGTGAGGGAGAGGGTGTGACAGGAGAGCACTTGGACAGCGCGCCTTATATGTACGCGCTGGAGTGTGAAGCTCTGGACTTTTCTCTGAGCAATACATTCCACCATCAAGTGTCAAGGGTTCCACAACATTGGTTCAACCCCCACGGTGTGTTATTCTGACTGTCGGGCTATTTCACGAAAAGTGTAGCCGCATAGACCATGTGCAGGCAGATCACCATCATTATAAGGTATCAATCCTGTATGTAGCTTCCATCGCTACCGTTACCCTAACACGCGCATCCATCAAGGCGACGTCATTTACCGTGTGTGTTATGGACAAGACTTTCCCCGCGTTTGTTTCCGTCTGCCCCCCCACTGACCTCTTCTAGCGCAAACACCCGCCACGTCCACAGAACGATCGCTCGAGCGCCTTGATAGCCTCCCCCAAGCAGCGTTTGACGTGGCCAACAGCAGCATGTGGCGGCCTGCCTCCCCAACACGCGCCGCGACATCCTCGCACTGATCAGGAGATGGGTTGATGGAGACAGTAACACTATCAGCTGCCATCTACGACGCCACCAAGGCGTTGCTCTACATCGGTCTGGAATCACGACTGCATGCCCAACACAGCTTTAGCCAAGTCTACCGCCTTGGCTACCTACTTCTTTCACGTTCGTATGATTCATATCAACATCATATGATAACATCAGCATTCATATGATAACATCAACATCACATGATAACATAAACATCATATGATCACCTAATGGCCGTGGTTGAAGAGAACAAGTGAGGGTAGATGGTCTATCACACATTCTGCAAGGAATATAAATAATTATGCATGATACAGTGCTTCTGTCATAATGACACAAAGATGGGATCCCCTACTACCAGATATGCTGTGGAATCAAGCAACTGTTCAACCACTCAACTACTGATCAGACTGTCTCTTTATCGCTTTAAGCCCTTTTGGTTGTTAACGCCATACTGACATAGCTGAACGTTTCTGTAATGTAGCTCATGTCCCTAAGCACTCCTAAAAAGTATAAAGCTGGATGTCGCTCACGTCTTAGGTATGTCCAAAGCCTACCCATTAGAGACTTAAGCCAATTAAGTATTTGACTTCAGAAAGCAATCATGATCCGAATTCAAGATTTTCAGGGGATGCAATACTCTCGCGATGGCACTCCAGCTGAGATACAGGACTACACCTACTTCAACCAGCAGTATGCGACCTCAACTCACCAGGAGGATCACAACATGCATCCAAATCTCATCGTTCAGCCTAGACGAGATGAAGACGTCGTAAATGCTGTGATCTGGGCTAGAGACAACAAAGTCGCTATCGCTATCAAGAGCGGCGGTCACCAGTACAGCGGTGCGTCGTCTACCGGCGGCAACAACATTCAGATCGACCTTAGCAACACGTACAAGGACCTGATGGTTATAAATCCCCGCGGCCCCATTCACCAAGATAGAGCACTGGTGTACGTCGGCGTCAGCAATCAACTCAAGGAGTTCAACGCATATCTCAAGCACAATCAATTGTTCGTCCCCCACGGAGATTGTGCTTACGTATGTATAGGTGGACATGGCCAAACTGGTGGTTATGGCCAACTTGGCCGTGGCTTTGGCCTTTTGGGCGATCACATCAGAATCGTTCGCATGGTTTGCCATGACGGTGTAATTCGAGACATCTCTAAAGAGAACGATGCAGAGCTTTTCTACGCCATACTCGGAGGCAGTCCAGGTACTTTTGGCGTCATCACACACTATACCGTCGAGGTGTTTCAGGCCAAGAGCTACATGGGGACTTTTACCGGCCCAAACGGATTCAAGGGGCCGCATGGCATCAAAGGACTCTGGATCTACTCCCCCAAAGTCCTCAAAAAACTCCTTACTGCCGTCGCCGAAATGGCCGACAACGACAAGGTCCCGCGAGGCTTTGACCTCACAGTTAATGTCCTTAGCACCGAGTTTCCAGTCGCGTCGCTATTCCCCACATTGAATAATGGTCGTCTTTGGGAACACGTTCAGAACAAGATTAAGAACACCCTTGCGGGTGAATTTCTTGAGTGGCTTAATGGTCGCTTCCCTGCCATCATCGTGGTCTACGCCCAATGGTGCCCGACCAGCGAAGATGACAAGTACGACGAGAGTGTTGATCAATGGTTCAACAAGTTCCGAGCCCTCCAGGGTTTCTTCAAGAATGAGACTCTTGTCGTCGACGAATTCGAAGAGGACATGTCTCAGATGACTGGAAGATGGATCCTCCCCAAGCGGCGAGAGTTTGATCTCCCTTACGTCAAGCGCACCCACTGTACCAACTCGAAAACCTTAGGAAAGGACGGCTGGGTCGACTCTCTGATTGATCGCATCGACTTGATCTACAACCCGCACCAGTTGCTCGATAAAAACCCAGGGGACAAAGAGTACGAAGTTTACACCCATTGCAAGTTGGTAATGCAGGCCCAATGCTTTGGAGGCGCCAATTCGCGTTTCTATTTGAACAAGGATAACGGCACATCCTACAGTTGGAGGGACACGTCGGTTGTCCTAACACTGGACTGTTTTCATGAAGTGGGAGACAAGTATAGGGAGTATGCCGAAAAGTGGCAGGCCAAGAATGACGCTATTATGGCTGGTCCCTCGAGCCCGTTTAGTAAGCAGGACAGACGTTTGCTCTGGGGCTCTTATGGTAACTGGGACTTGGGAGAGCAGGAGGTTTGGAAATGTTATTATGAGGATGCGGACAAGTACCAGAGACTGGGTAAGGCAAGGGCTAGGGCTGATCCTAGCGGTACTTTCACTGCAAACCCTTTTGCTGTTTCGGCTATTGAAACAAGGACGCTTGTACTTTAGGTTAATCTGTTGAGTTGGCATATAGCCGTCCACTATCCGAGTACGTCTACACATTTTTAGCGCGTACCCGCCGACGTGGGAAGACGGAGACGAAAGAACACCCCCTGCAGTCTTCCAGAAGTGTCTCCTTTCATACGACGCCGTCATAGCGTTCTTGAAAGGGGAGATCGACACATCAACCAGCACTATTTTCGTACAGTAAGTCCATCCTCCCATACGCTCTATACCTACAATGGGATGTCGCTGAACCAACAAATTGCCTAGTATCTACTTCCAGTTCTGCTTACTGGCCCTCTGTCGCCCGAGAAGAAGGACAGATTACAATACGACCAAGGCGCATCGCATCAGGTACACGGCTATGCCACGAAGAAACCGGAGGTTAGTCTACCCACCAGGAAGAAACCGGAGGAGGTTCTTCTACCCAATCGGGTCTCAACTTGGGAGCCTTGTTGACCATGCCCTGACAGTCAACCGACTTCGCGACCACGAGGTACAACGACGCTGAGCCATCGGAGGATGACGTTCTGAAAGGGGGCAATTTGAAGTGAAAGGTGTATAAGATTGCCAATTGTCTAGCTCTGGCCCCATCTATCAAATTTTACCATTGAGCATTTCTCATTCGCTCGCTCAACTCTCGCTTCAAAAGTGACTGAAGCTTCGCTCCTTGTGTGAGGATCTCGGACGTGGAAAAGCCCTTTTAATGTGCTGTCAACCTCTATCCACGCGTCTAACTTCGTCTCCTTGGCTTGAGCCTTGCGGATGTTTGTTAGGGTGGCGCTAGCAATCTCAACATGGGCGTCTCGTAGTGATTGTCGATAAGCCACTGTAAATGTCTCTTCGTCGAAATAGTCGTAAATGCTCCCCTCTAGGGAGATTTTCTTGCGTGCTGGAACACTGGGATGGCTCTGGATGGCTCTTCCTGCTCATAAGCATCGGTTGCTGAAGATGCAGATGCGGGGAATATTGCACCAGCAGGCTCCTAGAATGCTCTCAGCCGACTGGTAAGTATTAATATAGGACTTAACACCCGCCGACACGGCCGTGGCTCAGCACCGGCGCTGTCACATGTGGTGTGCTCTGGTTGGCGCTGCGGTGCAGGACCAACCACCCCGTGCCCGCCCACTCCTGCAAGCAGCCGCACAACTTGACTCATCGCGCAGAGCTGGAAAGCCTCTGATACAGCTTAGTGCTGTGAGGGGTGTGTCAGCCACAGCCAAACAGATCTCAGATCGAGCAATGAGGCCTACCGTCGGCAACGCAGCCACCCCCAAACACAAAGAGGGGCTCCAACAGGCGAAACTCCAGGATTAGAAATGGTTCGCGGACGGCGAGTTGCCTGCTTGGCTGCCTGCTCATGGCGTCCGTCCTTATCGGGGACTCTGCAGATGCACCTCTCCTGCAGCCGCCAATGAGAGGCGAGTGGTGCCAGGCAGGCGCTTCTATACTCGATCGCATGGGCATCGACAACGCCGACCCCAACGACGTCAACCCTGACAGCGACACCAGCGAGTGCTGGACGGCCCGTACTGACAGGACCTAAAGCTGTCCAGGTACGAAACCGTGATTCTTACAGCCAAAGGAATGGGCTTGTGTCTGCCACGCAGCCCCGGGCCAAACTCTAGCGACAGTTTTCTGATCGGGTGGAGCGACCAGCCAAGGAGCAAGCATGCGTTTCCCACCCAGGAGCTGTAAGCGGCCAAATACGGAGCCCCGAAAAGGGCCCCTTATCTGTGCACTGTGTCTCTTACATCCGTTCCGCAAATAGTAGTACAGTAAAGACGGCGCTCTTTCCGAAAACAGGGTCGCAATTTAGCTCGCCCCATAGCTCTTCCTCCAAAGAAACAGCTCCCATGCTTTAGGTATAGTGGCGAACGTGGGGCTGGCTAGTAACGGTAACCGAGGTGCGTTTATGGAGGCTACGTATCACAGGGAGCAATTTCTGGAGGTTGTCTAATGTACCAAGGTAAGATACGGCGCACTTGAAAGACCGATAGGGTACACGGTTGCAGGTGCCGAGCGGAGCAACGTGGGTTGCATGTCTGACTCCTCAAACGCACGTCGGACGAATCAAACTCGGTCAGGCATTTATCAGGCGCACATCGCACGTCGATTTTTGGATGTCCGACCAGCTGACAAAGTATGCCCGTTAATCATTGGCCCATCAAGATAGAGAAATTTTCGATGCAGGACGGTGACGCTACCGGCGCCTAGGATGCCGGGGGCGACACCAGTGGCATACACCAAGAATGCCAAGGCGCTAATCCAATTGTTGTCCCGCCACCGAACCCCTAATTCCTCCGCACGCTCCGGGGTTCGTAAACAACCGTTCCACGCAACGTAAACAAGCGAAGCTCCAAAGCACAATAAGAACCACATGACCATCCTTCCTTAAGTTAACCTATGATATCCTCAACTCTCCCACAGTCTATGAAGCCGATGCAGCATCGCGACTCGTCTCACAGCTAGCTGTCTATCGAACAGTGGCGCCGCGCAGTGGCACTTCATTTCGAGGGCCAGTCCGTCGCAGACACAGCCGACAGCCCCGGCGCGCCTCCAAGCAAGCGAAAGCGGCACGATTACGACACAGGTCTACCGGCCATGCCAAGTCCTCCGGCATCCGACCGGTCGCAGTCCCCTTCCAAGCGCATAAAACTCTCCCACCGCAGCCGCGACAGCAGCCGCGACGACGACGATGATCCGTTCCTCGCTGGCGCCGCCGACGCCCGGCCCGACCACGATAGCGACCAAATCCCCCGCCGCAAAACCGCTGACATCATCAGCAACGCCCTCAATTGACTCCTCGACCTCCTCAAAGCGTTGCAAGCTCAGCCTCTGGCGCGTCAGCCGCCTCCCGGACCAAGCAACAACAATAGTGTCTCGACTTGGTGGTGTGAAATCTAGCCACATCTTCTTCCTGCCAGAGACTGTGGGGTTGGCACGGCCGTTCTAGCCGGGAGCCCAGACCGTGACTTTCAGCTGACATAGGCGTAACACAACGTTCGCCCAGTTTCTGCACTCTCCGCAACATCCTGCCAGGCTAATTAGTGCCTTATTTTCGTTCCTCCTCCTCCATCGTCAGCATTGGACGGCTGAGTCTCTACTGCAGTATATCTACCATAGCCGGCCTCTGCACGTGCCGCCACTCTTCGTCGGTAGTGGATTGGTATCTGATGTCCAGGTGATCATGCTTTGCCCAGCCTTCGAGCACCAACCCATCGTTGGTGTTCTGAGCATCGACTTTCCGTTGTGTATCGTCGTCATGTTTGCGGCGACCGCCATCAACGTATGAGTACCGGGTTGTCGATGCTCGTGAACTTGGTGAGTACGTGTCGAAAGGAGGGAACCGCCTCTTGGTGTGCATACTGTGCAGATGCGGGTAAGGCGTCGGCGGGCGGTAACTGAGTTCTGGGCCTGCCCAGCTCGTCGAACGAAGTTCAAGCTTTTCCGGATAGCGAGGCATAGTGGTGCAAACTTGTGAAGACAGATTGAGATTGGTGATAGTGGTATGTTTCCATGGAGAACTAGCAGGGATCTTTTTACGGAACAGTAGATTTAGGAAGCGATCTCATTCGCACATGCACGATGCCTTAGGCGAGTTTTTCAGATGCGGCACATCCAGAGCCAGAAATGGCAACCTCCAAACGACACCAGAAATGGAACCTCCAGAAATGGCAACCTACAAAAATGGCATTGGCGTATTTCCTGAGTTCCCAACTGGCATCGCCAGAATTGGGTCTTCACACAGCAGTCTCCGGGCCTATCAGTGAGGTCCCTGTTAATTATGTAAGCTCAGTGTCCTCCAAGAAGACGACATGATATGGTTGTGGCGTTCAGTAGCTCATTGGCTGTGGCTGTGGCTCGCAGGAAAGACGATATCCAATGAGAAATCACTCAGATGGAGGATTAAGACGACTTCCTAATCAGCTTGTTGGACTTAGGGTCCATGTTATATGTGACTGCAATAACTTATAATTAGTTAAATAGTTAGTTAAATAGATGCCATTCTGATGTTGGAGTTACTGACAGACCTTATCATTAATGGTTGTTAGGGCAATTATATGCCCCGCAGGTTTCCTTAACCCTACTAGAGCCCAGTGAACCTTCCCCGGCTGTGTGGCCTGGCTTGTCTTTGTCAGGGCAAGCCGTGAACTTCACAACCTGTTTTTCGGTTTTGCCGCACGAGTAGATTTTGGTGCTGTAGTGATTGGTGCACATGCTTTGAAAGGGGATTAGAGAAACTTCTCGGTATTCCAACTTGCTGAGGGGTTCAATGGCACGCTTACTTGAATTCTTTTGCTGCTGGCTCATGCGAATGTAGCCTGATCGTTATTCGAAGATGTGCAAAGGGTTTCTGGGCGAAAGTCTCCCTTTGCTTCTTTCATTATTATGTGCGCCGCGAGGTATGACTCAGCGCCTGCAGGGTGATAGCGGCTGGGAGGTACATCAGTCACACTGAAGCCTAAGCTGCACGCTGACTTTCAGCTGTTGCAGCCTGACATCAAGTGGCACGGACCACCCGGTAGGCGTTGTTCGGCACCACTTTTATCCGGTGAGGGGGAAGGACTGTGAATCCAACTTCCCATTCTCGTTTTTCCGCCTCACTCCCATGAATCAAGCGACATGCTGCACAGCGAAGCTGAATATGTAGGCTCCAAAACCCCTTTCAGCCCTCTCCTTGATCAACCCCAACTGGCCAAATTCTTCCTGCCTTGTATAATGCAATCTCTGTCGTACCTCGGTTCGACGTCGGACTTCTATCGCATCGCTGAAGGCTTAATCCTCAAGTCGCCTATGAAGGTTTCTGAGGAGAACCCCAATCGCGAAGGCTTGGAGACAGCAAACAAAAATGCTATCAATATTGAGCGACGGATTCTGGAAATCCTAGGCAGCCATCCCAGAATCGTACCGTTTGTGCACCCCGTGACTCCACATGACTAGAGAGCTAAGCCTCGACAGATATCATGGGTTTTCTACCAATGGCATTTATGTTTCTGAAGCACGCCTTGGGAATCTACAGAAATATATCGACTCCCATAACGCAGAATTGGGTGTTTACCAGCGCTCCAAAATGTGTGAGCAAGCTGCCGAAGCAGTTCTGCATGTGCACAAGAAGGGTGTGATACACTCGGATCTGCGTCCAGAAAATTTGCTGGTGGATCAAGTCCATGGGTCATATGTGAGCATCTGGCTCTGTGATTTTGGCGGATCGATGTGTGCAAGGCTAGGATTGGATGGCGGACACTTGCCCGACGCACCTTTTTTCGACCCTCGAATGAAGTGGGAATCGACACCCGCAACCGATATCTTCAGTTTGGGGTCTATCTTTTACACCATTCAGACAGGACGCTGGCCATATAGGGATAGCCCACCCGAATGGAGCTCTGTACAGGAGAAACAGGCATACGAGGCTCAAGTGGACGGGTGGCTTAAACGGGGGCACTTTCCCCCTGTTTCCCACGTGATCGGCGGGAACGTCATCAGGGGATGCTGGGACCACCAATACAAGACTGCTGAGGAGGTGCTGAAGGCTGTCCGGTCAGAAATGGTAGCGCCGACGAGAGGCAGTGTATGCATAGATGCGAATTAATGCAAAGTGAATGCCAGCCATTGCTACCTAACCTTGACCCAGTGAGTGTATGGGTTTTGAGATTCTGCCTTGCCGCGCGTGCCGTGCATCAAGACGCTCAGCTCCTTTTCATGCTGACCTTCGGTCCTAATCATGCCAACCGAGTATCAGCCTTTGGGCGGCGTTGTAGTTCGGACGGCTTTCATATCAGGAGTCCAGTTCTTGTCATCTGATGGCGATTTTCCTCCTCCGAACCCTTATCACGTCTGCAAGTTTAAACTACGAACAAGCCGTGGCATTATCAACAGTTTCCAGACGTCCCAGAACAATGTTCTCGGGCCACGTTATGTTAGGAAAGACTTCCCAGCATGCAACACTATGAAATGTCTATTGCTCGGTGAAAAGACCACTACTTATTATCTCGTGGATACCTACATTGCCCAAGTAATAGGAGAAGCTGTCGATCGAGAAACAACAAATGGAACACAGTGAAAGCTAGAACAATCGTTGAATGACATGGTTCCCTTCAATTAGATCCTTGGAGCAAAACTGACCAGCACCAAAGCCTTGACTCCTCTGTTTGCTTCCCCGCCAGTGGCATATATCGGCGTCCTGGTCTCCCAAGTCCCTTGCACATTGCACCAGGCCGGCCGAGAATATTGCGCAGATTGTCCAGTGCTCGCAGGCGGCCTTCTAACGGCTTCTCTGGCGGGCACTCTGGTGACTTATGCCTTCTGCGGTTGCCACGCCGACGCCAACAAACCCAACGAACACCGGCGCGAGGTTCAAGTAAGCGTTTTATACGATGCTAGTATGGGTCAAAGGATTGTCAGGCAAATTTTGGGAACCTTCGAACGTCTCATCGGTCACGTCCGGCGAGAGCGTCGGTACGTTTACAACGCGTATAGTAATTAACTACAAGAATCGGGAAGAGTATCAAAAAGAGACAGTTCTGAAGCAATAATTATCGATAGCTTCACATTGGCTTAAAGTCTCGGTAGCATATTCAGTGGCTTCTATCTCATGTGCTTCTTTAGCTCTAGAAATTCTCCTCGCACCAGCAAACGTGTAATGGTGGCTGCTAAGAAAAGTACTTGTCGTTCTGCGCGCAGGCTGGCTCTCCAGCACCGGTTGGAACTGGCCCAACGGTCGGCAGTACTAACTGCAGTACGGGGCGTAGTACTGGACGGGACCGCGGGTTCAGATGCACAAGCTTTACAGCACGGTGGAAGACATACCTAGGTCGTTCTGCGGTGATTTATTAATCCAGCTGTGAGGGCTATGCATGTGCCTCTCACAGATTCAGGGGGTCGTGCTGGAAGCGGAATGGACGCACCAAGGGGCAGACAATCCCTGGCCCTACCTTGTTCCATTGATGCGCGGACCATCTCATAAGCAACATGGCCCAGACAGCGCTTTCATGGGTCGTCTCCGTCGAGTATCACTCTGGAGGTATATAAGTAGCGCACAGCTGCGTAACTCTTCTGCCAATGTCCCTTTCAATTCAACCCGTTGGCACCGCGCACCTTGCCGAGGAGATGCCTTTATCAACTCCTAATCCTGACCAGACACACCGTGTTCTGCACCAGCCTCGAGAAGCGCCTGGTCCAAGAGAATTGACCGAACGTGCCGGTGGCGGTCAGTTGGACTACAATCCTTTGACTGAAACAACTGGTAATACTTGTGACAGTCAGCAAGACGCTTAATTTCTAAAGCCCGTCCTAACATGAACCTAGATCGTGTGAGCCCCGTTGGCAGCCAGACCAACGGAGAAGAGCAGATGAACAAAAAGAATTCCGCGGTGGCGGACGCTGAGCATTTCGCAGTCCGGCGCACAGATCGGGAGTTTCGGCGCGGCTCAGGTGATTCACATGGAAGTCCAACAGTCGAAAACAGTCCGACTCGGTACAAAAGGTATCCGACGAGATGGTCCAATCGTGCCAGAACAGAGACATGGAAGGTCAGGGATGCAGGCTCTTGGAAAAGGCTTCTCAAGAGAGCGGCGCCGTCGTCTCGCAGACGACGTAAAAGGAAGGCTAGGACTCGCGCGTGATGAGATCTAGCACCACGCGGCGCGTTGGAAATAATACATGAAGGATATCTCTCCCTGACTTCCTACCACTGATAAGGTCCCGTGACCAGTCTCTTCCATATGGAGGCACACATTCACCCACTCAAGCGTCCACGAAGTAGCGACCAAACCCCGCTGGCTGGCCCCTCGACCGCCTCAACCGCAAAGCACAGCTGTTTGCCGTGTCATCAACCGCCGACAAGAACAGAATGCTCTTCAGGCTGTCGACAGCGACGAGCTATCATCATCCTTTGCTTTAGCGCACCAACAGCCTCTACACCCTCCACTCCCTCCCCGATCCGATACGTGATGCCTGCAAAATCCCTTGCCCGGACGGCGTGTACGACGAGACAACCTTATCGAAGGCATTCTCGGTCGAACCCGCGGCATGCGTCCCGGCCGCGTGGAAAGGCATCGAGCTGGCGAGCCCGGTCCCGAGCCACCATATTCTCGGCAGTCCGTCCGCTAGATCGCTGCCGCCACCGACCTCGACGAGCACCTGCCTGACGCACGCTTCCCACAACCAAGAGAGGTACTCGAGATACTCTTTGTTCTTCTGCGCGCGTTCTGATCTCGGGCCCGTCCATTTCTTGCCTAGCCACACCTCAGCATCGGACGCCGTCAGCCGCGGCAGGTTGACCGTCTTAATAGCGTCCGCAGAGACAAGAATCGCATCGCTACGAAGCATTGCAACATTGACAACGACGATGGTCCCCCCGGAGGCGCATTCTTGCATCTCTGCCGCTGTCTGGCCGAGCAGGAACCGCTCGAAGCCCGTGATACCCCTGATCTCTTGGATGCACGCGTCTAGTTCGCTTAGGGCCTCACGGCGCCTGCTCGGCATCTGTGCCGCCGCCTCCTGCTCGGGTCGCAGCGGCGCGTTAATCTCGTCCCGAAGTTCCTGATATCGGCGAGCGACATCGGGGCGCTGCTGTGCGAGTGTGGATACGTCGCTCCGGGCGTCGACGAGCTGGCCGATGATGACGGCCCTGCCTGTTTCCAGGTAGTACAGGGCGTCGGCAGGCTGGTTGGATTCTAGGAGAAAGGCGCATAGGTCTGTGGCCACGCCCGCGAAGGTCGATACCACAAACTGCTGGTCGCTACGCTCCAACATTCTCGTGTTCACGATCGGCAGAAGGTCGATAACGTCTTTCCCGAGCTGGATGGCAACGTCGACCCTCTGTTGGTAAGCAAGCAGTTTAAGGCATTGGGCAGCAGCCGTGATGCGAGGAAAGGGCGACGCAGTTCGACAGTACCAAGCGTTCATAAGGCATGACGAAGCTTCCCCGAGGTCCGCCATCTCGCCCCTCCCGTCATACCGCCTCTCGAATATGTTTCCGAGGTTGTTTAACCATGTTGCCCGGTTTGGGTGGTCATAAGGCGTTTGGTCGACTGCCTTTCGAGCCACTGTGATGGCTTCCTCCAGGTCAGCCATCTTACCCGTCAGCTTATACCGGCTCTCGAGCATGTTTCCGAGGTTGTTTAACCATGTTGCCTGGTCTGGGTGGTCATAAGGCGTTTGGTCGACTGCCTGTCGAGCGGCTGCGATGGCTTTTTCTAAGTCGGTCATCTCGCCTGTCCGCTTACACAGTCTCTGAAGCTTGGATCCGAGGTTGTTTAACATCCCCGCCTGGTCTGGGTGGTCGTCGGGGGCCTGGTTGACTGCCTGTCGAGCCAATGTGATCGCTTCCTCCAGGTCCGCCATCTCACCCGTCCGCTCATACCGCCTCTCGAATATGTTTCCGAGGTTATTTAACCATGTTGACTGGTCTGGGTGGTCGTCGGGGGTCTGTTCGACGGCCTGTCGGGCCAATGTGATCGCTTCCTCCAGGTCCGCCATCTCACCCGTCCGCTCATACCGCCTCCCGAGCATGCTTCCGAGGTTGTTTAACCACACTGCCCGGGCCAGGTGGTCGTGGGGGGTCTGGTCGACTGCCTGTCGAGCCAATGTGATCGCTTCCTCGAGGTCCGCTATCTCATCCCTCCGCTCATACCGGCTCCGGAGCTTGTTTCCGAGGTTGTTCAACATTGCTGCCCGGCCTGGATGGTCATGAGGTGTCGACGCAACTGCCTGTCGAGCGATTGTGATGGCTTCGTCGAGATACGCCATCTCACCCCTCCGCTCATACCGCCTCTCGAGCATGTTTCCGAGGTTGTTTAACCACACTGCCCGGGCCGGGTGGTTGTCGGGGGTCTGGTCGACTGCCTGTCGAGCGACTGTGATGGCTTCTTTTAAGTCGGCCATCTCGCCTGTCCGCTTATAAAGCCTCTGAAGCATGACCCCAAGGTTGTTCAGCCTTCCTACCAATGAGGTATCGCCATCTTCATTTGCGGGAATGCTTCCCCTTGCGAATTTCACCGCCATGTCAATACTGCCCCTGTCCCCCTCTTTTTCGTACTCCCTGTATGCAACAATTGCAAGCGAGGCAAGGGGATCTGGCACATCTTCCTCATCAAGTCCCTGTTGCTGAACGACGAGTTGAATATCCATTGTTGCTGATAAGGGATGGAATGTGGTCTCCTCAAGACACATGTTCTTTGGTATCTTGATTCCTAGATTCTTAACATGTGGTCCTCGTAGTCCCGGAGTTCCGTTTGGGTTGCCAGTTGCTTTTTTGGCACGGCGAAGCCTGTCAGACGCGATTAGGCATCAAAGTGGCTGAGCCAGCCACATAAAAGCCAACGCATTGGCGATAGAGCGCCAATGGCGGCTGCTGTGCTGAAACTCAAAGTGAACAAAGCGACATGTTATCCAACTAGATCGAGGCACGTGGCGTCGAAGCCTACGCGGCCGAAAGGGCTGTTGCAACACTTGACAACCAGACGAGGCGTACCCTAGTTGCTCGACGTCATTTGCTGGAATTTTAGCCATTCGATTGTCTGCCTGAAGACGGTTTTCGGTGCCCTCGAGTGTGGCTTGTCAGCACAGCCCCCCAATCTATGCCAAACAGAGCCGTCGGCGCTTCGTAGAATGCGCCAAAGTATATAGCCTTGCGTGCCACCATGAAGAGCAATTCCATGTCCAACTCGACCAGCCCAATATGAGGGTAAGCGTCGTGCTGCCGCAGTTCTTTCTGCCACAGAACTCTGTAAAGCTCGGCCGATTTACCACAAGCGTAGAGCACCCACATCAGAGCTATCATGATCCTCCAGCCGCCATCCCGCCTCCCATGCTGACCTCGCTCCACGCGTCGTACACTGGCGAGCAGCATGTTTCCAATACTTCGGGCTTCAGCTCGACCCTGACGTCTCTATTGTCTGCCGGATTCTCAAAGCGCGCAAAAACAAGAACCCGTGTTACGACAGAGCACGTGAAGACCTACATTCTGGACGATTCCGACGCGTGGTTTGATGAAGCGACGCGTCTACCGGCTACGCGGCGCTGGCTCGAGCGCGCATTCGACCGAGGGCAGGATGTGTACATGGTCGTTGGCTTCCATACCGTCACGAATGCCAGTGTCACCCAGGAATCAGTTGCTGGAAGAAGTGCGGAAGGCCAGATCACTGTTCCAGCCGGGCTGTCGCTTGCCGCTGCTGGAGTCGTCGTCCCTCTCGGAAGCGCGCTCGACCCAGGCGTGGCCGTCTACCATCAGGGCTATGAGGGAACACAGTCACAGTTCGTAGCGCCGGGCGAGCATATCTGCGCAGTGCAGTACCGCAAGATCCGCCACCAGTTTCTCTCGAGCAAGCATGTCGACAAGGCCCGTTTGTCCGACGTGCGTCAGTGGTCATCGATGGAGAGAGCCAGGGATGAGGAGGACGGAGAAGATGACATCGTTGAGGTCGATTTCACCGACGTGCACGAGCTGGATGGGGAATGGGACAAGCAAACTGTAAACGATGAAGCTATCCGTTCGACCGATCGTAACGGTCTACTTGTTTTCTACTAGATTAGCTCTGAAACTACTGGCGCGTGCAAGCCTTCCTCCCTTGCGTGACGGCCCAAGATTCTGCTCGACGTCGTGCAAGACAATATTACGGCTGCTTTCTCTATCAAGCCGTCCGCTCTTAGAAACAGCGTCTTGTTCCCGCAGGGACCAGGGGGGACCTTCGAGTCTGACGGCAAGAGGGTCAAACTTTTTCCCCCAGGGGTGCAGGAGGATACGTACAATGATTTGCAGTTTGGTAAGGTACAATTGCTGTGCACTCACTGCACGCGGCATGGCTAGATCATACTCACGTTGCTAACCGTGTCGCTACTGTGAGCGGAGAAACCCGAATCGTGTCGTAAATGGTGTTAACGCGCGAGCAACGTGTTGACTCTCAGCTCGTCGCAAGGCCCGGACACACGACTGCGGCTGAATCAGGCTCCCAGGCGAGTCGTCACTCGGACCAACCAAGCTGCATTAGTCGTTCTGGGTTCTCTTCCACGGGGCAGTGCAGATGTTCCTGGAGTCCACAAGCGCACAGTCACATTGTAGCAGCGTTTTGAAACTAGGATCTCAATTGATCAGTAGCATCGGTTTTGGAATTTGTGTCTTCGACCCCGCTACTACAAGGCTGACGAGCCAACGATTTCCATACGCCTGCTTGAAGTCTGGCAACAAGGAAGTTCTTTCACTAGGAGGCAGCCAACACCCTGCATTTCCAACGCCACAGCCACTTTTCTCGAATTGTGCCCCGATTGACTCCCAATTGCGGCCGTAACAACACCACACCACATGCATGTGCACCTTCAAGGCGCCAGTCCTCTGGCAGCCGAGTGGCTCAGAGGGTTGATTGTGGCCATAGTGCCGGCCTAATGTAGCACATTTCCACGCACAGCTCTTAGCCACTGCCCCCAAAAGCAAGTGTCCCAGTTCACCCTGCAACACAGGCCTAGGAGGCCGCCAAGCTCGAACAGTAGATTTATCAGTATCAGCCGAGCAAAACGTGTCGCGTCCGATGCACCTAATCTCGTCAGCGGGAATGGATATTCAGCAGCTTGTACAGCAAGCCGGTATCGCAGGTGAGGATGTGCCGGACGTACTTGCCTCGCTTGCGATTTATGCATTCAGAGAGTAGGAAAAATGGGGGGAGAGAGGCCAAATTGATATGGCAGTGGAACTCGCAAGGGGAAGCCTTCGTGCAGAAGACGATAGCGATCACTCGTTGTTAGGAAGACTGATTACCTTTTGGGTCATGCTTGAGAGCCGGTATGAGCGGACGGGCGAGATGGCGGACCTAGAGGAAGCCATCACGGTAGCCCGGCAGGCCGTCGCGTCAACACCCGACGACCATCCCGACCGGGCAGGGAGGTTAAACAACCTCGGAAACAAGCTTGAGAGCCGGTATGAACGGACGGGCGCGATGGCAGACGTGGAGGAAGCCATCACGGTGGCCCGGCAGGCAGTCTCGTCGACACCCGACGACCATCCCGGCCGGGCAGGGAGGTTAAACAACCTCGGAAACAAGCTTCAGAGCCGGTATGAGCGGACGGGCGAGATGGCGGACCTGGAGGAGGCCATCACGGTAGCCCGGCAGGCAGTCTCGTCGACACCCGACGACCATCCCGGCCGGGCAGGGAGGTTAAACAACCTCGGAAACCAGCTTCAGAGCCGGTATAAGCGGACGGGCGAGATGGCGGACTTGGAAGAAGCCATGACCGTAGCCCGGCAGGCCGTCGCGTCGACACCTGACGACCATCCTGACCGGGCAGGCTGGTTAAACAACCTCGGAAACCAGCTTCAGAGCCGGTATGAACGGACGGGCGCGATGGCAGACCTGGAGGAAGCCATCACGGTGGCCCGGCAGGCAGTCGCGTCGACACCCGACGACCATCCCAACCGGGCAACCTGCTTAAACAACCTCGGAAACAAGCTTGGGAGCAGGTATGAACGGACGGGCGAGATGGCGGACCTGGAGGACGCGTCCTCATGCCTCTTAAACGCTTGGCACTGTCGATCTGCTTCGCCCTTTTACCGTGTCACGGCTGCTGCCCGCTGCCTTAAACTACTCGCTCGCCAACATCAGATCGACGCCGCCATCCAGCTCGGCAAAGACGTCATCGACCTTCTGCCGATCGTCAACACGAGACAACTAGACCGCGGCGACCAGCAGTTTGTCGTATCGATTTTCGCAGGGATCGCCGCAGACGTATGCGCCTTCCTCCTAGAGTCTAACCAGCCAGCCGACGCCCTCTACTACCTCGAACGAGGCCGGGCCGTTATCATCGGCCAGCTCGTCGACGCCCGGAGCGACGTAACCGCACTCGTACGGGAGTGCCCTGATATCGCTCGCTGATATCAGGATCTCCGGGACGAGGTCAATGCGCCCCTGCGACCCGAGCAGGATGCGGCGGCAGCGCAGGTGCCGCACAGGCGCCGCGAAGCCGTGCGCGAGCTAGACGTATGCATAGAGGAGATCAGGGGTATCGCGGGCTTCGAGCGGTTCCTGCTCGGCCAGACAGCGGCAGAGATGCAAGAATGCGCCTCCGGGGGGACCATCGTCGTTGTCAATGTTGCAAGGCTTCGGAGCGACGCCATTCTTGTCTCCCCGGCCGGAATCAAGATGCTCAACCTGCCACGGCTGACCGCGTCTCATGCGGAGGTGTGGCTGGGAAAGGAATGGACGGGCCGGAGATCGGAGCGCGCGCAGAAGAACAAGGAGTATCTCGGGTACCTGTCATGGCTGTGGAAAGTTTGCGTCAGGCAGGTGCTCGACGAGGTCTGCGGCGGCGGTGGTCTCGCGGACGGGCTGCCGAGGATTTGGTGGCTTGGGACAGGGCTCGCCGGCTCGATGCCTTTCCACGCGGCCGGGACGCATGCCGCGGGTTCGACCGAGAATGCCTTCGATAAGGTTGTCTCGTCGTACACGCCGTCCATCAAGGCACTCGGATACGCTCGACAGCGCGCCCGGGCCACGGAAAATGCGCACGGCTCCCTGCTGATCGCCACCATGCCGACCACACCGGGCAACGGCGATCCACAGAACCCACAGAAGCCGTCGGACCTGCCTGGGGCGATGGAGGAGACGAATTTGATGGCAGACGCGGCTCGCCACTTGCCGATACAACATCTGGACTCGCCCAGCGTGGAGCAGGCTGTGGGCAGCCTGAGGAGCTGCTGCATCGCACACTTTGCCTGCCACGGATATACGGACCACCGCGGCCCGTCGACCAGCGGGCTGATCCTACAGAGTTACGAGGCCCGCGTGGCCGTACAGGACCGGCTAACGGTGCGGAGGGTGTCGGAGCTGAGCCTGGCGGGAGCGCGGCTGGCGTACCTGTCGGCGTGCTCAACAGCGGAGACCAAGGCGGAGCAGCTGGCAGACGAGGTGATCCATGTGGTGAGCGGGTTCCAGGTGGCCGGCTTTCCGCATGTGGTGGGCTGCCTTTGGCCGTCGATCGACAGGGTGTGCGTCGAGGTCGCGAGCCGGTTCTACTCGTCGCTCTTGCGGCCAGGCAACTCGGGGTGGGACGATCGAGCAGTGGCATCGTCGCTCCGGGAGGCGGTGATGGCGGCGAGGGCGACAGAGATGGGCATGCCGCTGGCGTGGGCGCAGTTTGTTCACTACGGAGCGTAGGCGCGGCGGCAGTTTTGCGTATGGAGTTTGCAAGGTACGTGATGGACGATCGCTAGGATGTGGTCGCAGTTGTTGCGTCGTCGATAAGTGGGGCCAGCCAGTGATCCCTTTGCACATGAGTCGACCTACTGGTGTCATGCCTTGCCGTTCAGGTCACCGACCCCAACCATTCTACCTCAGCTCTCACCCTGTTGACTCTGCCTTGCGCTTGGGTGGATGCTGACTTGCTATTCTAGTGTACACTATCCTGCCTGGACATTACACAGGTGCAGTCCGGAGCGAGGCTGTCTAGCAGGCCTGATGACATGAGATCTTGTGGCCGACACCACCCATCTCAGTAACGTATGTTGCTGACCTGTCAACCACGAATGACAACAACAGTCCACAGTCATCAACTTCAAGTGGAGGCGGCGCAACAATTGAAGGAGACGCCGAAACGACGTCCAGGATCATGACCTTCCACGTGAAACGGGTCGACGATCCCACGAGGCAAGACCTTGTCGCCATAACCGACGTCGTCGACCCAATTTCTGGAATGCCAAACTGGGATCTCCTCTGCGCGATTCTGGCGACGGACCAGAGACGGGGCGTGGCCTTTAATGAAGCCACTCCGAGTGGGTAGCCCACGTCAATTCAATGCTTGTCTGGAGTATTTGCGGAATGCGCAGTCTTGGAACAATGAGGCTCTTGTGTATGGGTATGAAGACTAGCGAAGTTGAGGCACGTTTGAGGATAAGATGATGGGGTGGTCCTTACGCCACTCCGAATGTCACGGAGACACTTCCCGTTTGGACCCGGGTAGGGGGCTTGGCAAAGGTATCGCACTCATCCTCCAAAAATATTCCTGAAATCTACTCCATGAAGTGTTTGGGACAGTTCGCTGGAGACATGCATTGAAGAGGTTCTGGATGCATGGGAGGAGTATGTCGAGCATTTGGCGTAGGACAGCGTTGGTGATGTCGTCTATGCAAGTCCTGTCCTCGTAAATTCCGTCCTCGTTCAAGTTGTACCAGTTCTGGTGGTCGGTCCATTGATCCTCCCTTTTGGCTCAAGTCCTCAAGGTATAACTAAGTCCTTACCTAAGCGAGCTGTTCGAAAATACATGTGTTCTAGCCAACTTATCCCTAGTAAAGATGCTCATCAAAATGTCGGCCTTTTCCTCTATCTTTGAGCAATCGACGAAGTGGACCTCGCCGCCAGCCGTCTCACCTCCTGCTCCTGAAGTCACGGTCTTCCCAAACTTCTCTGCCCGCTGGCATCCACATCCGTCTGAGTTTCACCGGGGCTCTGGCCAGCTTCCTTACTCATCAGCCTTCAGTTGGGAGAGAGCGTCAGAGGAAGACCATCAATCTGCCCTCGCAAAGCTCAGCAAGGACACGGACATCTGCAAACATGCCTTGCAGTTCACCCCTGTCGTCAACACTGACCTTCTTTCTGCCATAGCTCTTTGAACATGGTTCGTGGAGAATTTCATGCTTAGGTAGAGCCGCCTTCTTCGGTGGCAGCGGCGGCGCGCGCCAACTTAATTCGCGCCGTCAGTCCCGCCGAGGGCCGGATTTGACGCCGATCAGCTAACCCGGCGTTCCTGTCGACAGTGCATTCCCTGGTGCCCTTGTCACGATGATTGACGACTCTCATCCGGAAGGACTGGCACGATGGTCTGCCAGAGGCCCGAAGCCGCCCCCGCAACCGTCCGGATGACGAACCGAGGTATGGGCCCGTATGAGGTTGTTGAGACAAACACAGAAAAGGAATTACTGTCATGGTGCTGGAACCCACATTCACTGGTCACCTTTTGGCCAGTGCATGTTTCGGAGGTTTGCCTCGTTTTATGCACGAACACGTGACGCAAACCCCAAGCGGGTTGCCTAAAGGAGTCTTGAGGAACGAAGCTTGGTTTTGGCAATCTTCTCAAAGGCGAGAGTCATTCGTCTGAGGCGTTCTCGTACCGTCTCAAAATAAATATTTCTAACTCTATTCTGGTTCAGTGTGCCGTTTCCAACCCCCCCTGTCACCATTCTCAAACGAGCTGCTGTTAGCTCCGGCAATGCCGCATACGAGCTGCTGATAGCCCTCTGAGCGCTGAGTAATAAAGCCACACTTTCCGGGGCCTACTGGGAAAGTGCGCGGTTTCCCCTTTTTCGCCGAGGCGCTGAGCTGTTGCCCTGAGAGACGCATTGTTGAGTCACAGCTGTGTGCGGCTTGGCCGCCTAACACGGCCAAAAGTGAAGAGGAACTCACCTGGACCTACATTTCGCCGGCTGGGTCTCCAATCGTTGGCTCTCGATGGACTCTGTGTGAAGTAGCCTCACACCACCTGTAGTAGGACGGGGCGTTTAGTGGTTTATCCAGAGGCTTTGGCGCATGCAATCCTCCGGACTAGGGTTCCAGCTGCTCACCGGCTTCAGTGGACGTGTAATGCGACTTCAGTGACCAGATAAGTGGATTTAAGCACAGGCGTCCTGGTCGTAAGCAATAGATCGATTGCCTGGGCGGTCCGTTATCCGCGGTCAACCGGCACTGCTTCCGAACTCCATTCCCTTTCACTGCCTGATGGGTTTCTGAACACGCTTGCCCTCTTGCTTCTTTTGCTCCTCCCCGTACTTGCGTTCAACCATAGCAGACTTCCTCCGAGACCTGGCAAGCCAAAGCCGGGAAAGTCCCGTCGTGTTGTGGACGTAATATCCTTCCTTCGCAAGCCGCCAAGAGTCCAAATCGGGATACCAGTAGTCGATGTAGTTGTCGCCGTTCGCAGCCATCGTGGCCAGACACCACAGAGCAAACTTGGAGTGAGCCTTCCACGTCCATGCGAGCCGTGTCCTTGCTGAGATTTGCGAGGACAGATTGATGGTCTTCCTCTGACGCCCAACTGAAGGCTGGTGATCACGGAGACCGAGGACCGGATTCGAGAGCTTACTAAGTTGATCGCAAAAAAGCGAGCAAAGCGCGACAAGGATATCCAGCGGGTGTACCGGGAGGATTATTTTCACAACGGCCCGACCTGGGAGATTGAGGGACAGGCCAACGGGGAGGAGGAACTGGAGTACGTCGAGCCGGCCGTCGACCTGCACATCCCGGAGCGTGCCGAGCTCGCCGAGATCCTGTGCAACCAGCCGGAAGGGCTGAACTCCACTGCGCTCCTTGCACTCCGCATTCAGGCTGGCGAGCTCATGTCTGTCCTGTGTGACAAGCGGGAGACGCTCAGACGTGAACGCATTCGGCGAAGAGCGCCCGCCGATGTTATGGTCAAGGAGGAGTCTCCCGAGTCAGACACGTTTCTGCTCTTGATGCAGAGAACCCAATGCCCGCGCTGCATCGGGGGTAAGAGCCTGTCCTACGAAGAGAGGACTTTCCAATACTGTCGACCTGCTGTGATGTACGACCACTTCGATAGAGCACACGCGAAACATATGAGCGTTGTGAAGCGGATGGCCTGCAGCCATCCCCAAGTTCGTTGACGTTCAAGCACCTGGACCACTTCAAGAACCACGTAGAGAGGATTTACGGCATCAAATTGAGGGCCTAGACGTATGTAACTTAGACTTTAGCTTTCATCGTAAACCAATGCAAGACTGAGAGCTCTTCCTGGACCTAAGCGCACGCAGAAGGAGTAGCAGATCCAAGAGTATACCAATCAAGAGCTGCGTTCGTGAATGCATTGTGCAACCGCTGTGTCTGCGTGGCTTGCATACGCATGCGCCTTCATAGTAACAGCCAACCACAGGATACTAGCTTCAAGGGCATATGCTCGTAGTTGTGTCTATATTGTCTGTGTAGAAGTAGGAAGTAGGTAGTAGTTTTGGTTAATTCTTTGCCGATATTGCCTCGCTTAGGTTGGTGTCCATCTGGATAACCAGATAGCGGCAGGAGTGAGCGGCGGCAGATGATGGCTCACGAGGCTCTGGGAATGTCCCTAGATAGACCCCTCCGCGCCGCTATCGAGCTGGGGCGTATATTAGACACATTGAAAGATCTCGTCAGATCGGATGGACTACCTTCAGCTCTGCGTTTGTAGCCACTCAGCAATAAGAGTGCCGCCAGCTTCTGCGAGCCGGCCTTCTGGAGTGGCAGCGTAGGGCCATCTCCGAAAATATAGTCACCAGCGGCTGAGTAGCACCTCATAGCTTTATCGACTCAGTATTTTGTTACTAGGTTCATTCAGGTGCTCTCACGACAGGCCAGCCTTATTAGGCGATGTCGATGCGTCGTTATGGACCACTATGCTCATACACGACTGTCTAGAGTCCGACTGCTTTCATCTCTATGAACGCAAGATCACTGCCTCGATTCATTCCCAGCATCATGCGATACAAGAGTCCTGTGACTTGCAGTGCTTATACAGCTGTCCTTTCCAGTTGAAGGTCGTTTATCACCATGTATCGGCTAAAGGTGATCCAGCCATAACGGAACCAGACCATCTGGCTCTTGTGCGCGTCTGTCATGGCACGCCACGCGGTGCTGATACCGCCAGCGCCAAGGCCGCAGACAAAGACTAGGCCACCCGGGCGGGCACGGTCGCGCAGCGGGGTGCGCAGGGCCCAAACGACGAGAGTGGCGACGATGTCAAAGAAGCCCATGTACTTGCGTAACAATGGCACTGTCGTAAGTGTGTATAGGTCAACGGGGCAGGCCCAGCCGGAGCGACCGCGCATGAGGTTTGAAACGAAGCCGCGCGCACCGTAGTAAAGCGATGTGTGATTCGGATGGCCACTCACGCCATGGCGGTCGAAGGTGATAAGCACGTCGATGGAGGCGGTCGGGATGTCGCTATGGCGGTTCGTAGCAA
This sequence comes from Coniochaeta sp. 2T2.1, assembly GCA_009194965.1. Lineage (NCBI taxonomy): Eukaryota > Fungi > Ascomycota > Sordariomycetes > Coniochaetales > Coniochaetaceae > Coniochaeta > Coniochaeta sp. 2T2.1. The sequence continues at coordinate 4,043,389 of VSMA01000003.1, forward strand.
GGTCAGGCGCGAACGGTATGCAGAGGAGGGTCGAGATCTTAGCCGCGTCCCAAGTCAAGGTCGTGGAATCCTGGAAGTTACTGTTGGGCAAGAGGAGTCGTTAGCATAACACAGAGAAGGAAGGCAAGAACTGGAAACGGTGAATACATACGGATCCTCTTCAATCCAAACGTCGTCTTCCTTACGCAGCCCTAGCATCATGCAGCTCTTTATAAGCTCCTTCTTGCGCGTCTCGCCAAGCCCATGTGCATCTCCTTTTGCCCTTCCGGATCAGCTCCTTCAATCGCGATGGTGGCTGGAAAAATCGTGGAATTGGCGTAACGTACCGCTACTCAAACATAGAACCTTGACGTAGTTACCTAGCTCAGGTCGAGTGAGGGCCAGGAGCGTAGGCGCAAAGAACATGGCTTCGTCGTCCGGATGCGCGATTAACAGGCATATCTTCTTGTTACGCAGGGTAGGGAACCGAGTCGCTAGGATGGACACCGTGTATAGGTAGAGGGACAGCAGCACCAGGGCGAGAACGCCCAGCGTCGTGAGCCAACCCATCGTCGTAGGAGGGCCGACCATCGTCGTAGCAGAAGGACGAGACACGGGGGACGTGGCCTTAATCTTGCCAGAAATATCCAGGGACCCGCAAGACAGTAGTCACGTGCCCTCCGTATAAGGCAAGTGGTCAGCCTTGTACTGCGCCACCCAGTTTGGAGCTATTAAGCATGTTTAACTGGTTCAGCTTAGAGAGCAGCCTAGGCGTCCAATGATGCTTCTTAGAAAACGATTAGCGGCTGGATTCCCTGCTAGCTTATTTTCAGTGTCTGGGCGTTTCTTAGCGAAAAGTCTTAGCTGCATTACTAGCTTCAAACCGGCTGGAGCCTGATTATACGGTAGTCTCGAAGCGCCGAAGTAATCGTGAAACATTACACACACACAAACTCACTTTTTATTAACGCCCAGCGTGGGTAACCCGATAGGCCAACTATTACTAAGATACATGTACTTTTCTTGATGTGGATTCTTGACTTCTTGAACCCTTACATCAGCTGTTTCTGGCTTCTGTCTCCTCTGTTTGGTGCCTCGGTTTGTGCGTGCGAGGTTGAGCGTCGTTGATCGCATCCTGTGTTGTGGTATCTGTGGCTCCGCGTCCTGACGGGCGGCTGCCTTGGCTGTCTCTTTGGCACGTGTCCAGAGTTGGCCGTCTTCGCTCGTGGGGAAGCATATGACAATATAATTGGTGGCGGTTTCGGTGGCAGATCAGCCACATTATGCGGTAATCTCGAAGCGCCGAGTAATCGTCAAACAATGGGTGGCGGTTACAGGTGGCAGATCAGCCAGGCCTATTGCATCTTATTGGCGGGTGTTGCATCTGAACACGATCTGTTGGTAGCAGTGTTGGTCCTTGATAATCTGTTGGTACCAAATTGAGAGTGTCCTAATTATAGAGAGGCTACATCCAACAAATATAAATACCTGCGTTCTACTCGCGGATTTGGCAATTTTTCGTGAGCACAATAACTTCAACCTCAAATACAAAAAGCTCGCCTGCTACAAACGATTTCTCTTTGCCTGATTGTACTCGATAAGAAGTTTCATCGTTAGTATGACCATCTCCAAACGACAGGTTGTATTAGCTTACATAAGTCATACTAGGTCACCATGTGCCACGTCGTCATGAATACTTGCCCGATGTGCCAGGCACAGATGGGCAATCCAGTCGTTTGTGACGATACGAAATGCAAATATAAGTCGGGGCCGTCCTCACAGGTACCGACAAACGGCCAAACAAGCGTAAAGTGCCCAACTTGCACCGCTTTTTCCAACAACTGGCAAACGGGATCGGGCAACTAAAGGGTCGGGGATGGCGGGAAGTCACGCTCGGGATGCGGTCATCTAACGATTGGCCACGAAGCCTGGCGTTTCTTTTTGAAGGATAAGCGGTCAATGCACAGACATATTCAGCTAGAAAAGTCAGTCAATGTTTGTAGGGTTAGATCGCTCAAGCAATACACACTCGTTGTCGACAACATAAGGCACTTTCGGTGATGTCGAATTAGCAGCCTGTCAGCGACTCAAGCTTTGGATTGCTTTCGTGATGCAGCACGAGATGCTGCCGGGATGTAATGACCGCCTGATTCTGTCAAAAGAGAAAAAAGACCGCTCCCGGCCCTCGAACCAAGCCCCCGGCTTGAGGCAGGCGTATATCTCAGTACCCCCTGTCCTCTCTTTCAGGACCCCCTCTCCTGTCTTTCAGGACCCCCTCTTCTGTCTTTCAGGACCCCCATTTCTGTCTTTCAGGGCCCCCTCTCCAGTCTTTCAAGACCCCCTCTCTCTGTCTTTCAGCATCTCCTGTCTTCATGACCTGGATCTTGATCAGAAAGAGTTCCGAGTTGCACCTTGAATCATGTATCTACAGGTGCTGCCGGTTTACACACCGCCACGGGCCTTGGTAGCCTCTCCTGGGTCACCCACTCTGTCGTCACAACGAATCCTATAAAAAAACCAAATGGAAACTAATAATATGTGATTCAAGAGGTCAAATCACATATTTGATACAGCGAAATCATCGCAGACTTTTGAAAACGGATTCTCGGGATGTGTGCTGACCAGCTTATGGGTGCATGTGCTCGTCTCACTGAAAAAGCAGAGGATGCAGTCATATCCCACGATTCAACTGCCCCTGTTATCGGCTGCGCAAATCAGACAAGTTTTGATGAATTGGTCATTGTGCTCAATACAGCCATGTATCCTACAGGTTAGTGTGGCCTTGGGATTTTAGCGAGGGCCACACTGAGATTCTAGCCACACTCAGACCCGACCACACCGGGTAAGTCAAACACATCTATCAACCGGATATTCAAACACATCTATCAACCGGATATACGCGAGTCTGGACCGTATATAATCTCCATCGGTCCAGGCTCTGTCCAATGCATTGAGGACGGAAAGACTTGAGCTTGCTACATTGCCAGGTATCGTAGTCGCCATGAGGATCGATATCCAATTATGGAAAGGTGAGTCGCCAGGAGCAAACAATGGCTTGAGCAGGTCAAGGGCATACGAATGTTACGCTGATCATTGGTGCAGCTTCCGCTGTGACGGAATGTGCTGTGTACTCGCCTCATTTACTTTCCAGGTGGGTGGGGGTTGTGTGGCAGGTTCAAGGAATCGACGCCCACTCTTGGCACCTATTCCAGCAGCTTCCGCCAAGGCGATACCCCTATCAACTCTCGCCGCACAGACTGGCGATAGCTTCATCCAGAACCCTCTGGAATATCGAGCCCCTGAGATTACCCCTGAGATGCCTTAGGCAAGTCCTAGCCACTGTCGTGTATATAGAGCAGCCGCGAGGCCCTCACAGAGAACACTTTGGAGGGCTGAGCCGTTCAATACAAATCTGTTGTTCCACACATTATCAGTACGATATTGCTTTCCCACTAAGCTTTGGGAACCCTATCCATACCTTGCAGCCGTGAATATACTCGCTCTTTGGTGCCCTGATGAGTAGGAACACCCGGTCTACGCAAGACCTTCCTGACGCCCAAGGTACTCTGTCTGAACAGTTCGTCGCAATAGCCGCTACTGCAGAAAACAGCGATACTGCAGAGATCTCCCGAACAGCTGCAATCGGTCCAAATACTGCAGAAAACAACGATACTGCAGAAGACTCTCGAATAGACACACTTCCTCCGAATATGGCTTCTTCTGCGCAAACGGCTCCAATACTCGAAGAAGGAGGGAAACCATTCGGGCTCAAGGCTACACTTGCCTTGAAGAAGCCCGCCGACTGGCACACCTGGAAGGGAGCTATGAGAAGGCTCTTCGTACTCCACGGGGTGTACGGCGTCGTCAAGGACTTGTTCCAAAAGCAGGACGAGTCCAAAGACACCCAGTCTCCCACCAAATCGCACCCCTTTTCAGTGCCGACGACGTCCTCCACGACTTCATCCATAGATTGGGATGATCTTGAGAATCCCACGACGCTCAAGCTCATCAAAGCGATGGCGCTCATTGAAGCCAGTCTCACGCCTGAGACCCGGGCAATTGTACAAGGTGTTGATGATCCTGTGCGTGCCTGGAAAACGTTAGAGTCGTGGGCAATCGGTTCTGGCCCGGTACAGTACTCAAACCTACTTACCAGGCTCAACACCATACGCACCGACCAGTTCAAGTCCATCCACGAATATATCACCGAGTTCGAGAACACTCGTCACTCCTTGATGGAGTTTGGAAGGAGGGTTGATGAACTGGAGTACACCAACGCCTTCATCGCAGGCGCCGCAGAACAGTACCGTACCTGGGCAAACGGTATGAGGTCGATGATGCGGCTGGTTAAGCCATCGCTTGAAGCAGTAGTCGCAGACCTCCGAGATGAAGCTCAAATCCACACCTCCAAGAAGGCAGTGGAATTCAACGGCTTTGCAGATAATCGCCGAAACGGAAGCAGTCGTCGGAATGGCGCCAGTTCCTCGAGCTCCTCGCAGTTGTCGAGAACGCGCCGTTGGACCCCGGAGAACCGATTTCGCGTAAGGTTCAAGCCCGGGGAGTGCCCTCACAAGAAGCATAAGCCCGAAGACTGCTGGGCTGACCACCCGGAAAAACGACCCGACTGGGTGGAAAAGGACTCGAAGTCCACGTTGTCTGGATCATCGAGCTCATCAAAGTCTCAAGATTCCAGGAAGGATCGCTCTAACGAGGCAAATATCGTAGAATATAGCTTCGTCGCTGAAACTGAAGACTCGCAGTTAGCCTGGCTCGCAGATACAGGCTCGAGCTGCCACATTGCTGTTCACTCACACGAATTTGAGTCACTTGATCTCAACGCCGCGGTTCTTCCCATCCGAACTGGCGGCGGCGACGTGATGCCCAAAGGCGTAGGAACTGTCAAGAAGTTAGTCAAGGCTGGCGATCAATGGCGTATCCTTACCCTCAACAAGGTGTACTATTGCCCAGGCTTCTCGAAGAATATCCTCTCGCTCCAGAAGCTATACTCCTCTGGAGGTCATCTTCAAGGCCTCAATCTCATCGGCCCAGATGGAAAACTCATCGCCACGCTCAACGACGACTTCATCCTCGAAACTGGCGACTCCCACGACGAATGCTATTCCGCTGAAGTCAAGGATATCGACCTTGCGCTCTGGCACTCGCGCTTGGGGCATATTGGCAACGAATCCATCCGTAGGACTGCCAAAGCAACGAAGGGTATTTCTGCCGAATGTGAGGTCAGCCAAGAAGACCTCATTTGCGTGCCCTGTGAGTTGGGACGAAGTTTGCGATACACACCCTCTCGCGGGCGGCCAATTCCTGATTTTGCGGGCGAGGAATGGCATCTTGACTCGATCCAGGTCTCCTACCCCGGTGGGCAGGAGGAACTGTACGCCATCATCTTCACCGAAGCCAAATACGGCTTCAAAAAGGTGACCACACTTGAAAGCAAAGATGAGGGTCCTTTCGCGATCCTGAGCTTCCTACGTACCGCAAAACGTCAGTGGAAAGTACCCATCAAGAGGATCCAGATGGACGGCGGCTTTGAATTAATCGGCCCTCACCTCGGCGAACTGCGCGCCTTCGTCAACCAAGAAGGCATCGAATTGATCGTTTCCGCGCCGTATACGCCAGAACAGAATGGTGTTGCTGAACGCGCGAATCGCCAGATCGTTGAAATAGCGAGGTGTTGGATGATAGCCTGCCAGGCGATTCCTAGGCTGTGGCCTTATTTCCTCGAAACTGCGGTTGACTACTCCAACTTCGTTGTCAATAACAAAACTCAATCAATCAACAAAACGCCGTACGAAGCCTTCTTCGACGAAAACGACCCCGGAAAACCACATACCGTTGATCTTACTAACTTGCGCACGCCTGGATGCCGAGTATTCGTCAATATTCCATCGCAACGGCGATTGAAAGGCGAGAAATTCAATCCTACTGCGGAGGAAGGAGTCCTCCTCGGCTGGAAGGGCCGCTCCAATTACGTCGCCTACATTCCATCAAGGCCCGGCCATTTTCATCAGCAAATAGTTCAGACTTCGAGTCTTACGTTCCACGAGACTGCCGGCGCTAGGAAGGTTTCCTCGGAGGTGGATGAAGGTCCTGGAGATGAAGTTATCGCTGATTCAATTACAGTAAAGCCTAGGATCATCAGGACACTGCCTCCCAACGCAAAACGAAGCCGTCACGACCACCTACAGGCTCTCGTCGCAGAGACCTGCTACAATATTACCGAGATCACGGACATCGAGCCTCTCACCCTCGCGCAGGCCCTCGCCCGGCCTGACGCAGACGCCTGGAAGAAAGGACTCTACGGGGAGCTCCGCAATATGCTCTCTAAGGGAGTATTCCGCGCAGTTGACCGCTCCAAGGCCGGCACGAAGGCACTCACTGCCCGCCTTGTTTTCAAGCAAAAACTGAACTCCGAGGGCAAGATCGAGAAGCACAAGGTACGCCTTGTAGCTCGCGGCTTCGAGCAACGTGAAGGCATCGACTACGACGAAACCTTCGCCTCTGTCGCCAAGGCCAATACGTGGCGCATTTTGCTTGCCCTGGCAGCCCTACTCGGCTGGGACGTTCAGCAACTCGACGTTATCGCCGCCTTCTTAAACGGCGATCTAGAAGAAGAGGTTTTCATCGAAATACCGGATGGCCTAGCTCTGTTCTTCGAAGAACATCCTGAAGAAAACACCATCGGCTTCAATCTACGGCAAGATCAAGTCCTCTTGGTTCTACGATCGCTTTACGGCCTCAAACAGGCACCTCGCCAGTGGCAGAAGGCTCTGAAGAAGGCACTGCTTACGCTTGGCTTCACTCAACTCCGATCTGACAACGCCGTCTTCATCAGCTATCAACGGCGGATTATTCTCTGTACTTACGTTGACGATATGCTTCTTCTTGGGCCCAATTCCGATTCCATCCACACCTTCAAAGGCGAGCTCGCCAAACACTTCGAAATCAAGGATCTCGGCGATGCCAACTACTTCCTGGGGGTGCGAATATTGCGCGATCACGCCGCGCACAAGATTATACTGATGCAGGACGCCTTTGCGCAGCGAATATTGGAAGCGAAGGCCTGGCACCAGCTGAAGCCTGCAAAGACCCCTCTGGTGCAGGGCTCCTTGATCCACGCAGTTCCTCGCGAAGATACAGCTTCTGCCGCCGAACGATTCAAATACCAGTCACTCGTTGGATCCGAACTGTATCTAATGGGCCAGACGCGCCCTGACTTGGCCTTTACGCTATCAGTACTCTCACGATTCTGCCATAATCCATCTAACGATAACTTCAAACTCGCGGAGCACTCGGCTCGATATCTTAGCGGTACAATCAACTACGGGCTTGTTCTTGGCGGCGAGAACGTGTGCCCGGACCCGGAATGGGATAACGATAGCTTCAAGATGGAGGACTTCAAGTCAAAACAACTGCCAGTCAACGTCTGGACTGACAGCGACTGGAAGGGCGACAAGGTTACAGGCAAATCCACGCATTCCTACGTCGTTCAACTAGGCAACGTCAACAACGTTATTGCCTGGCGATCCAAACGTACTTCAAGAGTGATGCTATCCTCCACCGAAGCCGAATATTACGCTCTCGGCAAGGGAGCTCAAGCCGCACTCTGGCTACGAAGCTTGCTTACAGAACTGCGAATTCCGGCCACTTTTACACTCCTCGGCGATAATCAGGGCTCAATCAAGCTTGCGAAGAACCCTGAGTTCCACCAACGAACTGGGCATATCCCTCTCGAAGAACACTTCCTCAGGGATGAGGTTGAAGCCGGCCGTGTCACCGTAGAGTGGGTTCCTACAGAAGAACAACTTGCGGATGGCCTCACCAAGATACTCTCTCCTACAGACCACCAGGAAATGACGAGGAAGCTCGGGTTAGTGGATGTTCTGGCTCAGGGGGTGCGTTTCCATCACCCTGTATAGCCAAACTGCACCTGTTCTGGATATTATAGTGTTTCCTGCGTTTTCTGGCTCTTCTGCGATATTCAGGGGTTCAACCCCTATCCTGTCTTTACTACTGTTTTGTTCTATCTGTTTACTGGGCTAACTACTGGGCATCTCACCTTGAGGGGGTGTGTGGCAGGTTCAAGGAATCGACGCCCACTCTTGGCACCTATTCCAGCAGCTTCCGCCAAGGCGATACCCCTATCAACTCTCGCCGCACAGACTGGCGATAGCTTCATCCAGAACCCTCTGGAATATCGAGCCCCTGAGATTACCCCTGAGATGCCTTAGGCAAGTCCTAGCCACTGTCGTGTATATAGAGCAGCCGCGAGGCCCTCACAGAGAACACTTTGGAGGGCTGAGCCGTTCAATACAAATCTGTTGTTCCACAGGTTGCGGGCGGGAGCCAAAACAGGGAGCAGGGCTGCAAAAAGTCCGTGTAGCAGGGCGAAGTCTGGCTCAGTAGGAGAGAGCAGGCCAACTGCAGGACGTGCCGTTTGAAAATGGCAACGGGGCATCCGGAAACGGCGACCTAGGCAACCGGGGACCGGAAACCACTTCAAGGAGCCAACAACGGCGACCAAGTGACGCTGAAAAGAGTACAGTGAATTAGTACAGTAGCGGCCAGGTTCAGTGTCCGCTTTTAAACATATCAAGTCTTTCTGATGGAGCCGTTTTCCGCTGCTCAACTGGCGGGGCACAGTGCGTAATGAATCCTGCGGCGTTACATTTCTGCAATTAGATCTACAATAGACAAGTCAAAAAGAGGTTATGTCATCACTATTTTCACACCGCGAGGTCTAAATGGAGAAGGGGCAGCTGAATAAGCGCGTCTCAAATCGTTGCCTGCAATGCCTTAGCGTTGCCCAGAAAGATCACTTCAACCAGCAGTAGTATTATGTGCTTGAAAATATAGGTGTAATAAGTGCAGCTGCTACAAGTTATCATGACTGCAGATATAGACAGAGTATGGTATGCTACGCAGGGGCGCTCGCTTTCTCACATTCCCGCAACATTGAGGAGCTCGACATCGTGTGAGGATGGTCTAGGCCGAGAACTCGCAGCCGAAGTTGGACGCACTGCTCCATCAAGCGTGCGCTTTCATCAACACGACCCTGAATGTGCCAAGTCAAAGCGAGACAGCGTGTCGTGATGCTCCTCTCCCAGCACTCTCTTGCTCGCCTCCATTACCTGGACATCCAGCGACTCGGCCTCCTTCCACCGGCCTTGGTTCCGGTACGTTGATGCCAGGTTGCACATGCTGGTCAGCGTGTCGTGATGCTCCTCTCCCAGCACTCTCTTCATTGGCTCCATCACCTGCACTTCCAGCTCCTCAGCCTCCTCCCACCGGCCTTGATTCCGGTACGTCGACGCCAGGTTGCCCATGCTGATCAGCGTGTCGTGATGCTCCTCTCCCAGCACTCTCTTCCTTGCCGCCAGCACCTGCACATCTAGCGACTCGGCCTCCTTCCACCGGCCTTGATTCGAGTACGTTGACGCCAGGTTGGCCATGCTGGCCAGCGTGGAGGGATCTTCCTCTCCCAGCAGCTCTTCCCGCAGTCTTATCGCCTGGACAAGGAATCCCTCCGCATCCTTCCACTGACCATGGTAGTCGAAAAATCCTGCAGCACAATGGAGAAGCGATGCCTCCGCCAGCGCCTCCTCTCTCGACCCAGTACCTTCCAGCTTCAGCACTGCATACACGTGTGCGAGATATGCTCCGCAGATTGCCTGATTGTCGTGGCTGCCGAAGGGGTAATTGTGTGACACTGTCGAGATTGCTCGTGTCGCGAAGTGGCGCATCGTACCCCGGTTGGCAAGCCACTTCCGCGTAACCAACTGCACAAGCCGGTGCATATCGAAGCCCTCGCCTTTGTCCTCCGTAACGAAAGAAAACGCCTTGAGCACTCCTAAAGCCTTTGTCAACTGCACCCGGCCCCGTGGCTCCTGGTCCATGTTGTTGCCCGCTGTAGTGCGACAGAAAAGCCAAAGGAATCGCCTGCCGGTCAAAGAGGCTCATCAGCGAGAGCAGTTCGCCTGCAAACCCATTCTGCCGCTGAATCTGTTCGAACGAGAGGATCCATGTCTCCGTGACCGCGCGGGACGTCTCCGAGTCTCTGCCCACCGTCTCGAACTCTTCGCTGAGCAGGTCGACGAGTTGCTGGTCGCTCTGGCCCAAGAGCTGGAGGTAGTCGCTGACGGTTATACTGTTCTCCTGGATGAACGCAGCAGCCTGGACTAGCGCAAGCGGGAGGTATTCTAGACGAGACGAGAGCACCAGTAGTTCGTCGCGTTCCAGCTCCTCGTCGTCGAGCTTCCCACGCAGCAGCAGGTCTGACTCGCGATCATCCATCTGCCCTACTTCGATAGGACGTTTGCCATCGGCCAGCCGCGAGCCTGTCTCCTTGTTCCTCGTCGTGATGAGGACAGACCCATGTGCACTCTCGGGGATGTAGGAGCCGACCTTCCTCTCGAGGCCAGATGTGTCGGCAGTCGCAGGCCCCGCCCGTCGGCCGAAGAAGACCTGCGTATCGTCGGCATTGTCTATGACCATGAGCCACCGGCCGCAACCCTTCCCCTCCAGCCATCGCTTTACCAGCGGGAGCACGTCCACTTTGGGATCGTCGTGGCCCGGTATTTGGCACTTCTCCGCGATGGACGCATATGCCTGGCGGAAACGCTCGGCGCTGCTCGCATGTACCCAGAAGACCGACACTTCGGGCTGCGTTTGTTGTAGCCAATATACATACGCCAGCGCAATCTGCGTCTTCCTGCGGGCCAGTTAGCGGCCTGACAGGAGAAACTGTGTTGTGATTACCCACCCAACGCCTCCTAGGCCGTAGAGCGATCTTTTAGGCTGTGATGTGCCGGTGGCCTGAGCGAGCCCGTGGCCGAGCTGATCCTTCAGTTGGCCGAGGATCTCGGATCGCCCGACGAAATCCGGATTGCTAGTGTACGGCACGAGAACTATTCGGTCAGAGTGAGCTAGACACTACAGATTGACATCACTCATTCTACCTACAACATGAAGAGGTTCCGGAGCCCTCGAGCACATCAGGCGCGCTTTTCTCTTGTCTCGAGGCTGGTCTCCGGTGGCGTCCCTCCGCTCCGTCCAGCTGCCTGACCCACCGGCGAAGCTCTCCACACACGGCCACAAAGCCCGGATCGTCCGCTGCGGCGAACCTGGCCATGTCCATGTGGTTGCTGCGGATGCCAATCGGGATATGCCCGGGGAGGATGGCCGAGTGTTGTGGTACTACCTGTCCTGCCGGATAGCCATCACGTACGTCACAATCGACCTCTCCCGGACGTACCTGGCCGATTCCTGGCAAGGGCAGCTCCTCATAGAAGCAGCAGATATCGATCAACCCCGAGCCGTCTCTGCCACGCGCCATAACCATTGCATGAAAGCTGTCCTGGATCCGCGCAAGCACCTCGGATTCGCTCTGGAGGACGGCCACATCGCTCCACACCTGCAAGTGACAAATCGGGATCGTGGTTTCCGGCATGGGGGTTCATGCATCGCTGCGGGATGCTGCCTTGTGCAATTGCAACTTTGCATGTGCTGGGTTACCATCATGTGTGAAACGAGTTGCGATAACTGGGGATTTCTGGACCAGGGAGTTAGTACAACACCACGGATCCTGTGGCGGCCGATCTATTTTAGGTCATACCAATTAGGACATACCCCTGTCTTCAACGTTGGGCTAAGCGATGTAGCTAGCCTCGGAAATCCGGGATCGGCCGCCACCAAATAGTAACACGGCGGCAACCTAGGAATTGAGAATGGTGACCAGGGGGGTGGAAACGGCACACTGAACCAGAATAGAATTAGAAATATATTTATTTTGAAACGCGAGGAGAACACGGCTTCGGGGGCGGCTTCGGGCTCCTGGCAGACCATTGTGCCAGTCCTTCCGGATGAGGGTCGTCAGTCATCGTGACAAGGGCACCAGGGAATGCACCGTCGACAGGAACGCCGGGTTGGCTGATTGGCGTCGAATCCGGTCCGATGTTCTGGAAGCCCTCGGCGGGACTGACGGCGCGGTCCGCGCGCGCCGCCGCTGCCACCGAAGAAGGCGGCTATACCTAAGCATGATATTCTCCTTGCTCGAAGATACAGGAAAGGCCGACATTTTTGGATGAGCATCTCTAGGAATAAGTTGGCGAGAACACATGTATTTTCGAACAGCTCGCTTAGCTAAGAACTTAACTTATACCTTGACGTTTTGAACCAAAAGGGAGGATCAATGGACCACCAGAAGTGGTACCACTTGAACGAGGACGGATTTTACGAGGACAGGACTTGCATAGACGACATCACCAACGGTGACCTACGCCAATGCTCGACATACTCCCAGGCATCCAAAACCTCTTCAATGCATGTCTCCAGCGAACTGTCCCAAACACCGCATGGAGTCCATTTTGCAGTCTTCGGAAAGCAAGGGAAGGATGACTAAATACAACCCAAGGCATATAGGCCAATTACGCTCCTTAACGTGCTAGAAAAAATGATGGATAACATGATTGCGAAGCGGCTTGCGTATCTCGCCGATTTCCACCGTCTTCTCCCAAGCCGACACTGTGGAGAACGGAATTTTGCATCGGAACCCGCCATACACTTTCTCCTCCAACGGACACAACAAGCAATCCGGCACCATCTACGTGGTTAGGCCCAGTAATTGCACCTCGCTGAGCCCACCCCTCTCCACGTTGTGCGCTGGGAACCGAGACTTCCAGTTACTACAGTGCTTCGTGCACGTTTTAAGGCCCCCTGGCCTGAATTCTTGGTGGCCTTGCTTTTGGTAACCCCCTCTCCTCTCTTTCAGGACCCCCTCTCCGGTCTTTCAAGACCCCCTGTCCTCTCTTTCAAGACCCCCTCTCCTGTCTTTCAGCATCTCCTGTCTCTCAGAACCCCCTCTTCTGTATCTGTCAGGATGCCCCTCTCCCGTCGTTAGGTACCCCGTCTCTTGCCTTTCAAGACACTGTCTCCTGTCTTTCGGGACCCCGTCTCCTGCGTTTCATATCTTTCAGCCAGGCAACCGGGAATGGGCAACAGTAATCCAGGGAGTCAATGCCCTCGGCTGGTCTATTCCTCCTTTCATCATCTTGGCCGCGCAATACCACCTTGCCAACTGGTACACTGAGTGCAACCTCCCGGCCGACTGGCGCATCGCAACGACCGACAATGGCTGGACTACCAATGCCGTGGGCCTCGATTGGATCAAGCACTTCGACTACCATACAGCGTCCCGGACAAAGGGCAAACACCGGTTGTTAATCCTCGACGGCCACGAAAGCCACCACTCGACTGAGTTCGAGCTCTACTGCCAGCAGAACAATATCATCACGCTCTGTATGCCTCCGCATTCTTCGCATTACCTCCAGCCACTCGATGTTGGCTGCTTTGGGCCGCTGAAGCAGGCGTACGGTCGCCAGATTGAGGACTTGATGCGCGCGCACATCAACCACGTGAGCAAGCTCGAGTTTCTCTGTGCCTTCCGCGAGGCCTTCTTTGCCTCCATGACGGAGAAGAACATACAGAGTGGCTTTGCTGGTGCTGGCCTTGTGCCGTATGATCCAGAGAGGGTGCTTTCCAAGCTGGACGTAAAGCTCCGTACGCCAACACCCCTGAACTCACGCGCCGGCACTCCACAACCTTGGGTCTTCCAGACACCACACAACCCCCGAGAAACCAACTCGCAGTCAACGCTCATCAAGACTCGCATTGCCAACCATCAGAATAGCTCCCCGACTTCAATGTTGGCTGCTGTAGACCAGCTTACCAAGGGTACAATGGCTGTAATGCACCAGGTGGCTCTCCTTCGCGCAGAGAACTCTTCACTCCGTAAGGCGAATGAGGCACTAAGTAAACGCCGGCGAGCCAAGAAAACACGTGTGCGGCTTGGAGGGTCACTTGCTGTACAGGATGCACATAATCTGCTACATCAGAAGGCCGTGGGTGGGGAAGGAGTGCAAGAAACGCAGCCAGATGGTAGTGGTGCGGGGGGGGGTCGTACGAAGGTTCGGTGCTGTGGTGTGTGTGGCAAGCCTGGCCATAATGCACGCACTTGCCAGGAGGCTGCGGAATCATCTGATTCAGTTGCTTCTGATATAATTGTAGTGAGTTCCTAGTGTTGATGTGTTACAATTAGGGATAGTTGTAGTAGGGGAGTAGAAATTGATCCGCTCGCTTGTCTGATCCGCTCGCTTATCAGATACGTTATACGAACTTATGATCTGGATATTTCTTGGCTATGGAGCTCTTGATGAAAGACTCAACGGCTGGAACATAAGGAATGATACGACCATGTCAGCGACGCAAGATTTCTGGATGTGCCATGAGCGCGCTTCAGTCCGCCACGGAATCCAAGACAGCACGACCGGCAGCAGCTCAGGTCATGGGGAAGTTCACATACCTTCATCGGTCTTGGTAACAATATCGACAGCACTGTCCTTCTCTTTAATGGCCTGCTCGGTTTGGCCAGCATCCCCGAACCTGGAACCTTGCCGCATCCATGAGCATGTTACCTGCGTCTTTGCCGAGTTGCACGGCAAAGTTGTGGATCTCGTCAAGCTGATCACGGTCGATGGCCGTCATGGTCGTGTCTTCGATTCTACCGATCTTTTTAGTCGATATGTGGTGGTCACAAGCTCAGGGAATCAACCTGTCGTTCAAAGAAGGTATACAGGGACTGAATATTGACGGGCTTGAGTGTAAGATACCTAAGCTACGACAGTTGCTCGGTATCTGATTCAGTGGTGTACCGCAGCAAACCGCATCATCTCCTCTATCCATCGGTATGCATCGCGGAGCAGATCGACCACCTGCGGCTCATCCATCTTTCCTTGCTGAAATGGAGAGCATGGATAAGTAAGTAGGGCGGGGGGGCGGTCAGGTGACCCAGCTCAGCTTAGTGCCGTGACATTTACGCTGTGGCCGCAGAAGATTCTCGAAGGTGAAGACCCAAGATATAAATTAAAGCTGCCACCTAGGATCCAATCTAGGGCGCAGGAAAAGGCTAAAATACTGTACTTTATGCCGTTATCCCAATTCACATAAGTCTTGGTAACAGGGAGGAAAACAGCTTTGCAAACAGCGACAGTCGTCTAAGCTGGCTCAGCGCTCGCCAGCTTGCTATAGAGGTTTCGTAGTGAACTTGAACAATAAGACGCGTCCGCCGGCACAGCCGATGGCTATCGTGGATCCCGACACGGCCGAGCATGACGGCCGGAACTCGGGTGGGAGGCACAGCACGTCCTGTCCGTCCCACGTAATCCAGGAGCCATCGGCGCCGAGACCGTACCGCTGCTGGTCTTGCTGTTGTTCCCGTTGCTGTTCTGCTGCAGCATGTGTTGCAGCGGTGTTCTTTTTTGTTACCGGTGCAGTAGGAGACGCGATGTTGAACTTTATTCGGCAGACGTTGGTAAGAAGGTATGGCGTGGTTGTATCGAACGAGATGGTGCGAACTGAACTCCCGCGTAGCGTCTTTATAACTCCGCCCGTACCGGCGTCCCAGAGCTTCGCGGACGCCACGAGCTTGCCGTCGGGCGAGAAGGCGACGGTACTGACCCAGTCGCTATGGCCCGTCAGTGTCCGCTTCATCTCGCCCGTACCGGCGTCCCAGAGCTTGACAATTTTATCACGCGACGCCGACGCCACGAGTTTGCCGTCGGGCGAGAAGGCGACGGCATTGACCAAACTGCTATCGCCACTCAGTGTCTGCTTCACCTTGCCCGTACCGGCGTCCCAGAGCTTGATGATGTTATCATAAGACGCCGACGCTACGAGTTTGCCGTCGGGCGAGAAGGCGACGGCATTGACCAAACTGCTATCGCCACTCAGTGTCTGCTTCACCTTGCCCGTACCGGCGTCCCACAGCTTGACAGTCCAATCAAGCGACGCGGACGCCACGAGCTTGCCGTCGGGCGAGAAGGCGACGGCATTGACCCAGTTGCTATGGCCCGTCAGTGTCTGCTTCACATCGCCCGCAAGAGCGATGGTACAAAATATAGCAGCGACTTTGAGTAACTGCGTTAGGCTATGTATGAGGTCGGGTTTCGTAGAAGACTCCCTTGGTAAATACCTTCGCGATGCGCCGCCCTCGTCGTTGCATTATGATGAGCATGGCATACTCCTCCTCGGCAGCCCAGATATGCTGGAGGAGATGATCCCCTGGTTACCGAGGGACGGCCGTGGCCTTTCAGCCGGAGGTTACGATTACTGAGGTTGCTGTGGCGGAGGTTTCTGTTGATGAAGTGGTGGCAGAAGCTGAAGCGGGAGCTGAGGTCGCTGAAGCCCCTGAACCTGAAGCCGCAGCCCAAGCCCCTGAGGTTGCCCCTGAAGCCGCCCCCTTGAAGTAACGACCACCGAAATCACCGCATCCGAGTCAGAGCCCCCCCAAGTCGCGCCCCTGGAAGTCCCCACCACCGAAATCACCACGTCAGCATCTCAGGGCACCCAGACCGTGACCACCTCCCACGACCCCCTCCCTTTTCACCGCCAACAATACCTACACCAACTGGACCGTTAACATCCGCGCCACCAAGCACATCCTCGGGCGCCCTTACCAGGTCATCATTTTCAACGGCCTTTCAATCCGGATCGTAAGTGTTGCTTTCTTCCTTCTATTCCTTCACCACGGTCTCCCCCCTTGCTCAAGCACACCGTGGAACCTCCTCCCCTTTCTTATTGTATCTCACCTCCGGACACAATTCAATTTCCCCAAAATGGGAAATACCCAGTTCAATAAAATCCACCACAGGACTTCATGGAAGGCGAAATCCCCTCCCTAGAACCAGAGCACATAGTCCCCCACCTAAAAGACCACCTGCACTGGCGTGTGCTGGTGGAGGGGGGTGTAGATGTGCCGTGGAGGAGGTGCCGGGGTTGGTGGTGTGCGTTTCGTCGGCGGAGGTGAGTTTTGACGAGAATGGGATTCGGAGCTATTCGACGGAGCATACGGTGTATCTGGAGATTACGGATGGGAGGCCGGCGGGGTTGAATGTTCGGGAGGAGGCTTAGTGGGTGGGGAGTTGAGCTATGGTGTTGAATGAAGAGGCTGACATTTGGCTTACACTTGAGATAGAACCTAGCTAGAGTGCTGCAATGCAGACTGTTGAAATGACATGAGAAATACCGACTTGAATCTGTCCCACTTAATGTCTTTGCCTCCCTTGAAGGCTTGAACCTCACTCAGTTCATGTTATCGTAAACGGCTGCGGATCCGTCGGCACCAGCGTCGCCACGCTAACATGCGGCCACGTCAATATTTTGCTCGGCCCAAAGTTCAGATTCACGGTCTGCGAATACTGGATCTGAATGCCCGGCACCTTGATTGTCTTCCTCTCCGTGATACCACCCGGTGGCGCCGTGATCGCAAACTTCGGCGTAGGCGCCCTCGCTCCGGGAGGAAACGACGCCAACAGGACCTGCGTCTCACCTCCTTCCATCTTGTCGACAACGACGTCGTACTCGATCCGCTCAATGTAGAACGTGGCGGTCATGAACTCGGTGTGAGCGTTCGGGTCGTCACCCTCGCCGGGCGAAGGGATCATGACACCCTTGACTTGGCTCGTATTGTTTGCGGATATGACCGCAGGTTGTACGAACGGAGTTTGCGGGCCGGCGAGGAAGGCGATGTTGGCAGTCCCGCCTCCGTTGAGTTCAGAGTTTGAGTTGCCTGTGGTGACCTTGAAGGTGATTGTTTCCTTGATGTCGAGATTGCTGGTGTCGATGGCATTTTGGAGAACGAGATTGGGGTTCTGGATGATCTCCGAGGTGATTCTGCCAGTGCCTGTGGTGTTGAACTTGTCGAGGTTCGCCGGAACCCGTCGCGTAAGGTTCTCTCTGTCGGCGTTCATCTCCACTTTAAAGAACATGCCTTGTTTGTCTTCAGGCCTCCCGATAATGAATGGCGTGGTGTCAAGCGTGTCGAACTGGGGAAATTCGGGCTCTCCACCGATCGCGGTGGAGGTGTTCCTCTTGGGGACGAATCCTTGCGCGTTGATTGTCGTACCGTGAGGAATGGAGGCCATGCGGCAAATGGTGTCGCGGCCCCCCTGGAAGTCGGCCGCCGGAACGTGAAGCCATACGCCGGGCTCGAAGTGAATACCGGAATTCTTGCTGGACCTTGGCTTATCGCCCTTTCCACTCTCCACATTGGTCGTATCCTGGACGGTTTGGAGATAGGCAAGCCCGCCGAGGAAGATGTCCTCCTGGTTACGGAACCCACGGTTCGGGATCTTGCCAAGGGTCGGGCCAAAGGTCAGTTGCTCGGTGGTGAGACTGAGGAGCAGCCTATTGTCGTTGGGTCCGTCTCCACCAGAGTCGCCGAGTGTCTGGAAGGTGCTCGGGACCCAAATCAAGTTGAACCCATTGCCGGCGTAGGAACCCTTGAACTGCTCAAGCGGGAAAGGGAGAATCTTCTCAGGCTCGGATCCCGGTCCGCCTGGGACATGGAGCTGTCCGTCCACCTGAGCCTCGCCCGATGCCGGCGGCTGGTCTTCAGTCAAGGGTACCTCCTCGCCGTCGCGAGTCAAGCGCCTGGAAAGATTGGATGTTGCGGCCGTCCTGGGCCCGCCGCCGACCGGGTGCCATTGGAATCCGGCAAGATCGAGGGCAGGGGCCGGGTGTGTGATGTTCAATGGAGCAATGATATGCCCGTCCGGGGTGATCTCGCTGGCCATGATGTATGCAAGGGTGGGAGATGCGCGTTAAGGAAGTGGCTGGGTGCAGCAAAGATGTGCGAAATGATTTGGTGAGAGGTGTTTGGTTGATTGACTGAGGTCCGCGAGTCGGCAAGCAAGGGCGCGGGAGCAATAGAGCTTTATAGACTAGATGAGACCATCTCTGTCAGCCTGTCTTGGATCTGAACCACCGTGTCCGGACGGATGGAGGCTCGTTCGCGGCCGCCATCTTTGAGTGCGTGTCTCGATCACACCGGTCGAAGCTTGTTCTGTGACTCGCACAAGCGCCGGGCGCAGATTTGTGTGTTGCTTCTTTGGATGAAGGGGGGAGGCGCGTCCGTGTGGCTGCTTGCCATGTTGGTGCTGTGGGATGCAGCGTTGGTTGAATGCGAAAGATGACTCGGAGAGGACCCTGTAGGAGCTGATGGTGTCTGAAGTTCTTTGTGCTACACACCAGGCGAGGAGGAGCGTGGTTGGTAGAAGTAAGAAGAGCTCAGCCTCCAACTCCTGTAACCCCTCTTGCTGCATGCACAGCATCGGAATGCAAGTGATTGACACAGGTGCCTTTTCTTACAGCAAGCCACTAACCGGTACATATCTTATGATTAGCGGATCTTGATAGCCTTCTCGAAACCTTCGAGACCTTTACATGATCCTGACCCTCATACCACCCTTTCTAAGAGTACCTCTACGAACGATGCTCTTATTCACATGCTAAAGATTTATTTATCATGCCATGTTCTACAAGCTTTCTTCACACTAGGTCAAGTACATGTACCTGGGTTGAGTGCTATTTGCGAAAGCTTATAGGAATACATGCGTCAGAAAGCTACGCCTATACTACCAAGACGGCTTATATGAAAGGTGTGATATCAGGCAGCATAAGGTTTAACCCGAGGGCTGAGGCGGGGTTGCTAGGGGCTGGCGCGATGTGAGGCAGCACCTGGTCAGCATCCATTCAATCATGACATTATTCATGAGCCATCCTGTTGGCTGTTTTATCAAATACGAGGATATGTCTCATTCTCACATGTCAGAAGCTGAGATGTGTTGAATCCACATGCTTTTCATCTGCGCTGTGTTCAAGATGAGTTGTAGTTGTAATTCATTGGCGGCATATCCCGTCTTGGTAGGGCTGAGATCGGTAAAGGGGGGTCCAGGCCTAGCCCGTTCCAGATCACAGGCAGTTCCCGGGGCGCAAGGTTTGCTTCATTCTTATGGGAGTGGCTGGCTGAGAAAGAAACCAATAATATGTCTAAGGTTATCTGTGGTCGGCTGGTCAAAAAAAATGCACACGTCTGTGGCTAGCTACGACAGAAGTCCAGACTCCAGACTTCTCAAGAGCAGGCTGAGACTAGGTTGGCAGAGACATGCTGCAGCCTGCAGCCTGCATATCACCTGGTTGATCATTCGTATCACGAAACAACCATTGGCTTGTGGCAGGATGCTCGCGCCGTGGCTGGCGGAGCAAAGACCTGGACGTCGACAGACCGCGCAATTGGTCCGCATGAACGAGAAGAAGCTCCGGAGGGGGGAGAAGGGTCCGATGCCGTTCGAGTACGATCGGCCACATCAAGATATCTTGTATCAGAAAGGCCGTCGCCAGCCTCCACCGCTACTGCCCAGAAACGCCATCTCTCAATCTCCTTTCCACCTCCATCCTTGGCTGAGAGAGCTCCTAAACAACTGCTGCTTCGAGATATCCAGACCCATTTATCCGGTGAGCGAAGATGGAAAATCAGGGGAACTGGACCGACCTACCGGACTTCGAGAACGTCGCCGTCCATGTCAGCCTGCTGCCCAACGGCAAGGTCCTCTACTGGGGCCGGCGTGCAGTGGCCGGGACAGGTTCGATGGACCAGACGACGACCAAAGCCTTCCTCTGGTCTCCCTCCGACAACAGCCACAACCCCGTTCCCGACCCCATCGGTAAGGACGGAAGGACCGTGAATCTTTTCTGCTCGGGCCACTGCTTCCTGCCGGACGGCAACTTGCTCGTCGCTGGCGGCCATGTCAGGGACGGCTGGGGAATGAACCAGGCTTGCATCTTCATTACGGAGGAGAGCAAGTTCGAAGCCCTGCCTGTTCTGAACATGGGTCGCTGGTATCCTTCCCTTCTGGCCCTGCCAGATGGTCGCGCCATCGTCATGTCGGGCAGCGACCGCGGTGGCCCCGGGGGCAACATCTCGCAGATTTGGCCCACCACCCCGTTCAATCCCGACGCCTGGGCTGAGGTGAGAGACCCTCGCGCCCAGACCCCCGTTCTAGATTGGAGTTTCTCCCTCTATCCACGGATCCATCTCACTCCGAAAGGCCACATCTTTTACGCTGGACCAGAGCCCGAGTCGCGGATTCTGGAGCTCAAGAATGACCAAGGTCTCGAGATCAAGACCTCCACGGACGGCAAAGACACCCTTGGCACTTGGAAAAGCGCAAACACAGTACGCAGACAAGGAATGTTCCGTGACTACTGCCCCTCGGTAATTTACGACAGCGGCAAGATCATGTATATCGGTGGTGGAGGTGGATTCGACGCCGCGCCCGGAAGAGTAGTGGAGTTCATCAATCTGAACGACCCAGCGCCGGAGTGGACGTGGGCTGCGTCGACAGACATGCGAATCCCGCGCAGACAGTTCAACGCCACCATATTGCCCGACGGGACTGTTCTGGTGACCGGAGGCTCCAGGGGTGCCGGGTTCAATAACTTGGCTGAGGCCGAGCACATCGCCGAGCTGTACGACCCCATTAAAAAGACATGGGCCGACATGGCCCCCGAGAAGTATGACCGCTGCTACCACAGCGTTGCCCTGCTCATGCCCGACGGCCGCGTTCTTTCGGCCGGCAGCGGCGAAGGGGGCGGCGCCGAGAACCCGGCGAACTGCCTCAAGACCGCGCAACTGTTCGAGCCGCCCTACCTACACAAAGGGGGACCTCGACCGGCCATCACAGACTTCCCAAAAGACATCCCCTACAAGGATAATTTTGAAATCACGGTTACGGTTGGCGCCGGCGACTGGATTGAAAAGATCAGCTGGCTGCGGCTGGGCACCGTCACCCACTGCCGCAACATCGGCCAGTCGCTCATGTTCCTGGGGCCTTTCACGACGATTGGCCTCGGCAAGCTCTCGGTGCCCGCGCCCGCCAACGCCAACCTCGCGCCTCCCGGCCACTACATGCTCTTCGTGTTGACCCAGGCAGGTGTGCCGTCCGTGGGCCAGATCATGCGCATCGCCGACCCCAAGCTCCCGCCCACCAATACTACGCCCACCAACACTACGCCCACCGACACTATGCCCGGGGACGGGCTCATGCTACGGCACAAAACAGTCAACCCACGCCCTGTGCAGCCCAGCCTACATGAGTACAGCCAACGGATCGAGGCCGAGGAGGCCGGATCGCCCGTCGTCGTCGTGGGCCTCACGCCCCTGTGTCCGTACGGGCTCGGCCCTTGCTGGGCAGGGGCCTTCGAGGGGTTGAAGCGCATCAAAGACATCAAGGTCGTACGCCCGGTTCCCGACGGGGAGGACTCGGTCGCCTTCGTCTACCTGAAGAAGGACATCCTGCTGCCCGACATCGACGTGTGGCGGAAGGAGTTCTCCAAATCGCCAACAACTCGTACGTCATGCGCGGCATCGAGGTGACCGTCTCCGGCGCGGTGACCAAGGAGCAACAGGCGGGCGGCGCCGAGGAGCAACTGTCGCTGGCCTGCACGGCGACCCCGACACAGCTGGTCCTCGCTCCGTTCCGGGAGGCCAGCCAGCTGAAATGGGACATGGCGAAAAGTGCCCGGAAGCCGATCTCCCAGGACGAGGCCAGCGCGTACAAACGACTGTCCGCGGCGCTAGCAGACCATCCTGCGGGAGTGACGGTGCAAGTTAGCGGGACGCTCCAGAAGCGCGGCGCCGGCGAGTTTTCTCTCGACGTCCGAGATTTCGAGGTATCGCCGCCTCCTAAGCCGGCGACACGGTTGGCGGGCGATGTGTCAAAGATTTGATCTGTTGAGATTCCAATAAAGCCGAATAGGTATATGTCTGGTGTGGAAAATGTCGTAGCTAGGAACTGTTAGTTTGGAGGTAACTAACTATCTGCTTTCCGTCACACGGATCACAACTGTCATTATCGAGGGGCTCATGTGTTTCATAGTTTTTTAACACCCTTTGATGCTTGTGAAATAAGGAAAAAAGGGTGTAAGCAACTGCTCGTACGAAGCCTTCACTCCCTCTGCCTTGGTTCCTTTCACTTTCAGATCTCTTGTGTACAGCATGTTATCTAGTAATTTCAAGTTATGGTACTCTTTGTCTACGGCGACTCCAGCAACGGTAGAGGTCTGAACTGGGTCACGAGCCGTAGGGATCCTGTGGTTACCAGTCACACCGTCCATTTGAAGTATACCTACAATGGCCTGCAAGGACCGATTCATATTGCATCGAACGCAAGATGGCCGACCTCATGGCTGACTTCCTTGGGGTGGTGGTGGTAGGGGGGAATGGAGCTGGTGGATGATGAGTGACACCCGGGCGTCACGTACGTTGGTGAGCAGGAGAGCCACAAACTCAAACTCACATGGCAGCTCACTATGTTCTCGTCGGAATACGACCACTGGCTGAGGGGAGCACATCAGGTATATTGTCAAATATACCTGATGTCTCCGGTGGTATGATTTCTCCCTCCCAACCAACTCCGCTGTCAATATACCTGATATCAATCATCGTATGATACCCCCTTTTCTACTAGCTCTGATATCAATGTACCTGACATCTTTAGTGGTACGACCCCCGTCAATCAGCTCTGGTGTTTGCCACCGCTGCATGGCGGCTGCTGCAGACCTCCGATACGCAACCTCATACGACCCCCCCTTGATAGAAGCAGGAGCCTGAATCTTGAGCTGCAGCCCCTTCCATGGCGGTGACATGTGAAAATGAGAACTGGTCGGGACCCTAACGCTCTTGTAATGCTGAGATGGAAGTATAAAACCCCGGTAGTTGGGAGCGCAATGGGACTCTCCTTTTTTCGTCATTGCATCGCTCTAATCCTACGCAGACAGTCAAGACAGTCAGACAGTTGGGTAAACATTGGATTGTCGGCTGTATATACTTACACCTTCTTCCAACAGAATTGTTTGTTGCTGCCTGTGCCGTCTTGGAGCAGATATTGATACCTGGTCTACTCCTACCCCCGCCCCCTCCCCGAGCAAAATGTTCAACATTATCCTGGATACAGCCATGGGGTTCGTGACCATTACCACGGAGGTTGCGTCTAATTCCTTCAACACAGCTGGCGACGTGGCGAGCAACACAGGCGCCACGATTCTGAAGGTAACAGATGACAGTCTCAAGACCGTCTCCAAGATCGCGACAAATATTGGGACTACCGGGATGAAGATCGTGGTCGATTCGGCTGATATTGCGGCCAATGGTGTGTCTGATATTGTAGACACTACGGCCAAGGTGGCAAACGATACGGCCAGCACGGTTGAAATTTTGCTGAAGGGCGACATCGCAAGTGTCCCGACCAAGGTCCTCAGCGACACGGCCGGGACGGGAGCCAAGATCGTGATTGACATGGGTAAGACGCTGGCGAAGACCACGGGTGACGTGGCCGGCACCGGCGTGAAGGTGTTACTGGACTCGAGCAGCACCGTCTCCAAAGTCGCATGGGATACGTTGACAACGGCGGACAAGATTGTCCAGGATACGGCCAACGTCATCCTCCAAGTCCGCGACGACACTCTCACAACATCAGTGCACGCCGCGGGTCTCGCGGTCAGCCCCGCCGCCGCCGATGCCGTTCTCGAGTTCGCCACGAAGGTATTCACCGCCGCAAGCGCTTCGGCGATCGTTGACACCATCCTCGGCGTCATACACCGCTCCCTCGAGGCCTTGACGCAGAGTCTCAGCGGAGCGGCACTCATCTTGAGGGACATCTACACCAATGACGCAAATAAAGTTACGACGAGTTACATCCTAAACAACCTGCCTGCTCTGTTTTTGTTCCTATACGACCTGATCAAGCCGGAGAACGTCATCCCTGGCTTTGCACCAGCCGTGAATGGCGTTGTTGGCGGTGGGGTCCTAGGGGGCAGCAATCCGTACAACGAACTCGACCTCGAGCAGGAGGTCAACCGAAACGCCCTCGTCTACCAAGCACAGCGGCTGGCATTATCTCTCGTCGAAATCCTCCGACTGGGTAGGGACTACATGCCGCAGCGTAAACTGGAAGATATCAAGATCAACGTCAAGCTCCGGAGCGACTTCGGCGGAGGCGACAAACCCCCGGAACCAACCTACACCTCCAAGCTCGGGGGCGACCTGGTCTCCAGGGCAAACGAGAAGTGGCTGTTTGTCAATGGTATCGCCAATGAGCTTGTGTGGTTCGAGGCCTCGTGCAACAAGGTCCGCGACAGATTTGGGAGGGAGGTCAAGGGCGTCTTTAACAGGAGTGACGGCTTCCTGTGGGATCTGGTTGAGTGCGCCGGGGAGCGTAGCGCGGCCGAATCGAACAAGCTCATCGAGCGTACGGAGAGCAGCAGGGCGGCGCAGACGGTCCTCGGAAAAGAGCTCGAGTCCGCGTTGTGGCCGGAAAAAGGCACGCCGCCGGAAAAGGTGGTCATGATTGCTCATTCCCAAGGGTGTCTCCTGCTGCGGCTGGTGCTGCAGGATATGGTGCAACGGTATGGGGAGGGCTCCCCGAAGAGGAATGACATGAAGGAAAGGTTAAGAGTCTTCACGTTTGCGAACCCGAGCATTGACTGGCGAGTCATTGATGATGGGACGAAACAGCCGCTGAGCAGCTACGCAAAGATCACAGAGCACTTTGCGCATGAGCTCGACTTTGTGGCCAGACTGGGGGTCGCGACGCACCAGAGAACGGGCTACGGCGATGATGTTGTGTTTTATAGCACGAATGGGAGAGGCCATTTGTTTGGGGCGCACTATCCTCTCGAAGCGGGCGCTTATGAACAGGGTGCGGAATCGAAGTTGTTGAGGGCGGTGGATGGGAATGAGATATCTTAACGGAGGCGTATTCGGGAAAGGGGACGTGCTGGTGGCTCGAGTTCAGGTTGTAGGTTGGCCCTCGTCTTCCGAACGGCGTCAAATATGCGCACGTCTGCGAGCATGATCGTTTTCAGAACTACCGACAATACCGAGCCTAGAAATATGCCCTCGTTGACCGGATTGTTCCTGTACGAGACGCAAGCGGTTGGCAGGATGGCACATAACACTAGCCCCTCTAGGCCCTATAGAGGAGACGAGGACGAAGACTGGAACGTGAGACGGGCCACAATTGATGCGCTTGCCAAGCAATCGGCGCTGCCTGATAAGGGGCTCGAGGCAGTGGCGGCCCGGCTCGAGGACGAAGACTCAGACATGAGATGGGCTGCCGTCGATGAGATCGTTTTCTCGACAGAGAGTAGTAAAGCTGCGCACGAGTTCTCCCAGCTCGAAAGTCGATTTTACTTGCTCGAGCAGGTTGGACACGTTCTTGTCTCGAACTGAAGCCCAGGCTCTAAGACCCGGCTCAGCCCACTTGGACACGTCTTGGCACGACGTACCCCGGAACGGCGTGGCCGAGAAAGACGATGCCGCGTGTCGCTCGTTTCACTGAAAGATACTCGTGGCTAGCCATCACAAGCGCTTTAATCATGACGATGCCTCCGGCTTGCTTCAGTCCTATGTCGCTCTGATTCAGTATCGAAGCGACTTCTCTATTGCCCAGGACGCGGGCTTGGTGGATAAAGATCTGAAGTGGGACGATTGGGTTGATATCGCGACAAAGGTGCTGGCCCAAACGAATCCGGAGGTCAACGAGCGCTACACGTATGGCGAGCTTAGGCTGTCCCGGTTGAACAAGATACTCTGGGCGCACGGCCAGATGAGGGGTTATCATTTCCCTTACCAAACTTATGGGGAGATGTTCACCGCGAACATAGCGCCTATTGCAGGAGCGACTGTTTATGTTGCGCTAGTCTTGACTGCGATGCAAGTTGGGCTCGCCACACATGCACTTGGCCACAACGACGCATTCCATAATGTCTCTTACGGATTTGCTGTGTTTTCAATTATTGCGCCTATCGGTTTGGTGGTACTTATTGTGTTTCTGATTCTAGTGTATTTCTTCTTTAACTTGATCTATACTTGGCTCTTCCCACGGCGCTGAAATAGGTCTAGGTCTTGGTAGGGTCAGATGGCGATCTTGGATAAAGACGGGTCAGAGAAACACATGATTTATACTGAAGGGTGCTTGCTATCTTTTGCAGTTCTGATGCCATTTTTAGGGTTAGTCTATGTGTTGCCCTTATTACTGGCTACCATAGAGAGGGCGACTGCGAATCAACACTCTTTCAGAGAAAGAAGCCGAGAAGTTCCTCGAACGGGAGGCTCTTGGCCTCGAGAACCGCTACCGGCCATGCGACGACACTACATAGGCCAATGGGCTCTTCCAAGGGTCCGAGTGCATTCCTCGCATATCGCGGATCCGTAGCCGCTGCGAGCGCTTCGATAGCACCAAATTCACTGCCGCAGTCCTCCTTCAAGCACGCCTTCCGGGCTTTCGAGAAGATCAGCGCCGCGGCACACTACGACGTGAGCGCCACTTTCCCCGCGACCTGCTGGTAACCGCCAATTTCGCGCGCACGGTAGAGCTCGGCGGCAAGAACATCCATAGCGACGCCTACCAACGCCCGGTGCAATGGATCTTGACCACCGCTTCTGCCGGGCCAACCCGGATGGTCATCTTCAGCCCCTTCGAAGCCAACTAACTCATGCCCCGAATCAAGACCTCGACAGCGGTACACCTGCACCTGTACGCGCCCCGGTCAAACCGCGCGTTTCCCCCTGGTCCCTGCGGGAACAAGACGCTGTTTCTAAGAGCGGACGGCTTGATAGAGAAAGCAGCCGTAATATTGTCTTTCTTGCACGACGTCGAGCAGAATCTTGGGCCGTCACGCAAGGGAGGCAGGCTTGCACGCGCCAGTAGTTTCAGAGCTAATCTAGTAGAAAACAAGTAGACCGTTACGATCGGTCGAACGGATAGCTTCATCGTTTACAGTTTGCTTGTCCCAGTCCCCATCCAGCTCGTGCACGTCGGTGAAATCGACCTCAACGATGTCATCTTCTCCGTCCTCCTCATCCCTGGCTCTCTCCATCGATGACCACTGACGCACGTCGGACAAACGGGCCTTGTCGACATGCTTGCTCGAGAGCCACTGGTGGCGGATCTTGCGGTACTGTACCGCGCAGATATGCTCGCCCGGCGCTACGAACTGTGACTGTGTTCCCTCATAGCCCTGCTGGTAGACGGCCACGCCTGGGTCGAGCGCGCTTCCGAGAGGGACGACGACTCCAGCAGCGGCAAGCGACAGCCCGGCTGGAACAGTGATCTGGCCTTCCGCACTTCTTCCAGCAACTGATTCCTGGGTGACACTGGCATTCGTGACGGTATGGAAGCCAACGACCATGTACACATCCTGCCCTCGGTCGAATGCGCGCTCGAGCCAGCGCCGCGTAACCGGTAGACGCGTCGCTTCATCAAACCACGCGTCGGAATCGTCCAGAATGTAGGTCTTCACGTGCTCTGTCGTAACACGGGTTCTCGTTTTTGCGCGCTTTGAGAATCCGGCAGACAATAGAGACGTCAGGGTCGAGCCGAAGCCCGAAGTATTGGAAACATGCTGCTCGCCAGTGTACGACGCATGGAGCGAGGTGAGCATGGGAGGTGGGCTGGCGGCTGGAGGATCATGGTGGCTCTGATGCGGGTGCTCGACGCTGGTCGTTAGTCGGCCGAGCTTTACGGAGTTCTGGGGCAGGAATATCTGCGGTAGGACGATGGTAACGCTCATGATGGGTTGTTTGGAGTGTGTACATCGCATTAACTCGCCATGGCGTCGCGTGCGATGTTAATACTTCTGCATTCTTTGGAGGCCGCCGACGGCTGAAATCCGCTCATCGGTGAGGGGGCATGCCTAGGGAGCTTAACTATCCGGTCTTGGGGCGTTCGACGCCGCGGGTCAGGCAGCCAATTGTGCTGATTGCTGGCTTGAAGTGCGGCTGCAGGAAGTATCGTAGGTGTGGCCAATCACCCCGAGCAAACCGCCTGCAATTGGGCTGCGCCATGGGCAGAACGACGGTTACCCAGTTGCGCTCGTAGCAACACCCACGCCACATATGCAAGGTCACGCCGATCCCCGGTCTTCAGCCAGCCAGGTCAGCCTGCGGCTCGGTGGCCAGCAGTTCTACCCTTCAATGGAAAGGTCTTGGCCACTGGCCCCAAAAGCAAGCGTCCCGATCACCCTGCAACACAGGCCTGGGAGGCTGTCAAGCTCGAACAGTATATTTATCAGTTACCAGGCGAAAAAACGCGTCGTGTCCGATGCACCTAATCATCAGCGGCGATGGATATTCAACAGATTACTCAGCGGCTCGGAATTGATGACCAAAATGCGGACTACCTCTCATCGCTGGCGATTTATGTATACAGAGAGTACGGAAACGGGGGACAGGCGCCAAATTGATATGGCAGTGGAATTTGCAAGGGCAAGCCTTCGTGCAGAAGACGACAGCGATCACTCCTTTTTAGGAAGATTGCATAACTTTTGGGTCATGCTTGGGAGCCGGTATGAGCGGACGGGCGAGATGGCGGACCTGGAGGAAGCCATTACGATAGCCCGGCGGGCAGTCGCGTCGACACCCGACGACCATTCCGACCGGGCAGCCTGGTTAAGCAACCTCGGAAACCAGCTTCAGACCCGGTATCAGCGGACGGGCGAGATGGCGGACCTGGAGGAAGCCATTACGATAGCCCGGCGGGCAGTCGCGTCGACACCCGACGACCATTCCGACCGGGCAGCCTGGTTAAGCAACCTCGGAAACCAGCTTCAGACCCGGTATCAGCGGACGGGCGAGATGGCGGACCTGGAGGAAGCCATCACGGTGGCACGGCAGGCAATCGCGTCGACACCCGACGACCATTCCGACCGGGCAGCCTGCTTAAACAACCTCGGAAACCAGCTTCAGAGCCGGTATGAGCGGATGGGAGAGATGGCAGATATGGAGGAAGCCATCACGATAGCCCGGCAGGCAGTCGCGTCGACGCCCGACGACCATCCCGGCCGGGCAGGGAGGTTAAACAACCTCGGAAACAAGCTTCAGAGGCGGTATGAGCGGACGGGCGCGATAGCAGACTTGGAGGAGGCCATCACGATGGCCCGGCAGGCAGTCGCGTCGACACCCAACGACCATCCCGACCAGGCAGCCTGGTTAAGCAACCTCGGAAACAAGCTTGAGAGCCGGTATAAGCGGACGGGCGAGATGGCGGACCTGGAGGAAGCCATTACGATAGCCCGGCAGGCAGTCGCGTCGACACCCGACGACCATTCTGACCGGGCAGCCTGCTTAAATAACCTCGGAAACAAGCTTCAGACCCGGCATCAGCGGACGGGCGAGATAGCGGACCTGGAGGACCGCAGACGTATGCGCCTTCCTCCTAGAGTCTAACCAGCTAGCCGACGCCCTCTACTACCTCGAGAGAGGCCGCGCCGTCATCATCGGCCAGCTTGTCGACGCCCGGAGCGACGTATCCTCGCTGGCACGCGGTTGCACCGATATCGCTCGCCGATATCAGGATCTCCGGGACGAGGTCAACGCGCCCTTGCGACCCGAGCAAGATGCGGCGGCAGCGCAGGTGCCGCGCAGGCGCCGTGAAGCCGTGCGCGAGCTAGACGTGTGCATCCAGGAAATCAGGGGTATCGCGGGCTTCGAGCGCTTCTTGCTCGGCCAGACAGTGGCGGAGATGCAGGAATGCGCTTCCGGGGGAACTATCGTCGTTGTCAATGTTGCAAGGCTTCGGAGCGACGCCATTCTTGTCTCCCCGGCCGGAATCAAGCTGCTCAATCTGCCACGGCTGACCGCGTCTCATGCGGAGGTGTGGCTGGGAAAGGAATGGACGGGCCGGAGATCGGAGCGCGCGCAGAAGAACAAGGAGTATCTCGGGTGCCTGTCCTGGCTGTGGGAAGTTTGCGTCAGGCAGGTGCTCGACGAGGTCTGCGGCGGCGGTGGTCTCGCGGACGGGCTGCCGAGGATTTGGTGGCTTGGGACAGGGCTCGCCGGCTCGATGCCTTTCCACGCGGCCGGGACGCATGCCGCGGGTTCGACCGAGAATGCCTTCGATAGGGTTGTCTCGTCGTACACGCCGTCCATCAAGGCACTCGGACACGCTCGACAGCGCGCCCGGGCCACGGAAAATGCGCACGGCTCCCTGCTGATCGCCACCATGCCGACCACACCGGGCAACGGCGATCCACAGGACCCACAAAAGCCGTCGGACCTGCCTGGGGCGATGGAGGAGACGAATTTGATGGCAGACGCGGCTCGCCACTTGCCGATACAACATCTGGACTCGCCCAGCGTGGAGCAGGCTGTGGGCAGCCTGAGGAGCTGCTGCATCGCACACTTTGCCTGCCACGGATATACGGACCACCGCGACCCGTCGAACAGCGGGCTGATCCAACAGAGTTACGAGGCCGGCATGGCCGTACAGGACCGGCTGACGGTGCGGAGGGTGTCGGAGCTGAGCCTGGCGGGAGCGCGGCTGGCGTACCTGTCGGCGTGCTCAACAGCGGAGACCAAGGCGGAGCAGCTGGCAGACGAGGTGATCCATGTGGTGAGCGGGTTCCAGGTGGCCGGCTTTCCGCATGTGGTGGGCTGCCTTTGGCCTTCGATCGACAGGGTGTGCGTCGAGGTCGCGAGCCGGTTCTACTCGTCGCTCTTGCGGCCAGGCAACTCGGGGTGGGACGATCGAGCGGTGGCATCGTCGCTCCGGGACGCGGTGATGGCGGTGAGGGCGACAGAGATGGGCATGCCGCTGGCGTGGGCGCAGTTTATTCACTACGGAGCGTAGGCGCGGCGGCAGTTTTGCGTATGGAGTTTGCAAGGAACGTGATGGACGATCGCTTCAGCAAGCGACAGCGCTGACCACCACGATACAGACAATCAGAATCGGTTACACTTCCTAGTGCCGATTTTTAGATTATCGCATCTGGCCGAAACAAGAACGGCCAGGCATCTTAGGCGACCGGAAGGCTTCTGGTTGACCAGAAAGAGGAGACAGGGCTCCTGGTTGACCAGCAATGGGAGCCAGCGTTTGTGGCCGCTTTCCCGGTTCTCATTGCTCCCCGCCATCTCTTGGTGTTCCGATCGCCCACGACTCCCAAGCGATTGCGCCAGGTCTGAAGCAGTTTGGAGGCACTGGAGTTTTCTCGCATAGCCAGATGGATAACTGTACAAAACTATCAGCTAAGAACCGACAGCAACCTACGAGATGTCTTAACCTGATCGCTCCGAAGAAGTGAGACGCCGTGACAGCTCATCACGTGGGCCCTGAAATGATCCAAGTGCTGCAGCTTCACCCCCTCCTCTTCACATTTAGGATGGTCGCAGAAGATCAGATTGTGCTTCTCGTTCTCTTTCATCTCTTCCAAATGCTCCCTGTCAAAGTGGTCGTACATTACGGCCGGTCGACAATACTTAAGGTCCTTTCCTCGAAAGACAACCTTTCATCCCCGATGGAGCGTGGGCATTGCTTGCCATCCAGGAGAGCGGGAAGACGTCTGGCTGGATGATTCTTCCTCCACCACCCGTTAGGGCTCTTTCGCGCCAATTCGGCGATCTCGCTGGGCGACAAACGCAGCCAAAGCGTGAGTGGGCCAAACGCGGGGGATCGTGTAGGAGTGCAATCACGACCGCAAGAGCAGCAGGGTATCGAATTATACCTCCACTGGCTCGAAGGGAGCGGACCGGGGCTTCAGAGCAACCCCGGGCATGTCAGACCCCATAAGAGAATGCCAGGAGAGACACCAAGCGGAAGTGACCACGTCCGCTCCAGCTAGCTCGGCGGGACTGGCCAAGTGCCGTTGTCCACTAGAAAAGCTATCAACTGGTCCTGGCCCACATCGGATCACCGTTCCAAATCAGCCACAAGGGTAGCCAGAAACGGCAACGATGTCTCTCGCGGCTGAGGATCGATTTTCAACTGCGCGCAACTGTTCGTCGAGGGTGTGTATGTAAGCAATTGAATCCATTCCAATGACAAGACGTCACTCAAAAATTGTGCGTGCGCATGCGCTGT
Source organism: Coniochaeta sp. 2T2.1 (assembly GCA_009194965.1). Taxonomy (NCBI): domain Eukaryota; kingdom Fungi; phylum Ascomycota; class Sordariomycetes; order Coniochaetales; family Coniochaetaceae; genus Coniochaeta; species Coniochaeta sp. 2T2.1. The sequence goes on from VSMA01000003.1 coordinate 4,076,133, forward strand.
TGATGACGGCCCCACAAATAATCCGTCCACGGCGCTACTTCGCGACGCGTTACGGCCCCCCTTCGCCTGGAACCGCGTCTTGTTGCCCCGGATACCGACTATCATTAACCATGATAGGTGTCGTATATCTCGTCCCGCATCCCTACAACATGTTCGTCATATGAAAATCGAACAAACCCGACAGAAGTGATTGTGCGATAATTCGTGTCGCCATAACTGTGACATGCCGTTGCAGACGACAAGCTGCATGAACTGCGTCCAATCAATTGGCGTCGTCGGATTGTTGCATCATTGAGCAACGCTAAATGCATCTCTCTTTGTCTGACGACGTCCCAGACAGCAATCCGGACGAGACAAACCGACTCTGGGCAAGAGTATGCCACATCTCCGCGATGTCCGACAGAACCTCGAGAACAAGTGGCCGTGGACGACGTAGGGGAGCAAAAGAGGCAGTGGGTGAGACGGGCTCGACAGTATCCGGCTCGACGAGCGCGCTGGAGGCAGAAGAATCGGGGGATCACGTCAGGAACCAGCCTGTCAAACGCAAAGGCCACAGCAACAACGCCTCGCGCTCGAATTTTGCCAAAGTCGTATTAAACAGCCGTGGAATTTTCGTCAACAACACGAGCTCGATCGTACCCAGCGCGTTCGCCCATTTTGGCACGAAGAAGCCCCAGGACAACTACAGCCATCTCGATGGCCTTCGGAGCGCTAATGTTTGGGTTGAGAAGGACGACGCCGAGGTGAACGGATTGCCGCCGAATACAAGGAGATGAGGGGCCTGGGCCTTTGTGAAGAGGAGTTTGCAACGCTGGCAAAAGAGACGTTTCTCCTGCGAGGGTGGAGATCAATTGAGGTCTCTCCGGACAGACTATGGCGAGCGGAGCGTATGCTGCAGCTCGTCTGCCCTCCGGAGGAGAACGCGCACTGCCGTATACCTCCGATACTTGATATCAGCGCCGTCAGCGACGCCGAATGGAGATGGGACATCCGGCCCGACTGTGCGTACTGGCTTTCACTGAAAGGGTTCAACCCGAGATACCGCTTCCAGATCCAGAACTGCACCTTTGTCCGGGACTACATCACCTGTCCTTACTTCACTATTGAGTTCAAGCGAGACGGCCAGTCTGAAGACGTTGCCGTGAGGCAAGTTGCCGCTGCCGGTTCACTTGCTCTTTTCAACCGATGGTACCTACACTCAGAAGCGCGCAAAGCGAGACCCAGCCTTGCCGAAAACTTATCAAATCTTCGACACTACGCCCTTACATATGTTGACTCCAAGTTTGTCTTCTGGGTCCTCCGACCGACTCTGAACGATGGTACGTGGGAGGGGTGTACCATGACCAGGCTGATCGGGGCCGACTGCGCTGATGAGTACGGGGTTCGGGAACTTATCGACTGGATCAATGAAGTCCATCGGTGGGGAATTTTGGAGCATGGTCCTGGATGCGAAAGGGACATCAAGGCTGTTCTCAACTCAGGCGGCGTGCGAACATCTGATATCCACGAGGACTCACCGAATGCCACGTGAATAGAATTTGCGAGTCAGTTCCACACCTTTGTTAGATGTGATATCGGTAACGCATGGGTGGAGAAGCAAAATCAATGAAGCTATTCCAAGACTTCCTCGCAGATGTTGATAACCCACACTGGATATAGTCCACCGGCAGCCCCGATCATCAACAACCTGTCTTGCCGAGAGCAGGGGACAGTTTTCGAGACATGTGTCCTATCATATGCGCTGTCGTGGTGTTCTTGGAGGGGGAGAGTGAAACGTTGCCTAATATCATTTCCACTTTCTGCAGTGTGCTCCATACGTAAATCAATGATGTGGTTGAACCAAACTATTGCTTTATTTCAGTTCCGTCTACTGGCCCTCTGCCTAGGTGGATTTGGAGCTGCAAGCGTTATGACCAGCGATCGAATATCGTTCGCAAAACTGGAGCAGACTCTAGCCACATTTTTGAGGAATGTGTAGCATGGGGAGGTTTTTTTTTGCGTTGACCTTTCGCTTCCTCTCAGTGCTCAGTAGTGAAATCAGCTATGTTGTTTACTTTTCTGTACGTTATAAGTATAGTTCCTACTGTCTAAATTGATTATCTCCTTATGCTGCCTCGCCGCGCGATGATGTCCCGACCTTTGTTCGAGTGTCGAATACCCGTAGCTCCTGCGATAGGAGGCAGATTTGCCTGGGCGACACTTGGTCGAGATTCTAGAACATTCTTCAAGCACAAAAAGAGGATAAATTAAAGGCCACCCCTACGACCTTCAGAATGCACAGTGGTCTCGCAACAAAGACGTGTACCTTGACCCGTACACATCATCAAGCTGGGAAGAGCACCTGCTTGTATGTGTGGGCTAACCAGAGTGCAGTTAGACAGACCACGGGTGGTAAGCACTTTGGCCCCGTGCAGAGTGATGCATGCCGCGGGCTGTGGTTGGATTATCGACGGGCCCTACAACACGTCCTTTGCGCAACGAGGATCAGCTACTTGATCAAGTTGAAGCTACATGGTTGTTGGGCGGCAGGATACAGGAATATCATGAACTCTCGCTGCTACGCATGTGCTGCAGTCTCCTCTTCCGATACGCCGCCGTTGCCACCCAGTTATCGACAAACATGTAAAAGAACACCAGCACAATTAGCCCCCCGGCGGCGACCGGCCCTAGGATGGAGAAGACAGTGAAGCCGTACGACGCGGATTGGAAGGAGTCGTTGTCAGCCAGTGTCCTTGTCGCCAGCCCGACCTGCATGGCGATGAGCACGATGGCGATGTAGATGGTGGCCGACGCCAGCCATGTGAAGTTGTCCCGGAAAAAAGCCCCGTACTGGTGCCAACGTGACATGTAGCGGCGTAGAAGGAACGGGCGCTGGGAGAGAAGATAGATCTTGTTCAGACGGGAGAGGCAGAGCTCGCCGTAGTGGAACCGAGCGTCAACCCTGGAGTAGATGCGCTCCGTGTCAAGCTCCTCAACGAGGTGCCTCCAGGCTAGCCACGTTACGTCCGACGGCAGCAGGTGCTTGTCCTTGGCGATGGAAAAGTCGCTTTCGTGCGAGATGAGCGCGACGTACGAGAACAGGAACCCGAGCGCACGCCGTCGCAGGGTCGGCCGATCGCATTCGCTTCCAGCGCAAGAGGCACAATGCGGTCGGCAACAGAGATACTCCGTCCAGAAGGCGGCGTCGAACAGAAAACACACCATCAGATGACAAGAACCGGACTCCTGAGATGAAAGCCGTCCGAACTACGATACGATTCGCAATCGCCACGGGACGGCTTGATGCTGATCCTTGGCAAGGGAACAGCCAACGATGCCGACCACTTTCAACCACTTCTCGACCACCTAACACCAACCGCATTCGGAATGAGGCGCACAGGCAACGGCACGTCATTCCCGACTGCGGGACAGCGATTGCGGAGACTGCGGGGTGCAACGATCGGCCCTAACTGGCTTTTGTCATTCTCTCTGAAGGTCACTACCGACCACCGAACTCAAACCCACAACATGTCACCGGCGTCTGTCCGGACATCTCTCCGGGCCCAGAAACTTCCGTTATTCACCTTAACCAAACGAAATCCAGTTCAGCCCAGCACTATACAGCACCGAGTCACTCCAAGTATCAGCATGCCAGACAAACCCGTCTTGACTAACCCGATCCACAAACCCCTTAATCCTCAGATTCCTCGCCGAGTCCATATCCAAATAGCTAATGGCAGCAAAAACCCTGGGATCCCGATCATACGACGTGGGGAACGTCACCTTGCCGCAATTCTCTGCGACGGGCGGCCACCAGCCGCGGGAGTCGAGGGTATTGACGATGCCGCTGTACACACCCGTTTGGCCTTTCGGGTACGCAACCCACGACGCCGTGGCGCTGTACAGCCGCGTGTCGGCCCAGGATTCGATGGCGAGTTCGAACCCTTCGGCTTTGACCTCGCGCCCAACTGCGCGCACGCGCCAGTTGGCTTCTTTCGAGATATCGAGGGCCTTGAGCCAAACTACGACGTTGGGTTCCGAAGCGAAAGTGCCCGCCGGGAAGGTGAATTTCTTGACATCAGCGCGGACGCCGGATTTGTCAGGGGTGGCGAGTTCGATGATGGGGCGGTCGGTTAGGGTGTCGAACTCCCCGACTGTTGTTTTCGGTTAGTATTGTGTGGCTACGCTTGTGCAAGGAGCGTAGGGGAAAGGGGGAGGGGGTTGGATGGGTTTACCCTGGAATTCACTCTCGTTCCCGGCGAACTCGAGCCAAGTGGCGCCGGCGCCATAGAGCTTCGAGTCGGACCAGGTGTCGAGGTTCAGCTTGAAGTCATTACCGTCGCGCTTCTCGATGCCGTCCGTTTGCACCTTGATGCGGATGTTGGCCCCGCAGCCCTCGTCCAACTCGTTGAGACCGAGCACCATGTTGGGCGCCTCCAGATAGGGGGTGCTGAAGTGGATGAGCCGGGAGTTGAGCGTCTTGGGGCCACCCTCGATGCGATATTGACCCTCATTGCGGGTGCGGAAGGGATACATCTTGCCTATGAAAGACTGGTCTGTCACGGACAGCACGTAGTTGGTTGGCGTCCCCTGGCCGTCCTTGGTCCATGCGGCGGGGAAGAAGTAGCACATGATGGAGTTGCGGTCGAACTGGGTGTTGGTCGTCTCGACGTCTTTGTACTTGTTGAGGATCTGCTGTCGGACTGTTGGCTCGTCCCAGCGGGAGAGCTCCCACATGTCGGCAATGACCTTGGCCTCGTCCCATTGGATGTTGGCGGCAGGACTCTGATGCTCGTGGATGCATCCGAGGGCGTGGCCAAACTCGTGGGTCACGGTGCGCGAGAACTCCTCGTCTCGGGTGTTGTCGTCGAACCAGCCGTAGTTCATGGTCGGCTGGTCGCTGGGGATGCGAAGGTTGTCGGTGCCGAGGTAGCTCCAGGAGCCGCCGTCGCCCTCATACTTGAAAGCCACTCGGATCTCCGCGTCGCCCGAGGTGACGAACTGGAAGTCGATGTTGGCGTACCTTTCCCACGTCTGGGCAAAATGCTTGACCTTCGCCTGGACGTAGGGTGTTCCGTCAAGGAAACGCACCTTCAGGATCTTTCCATTGGGCCAGAACGCATCCTTGCGGAGAGCAAGACGGTCCGGTCCGTTGGGAGTGCCAATGATGTTGCTGTCAACTAGGTTCTTGGGCGCGATACGGGCATCAGCGACGCAAGTCTTAGGATAATTGTCGGCCATGTTAGAGAAGCTTCTCACTGTCTAGCAGGCTTGGGTCTTGCAGCTAATTGTGAAGGTGATTCGTAGAAATGGTAAGATAGTGGATGAGTTTGGGTCTGTTGATGAACCAAGAGCATATCGAGGGACTGTGAGGCGGTCTTATATAGACGTTGTCATCGAGAGACGGCGAAGCGTATTCCCATATCGGGGCGTTCGAGGGCACACGAACAAGGAGCATTCTCGCTCACTCGGGCATCTGGAGAAACAAGCTACTGACAAACGGTGGGGACCTCTGCGAGATTTATCGCTAAGGTCTGCCTGGTGCCACGCGTGATCATGTCTCGAACAGCCTTTTTCAGTCAAGAGCTGGCTGGCGTCACCTAAGTCGGCGACCAGCGTCCGTCCGTTGTCACATTGGAGCGTCGCACAACCGCTGTTCGATCAGACTCTCATGTGATCCTTGATATGTTGACATGAACTTGACCGCTAGGAGAAGAGAGCGCAACAGACTCGGTAGTGACTTGGCAACCTTCTTGCACCTGGGATGAAGGAAGTCCAACAATCGGCGCCCACAACCACGCAGCGCCAAGCCAGGGAGGGGTGGTTAAGTTGAGGCGGCTGACTGCCAAGGCCTCGGATGAACCACACATCATTAGGTGTGAGACGAGGGTTCAGTGTGGTTAGTTTCTGACGGCGTAGGGCTGAAGCTTGTGAGACACACGCAAACTTAAATATGTATGGCAATGGTGATTTGGCTGGTTGATCTTATGATTCATATCGTTGAATACCATCCGTGTTGCTTTGATAGATCACATCGCCTGCGCGGCATCGGAGTGCACCAGCAGGCTTTCTTTGGCTAGACCTTGGATCTCGAGTTAGAGTTCTAGCGGCAGCTTGAACAGTCGAATCGCATTTTCCCGTGCAATAGCCTCCTTCTGCTTAGCGGGCAAGTCGAGACTTTTCCACCATGACTGGGCCTCCTCGACTGTATCATATGGGTAGTCTGGACGGTTGTCACTCCGAAGCAGAATCGCAACAGGATGGAATGTAGACACACCTATCGAGTACATGCACCTCTCCTCTCCCAGTACATCAATGCAGTACTTTAGGGCCTTTGCTGAGTAGTTGCCCGACGTCGTCACAGACACATTATGCGTCATGTAGTAGGTGTAGTCCTGCTTGGATGGTCGGCCCTTCTGCTTGACCGGCTTGTTGTACCAGTGATCGGCTCGCCAAACAACCATCAAGATGTACACCTCAACCCTCCTCCTCTCCCTCCTAGCCACCCTCTCCCTCGCCGCCCCTGCCGCCCAAAAAGGCGCCGCCGCCGCGGCAGGAGCAGCAGACTTCGGCACGTGCAAGCCGACGATGGACTTCCAGCTGGGCCGCCCCGGGCGGAAGGCCATCGAGGGAACCTTCCTCCCCACCGACCCGCTGGTCGCCAAGGGCCCGCAGGACGCGCTGAACCCCAAGATCATCACCAACCGCATCTGCGACCAGCTCGGCAACGTGTGCGACGCTAACGACGCCGCCAAGGCGCTGTGTGCCACCGCCCAGGACGCCGTGTCGGCTGCGGGGACCAAGGACGCCACCACGGCGGATCTGTTTAATAAGGCCCTCGGGTTTTAAGAGCCAGGGCTTGGGAGGGTTGAGGTAGTGGCTACGGTCACGGCTGTTGTGGCTGAAAGGTTGCGATACGTGAGAGGAAGGAGTCGCGGTCCGATTTATTGTGTTGGTCCGGGTTGGGGAGGAGATGTTGGTAGGGATCGCCGACGTCTCGGTGCTTCAGGTTACTGGTGTTGCCGATATGGCTTCGGCCTCTGCGCTGCGGGTTTCGAAGCAGACGGTGGGATAGCGAGCTGACGTTAGAGAGGAGTCGGTGTGGTCATACATCTGGAGGTGATATGTATATAGCATATGGTGACAGACATCAGCAGAAGCCTACGACTTGCATTCGAATATTCCCCGCTCCGTTCCCTTTGCAAAGAAATACACGGGCTTCGTATAATTTGCGGCAGGCTACGGTCTTTCACCGCTTACTGCTCCTCTGCGTGCGTTCCGATCAGTCTCTCCGCTCTTCCGGTGGAGAGGCCTGAACTGCGGATACGGCCACTGCTATCCCTCTCCAATGTGGCCAGATTGGTAGGTGATCGTGGCTTTGCCTGCGCCTGATCGGCGATAGGTCACGTGCAGAGGAACTTCAATGGGTTCTCTCCCGTTCGATATGTGGCAGTTTCACGACTGTGTACAGTCATTAAATGGGCGCGGCAAAATGGCGGCCGAACACCCCGCCTTCCGTGATCTGAGTCGGTGAAGGGGATTCGCTGACGGCGAGCCCAGCTGAGGCATTCCAATGCAGCCACAATCGCACACAGCCGCCCAACGGTTCTGTCACTGTCGCCCTCCTCGCCGCGGCCATGATCTTCTCAAACCTCTCGCAGCATTCTGCTCAGTCCGACTACGGGTAACACGGCAGTAACATGTGCGCGGCGACACCTTCTAGCGTGCCGCTGAGCATCCTCTCACTCGGTAGGGTACGCCATCCCAGCCTCGCCAGCCGCGCTAACACCATGCAGATGGAGGGGGCATCCGCGGCATATCGAGCCTCCTCATCTTGGAGGACATCATGGAGAAGATCCGCGATGCGAAGGGACTGGACCGCGTGCCGCGACCGTGCGAGTATTTTGACTTGATCGGCGGCACCAGTACGGGAGGGTAAGATTGCTGTTCGCTCGGCTGGGACGCGTACTGACGTGCCTCGAGGATTATCGCGCTCATGCTCGGGAGGCTAGGCATGAGTGTCGACGAGTGTATTGCGCATACAAGGAGGTGGCGGGGCAGGCTTTCACGCCAAAGAAAACGAAACTCCTCCCCGCGTCGCCTTCTGACGCCTTCTCCGCCAAAGCCCTCGAGGCCGCCATCCGACAGACGGTCAGGGACTTCTGTAGTCAGCCGGAATGTGTTGCCCGACGCGCGCAAAACCATACGACGCCAGCATGCCCACATGGGGAGATGGCATTTCGCGAGGCGTCGTGCACCAAGACGTCCGTCCAAGAAGTTACAATAATGAAGAACGCGGCTGACTTCTTCCCAGTGTCGTCCTAGCGATCACGAAGGACAACGTCGACGCGCGACCGACCCTCTTCACGACATACGACACGTCCGCAGCTCTGCATGGCTGCACGATCTGGGAGGTGGCACGGGCGACATCGGCGGCGACAACCTTCTTCAAGCCCGTTCGGGCCGGTCGGGATCGCATCGAGTACATTGATGCCGGGTTCGGATACAATAACCCATGTGAAGTTCTAATCGACGAGGCACAGCGGCAGTTCCCCGGGCGTCGGCCAATGCGGGTGCTCAGCATCGGCGCCGGCCTTGGCGACGTCGTTGCAATCGGCAACACGCGGATGTCGATCATCAGTGCGCTGAAGAAGATGGCCACGTCTTCCAAGAAAGTAGCAGCGAGTCTCGATGACCGGTACGGCGGAAGTGGCCAGTACTACCGATTCAACGTCGAGCAGGGTCTGCAGGATATCACCTTGTCTGACTGGGAGAAGGCCAGCACGATCTCGGCACATACGCGCAACTACCTGAGCGACAATCAGAGGACGGTCAAGAACTTCGTCGATAACTTCACTAAAGGAGGCTTTGAAGGGGACAATGGGGAGACCTCGCAGGCAGCGGCGCCGGCTACTAAGCTCGGTACCACGCGGAACTGTTAGTGTACGAGAGCTAGGCTGTATGTTGTGACGGCTGCTAACAAGGATGTAGATGGTGTCGCTGGCCCGTGGTATCACGTTCCGTTTCCGAGAAACAAACGCTTCGTCGGGCGAAACGAGACACTACTCACGCTCAGGGACATGCTATTCGTCCAGGAGAGCCAGAGGGTCGCACTCGTCGGACTTGGCGGTGTAGGCAAGACGCAGGTGGCTCTGCAGCTCGCTTTCTGGACGAAGGAGAACAAAGCCGATTGCTCCGTCTTCTGGGTGCCGGCGCTGAGCGAGGCCACCTTCGAGCAGGCCTATACCGACATCGCAAGCCAGCTCGAGATCAGGCGTGGTGACGAGCAAGATGTCAAAGAGTGTGTACGGCAGTACCTGAGCTCGGAGGCAGATGGGCGATGGTTTCTGGTTGTGGACAATTCAGATGATGTCGCACTTGTTTGTGGGAGTTCTCGTACGCCAGAAGGCCTAGTAAGGTATCTCCCACAGAGCCAGAACGGAAGGATCGTGTTCACGACGCGGTCCCGAGATATAGCCATGAGGGTCGCTGAGGAGACACTCAAGCTAGAGGAGTTTAGTTTGACTGAGGCAAAGAGACTGCTGGGGAATTTGGTGACACGGAAAGAGTTGATAGATGACGCTGCCTCGGTGACCGAACTGCTACACGAGCTCACGTGCCTTCCCCTCGCAATCACGCAGGCGGCGGCCTATCTGGAGCGAAACGAGGTGTCGATCGCGGAGTATTTGAGGTTGCTGCGCAACACGGAGAAGGACATGGCCGATCTGCTTAGCGAGGAGCTTCCCGATAGGACTCGGTATGAGGAGACGAAGCACGCGGTGGTGACGACGTGGATGGTGAGCTTCGACAAGATCCGCGAACAGGATCTCAACGCAGCCAATCTTCTCTCGTTCATGTCGCAGATTGAGCCGATCCCACAATCGCTCCTGCCTGAGCTCGAGTCGGAAGTGCAGACGGTAAGCGCGATCGGCACGCTGTGCGGATACGCATTTGTGTCTAGGCGGGACGAGATGCTAGACATGCACAGCCTGGTGCATCTGGCGACGCGGATATGGCTGCGCAGGGAGGGTCTCGAGACGCAGACGACGGAGACTGCGATGCGGCACTTGGCGGGAGGCTTTCCTACTGACGAGTACGAGAATCGGGACACCTGGAGAACATATCTGCCGCATGCGCTCCGGATATTGCAACGGGCCGGAGCGAGTGATATGGAGGAGAGATACGAATTGCACTTCTGGGTTGGACGGTGCATGCAGGTCGAGGGGCGGATTAAGGAGGCTGTGCGTTGTTTCGAAGAGTGCAGGCGCTGGTGGAGTGGGCAGTTCGCGGAGACCCACCCTAATCGACTGGCGTCGCAGCACGCACTCGCAGGAGCATACGTATCTGACGGACAGATCAAGAAGGCGGTGGCGCTGCTCGAGCAGGTGGTGGCAGTCCAGGGGAAGACGCTCGAGGAGGACCACCCTTCACGACTGGCGTCGCAGCACGAGCTCGCAGGAGCATACAATTCCGACGGACAGATCAAGAAGGCGGTGGCGCTGCTCGAGCAGGTGATGACAGTTGAGGAGAGGACGCTCGCGGATGACCACCCCTCACGACTGGCGTCGCAGCACGAGCTCGCAGGAGCATACGTATCTGACGGACAGATCAAGAAGGCGGTGGCGCTGCTCGAGCAGGTGGTGGCAGTCCAGGGGAAGACGCTCGAGGAGGACCACCCTGATCGACTTGGGTCGCAACACAACCTGGCGATTGCGTACCAGGCCGACGGTCAAATGCCACAAGCAGTAAAATTGCTCAAGCACGTAGTGGCGGTTGAATCGAGAACGCTACAGGAAGATGATTCCGACCGGTTGGCGTCTCTTTCGGCCCTTGAGAATGCATTGGCAGTAGCTAGTCAATAGGCTTTGATCAAAACCTACAATATCGAAAACTTGATGATTAATATAGTATCTTCACATGTAATACGGATGAAGTGGTTCAACGGAGAACGGGGTTGCTATTGCCGCCGTTTTAGAGCGGGGATGCACTTATGGAATAAGCGATATAGTGGTTACTCTATGCAGTAAGCGGGGTACGCTCGCAAACCCAGGATCAACAAAATTACTTGTGGGGCCACAGTGAAGCACACGGTCTGAGACCTCGAAATGTCCATGCGTCCAGAACCCCGCGATATGTCCAAGGCGGAAGGCGTTTTCACTAGTGACTGTACCTTCCAATCCGTTACGAACTTGCTCAACTCGCCCATACCGTGCATGAGCTTCCTCCTCACTCATCACTCGATGTCAGACTGTACTGTACACTTTGAGCCCGATCGAAAATGGCGACCAGGCATCCGGAAACGGCGACCCAGGAACCCGGGAACCCGGAAACCACTTCAAGGAGCCAACATCGGCGACCCAGTGAGCTGGAAAGAGCTACAGTGAACCAGAACCGGGACACTGAACCAGGAACTACGGAAGGCACCAAGCTGTCTTCATATGGCGCCGAGCCCCAAAGTTCTCTTGTCACGCTGCCCCGTCTATTCCTCCAACCTGACAGGACCCTATTGCAGACAACAATAGACATTATGGAGGTACCTCGCGAGAAGGCAGACAGCAATCAGAACACACTACAACTCTAGTCTAAGCTAGTAGATGCGGCAAGCCACCCATTACGAAAGCGAAGCAAGAAAAGGGACAGAAGTAGTGCAAATTTCCTGAAGAGATGGCAAACCCTGGTCAAAACCGGATGCGAGCTGCATCAGGACCACGGCGCCGGTGTTTATTTCTCGATCTCTATACCTAGAAGACGGAAAGACTTCGTCTTCCGATCCGGCAAGGAAGCATTGCCAATACTGCCCAGCGATTTTGTAAACAGTCCTTCCCCTACTGATGGTATAGCTGCTGACGATGAAAGGAAACACTCTACCCCCAGCCCGCCGTAGTCACCGGCGTCGACGGTAAAGCGCTAGGGAATAGAGGTAGCCGACTTATGAAGGAAGGCACCGTTTCCACATGTAAATGGACTTGGTTATGCCGAGGAATTGATGAGACTTGTTCGTGTAACTCACAAGACCGGCAAGGAGTCTCCAACTTAAGTTGGCAATTGACAAGACTCAAATCAGCTTTCTACCAACGAGGTAGGCGACGCCGTCCGGCGCTGTTATATCAACCCTCAAATCCTAAACTCGTCAGTAGTCAGTCTTAAATCCCTATTCCCACGATTCCGCCACAAAGCCAAACCGTGGGGGCGGAACATACAAACGGCGGAAACGTGACAGATTCTGGCGAGCATCGAAACAAAGTCTACAGGCCGGCAGACCTTGCCTGCAGGACGATACCGGACTCTCGGATCCTCACGTACGGCCACGACACCAATATTCGACACGTGGCGAAGGGACCAGTGAGCCAAAACACTGTCAACGACCACGCCTCGGACGTCTTATACTCCGTCGAAGCTCTACGGCGCAGCGGAAACGAGAAACCACCACGCTAGCTCCAGGATCACAGGCCGACCTCCTAGGCGACTTAGAGGAGAGTCCTCCCAAGAGAGGATTGCGAAAAATACTTCTGGATGTGTCGAAAGAATTCTCCCAAGGAAGAGTTGCCAAAATTGCCTGGGGGCTCGGGCTCACGGAGTTATGAGAGAATTCTCCAAGAGAGGGTTGCCAAAAATAGTATCGAATAGCGGTCGCTGACGATCCTAGATCCAGGTTCCGGATTTGAGATCCCAGATCTTAGTTTTAGCATCCCGAATCGTCGGGAACTAGCAGGGATTGAGCTGACTGGAAATGCTGAACCCATCTTGAAGGTTGCGGGGGAGTGGGGTACGGTGTCACCCTCAAAAGTTCCCGGAGCTGGAAATGGCAACTCAAGAAGCCGAAAGGAGATTCCTGAGGCAGAAAGTACAGCCTGCGTCAGGAAGGCAGAAGTGGCCGCAACTAGCAAGACATACTGGCTTGCGTAATTAGGAGTGGATGCATTTGCCAGGGCACCTCCTCCTGTGGCAGCACGACGAGCTCAAAATGGCCCTCGAGGAAGTCGGATATCGCTTAGGAGAGGGGCCCTGAAAGATAGGAAACGCAGGAGACGGGGTCCCGAAAGACAGGAGACAGGGTCCTGAAAGGCGCCGAAGTTTACAAATCTAACAGCAAATTTGCCGAACATATACGTATTGGTGGGCAGAAGAAAAAAATCTCTACTGATATGGATGCGGATGGCGAGTCTACCGGTGAAAATGAAGTACAGCAACTCTATGTTACAAAAAGGGACATGACAGACAAGTCGAACCTCACTCTGACCTGGTACACATTCCCCTACGAAGCTCCCAGCCCAGATGGCGTGGTGGAATCGTTGCCGACCCCGTGGACATGGTCCAATGCGTGTCCTTCTTCAGTGTTCGACATCTGTCTCCTCTTCGGACATGGTCCGGGAGCAGCTCACCATATGATGTCAACAGTATTTCTCGTATTTGGGTTGAGCCAACGAACGTACCTTTGCTTTTCTCCTCTGACCAGTATTCCTGCTGACCTAGAAAAATGCGGTATAGAACGTAGAGAAACTCTGCTATCGCCACCACGAAGGGCACAAGCTGACCAACGGAGTCGAGACGGTCCACACCCCGTATTCCATTCCAGCGAATCGAGCGTTCGATCTGTGGGATGATCAAGGCTGGCGCAACCCCCGCGGCCACCAGTGTCGCCATGACTTTCAAAGCCTTATATGTCCGAGGTTTGTCGTCACGGACTTTCGTCCATCGACTGTGCCGCTGCTCCGACTGTACGGTGCCATCTTCTGGCTGTGGTTCGTCAGAAGGGTCTGGTGGTTGGGGGTCACCCGCCTCCACTTGACGAAGGGGCTTGAATGTTCGCTGGAGTGATCATTAGTCGTGACCGTCGTGCCTGGGAGTCGATCCTTACGTAGAAGACTCAGCGCAAGAACGACTGCGCCTATGAGAAGCGGAACCAGACCGATCATAACAAGCCAAAAGGTCACCAAGCCCTTCATGGTATTGCGATGCGATCCCCGAATGTCGAGTTTGCCAAATGACGAGTCACTGGCGTACTCGGTACAGTTATGGGGGAACGAGTCGATCCCACTATACCAAAACCAGACAAAGTATAAGCAGTATGCCGGCGCCAGGAAGAGGGCAAGGAACAAGCTCAAGGTGAGGTTCGCGGTCCTCGCGGCGCTAGAGGAGAACATGTTCGAGATGCTCCGGAGCGCTAGATGAATCTCGGGCGTGCTAGCCATTCCAAAGCTTAGAAAGACAACCAGACAAGCAACGATGTCCACCTCCGGTGCATGGAGTCTCTTGGCAACAGTCTCCCGGATCAGGGCAATAAAAATAGCAAGAGCGAACACAAACGTCGAGCTAAAAAAGTGGGACATCATTTGGGGGACGAAAATGGCCAGGATGGAAGTCACGAACTTGAGGTAGATACCAACGCGGACTCCCAGACCGAACAGGTCGGGATTGCCGTCGAAACCACAATTACTCTCCTCAAAGACGTCCATGATGGGAGACAGATTCACACAGTTGCCAAGGGGTGGCTAGGGTCTTTTACCATTTTGCTTCCTGGCATTTCCCGCACTTTTATGTGTCACTTGGGGACTGTGGGCGGTGCCGTGGCTGACATTCGTGTGGCGTTCTCGAACAGGCAAATATTGGCTTCAACCCTTCAGCTGAGCTTGACTTGGCCAATCACACGGCAGGAAAGGACTGTCCTTGATGTAATTTCATACGTACTTGAACTGACTTGTGTCCTTGGCAGCAAGCCCGGAAGTCTGCCTCGTCGGCTGGCAACAATGGCCGAGATCATATCCAGCACACGACTTCATAAGAATACTCCCAGACCTTTGCCCTCAGAACTCCCGGCCAACCACTATCACCTCTCATCACAACTGCAAGAAACTCCTAGGAAACCCCAGTCAAAATGGACACGTCATCCGGCTGCGAAGTCGACGGCAACCGGGATCTCTACGGGCTTGGGATCCGCCTGGGCTTCTACGCCCAGTGGATAGCCACCCTCCTGGTTACCCTGTTTCGGCAAGAAGAGGAGTCTCTGCAGCGCGCCGTGAACCTGATCTTCCAGCTCGCTGTGTTTTCGAGCCTTGTGCTCCTGACGGCGAATGGGACGGTCCACTCCTGCGAGGTCATGATTGCCTTCTGGCTTTTGTTCGGGCCCCTCTCCAGCCTGACCGGTGACGGCATCAACCCCCTCGGCACCCTCTCCGGCTTCGCGCGCATCTTGGTGTACGCGGCTCTGTCGGGCTACGGGATCTGGTTCTGGCTTCTCGGCGGGGTGGACTCGCTGCCTGCCACTCCGTGCGAACCTGTCGTCTTCATCGGCGGTGTCTCGCCCCATGGTGGGTTTCGAACGTTTGGCAACTTCATCTCCGTCCTGGGCATGGTCGTCTGCGCATCACTGATACTGTGGGCGGCTGTCCCGGCCGCCAAACGGGCCGTCTGTAGCTTACCTGGACAGCCGAGAACCGAAATAGCCAGAGAGGAAGCAAAGGGGACACCCCGGGACCCAGCACGACGACGGCAGACCGAAATTTCGCTGCTGACGCTGTCGATCTTTGTGATTGTCTTCTCCATCGTCTCGATCGAGAAGCTCATCCACGACAATCGAGTCGTGGACGTCGACGACATCTTCGACGCCGGACAGCTAATACCGTTGCTTGTGGGGGCAGTTGGGCTGTTCAATACCTTGCTGTTGATTCCGGCAGAGATTCTTCGGTGTCGTCAAAGATGCTGGCTGCTATTTGGGTACCACCTGACATGATGTTATCGAAGTGTGGTCTGGTCACGTGCTTGCGTGAGCGGATCTCCTCATTTAATTTCCCCTCTTCGTTCCGGACGCGTCTTCTTGGTGGCCTGACATACCAACTTCCACCCACCGAGCAAAAGTGCGTTTCGCACACATCATCTGCTTTCAATTACCTATTCTTATCTCGACTGCCACGTGCTACAAACAATTACATTTGCGTTCTTTAGCCCGTCACCAAGGCATCCACCGAGACGCGTTCGCCCTCCATGGCGGCACCGGTCATCAACAATCCACCGATCGTCAACGATCGCATCGCTCGAGTAGACCTGGCGGTACTGTACGAGGATATTAGATGCTTAAAGGAGCAGGGGCTCGACGTCTCGGCCATTACCTCCATTGCATCCTAAGGTATGCAGTGATGCGTGTACGGACGCCAGCGACGCTAGCGGCCACCGACAGCCCGTCCATTGCGGGGTACGGAGAGCAACGGGCCTTGCCGATCCGGGGTCTAGTCGACGGAAAAATGCTGAGCTTAGACTGAGGGTTAGGGTAGCATCGCTTTCGATGTCCGTAGTACTCCGGGAATGCAATCTTGTCGAGCATTGAGAACAGACACTGGTTGTTGTCTCGACCGGCGTCAGGCTAAGTGCCGCAGCTGCCTGCGGGGCTGACCAGTCGTCCAGTCGTAGGTGACGCTTGACGTCGTCGTTTCGAGCCTCGCTGCCCTGTCCACGGGTGCAGCCGGTCGGTCAGAGTGTACTTAGCTTGCGAACGAGCAAGAGGATGATGGCAAGCAAGCTGCACGCCCAGCCGAATACTCCTCAGAAGCGTTGCATGTCGGTGCAGAGTCTATGGGTGCAGCGTCTAATGGTGCAATTCTTTTTCTTCCGGAGAACGAGACTCAGGACCATGATAGACAGTTCTGTCGCGATGGAAGCTGGTGGATCCGCCTGAAGAAGTTGTGCCAATAGCCGCTTTTCAAAATGATACTTCTGAGAGTCAGATGTTCTATGTCATGCCGCTCCACAAAATTGAAAAGCTCCTCCTCTCCAGCCCAAAGGGTTGTGATCTCGCAAGAGTTCAGATCAGGCCAGTGAAGGTGATGCAACGGAAGCCGCTGGTGATGAAGTGGCCGGGCGGGAGCTGTCCTGATTGTGGACTCCCCTCGAAGTCCTACTCCTACTACTCGGTCGTCAAACAAAAGAACAAACAACGCCTCTCCCGCGACCAAGTCGGGCTGCTACTTGCCAAGATGCGCAAGCGGAGACAGACTATACTCAACAAGATTGACGAGTTCCATGAGTCCAGCAGCGCAGACATCTACTTGCTCATCCACGTAAATGGCAAGTTCTACCAATACATCGCTTCACAGAACCCTCTATGGCCGCCTACTCAAACTCAAGTCGTGAGTAGTACCCTCCTACACGGTTTTGCTCGGCGCTTATAAGCTATAGGAGAAGAGCTATCCCCTGCCAGAATTATATACGCCAGCACTTTCAAGGTTTCCAAGCGGAGACGCGCGGCAAATGGGAAACGGGGGGCAGAATAGACCCCCGTCTTCTTGGGTTACTTCGAAATGGAAATGACCGTTGAGGGACTGGTGGATGCATCAACGCAGTGTTTGCACTTATGAGCACTTAAGTCGCATCTCTACCAATACGAGGGCGACGGGTTGATGGTTCGGATCGCGTTGAAATACGATCTCTCATTTGACTGCTGCAAAATGATAACAATTAGCCGTCCTGCCATTCTTTCCTTACTTAGAGCCACCAAAAGTACCGGCAATGCCCTCTCGCCCTCCCATTGCCTGGCGTGCCCCGGGAACCACCGTCCCATTCGAATGCCATGAGTTATCACTGCCATCAACCGTTGTTTCGCCGGTACTCGGACATGGCCGCGACGGCTCGCCGCGTCACGGGATCGCGGACACTCATTATGAGGATGTCCTCGTAGCAGAGGGCCTTCGGACGTTCTCGTCCAATGGCCTCTCGGTACAGAAGCTTAGCGAGCTCTCCAGACCTTTCGTTCGTCGCGTCTTCATCAACTCTCATGCCTTCGTCCTCGGCCTCGGTTGACATGATGACCTTCATATCGTTACGGCAACGGATGAAGTTCAATATGATCTCCCTCGCCTCCCCGTCGTCCTCCGTGCGGGCGATCTCGGCGGAACCAGTTTCCGCTCGGTGCTGCCCCTGCAGGAAGCTTAGGCCGAGAGCGCATGACAGGGTACATCGCGAGAGCGTTGTCCCCTGCTGACCGATTCGATGAACAGTGCACTCGGACACAGGGCTGAGGAGCCATGGTGGCGGAAGTCAACAAGCTCGCAACAGTCGCCCATGGACTTGGCCGACGCCAGGCATGTTTAAGTCATAATCCGGGATCCAGTTATGTAAACTTTCTCGGGCTCCCGCCTGAAGCAGCAGCTCAACGGCCTGGAGATGGCAGGTCCAGTAGCGCCTGGGATGGTCCGCAATCACTGCTCCGTCAACCCCACTGACTGAGAGAGCCGTTCAAATGCGTCATTAAGCCCGATTTCGAGCGGCGCAATCTCGACACTAGAGCTTGGCATTTGATGATGACTGTTGCCAGATGAAGGTGATACCGCCGCGGCCAATCGCAGACTCTCTGCATCCCGATTCAGCTCCCGTTCAGGCTCATTCCTGGGAGGTGTGACCCTCCGTGGCGGAATTGGGAACTTGGGCCAAAACATCCATATTCTGTCTAAGCCCTGCAGTCGGCCCGAGATGCAGGGACGGATGAGAAATGGCTCTCCATCGTGTCTTACCACCACGCCAAGCTCCCAAGAAAGCGCAAGGTTCGGTTCCCCGGCACCTCTGGCCTCCTTGATCGTCCATGTTATGCACCTCGGTAAGGTGTCGCCCTCAGTCCTGCTGGTAGACCTCGTAGCAGAGACTTGCCAGCGGTCTGTGATTGTCGCATCAGTCGAGGAAGATATTGCCCCGAGAGTTGCTTGGCCGACTGGCGTTGGTACTGAAGGATTTATGGTCCACTCTCGACGGACAGTCCGTTGTGTTGGAATGCCCTGGTCACTCGAAGGTCTGTAGAAATCCGTCACCAAAACGCCATGGTCAGGCTGACTCATGCAATCCTCCGCGTTGAATTCCAGACTCATTGTTGCGTAATCGAGTCTAGCACTGATTTGTCGAATATCAAGTTCCATTTCCAACAACCATGCGGGGCACTTAACATGGTGAGTACATGTCTTGGAAAGGACACCCCACCGGGAGGAGGACTTGTAGCAGCATTTAACGTCGACTCCTCTAAGATCCTGCTCGGCCAGAAAGTCATTTTCTTCTGTGATCAAGGCAAGAGGATGACGTCCGAACATAGCTCCAGATGCAGGTTGTGGATTGCGATCTGCTCACAGTCTCGTCAGCAGATTTCGCTGGCCTGAAAGTTACTCCACTCAGCCTCAAATACCTTGAGCGGGTTGTAGCCGGGCTAGTAAGGCATTGTTCATACAATGGGATGTGGATTGTTTCACGCGACCGAGGTTCATGAACGGAGGAACACCAACCCAGAAGCAATTGCACCATATATCTGTTTTTGAGTTTATTCGGGGCGCGTTTTGAGGTTGCCGACATCCGTGCACTGGGCATGTGTTGTGATCTTGGTGCATGCTTACCCCGCAGCGTTTCCACGCCATGTCAAGAATACATTTGATTTCAACCAAATTTGATTGGCCGTTCTTCCCTTCTTAATGACGTGTCAATGTGAACGGTTTGATAATACCTTCGTGTCGCACAGGCAGAAATTGCCGAGTAATTCACTGGTGTGAACATGCAGATTCCAACTATCTCTGGCGCCCCTCTCCACGCTCCCTCTCCTATGGCACTTTTCTTGGTTGGCTCAAATCACCCTATTGCCTTTAGAAAAGCATCGCCTGAACAACAACCGGCGAGCATTGGGATGTGATATGGACCGTCGCGAGGCCACGACCCCCGGATCTATGGGAAAGGCCGGAACACCTCTTGAGCTATCACTCGACGAGCCTGTCATGCTCGACATCGAGATGGAAGCAAGAGAAGACATTCCTGCCGAACTTGAAGCTTTTGTCCGCCTGGCTCGCCTTGGCCGGATTGAAAATGCCTTAGATTGGTATGGAAAGTGCCTCCAGCGCCGTGAGAGGATGTTTCCTGTCCTGGCGGAGTACGCCGAGATGCTTTTGCAGGAGGGCCTGCACGATAAACTTGTCGACTTGCTTGATGACACCAACGCAAACTCTGTCACCGCATTGCACGACACCAATTCAACTGAGGTATCCCAACTTCTTAAATTCATGAGAATCTTGGCGATCATTCGTTGGAAAGGAATGCCACCGGGAGAGAAGCTGTCCACAGCTATGAAGTGTTGGGATTATTTGAAGGAAATATGTGTCGGCAAGGTCGACCAAAGGCAACAACTCAGCCCTGTCCAGATCCATATGGTGGAGGTATATTTGGGCATCGCCGTGGAAGCCTTTGATTCAGATTTATCCAGGGAGAGGAACAAATTTACGAACCCCCCATGGACACCTCCCGGATCACCAAGATGGACCGGCTTTTGTGCGTGGTACACGGAGTTGAGGAAACAAGGCCTTCATTGGCAAGCGCAGAAGATTCAAGGCATCCTTCTGCCTGTTGTCGAATTTGAAGTTGCCATGAACACATTGATTCGAAGGGACCAATTCGCAGCTGTGGCAAAGGACATCGCAGAACAACATTTCGACGAATCTCTGGTGATTACGGAGTTGATAGCATCCAACAGCATCTGCGAATACCTGATGCAGCGAACCCCCCCTTCGATCATTCTCGCTGAAGCGTACCTAAAAGCTTCGCACTCCTTGAAGCAGGTCTTATCTCAGCACATTAGCGTTGAAGATGTTGAACACGCGCGCACGCTTCTGCGGGTTGACGAACTGGGAAAAGCTCTCAGTCGGGTAAAACTCAAGCTCGCACTGAAAGAGTTTAAGGTGCATAACGGAGCATCGTTGCTGCTCCACGTAGCAGAGACGGGTAAACAGGAAATTCTGGAGCTATTGCTGACCATGGACGAAATCGACCCAAACTGCAAGGATGGACGTGGACGAACACCCATCTCGTGTGCGGCAAAAAATGGGCAAACAGAGGTGGTCAAGCTGCTGCTTGATACAGAACGTGTCAACCCAGACCTTAAGAATATGAACGGGGTAACAGCGCTGTCGTATGCGGCGGAGTACGGCCATGATAGTATCGTCAAGCTACTTTTGTCGACTGACAGAGTGGACCCCGATTTTCAAGATACTACAGGACGGTCACCACTATCGTATGCGGCGGAGAAGGACTGTCGGGACATTGTGGAGCTGCTAGTCGAGAAGGGAGCTGAAGTGGACTCTAAGGATTCCGGGGGGCGGACACCGTTGTCTTATGCTGCAGAGAGAGGTTGCGAAGCCATTGTGAAGCTGCTGATCGAGAAGGGAGCTGGAGAGGACTCTAAAGAGTCCGCGGGGCGGACACCGTTGTCTTATGCTGCAGAGAGAGGTTGGGAAGCCATTGTGAAGCTGCTGATCGGGAAGGGAGCTGAAGTGGACTCTAAGGATCCGCTGGGGCGGACACCATTATCGTACGCTGCGGAGAAGGACTGTCGGGAAATTGTGGAGCTGCTAGTCGAGAAGGGGGCTGAAGTGGACTATAAGGATTCCGCGGGGCGGACACCGCTGTCTTATGCTGCAGAGAGAGGTTGCGAAGCCATTGTGAAGCTGCTGATCGAGAAGGGAGCTGGAGAGGACTCTAAAGAGTCCGCGGGGCGGACACCGTTGTCTTATGCTGCAGAGAGAGGTTGGGAAGCCATTGTGAAGCTGCTGATCGGGAAGGGAGCTGAAGTGGACTCTAAGGATCCGCTGGGGCGGACACCATTATCGTACGCTGCGGAGAAGGACTGTCGGGACATTGTGGAGCTGCTAGTCGAGAATGGGGCTGAAGTGGACTATAAGGATTCCGCGGGGCGGACACCGCTGTCTTATGCTGCAGAGAGAGGTTGCGAAGCCATTGTGAAGCTGCTGATCGAGAAGGGAGCTGGAGAGGACTCTAAAGAGTCCGGGGGGCGGACACCGTTGTCTTATGCTGCAGAGAGAGGTTGGGAAGCCATTGTGAAGCTGCTGATCGGGAAGGGAGCTGAAGTGGACTCTAAAGATTTCTGGGGGCGGACACCGTTGTCTTATGCTGCAGAGAGAGGTTGCCAAGCCATTGTGAAGCTGTTAGTCGACAAGGGAGCTGAAGTGGACTCTAACGATCCGGAGGGGCGGACACCATTACTGTACGCTGCAGAGAAGTACTGGCGAGACATTGTGAAGCTGCTACTCGAGAAGGATTGGCGGGACATTATAAACCTGCTACTCGAGAAGAGAGCTGAAGTCGAGTCTAGACATTCGGGGGGGGGGACACCATTATCGTACGCTGCGGAGAAGGACTGGCAGGACATCGTGAAGCTGCTGGTCGAGAAGAGAGCTGAAGTGGACTCTAAGGATCCACAGGGGCGGCTACCATTATCATGCGCTACGGAGAAGGACTGGCGGGACATTGCGAAGCTGCTACTCAAGAAAGGAGCTGAAGTGGACCAGGATTCGGGCGGGCGGACACCGTTGTCTTATGCTGCACAGAAGGACTGGCGGGATATTACGGAACTGCTACTCGAGACGGGAGCTGAAGTGGACTCTAAGGATCCGCGGGGGCGGACACCATTATTGTACGCTGCGGAGAAGGACTGTCGGGACATTGTGGAGCTGCTACTCGAGAAGGGAGCTGAAGTGGACTCTAAGGATCCGGAGGGGCGGACACCATTGTTTCGTGCCGTGGAGAAGGACCTGCAGGGCATGGTAGAGCTGCTAGTCGAGAAGGGAGCTGAAGTGGACTCTAAGGATCCGGAGGGGCGGACACCATTGTTTCATGCCGTGGAGGAGGACCTGCAGGGCATGGTAGAGCTGCTACTCCAGAAGGGAGCCGAGGTGGACTCTAAGGATCCGGAGGGGCGGACACCATTGTTTCATGCCGTGGAGAAGGACCTGCAGGGCATGGTAAAGTTGCTAGTCGAGAAGGGAGCTGAAGTGGACTCTAAGGATCCGGAGGGGCGGACACCATTGTTTCATGCCGTGGAGGAGGACCTGCAGGGCATGGTAGAGCTGCTACTCCAGAAGGGAGCTGAAGTGGATTCTAAGGATCTACAAGGACGTACACCGCTCCAGGTTGCTGCGAAGAGCTGGATCAAAATGGCGGAGCTGCTGCTTGGGAAGAGGGCTGAAGTCAACTCCAAGGATCTACAAGGGCGAACACCGTTGTCATATGCCGCCGAGGACGGATGGAGTGACATGGCAAGACTTCTACTCAGTAACGGAGCCGAAGTAGACTCTAAGGATTTGAAGGGGCGGACGCCATTGTCGTATGCCGAGGAGAAGACGTTGAGCACCATGGTGACGTTGCTACTTGAGAATGGAGCCAAAGTGGATTAGGGATTCGGGGTGGGATCTCGGTAACCCGCAGGCAGACGACTCGACACCGCATGACCATCCGACCCAGGCACGGCGGTCAAACAATATCAGAAACGATCATCGGCCAGATTTCTTGTGCGAGGGAATGTAGTAACGGGCAGGTTTCAAGATCGTTCCACGAGCTCGAGGACGGAAACGTTGCCAAAACGATCAGATTTCGCACACCGAGTCGTTTGAAACCCATTACAATAATACTCCCGGAGAGAGATGATGCTTGTCCGATCAGTGCGCGCCATTCACGCTTCAATGGCTTACCCAGGCACAGAATTTAGGGGCGCAATTCGGTACGGCGGATCACCGGAAGAGGGAGTGGCCACCCGCAGACTTAGACGAAGCGGAAGTGCCGCAGCGAAAACGTAGAGGAAGGATTAGGCACTCTTAGCACCGTCATAGAACTCGTAAACCTAGATACATGCCAGTACTATATTGGGACAGGCGCACCTCCACAACGGTAACAATATATAACGTCGGCAGTCAGCGGGATTTCTCGCCCAAGGAAGAAAGTCGCGGATGATGAGCGCACGTTGTACAACAAGAACTCCATCAAGACACAATCCAAGGACAAGCGTGACTCTCCAGAACGTGGTTCAGATACTTCTACGTCAATCATGGATTCTACTGGAGACGTCGACGCTTCGAACAAAGGAAGATCCAGGATACTACCGCGTGACATCAGTCTTGCTGGTACTACAATGCCGCCCATGCCTCCTACCTTAATATCGATACTTACATTGATAGCCGTAGACATACGCAGCTCCCCCCCCGCCACTCGACATCAAGTCGGTGAATATCATAGAACCAGCAGCGCCGGGCATAGTACTGAGACATTCGTCTCCCATGATGTGTCAGCGTAACAACCCCGCAAGGAGGGTGAATGTGGTAAATACCTAAACTAGCAATGCACGGCAAAGCGACGATTCCAGTCGCTTCATGTTAAGTGCGGCGTCTCTCAGGTTTTGTACAGAGCCAACGTCAACGCTGCTGTCTCTGTAGTGCTATTAGAGCGGTGTCTATTGCACGAGATGGACTTCTCCCTATACGTGTCGAATGTCTGCTCTTATAGCGTATATTGCCTTTTGAGCGATCAAAGTTACTGACGCGCGAGTTGTCAACCATAATAACATAAATTGGCTAGCTAGGCAATACTCCAGTTCCTTCGAAAGATCGCCTCAAATGTCCGATACTGGAGGACATGCAGATGAGTACTTGACCCTGGCCTGTATCCATTTCTTTTGTTCAATTGAGCGATATGGAGGACTAACAACCATGGGCACAAAGTTAGGCATGTGACGCATATCCTCCTGGATCAGCGTTAGCTACTTACGTCCTTGGTGGCCATTAAGTCTCTTAGCGTCATAGTATACCGTACAAAAACTCTATGCGACTGCTCAATGCTGTCAGTGAAACTCATAGTTAGTGTCGACTCAGTGCATTACGTACCGTCTGGCGTTGGTCATAGCAGTGTTCTTGATGTCGACTCGATATGCAACCCAACAGCAAAACCACATGACAAGAATGATAGGCGGCACAAACAGGATCGGGTCCCAGTCCATGGTCTCTCCGTAAGCTTTCTGTGGTCTTGATCCACTGTTAGATAGGAGGATCGACAAAGCTGTTCAACCCTGATGTTGACAGGTTATCAATTCAATATTGCGAGGGTAGACAGGCCAACTGAGAGTGACCTAATCGCACGAGGATAGCTGTGAGAGTTCACACAGCATTAAGCAAGCTCGAGGTTTAGACAAAAGGCCGTTTTGCTGGTCAGCTCTATGTGGTGAACAACCCGACAGCCTACCAGGCTCCGGGGGCAAAAGTCGAAGAGCGTCCATTTATGCATCGGTCACAAGCCGTCTCAATTTTCTATTTGGGCAATGGTGCCGGCCTCTGAACGTCCCGAAAAAAGTTCCTTTGGCGGGGCACCTACCCAGAATTCTGCGGCCACCGAAATAGGTTGTAGTACTACCGCCTAGCTTCGTCACCGGGCTTTGACCGCGACTAGACCGACGCAACCACTGCCTGCTTGGCTGACATTCGGCGGGATAAAATTGACTCGCTGGCTTCGGATTACACCCAGTAATCGGCCTTACCAGACTGTCGGGTCATCGTTGGATTCTACATAATTGGCCTTTAATCTTAGTCCGCATTACGAGACACCCCGAGAATAGACACCCGAAATCGCGTTGCTAGACATACAATACCCTACAGGATCATGCGTCCAGTAACGCGGATCCACCGTGATCCTTAGACCGCGTTACTAGACACTCCGAAATCGCGTTACCCCCGTACTATTGTCTCCAGTAACGCGGTTTCACGGTTCGGCGGTGTCGAGTAACGTGGTTGCGCCAGCGAGGTGGTTACTCGACTCACGGCCAATGCGGCACGTCGACTCCAGTAACAGAACTTAGGGCAGCCGTGATTACTGGTGTCACCGCCAAGGGTAGGGCTTGAAGCCGCGATACTGGACACGATGCATGCCACAGACCAGTGTTCTAGGCACGGGGCGGCAGCTAGGAGCTGCAGCCCAGTGACCTGGGTCAGCGGTGCCAAAAACCTTGGGAATGAAAAGAGTGGGGTCCAGTAACGTGGCTCGAGGTTATCTACGTGCCCAGTATCCGATCGTCGCAAACGTCGTAGTGAGACCTCGTGTCTAATAACGGGTCGAGTTTACGTGTGCAAAGGACGAGGAGCCTAGCCAGGAGTCCACATCGTCCGGTGGCGAACTGGCAATGAGCGCTTCGAGCCAGGTCCCCCGTCGATTTCTCAGCCGTACAAGAAGCACGGTTCAGCTAAGAAGACACGCTCCGCTTTTGAGGCACAGGCTACGTCATTCAGAAACGACTCTGCGGCAGTTTCCGTGCTAGGATGTCTTTCAACCTTATTTGCAGGATGCCACAAATGGCGATTTCCAAACTGACCTGGCACGAGCCCTTTGGGTTTAGCGCTCCGCTGTGTTTGGCTAAATTGCCCCTGGGATCTCTTGCTCGATGGATTGGTTTTCAGCTTCCAGGGTTGCATGGTTACCGTTTCTATACCTGGTACAATAGCCAACTAGCGTCTTGATCAGCTACGACTCTCCCGCCATGGCCAAATCGGCGACCAAAATTCAAGGCTCTTTTTTTTAACAACACCGAGATTGCACCCGCGGGCGGCGACCACGAAACTCACTATCCGCCAAGCGATGCGAGGACGGTGCGGCACATCCTCCTGGAATACCGGAACTGGGCGCACGAACGACACCTGATGTGGGCCGGCAAGCAACCGTGTGTGGACGTCCGGCGCATTCTCTGTAGCCCGAGCATGGCAGTACGAGCAGCAAAAATGCTCCTCAGGACGGGCATCCTGGAGCAATTCCGGGCCGTGCCGTCCACTGTACTCCAATATGTTTAGTCGCGGAGCGATATTCAGCAGACAGGAAGGACACGGCGGTCCTGCACAGGACCGACGATGAGAACATGGCGGTCCCATGACGGGACGGTCTATATAAGCAAACAGTCTCTACAGCTAGTAAGTTAGTCTTAATCACCCCTCACCGATTGATGTTGATTCAATACATCGAGTTACCTACAAAACTGTCGAGTACTTTGGTCTACCTTTTGGCTAGACACGATCAACTGTTCTTTCATCGCTCTAATCTAGGTGACTGGGGAAATTATTCCAATTTATAAATCAAGCCTCACTGCTTGTTCCCGGTCGATGTCTATCTCAGCATTGCGATAAACTTCCATGGTCGCAACAGCATCTTCCACGCTCGACACTCGACCCTGCTTGATCGGGCGACCTAGCACCTCCAGCGCCAGATTCTTGAGACTGGGACCCTGATGGGCGCCGTGAATGGCATACCGGCGGTACCCGCTATATTTTTGTGTGTCGCGGGCTATCATATCAAAGGTAATAGAAGTGGCCAACCGAGCAACACCCTGAAGCCGTAGAACGTGCGAAGGCAAATCCATTGAGATGACCTTCAGATCTTTTTGTATATCATGGCCGATGACAATGCGACCGCGGAGAAGCTCGATCAGTTGAGCCTGAACTTCAGGAAAAGGCTGGGCGCCGTTCTTCGGATCGATGTCGTTCCAGCCGATTCCGGAATACTTTTCGTCAGTGTTTGTAACGCTGATGGGCTTGGGGTAGCACACAAAAGTGTCGAAGATGGTTTGGCTCTCATTATTGACCACAGAGACGCGGCCGAGGACCTGGCCGATGTTGGACCGCATCATTTCGCAGTCGATGGCGATTTTCTCGGTGAGAAGTTCATGGTGTGGTCCTACGGTCCTCGTGAATTCATTTGATGTTGTATGCATCTTGCGGTCTTAAGAATTCCTCGACGAGCTCAGCGATAGCGTTCTCGGACGCCGCCGGGATGATGATGAAGATATCATCGTAGAGCTTCTTCGGGTCGGGATCTGTTTCGTCGGTCTTGCTGCCGCCGTTGATGAGGCGGGTTTGAACGTCATCGGAAAGCGACGCTTGCAGAAGAAGGGTGACCTTGTAGCGATCGCCAAGGTTGTCTTCTGTCTTCTCGATGTCGGTAGTGACGTACTTCTGGAGGCCGTAGATGCCCAGCTGGAGCAGCACGACCTTCTTCCAGTTCTGGAGATTGCTTTCTCCCTTCAACTTATCGATCTTGACCTCGAAGTCTGAAGGCATCTTGATCGCTTGAAGGAGACTGAAAAGAACTGAAGAATGCTGAAAAATCGCTGGAAAGGGGTATCGAAAACAAGCGAACTAAATGAGAGTCGCAAACTGTAACCTTTCTTGATCTTGAGCCGAGGGAACTGGCGTTCTCGAGTCGGCTTCAATTGAATTCAATTGACGTCAATTGAACTCAGAATATTGCTCAGAGTAGACTGCAATCGAGGCGCAACAGCCATCAATTGAATACTCGAGACTTGACTTGGTGATGTTTTGGTCGATGTTGGTGGGGCCGTGCGCGAACCTCGCTGTCACGGCTGATTCCCCACTCCAAACACCGAACCAGACTGAAATCAATATTGCTGAGCGCGCAGAGCTCGCAAAGCAATGAAAAATAGTGCAAATTAAAGAGCTCGAAGAGCTGCACAAAATGATGTCGTTGTCGAAGAGTCTCGATCAATGCGCGGAGGCGCGAGGGCTCATGACCTGTTGGGCACGTAGGGCACAACGGAAACTGTGATGTGATCTAGGCTAGGATCCACTCCACAGAGCGGAAATCCATCTATCCCTATATGGGTGGCTTGCAGCCAATCAGAGGCTCCGGAACAACCTCCGGGCCGGGAGGAACCTCTCCAACAGTTTTCTTCCGCGGATCCAAACACTCGGCTGCGAGCATGGCAGTAGCGCTTGTCCGCATCGGTGGGAGCGGCGAAGTGAGCGAGTACACTGAGTTAAACGGCCGAAAGCCGACTTCCATCTCCCTCTTGAGCTTGGGCTGAAGCAATCCGGCACGAGTAATTTCGACCCTGACGAAGTACGTCGCCCTAGCTCTGAGTCCCGGAAGGCTGATATCCATCGTCGGTGGGGGATCGAACAGCGAGCTCACAGGAACTGGAAACGAAATCGCAAAGGGAACCGTGTGGCGTCCTTTGGGAACATTCCAGACGTCGTGTTTGCTCGCGTGAGGTGGAAATATTGGCCTGTCCACTTTGAAGATCTCCTACACTGCTGTCAGAACAAGTCAATGATAGAAGCAGAAGACGGAAATAGCAGACTAACTTGAGGTAAACCACTCGCCCTTGCTGTCGGAGGTAACCCCAATGGTCGACTTTGATATATCTAGGAGGCTGAAGCCGGTAGAGATCCCTCCAAAGCAGCATTGGGGGTTCTATGGGTCGGTGTCCTTGAGCCGAGCTGGCAAGATGAAGTGTTTGTCGCTAGAGCACTGTTAGGTATAGTAGCCACACGTAGGGGGCCGAGTCTACCTGAAGTAAAGTATCCAGCTTCTCCATGGAAAGTATTCCCACCTCTGCATGGCGTGGTGTACCTGTGGAACGTAGGAGGCACGCATCCAGAGCTGCAGGCTTTGACGACCAAGTCTCATGCCTCTCCCGTCTGAACAAGATCTATTTCCTCTCCCAGCGCCCGTTCCCGCGTCGCTACATGTCACATTGGCACCAACACGGGGCCTTTGTAAAGGACAAGCTCACGTGGCTCGCATCAGCCACCATCTATATCGCCATCGTCGTCACCGCCATGCAGGTCGGACTCGCGACAGAGACACTGGGTGATAACGACCCCTTCCAGTCCGCGGCGTACGGCTTGACTGTCTTCTCTATTCTAGGCCCCGTCGCCACTGCGGGCCTTTTCGTGTTGGTGTCTTGTTACATGTCTGTCGATAACTGGTTGGCAACGGTGGCGTATGGCAAGAGAAGACTGCAGCATATACGTAGCAGCTCCGACAATTCCTTCAACTTGGTTCACGAGCTGATCCTCGTTGCGCACTAAGGATCTGCTGTGGAGATCCGTCGTAGTTCATTATTCCCGAGTCTCTCAGGCCGAAGTGCTTGTTTATCACCAGGTAGTCCGTCTGCAGGCACTCTGTTCAGCCCAGGCATACAAGCAGTGCATCTTCCCGGCCCAGGTTGATGTGTTGCAAATGCCGTGATTGTCCACTAGTACAGTAGCGGCCAAGTTCAATGTCCGCCTCTCAGCGTATAAAACTTTCTAAGCAGAGCCGTTTTTGGCTCCTCAATCTGCTGACGTCCAGTGTGCCATAATCCCTACCATGTATATTGTTGCAAGCGTCCTAACAGGCCCACAAAAGTTAGGCCAAAAGTAGCTTAGTATTAGTAGTAGAACCAGCGCCAGCTTATGTAATTGCGAATTCATCATGACACACTGTTCTTCATCTGCTTTCCAAAGACCGTAGTGTTTTGAACGAAGGTGGACCAGCTACAGCTTCTGCACGTACAGGATTCTATCCATATAGGAACCATGTAACAATCCTGCATGGAGAAGACCTGACAAAGAATAATTCATTGCAACGTCTGTCCACCTGATACTGTACTGTATTGTATGTTACATTAGCAGTTTCACTACTTACCCACTGATTCCTGCCATTCACGCAACGCTGAGGAGCAAGATATGGTGTGGGGATGGTCTGGGCCGAGTATTCGCTGCTGATGTTGGACGCATTGCTCCATCAAGCGTAGGCTCTCCTTGACATGACCCTGAACGTGCCAAGTAGAAGCGAGGTTTTGCATGCTTGTCAGCGTGTCGGGATGCTCCTCTCCCAAAACCCTCTTCCTCGCATCCATCACTTGCACCTGCAGCGACTCGGCGTCCTTCCACCGGCCTTGATTCTTGTACGTCAACGCCAGGCAGCCCATACTGGTCAGCGTCAGGGGATGCTCCTCTCCCAGCACCCTCTTCCTCGCCTCCACCACCTGCACAAACAACAACTCGGCCTCCTTCCATCGGCCTGGATTCCAGTACGTCATTGCCAGTTTATGCATGCTTGTCAGCGTGTCGGGATGCTCCTCTCCCAGCACTCTCTTCCTCGCCTCCATCACTTGCACCCCCAGTGACTCGGCCTCCTTCCACCGGCTTTGATTCAAGTACGTCGACGCCAGGTTGCCCATGCTGGTCAGCGTGTCGGAATCCTCCTCTCCCAGCACCCTCTTGCTCGCCTCCACCACTTGCACCTCCAGCGACTCGGCCTCCTTCCATCGGCCTTGATTGCAGTACGTCATTGCCAGGGTGTGGATGCTGGTCAGCGTGTCGGGATGCTCCTCTCCCAGTAGCTCCCTTTGTATATCTGTTGCCTGGATAAGGAATCCTTCCGCATCTTTCCACTGGCCCCGGTAGTCGAAATATCCTGCAGCACAATGGAGAAGCGCCGCCTTCGCCAGCCTCTCGTCTCTCGACCCAGTACTTTCCAGCTGCAGCACTACATACACGTGTGCAAGATATGCTCCGCAGATTGCCCCATTCTCGTGGTTGCCGTACGGGTAATTCTGCGACACCGTCAAGATAGCCTGTGTCGCGAACTGGCGTATTGTGCCCTTCCTGACAAGCCACTTCCGCGTGACCAACTGCACAAGCCGGTGCATGTCGAAACCATGGCCCTTGTCCTCCGTAACGAAAGAAAAGGCCTTGAGGACTCCCAGAGCCTTCGTCAACTGCATTTCGCCCTTTGGTTCCTGATCTTGTTGCTTGCTACGGTGAGATAGAAACACTGACGGAATCGCCTGCCGGTCAAAGAGGCTCATGAGCGAGAGTAGTTCGCTTGCAAACCCATTCTGCCGCTCAATCTGCTCGAACGAGAGGATCCATGTCTCCGTGACCGCGCGGGACGTCTCCGAGTCTCTGCCCACCGTCTCGAACTCCTCGCTGAGCAGATCGACAAGCTGCTGGTCGCTCTGGCCCAAGAGCCGGAGGTATTCGCTCACGGGTATAGTGTTTTCTTGGATGAACGCAGCAGCCTGGACCAGCGCAAGCGGGAGGTATTCTAGCCGTGACGAGAGCACCCGTAATTCGTCGTGGTCTAAGTTCTCGTCTTCGAGCTTCGTACGTAGCAGCTGGTCTGATTCGTTCTCATCTAGCTGTCGTACTTCGATAGGACGTTTGCCATTGGCAAGCCGCGAGCCTGTCTCCTTGTTCCTCGTCGTGACGAGAACAGATCCATGCGCACAGTCGGGAATGTAGGAGCCGACCTTCCCCTCGAGGCCAGATGTGTCAGAAGTCGCAGGCTCCTGTCGGCCGAAGAAGACCTGCGTATCGTCGGCGTTGTCGATGACCATGCGGGAGTCGAGGCCCAAAATGCCACGTTCGGGAAAGCCCTTCGGCTCAATCTCGGCTCGGGACATGCATTGACCGTGGTCCGTGCACGAGGCTCTGGGCAACCAAGCCCAGTGTCACAGCCGTCAATCACTGGAGAGACCACCACAATGTGAACCTTCTCTCTCAAGTCTCTGCACAGGTTGAGTATAACGGTGGTTGTTGCGAATATTAAGCGACCGCCAATCCAGCGAACCTCCAGACGTTTACGGAATCTGCCGACGTGGTCCCTGCACGGTCCCCATCATTCCGGCCCCGCACGGAAGGCAGATCCACCATGCCAGACGTGTACCGTATCGGCTTTACACATAATAGCTGGCGGAAGACGACCATTCTCGACTGACCTCGGAGCACGAGCTCGCAAGTGCCTATCTCGAAGACAGGCGGATCAAGGAGGCCATTGAGATGCTCGAGCATGTGGTGGCGGTGCGGAAGAGGACGCTGGCGGAAGAGGACCATTCTCGACTGACGTCGGAGCACGAGCTCGCTACGGCATATCTTGATGACGGGCGTATCAAGGAGGCCATCGAGATGCTCGAGCACGTGGTGGCGGTGCGGAAGAGGACGCTGGCGGAAGACGACCATTCTCGACTGACGTCGGAGCACGAGCTCGCAAGAGCCTATCTCGATGACAGACGGATCAAGGAGGCCATTGAGATGCTCGAGCATGTGGTGGCGGTAGAGAAGAGGACGCTGGCGGAAGACGACCATTCTCGACTGACGTCGGAGCACGAGCTCGCAAGAGCCTATCTCGATGACAGACGGATCAAGGAGGCCATTGAGATGCTCGAGCATGTGGTGGCGGTAGAGAAGAGGACGCTGGCGGAAGACGACAATTCTCGACTGACGTCGGAGCACGAGCTGGCTAGAGCCTATCTCGATGACAGACGGATCAAGGAGGCCATCGAGATTCTCGAGTATGTGGTGGCGGTGCGGAAGAGGACGCTGGCGGAAGACGACCATTCTCGTCTGACGTCGGAGCACGAGCTGGCTAGAGCCTATCTCGATGACAGGCGGATTAAGGAGGCTATCGAGATGTTCGAGCATGTGGTGGCGGTGCGGAAGAGGACGCTGGCGGAAGACGACCATTCTCGACTGGCGTCAGAGGGGTGGCTTACATATGCGTTGCATAAGAGCAGTGGAGGGATTCCCTAGTAGGCTCATGTACAGTACTGCATCTACATCCGCGCCGTTATGATTTCACATTTTACACAGTCGGTACTATATTGTACAGGAACTCTTCTGTACGCTAGTAGAAAATTTCCAAAGGCGTACAGAAGTTTACGCACACATTTACTCTGTAGACCCGGGTGTGCCTTGGGAGAGGTGGAAGCTCCCTGAATATAGCCACAGAGTCAGAAATGGCTCTCGTATATTCGTCGTCCAGCCCCGCAGGTATCCTTCTCCAGCTTCGAGTACTTTTCCAATGTCACTATGTACCGTATCGGCGCCAAGCCGCAAAGGTCTGTGCGCTGACAAACCGGAAGCCGATTTCGAATGCGACTGTACCGCGGAACGGACTGTATCTGGGCAGATTTTTCTCTGGGAATTGACATACTGGAGAAGAGATTCAATCGTTCATTCAATCGTTATTGGGTTTGTGTGGTCGGTTACGCGTGAGGTTGGCGGAACGAGCCCTGCGCGTGGCGTGCCCCACCCCGCAATGGCTACTGATTCGATAATCGAGGTCGCGTGTAACGCGACCGCGAGCAACGACGCGCCTCAACGGTCAAGCCAACGAAACAAGATATCCACGGCGAAAGTGCGCGAAAATCGGGAAATCGAGGATTTCTAGGACAAATCGACAACGGCAGGAATCAAAGCTGCCAAGCGAACTCCCCGATCTGCAATCGCGAACGAAAAGCAACCCGGGGAAAGCAGAAATGGGGAGATCGCCGCTTCTAAGACGGCAGGCTGGCAGAAAGTCGTAGAGCTGGTGGGAAAACTGACAGAAGCCGTCGGCCAGCAACAGGACACGATTAAAGAGTTAAGAGGAGTCGTCATCCAACAACAAGACACAATTAAAGACCTGCATGAACGCCTCAAGGACACACAAGTGGAACTTAAACAGGTACACGATCAACTGTACGCCATCTCGGGCAACGTGGCTCTCAACACCTCACTGGGTACCAGCCCCAATCCGTCCTACGCAGATGTGGCACGAACTCCACCGAATAGTACGCCTATCAATGTACGATCCATCTCATCCATGGGAACCACCCCTTCAACCATGACCGACACACTATACTGTACAATCGACACATCTAGGGTACCGAGCGAAGACGAGGTGAAGATCTCCGTAGGAGCAATCAGGACAAACGTAGAGGAGTACATGCGAAATACTAGCGAACAGGCCAGTTGGCGATACCGGGCAGTGACCAAGGACCAAAAGAATCCACACCGTGTCAGGATTGCCTACAGAGATGAGGCCGAGTACAAAGAAGTAAAACGGGTGTTGGAAGCAAACCTGGTGACAGGAATACGTATCCTCCGGGACGATCTCTACCCCATCAGAGTGGACGGTATCAACCGTACGGCGGTGCTCGATGAGGCGGGAAATGTCAGAACCGGTGCCGCCGAAGCGTTTAGAACGGAAAACGAGACCCAGGTCGCAAAGATAGTATGGCTCAGCAACAGACAGGTTGCAAAAGCATACGGATCAATGCTAGTATATCTCAACAAAGGATCGGATGCGTGGCGCTTACTCCAAGAAGGATTCTTCCACGCCGGAGGAGAATCGGGATATACAAAACCATTCGAGCGACGAGAACGCCCGAAGCAATGCTTCAACTACCAGGAAATAACCGACCACAGGGATTATCAGTGCACCAAACCCCAAGTCTGTGGAAGATACGCAAAAGAGGGCCACCGCCATACGCAATGTACGGAGGCGATCTTGAAATGCGTCCCGTGCGGAGGCCCTCACGAATCGTTTAGTAGGAACTGTCGGAAGCTCTACCCGTCTCAGTATGAGTAGGACATTCCGTATGATCCAACTAAACGTTAGAAAACAGGGTACAGTGCACGATAGTTTGATGAACGACGAGGAAACACAAGATGCGACGGTACTAGCTATTCAAGAGCCTCAGGCGCGGAGGATCCAGGGCCGTCTCCTGACGACGCCTATGGGACATCACAAGTGGACCAAGATGGTCCCATCAACGTGGAGAGATGGCAGGTGGGCCATCAGAAGCATGCTTTGGATCAACAAGGACGTCGAAGCAGAGCAGGTGGCCGTAGACTCCCCAGATATGACGGCAGCAGTTATTCGGCTTCCGGAACGGTTAGTTCTGGTGGCCTCCGTATACGTGCCGGGGAGCGACCCAGAGGCACTGCGGGACACATGTAACAATATGCGAAGGACCATCTACGAAGTGAGAAGGAAAGCGGACACAGTGGTGGAGGTGGTGGTGGTAGGAGACTTCAACCGGCACGACCAACTCTGGGGCGGAGACGATGTGTCGGTGGAAAGATAGGGCGAAGCAGATCCGATCATCGACCTGATGAATGAGTTCGCTCTTAGCAGCCTTCTTCCACGGGGAACCAAAATATGGTACGGAGGAAATTACGATACAATAACGATTGACCTGGTCCTCGCATCAGAAGAGTTGAAAGACGCCACGGTCAAGTGTACGGCCGAAGGGATAGACCATGGCTCAGATCACTGCGCGATTGAGACGGTCTTTGACGTCTCAACCCCAGTAAGGAGACCGCCGGACCGGCTCCTTCTTAAGAACGCACCGTGGACGGAGATAAACACCAGGATTGCGAACTTACTAGGAGACACCCTACTGAGTGGCATAATATAGTAGAAGATAGACAGACTTATGGCGGCGGTCTCAGACACCGTTCACATCTTAACACCAAAGGCCAGGCCGTCACCCTATGCTAAGCGCTGGTGGACATCCGACTTGACGCAACTACGCCGCATATACACATATTGGAGGAACCGCGCGCGCGCGGATCGTCGGGCCGGGCGAGCTGTACGGACTCTCGAGGAAACGGCAAGGGCAGCGGCAAAGCAATATCATGACGCTATTCGCCAGCAGAAGAAGAAACACTGGAACGAATTTCTGGCAGATAACGACAACATCTGGAGAGCGGCTAAATACCTGAAGTCAGGCGACGAGTCGGCATTCGGAAAAGTCCCACAGCTTACCAGAACGGATGGGACAACCACTGTTAACCACAAGGAGCAAGCAGAGGAGTTGTTAAGCAAGTTCTTTCCCCCGCTACCGGGCGACATCGACGAGGAGGGCCCGAGGCCACAAAGAGCGCCCATTGTGATGCCGGCCATCACTTTGGAGGAAGTAGAGAGGCAGCTCTTTGCCGCAAAGTCATGGAAGGCGCCAGGGGAGGACGGTTTACCGGCAATAGTGTGGAAAGAGACATGGCCGACAGTCAAATACCACGTCTTGGCATTGTTTCGGGCATCCTTGGAAGAGGGACATCTACCAGACCAATGGCGGCATGCCAAAATCATCCCTCTGAAGAAGCCAGGCAAAGAGGACTACACGATCGCGAAAGCGTGGAGGCCCATTTCGTTGTTAGCAACGCTGGGCAAGATCCTCGAGTCGGTGGTCGCAGAGAGGATATCACATGCAGTCGAAACACATGGCCTCCTCCCGACGAACTACTTCGGTGCGCGCAAGTAGCGTTTAGCAGAGCAGGTACTCATACTTCTGCAAGAGCAGATCTACATAGCATGGCGGGGACGCAAGATCGTAAGCTTGGTCAGCTTCGACGTCAAAGGGGCTTATAACGGCGTGTGCAAGGAGAGACTCCTGCAAAGGATGGAGGCTCGAGGCATTCCAAAGGTGCTTTGCCGGTGGGTGGAAGCCTTCTGCTCCGAACGCACAGCCTCGATCCAGGTCAACGGGCAAACATCCGGAATACGACACCTCCCACAGGCTGGCCTACCACAAGGCTCACCGCTGTCGCCCATCTTATTCCTGTTCTTCAACGCAGACCTGGTGCAGCGACGAATTGATGCTCGTGGGGGCGCTATAGCCTTCGTGGACGACTTTATAGCCTGGGTCATAGGGCCCACGGCATAGAGTAATAGGGAAGGTATAGAAACAATCATTGACGAGGCCCTGAAGTGGGAGAGGAGAAGCGGAGCGACTTTTGAGGCAGATAAGATAGCAATCATCCACTTCACCCGCAAACCGCACAAGACGGACTCTCAGCCATTTACCATCAAGGGGCAAGCCGTCCAACCGAAGGAACACGTCAAGATCCTCGGCGTAATCATGGACGCCAAGCTCAAATACAAGGAACACTTGGCAAGGGCAGCTTCGAAGGGACTACAGGTAGCGATAGAGCTAAAGCGGCTCAGAGGACTATCGCCGGCCAGAGCGCGGCAACTGTTCACGGCTACAGTGGCACCGGTGGTGGACTACGCCTCCAACGTCTGGAGGCACGAGTGCAGACACAAGGCGGCTATACCCATCAACAGGGTAAGAGTGTCATTCATCACCATCTAGACCAGAGCATTCCTTCGCGGAGAGATTTCAGGATGGCGAACTACCACCATTATTTTCGCAGCCGATGCTTTGGTGGCTCGCAAACTTCCTCTCATCCGCGGCATTCAAAGATTATAAGACCATCGATGACATCTTCAGCGTCAGGCCACCCGACGGCGAAACATTCTGGATGTTGGACTGGGACGACAGCGCCCTGAAAAGACCGGTTTTCCCGCAATGGACAGTTGAGGGGCGAGTTGAAGTGCCCAAAAACGCCAAGGCATGGGGAAATGATGCTTCTGACTGGGCGAAGCGTGCCGGTTATTTCGGGCTGGCGATACATGCTGTGCGCCGCGAAATCCTTATCCGAGTCAACGGTGAGACACAATGTCCGTGTTAGGAAACAAGTACACAAGCTGACCAGTATGGGCCAGATAGCGGAGCATCTATTGGACAGGTGCTAAAATTTGCCGCACAGAAGAACCCCAGTGTCCTCGGTAACCATTACCTTCATGACCTGACTACAGTTGACGGCGCGTCGTGCTATCTCGGAATGAAGCCTCGGACCGACCTTACGGAGGATTTCCGCACCGCGACAATGAGACGAAACCCAGATGTCGGGCAGTCGCTCCCGTCTAGCATGCGTCACGAATTACGACAGCGGGACGAGTATGTCCTTATCACTAACAACATTGAAGACCTCAATCATCAGATCAAGAAGACTGTCGACGAAGACAAACTTCGTGAACTGAAGACTGATCGGGCAACAGCCTACAGACAGCGTGACATACTCGAGAAAGAGGAGCTGACGAAGCTCCGCGAGCACACAAAACGAGTACATCCCGCTCAACGCGGGCAACAACACCAAGGCGATGGGCAACATCGCAAGAAAGATGAAACCGAGTTTGACCGGATCCGTCATATGATGCCCGAACGCGATCGCCTTTCACGGACACTATTCCTGAGAGTATCGATACGAAGCCCGGAAGGTAGATCCGCCATGCAGGATCTTATCAACTTGCGTACCCAAGACAGCCAAGTTGCCTACCAAGAGGTGCTAAAGCCTAACAAAGGCTGCTGTCCGGTTGGCTATTGCGGCCGGCAAATGAAAGAGTACGTCAACAGCCCCTTTAACCCGCCCGGTGGACTACCTTTCCTGCTGACACAGTACCTCTCCCTCTTCCTAGTATCCCTATTGCCAAGAGATGGGATCATGTATTCCGCTGTCAGCAAAACGAGCTGATGAAGGAACATAGCTACGCTAAGTTCTGTTTCATCCCGACCTGCAGCACTTGGATCACCAGCGAGACGGCATGGCATGCTCATTGTCAGGACCACATCGACAAGAATGATCTGCCTTTTAAATGTGATCCCGTCAAGTTCCGCCGTGCCGTGGCTTGCGCCGGATACTGTCCCTTCCACCTGGGCGACAGAAAAGCAACAGCAGCGGAGAGAATGCAGTCATTTCCTGATCGATCAGCATGGCAGCGACACATCTCCTGCTGCAGTTCTCGGTACTTCAAAAGACAAAAGCCTGGGACTTTTATTCCGTGTCCTTTATCTTGCCAAGAGAAATTTCCGTCACAGAAGGACCTTTGGCACCATCTCGAAGACGTACACAACACTCCGGAGCCGCCAGCTGGCAAGAAGCGCAAGTCCTGTGCGGATGAAATACAAGATGAGGACCAAGCCCAGGTACATCCTATCAAAAGGAGACGGGAACCAAGCTCCGCCGATGAGCGAAACGAGTCTGGCAGCACCAAATTCATCCACATCTCAGCATTAGACCTTGATGCAAGACCCTCGTACCCAGATGACCCAACAGTACACATGGACTCCTCGGGCTACAGCACACCTACATCTTGGCTGTTTGATGTCGATACAGAGATCTCGCGTGAGATCAAATCGTCAGTATCGGCCTCCCCACCGCAGGCCGACAATGCGCATGCATCCGAAAGCTGCTCCGGCAACAGCACGCCCTTGTCCGAAATTTTGACTTCGATATGGCGTCTTCAAGCATGGCTTCATCAGGTGTGTCTCCGCCTAGCAGCGACGTGTCTACCTTCGGCGCCTCTCACGACTGGCTCCCAAGGGAATCAAGTCTTCCGGATTTTGCCCATTTTGCGATCGACCCGGCCCTTCAGAGTCAAACGTCGGCGGTTGGGGCCACGACAAACACAGACACGGAGTCTCATGAGGATAAATCAGCTCCGGTACCAAATATTGAACCCATAGGTGCTGATTCTCACGACGCGATTGGCCTTCTATCGGGCAGCACTGAACTGCCTTCAGAAGACAAGCAGGACACGGCAGTCGCACCTAAGAAGATACCGCGAATTGTAATCAAGGTGCCCGGGAGTCGAACGCCGAGCGCCAAGCATTGTCCGGACGAAAGCGAGGAAGCAACACACGTCAGTTCCGGAGACAACGATGTGTACACGGTCGACTGTTTGCTCGATAAATGGAGCAATTGGTTTTTCGTGCGATGGTTTGATGGAAGCTGTACTTGGGAGCCTAGAGAAAACATCCGGGACAACGAGCTTATCAGGAAGCTGAACAAGGAACACGGCGGCCTCAAATGGGGGGTCGAGGTGTTGCAAGCCCGTCGAGAGTCCAGGGGAGTACGCTACCTGGTACGTTGGAAAGGTGGCAAGTGGAAGGACCAGTGGGTAGCCGAGAGATACATGTGCCGGGAACTGATTGAAGAGCATAGGCCGGAGAAGAAGGTAAAGCGAAGGCGGAAGACCTAAAGTTCGAGAATATAACTAGAACCTTCCCTATTGTATCCTATTCTATGAAAAGTATTTAACAGAAAATATGCACGACGAGGGCAGATTTGACAAGCTCAGGCAGTGGTGGCGGTTTGCAGCCGGGCCACGAGCTCTTTGCTGGTGCCATGATCCAGCCCTTCCTGTCTGCGTACGCAGATATATTTCCTTCGTCCCATGCCCACAACCTCGAAGATGCTCAACCTGTGCGCCAGATGCTTCTCGGAATCGTTCGTCCCAAAATCTTTGGCATCTTCCGCAATCCGACTGCCTCTCAGCACTCGCAACATGATGGCAAACATCACCCTTGACAGCCAGATCTTTATCGCCAACCCCATGGCGGCAGATCGAATTTCCACGAGTCCAAACCTTTGGGCTCCGGATGGAGACCCCTCTGTGGTCTCTTCGAGAGGTCCAAAAACGCCACAGCATGCTACACACGATCCTCAACGCGGTGCTGGCGGCGCCTCTCAGGACGATGCAGTCCTGATTTCCACCGATGACGAGTCTGATTATGGCGATCTCGACGATGGCACATCCGACATTTCTTTCCCGCCAATCGAGGAGCTTCTTCTGGCTGCAGGACGTAAACACATTGAAACTGGCAGTGTTGCTGGCGTAGGTATGTACCTCCAATCTCCATCTCTGGGCAGGTCATTACGCTGACACGCCTGCATAGACAGAAGTCTCAGCGTTACACCCGGCGTCGGTGGCAACAGCGACGCCGTAGAGCCGTCCGTCACCGAGGGAGCCAACCCAGATGATGAGGTTGCACCGAGCCAACAGCAGCAAACACCTGACCTGCAGCGTTCTCCAGCACTGCCATCCGCCTCAGCACTGCTGCAGCCATCCTCTGCCTCGCCGAGGCCTCTCCAGATGGAGCAGGACCGGGCGATTCCCGCGGACAGCTAGTCTTCGGTGCGGTCTTATTAATGAAATTTACAAGTAACGGTAACGTAATGGTGAAGGAGACAGACAGAAGAAGACAAACTGCTGCACGCCGTATCTCTTGAGAGGCCGTCACAAGGGTATCGAACTCGTCCCAGAGGAAAATGACCATCTCATCTCGGTACATATCGGGTTTCTCGATCAATCTGTCACACAGAGCACTCAGCATAGGCGGCGTAACGGTACTGGGGCGTCCGACTCCGTTGGGTGGGGCTTTCGTGGCTCCGAAGCATCGTAGGTTCAAGCGTATCGTTTGGATAGAGCGTGTGCTGCATCTAGCAATACAAGCCATCTGAATGTCAGTAAGTTCTCCACTGCATATCATATCTCGGATTTGGTCGTGCTGAGCGGCCGCAAGATTCGGGGCCATGGTTGAGTGTCGTGTGTCAGGGATGCGGGATTCGAGGCCCAAAATGCCACGTTCGAAGGAAAGCCCTTCGGCTCAATCTCGGCTCGGGACATGCATCGACTGTGGTCCGTGCACGAGGCTCTGGTCACAACTGTCAAGCACAGAAGAGACCACCCCAATGTGAACCTTCGCTCTCAAGTCTCTGCACAGGTTGAGTATAACGGTGTTTGTTGCGAATATCAAGCGACCGCCAATCCAGCGAGCCTCCAGACGCTCTACGGAATCTGTCGACGTGATCTCTGCACGATCCAGCCCTTTCGCCATCCAGCCCCGCACGGAACCCGGACGGTCAGCCAAGCGCTCCACTATAATTCCCCTTCGACCGCGACCGCCTGTTCGCATGCGCAGGCGATAATCTCTGGATGAAAAAGATCGAGGCTATTTAAAAAAAAAAAAAAAAAGGGGAATGCGGCACGGGCCGAAGCCCAGCGCCCCAGTTATCGATCAAGAGCAAGGAACCAGCCGCGACCCGACCTCGACCGAACCGCGCCCGAAAGCAAACACCGATCCATCATTTTCCCCTGTCCCAAGCTTCGAGCGTGCTCCATTCCCAGACGGAGTCGCACTGTGGCACGACTGCCCCGACGCGACGGTCGATATCTGCTTTGTCCACGGCCTGACGGGGAACCGAGACAGTACGTGGACCGCCCACGGACAGCGGGAGCCGTGGCCCAAGACTCTCCTCCCGCCGAAGTTGCCGAGAGCTCGTCTGCTCACGTACGGCTACGACGCGTATGTCGTACGGAAGTCGGCTGCGTCGGCCAATCGGCTAATCGACCATGCCGCGAACCTCCTCACCGACCTGACGAACGACCGAGCGTCCCACAATGCGTCCTCGCGCCGGCTTGTCTTTGTCGCACACAGCCTGGGCGGCCTTGTCTGCAAGGAAGCTGTCCTTCTCTGGCGGAACAACCCCACGGCTCATCTCCGCGGCATATTCGACTGCGTTGTGGGAATAGCGTTCATGGGCAGGCCTCACAGAGGGTCGTGGATGGCAGACTGGGCGAAGGTCCCCGCTTCCGGTCTGGGGCCTTTCAAGTCGAACAACAAGTCGCTATTAGCGATCCTAGGAACACACAGTCAGCTGCTGGAGTCGGGTCAGGCGAGGTTCTGGTCGATGGTACGAGAAGTCCGCGAAAGCGGCTCACCACTCGAAGTCACCTGCTTCTTTGAAGAGCTGCCCGTACCGGCTGTTGGGCGTGTCGTGCCGAAGGAATCCGCGACGCTCGAAGGGTACACGGCAGTCAGCGTTCACGAGATCATCGAAACATGGTCAGGTTCGGCTCTGCTGATGACAACGGCTTCAAAAGGCTGTTTGCAGAGTTGATAAGGTGGCAAGGACAGATTAACCCAACTCCGAGTAGCCAACAAGCCGGAGGTGGAACGATACCGCACCGTGTGGCTGAGAAGTCAGAGCCCCGCTCGCTCGCTGATCTGCCTTCCGCCGACGTACAACATCAAAGAAAGCCGCCAGTTGAACAGACTGATGCGAAGGGGGATGAGCTCGGAAGCGACCACAATAGTTAGTTACCCAATCAATAACAGACGCTGTGTTTGCTGACTTGACTAGCGCCCGCTGTCGCCAGTGGTGGTGCAGTCCTGCCTTGCTACCACCTCCCCCTCCGCAGGAACACGCGATTCGTCGGACGGGAAGCCGAACTTGATGCACTCAAAGACTTGCTGTTCGGCCGGAGGAGCCCGAGCGTGGCGCTCGTCGGCCTAGGCGGCGTTGGCAAGACCCAGGCCGCCCTGGAAATTGCCTACTGGGTGAAGGAGAAGCACCCCGAGTATTCCATCTTCTGGGTGCCGGCTCTGAGCGTGGCGACATTTGAGCAGGCATATGCTGATAGCGACGAAGCTTGCCATCCGCAAAGCCGCAGACGACGAAGATGTCAAGGAGTCGGTCCGACGGCACCTGAGCTCGGCGGCAGCCGGGCCGTGGCTGCTTGTCGTGGACAACGCAGATGACGTTGACGTTGTTTTAGGAAGCTCGGATGTTCCTG
The DNA here is from genome assembly GCA_009194965.1 of Coniochaeta sp. 2T2.1. NCBI lineage: Eukaryota > Fungi > Ascomycota > Sordariomycetes > Coniochaetales > Coniochaetaceae > Coniochaeta > Coniochaeta sp. 2T2.1. Next base: position 4,119,696 of record VSMA01000003.1, read on the forward strand.
GTGGCGTCAGCCAGTATCTCCCCGACAGCGAGAGTGGGTTGGTCTTGTACACGACGCGATCGCCGGACGTGGCGTCGCGCGCGACTAGCGAGGTGGAGCTGCATCAGATGAGCGAGCAAGAGGCAAGGATCATGTTCGATAAGTCGCTGAAACGGAAGGGCCTGGTGGGGGACGAGGCTGTGGTGGAGGAGCTGCTCGGCGAGCTGATGTATCTCCCGCTTGCCATTGCACAGGCGACGGCGTACCTGGACCGGAACCGGCTGTCGGTTGCCGCCTACCTGACGCTCCTGCGAGGCGCCGAGGAAGACATGGTTGGCGCGATGAGCCGCGAGTTCCACGACAGTACACGGTATCGGGGGTCGCAGAACGCGGTGGCGACGACGTGGCTTGTGTCGTTCGACCAGATCCGGAAAACCGACGGGACCGCGGCCGAGCTGCTCTCGTTTATATCGCAGATCGAGCCGAAGGCGATCCCGCGGTCGATCCTGCCGAGACCCGAGTCGGAAGAGAAGATGGTGCACGCGATCGGCACGCTCTGCGGGTACGCTTTCTTGGGGCGACGGGAGGAGAGCGACATGATTGACATGCACAGCCTTGTGCATGTGGCGACGCGGGTCTGGATCGGACGACAGGGGCGTGCCGGCGAGGCGGAGATTGCGGCCGTGCGACACTTTGTCGCGACATTCCCGTCTACGGATCTTGCGAACCGTACAATATGGAGGAAGTGTCTCCCGCATGCGCTTCGGGTGCTTCACAGGAGCAAGGCGTGCAGGATAGAGGAGAGATATAATCTCTCCTTCTGAGTAGGGCATTGCTTGGGCAAGGACAGACGATTTAAGGAGGCTATTAGGTGCTTTGAGGAGGCGTACGAATGGAGGAAAGAGCACCTTGTTGAAGAGGACGATTCTCGACTGGCGTCGGAGCACGAGCTCGCAAGTGCCTATCACTCTGACAGACGGATCAAGGAGGCCATCGAGATGCTCGAGCACGTCCGGCCCAAGTTTGAGGCTCTGTCATACATGTGGGGCACCGAGTTAGCCGGCGAGCCCATCACCCTGAACAGCTTCGCGTTTGAGGTCAAGAGGAACCTCCTGGACGCGCTCCTCTTCCTCCGCCGCCAAGTCGCGTTGGGCACGGCGCGCCAACCCTTCTGGATCGACGCCATCTGCATCAACCAGAAGGATGTGGCGGAGCGGAACCGGCAGCTCCCGATCATGGAGCAGATTTACTCCAGAGCCGCCACCGTGGTGGTTTGGTTGGGCAACAGCAGGTACACCGAGTTTCAGCAAAGCCTAGCCGGGGCAGTGATCGTGGTGGTTTGCGTGGGAGGCTCCTGCAGGCCGGGGGAGTCCCCGGGGCCGCAGGAGGGCGAGGGCAGGTGCGCCCTGTAGGGTAGCCATTTTGGTGACCTACCCTACACTCCGGCCTACCCTACAGGGCACGCCCGCCCACCTGCCCCTGCGCGCCGCAGCGGCGCCCCGGGGGCGAGAAGGCAGGAGAGGACTCACCGCAGGACAGCCACAGCGGCCGAGTCCAGCAGGAGATGGTTGGGTACTTGCGAACCGACCCATACTGGGAGCGTCTCTGGATGACCACTATTGGCCTGGTCTTGTGGTCCGGATATCCATCACTTTTTCCAACGAGCCTCATAGGTGGGGAGGGGCAGGACTTACCCCGAACTTCCGGTCCATACACTTATCTCCCCCTAGCGGTCATCGTTATATGTTACGAACCATTTCATTGGATAAGAAGACCCACCCTCGGAACGGCATTACCATAATACGGGCACCAGCTGCTTACAGGTGGTTACGACCGACAGTCCAGGGACGACAGGACGACAAGAGCGTCCCAGCGTCCAGGGACGACAGGACGACAAGAGCGTCCCGTCGTCCCGAAAGGTGGAGCGACGGTTACAGAACGTCGTCCCCAAGTCTATATAAGTAAACAGTCCCTACAGCTAGATAGTTAGTCTTAATCGCTCTCCAGCGATTAATGTTCACAATTCAATACATTGAGTTACCAACACCTCTCTCAAGTACTTGGTCTACCTTTTGGCTAGACACGATCAACTGTTTACTACCAGTACGCACCTGACTCTATTGTCAACAGAAACCAGTATCCAGTCTATCAGGCAACCTCGTCACCCGACCCCGTGACCTGCCTGATACCTCGATCGTTACACGTTAATCGCTCCTGTTCAACTAGGTTACCTGCGTACTAAGGGAACAGTACATACACGCAACATGTCGACTACCGGTTCACATACCCCTCGCCCAAGTAACAACAACTTGGCAGCCCAGGCTGGGGCAGCGGCCATTTCACCCCAGGCCCTGATGGCTGAGTTGGCACAGCTTCGTGCCCATATCGCCCAACTCCAGAACGGAGGAGGAGGAGGAACACGACTCAAGGTTCACGCTCCGGAGCCGTACGACGGCACCCCAGGAACCCTCCAGGGATTCCTTACTCAACTCAAGGCCTACCATCGCTTCAACGACTACGACTTTCCGGATGCCGAACGCAAAGTCCTTCATGCAGCGCACCTACTCAAGGGGAGCGCCTTAGACTGGTTTGAACCAACACTCAGGGACTATTCCGACAACACCTACGACGACCGTGATGATGCCACCAATCGTATCTTCAACTCCTTTACGGTATTCGCCGACGACCTCAAGAAGACCTTCGGAAACCCGGATGAGAAAAGATCTGCCGAGCGGAAACTGGAGACCTTGAAGCAGAAGGGCTCTGCTTCCGAGTACGCTTCCCGTTTTCGCCAAATCACGTCAAAACTAGACTGGGAAGACGAGAACCTAATGGCATGGTTCTATCGAGGACTCAAGGAGGAGGTTAAGGACGACCTTGCTCGCGAAAAGAGACCTAACGATTTTGCCGACTACGTCGAAATAGCAGTATCGATCGACAATCGCCTGTATGAGAGACGCATGGAAAGACGCGCCCCCGGTAAGGTATGGGCAAATCCGACAGCAAAGGCCAACACCGCGAAGAAGATTTATCACCGAAGCACGGCAACCGGTTGGCACAGCGGCCCTATGGAGCTAGACGTCGCCCAAAGGCAAGACGCCAGGAAGAAACTGAAGTGCTTCAATTGCCAGAAGGAAGGGCACTTCGCTCGAGAATGCAACCAGCCGCGAAGTTTTAGGAAGGTAACTGAAGGAAGGACCTCCTACCCCAACCGACAAGTCAACATGGCCGGACGCAGTGGTTCCACCCCGAGCCAACACAACAAACTAAGCTGGACAACATGCTACGATAACAGCTGCCACATCCACAAATCAGACAAGGAGGGATCCGGTTGGTTCCCCAAGGAACCTAAGAAGCGACAACTCGCAACAGGACGAAGGATAGAATACCATCCGGAAACACCCCAAACACCTCCTGAGGACTACGAAGCGACGTTGCGGGAACGACACCCCACGGTCTGGAAAACCATGCGAGAACAGATCCAGAGGACAAAAAACGAGAAGGATCGGCTGTAAAGGGACTACAGTCGACCCACGACACTAGGTCCCTAGCAGTCGCAACTGCAGACGAGGACACACGACACCTGATTCTGGGAATCAAGATCGGACGACACAGGCTCGAAGCCATGATCGACAGTGGAGCACAAGGGAACTTTATCTCGCCCAGGGCGGTAAATCAGTGCAGAATCCATTGGAAAAGGAAGAAACAACCTTACCAACTCACGACAGTGGAAGGGACACCCGTTGTCTACGGAAACGGAAGAATCGAGAACGAAACAACACCGATTCTTATCAAACACGGAGACCAGGAAGAAATCATTACCCTGGACATTACGGAGACAGCGAGCCACGAGGTTATTCTGGGAATACCTTGGCTTCGCAAGCATAACCCACGGATTGACTGGATCACTGGCCAGCTGTATCGGGACAACCCCGTACAGGATTCACGACAATCAGCAAGCGCAGAACGAGACTCAGTCACTGAGCAGAGTCCTAGACACGGACCCTTAAACGAGCCTACCAACACATCGGACTTAGCCCCTGAGCAGCGTCAAGAGCAACGACCCTCAAGCAAGCCACCGCGATCAAGCACTCAAGATGGGAACTTGGAGTATGGATCGACGCAGACCTTTAGAGAAATCAACTATCTTAAAGAGTCAAACGAACCAACGACAATACCGGAAATCTACCACAAGTATACCGAGCTGTTCAGGGAACAGCCAGAAGGGGAAACCTTACCCGAACACACACAATGGGATCATGAGATACCCTTGAAAGAAGGAGGAGAACCTAGATTCCAAAAAATCTACGCCCTCAACGAAACTCAACGGCAAGCATTGAAGGAGTACATCCGGGATGGACTCAAGAAAGGACATATACGACCCTCGACATCGCCAGCAGGATATCCGATCCTATTTGTCCCAAAGAAGAACGGGAAACTACGACTGTGCGTTGACTATCGACAGCTCAACGACATTACGATCAAGAACCGCTACCCTCTACCCTTGATTACGGAAATCAGAGACCAACTGCATGGAGCAAAATGGTTCACAACACTAGACCTGCGAGGAGCCTACAACCTCATCCGTATGAAAGAAGGGGAAGAATGGAAGACGGCGTTTCGGACTCAAGAAGGACACTTTGAGTACCTAGTCATGCCATTCGGGCTGACTAACGCCCCAGCAACGTTTCAGACCATGATCAACCATGTTCTACGAGAATTCTTGGATCAGTTTGCGATCGTTTATCTCGACGACATCCTCATCTACTCAAGGACGCTTGAGGAGCACCAGGGACACGTACACCAAGTACTCCAGAAACTACAAGAATCAAGGCTACAGGTTGAACCAGAAAAGAGCAAATTCCACGTGCGACAAGCGGAATTTCTGGGATTCATGATCGAACCAGGCAGAGTCAAGATGCAAGACTCTAAAATCGAGGCAGTCAGGGACTGGCCCCGACCTACGAACGTCAAAGGAGTCAGAGGATTCCTTGGATTCACCAATTTCTACCGACGTTTCATCAAAGACTACAGCAAGATCGCAGCACCACTCACAGACCTTACTAAAGGAACTACCAAGGAAATACAGTGGAGCGACAAAACCGAAAGAGCCTTTCGACAGATCAAGGAGGCTATAGCTCAGGAACCGATCCTAGCTTTGCCTGATCCGGAAAAGGAGTTCGAAGTCGAGACCGACGCATCGGACTTTGCGATCGGCGGACAACTTGGACAACGAGACAAGGAAGGACGACTGCACCCTGTCGCCTTTTTCTCAAAGAAGCTCAACGGACCAGAGCTCAACTACCAGATCCACGACAAGGAGCTCATGGCAATCATCGAGGCATTCAAGGAATGGAAAGCTCACCTCAGCGGAACCAATCACCAGGTTAAGGTCTACACGGATCACAAGAACCTAACCTACTTCACCACTACGAAAGAACTCAACAAACGACAAACCAGATGGGCGGAATTCCTATCAGAGTTCAACTTCAAAATCATTTACCGGAAGGGTAATGAGAACGGAAGAGCCGATGCTCTTAGCCGAAGGGTGGACCACGAGCAGACACAACCACCCGAGCATCAGACAATCTTGAAGGTCAACCAGGACGGAGACCTCGAACAGGACCAACGACAACTCAACGCCCTGTTCATGTTGCAACAAGAAGAACACTGGACGAAGAGGATTCAGAATTCTCTAACCCCAGAAGACGACGCAGTTTGCGACCCAGGCAACAAAGAGACACCGCGCTACCACGGAAAGGCCTACGTCCCACGAGCATTACAGGAAGAGTTCGTCAGGGAATTTCATCAAGCACCAGCACACGGACACCAAGGCATCGCCAAGACCACCGAACGACTACAACGAACGTACAACTTCCCAGGACTACGGAAAGTCGTAAAAGACGTCGTGAGGGCTTGCGAATGCACAAAGGACAAGGCATCCAGGCACAAACCATACGGAGAATTGAGACCACTCCCGATACCAAGCAGGGCTTGGGGATCCGTCGCATTCGACCACATCGTCAAGCTGCCAGGATCGAGAGAACCAATGACAGGAACGGTATATGACAGCATCTTTGTCATTTCTGACAGACTCACCAAGTTCGGATACTTCATCCCCTACAAGGAAGAGAGCTCAGCGGAAGATCTCGCCTACACCTTTCTACGAGTCATTGCCTGTAACCACGGACTACCGGACGAGATAGTCTCAGACAGAGGAACGACATTTGCCTCTAAGTTTTGGAAATCACTCACAGCACAACTCGGGGTCAAACACAAGCTATCCACAGCTTACCACCCCCAAACAGACGGACAAGTAGAACGACTCAATCAGACACTCGAACAGTATCTACGAAGCTACGTCAACTACCAGCAAGACAACTGGGTTGTAATGCTGCCACTGGCACAGTTCGCTTACAACAGCGCCACGAACGACACTATCAAGTGCTCACCATTCTTCGCGAACTATGGATACGAACCAGAAATCCATCGACCACCACACAGCGGAATTGAAGTACCCAAGGCATTCCAAATAGCAAGCAAACTCAGGGAGCTACACGAGGAATTGCGAAAAGAAATCGCCTTCGTACAAACACAAATGGCGAAGTACTACAACCAGAAACGGTTGAAGGGACCAACCTTTGAGAAGGGAGACAAAGTCTATCTCCTACGCAAAAACATCAAGACGAAGCGGCCGAGCGACAAATTAGACCACAAAAAACTCGGACCCTTCACAGTTACCAGGAGGATATCGGACTCCAACTACGAGCTACGCTTGCCAGACACCATGAGAATCCACCCGATCTTTCACATCTCACTGCTTGAAGCAGCACCAGCCGGTGCAAGATTGCAAGAAAAGGTCGAGGTCGAAGCGTTAGAAGGAGAATACGAAGTTGAAGCCATCTGGGGATCACGGAAGAAAGGATCGGTCACGGAGTACCTGATCAAATGGCTGGGATATGACGAATTAGAAAATACATGGGAACCGGCTAAGCACTTGAAGCATTCCCACCAGATGCTTGAGGAGTACCACCGTCAAAACCCGAGCCAGATCTCAAGGATAGATCGAGAGGCGCACCTGCCAAATTCACCCCAAAAGCAGACTCAAAGACGCTCCAGTCGGTTACACCAACGGCGCCCATAGCCTGCGCATCCCCCGCTAAAGACTGCTCTTGAACGGACAAGTCAGTCTCCTCGTCAAACATCTCGTCCAAGCTTTGGACACCCCTCGCAAACAACTCATCACCACGGTCACGAAGCGATTTTCGTTGCCGACGAATCCGCATAAGACGGTTCAGGAGGACGTCCAGTTCTTCCTGCGCCTTCTCTTCGGCTTCCTGAAGACGCTTGTCTGCAGACATAGTTTGGTTCACTAGGGAAAACCCAAAATAAGCACCTACGAGGAAGAGGGCTCGGATGAACTACTCACAAGCACTCACTACCGAAATACCATCACACGCCTTGCGGGCACGAACGCACGCGGAGCATCGGGAAAGCTCCCCCGGAGGAAGACGACACACCTGCTTTGAACGGTAACATCGAGAGCAGGGCATTGCAGCGATCTCGCCAGAAGACTCCACGAAGGCGGTAAGAGTGGCGATTTGGGCAGACTTGATTTTTGAAGAGCTATTTCTTTGTTTTCTTATACCGGACATTTTATCAGCATGAGCGGCACAGGGTTAGTAGGAAAAAGGAAGACCGCGACGTACCTCAACGTGGGCACCGACAGGGGTTTGTTAGTTGCATGGTCTTCGGGACGAAGACTTGGAGGAGGGACATCGTGTTACGAACCATTTCATTGGATAAGAAGACCCACCCTCGGAACGGCATTACCATAATACGGGCACCAGCTGCTTACAGGTGGTTACGACCGACAGTCCAGGGACGACAGGACGACAAGAGCGTCCCAGCGTCCAGGGACGACAGGACGACAAGAGCGTCCCGTCGTCCCGAAAGGTGGAGCGACGGTTACAGAACGTCGTCCCCAAGTCTATATAAGTAAACAGTCCCTACAGCTAGATAGTTAGTCTTAATCGCTCTCCAGCGATTAATGTTCACAATTCAATACATTGAGTTACCAACACCTCTCTCAAGTACTTGGTCTACCTTTTGGCTAGACACGATCAACTGTTTACTACCAGTACGCACCTGACTCTATTGTCAACAGAAACCAGTATCCAGTCTATCAGGCAACCTCGTCACCCGACCCCGTGACCTGCCTGATACCTCGATCGTTACATTATATCACGACTTGCGGCATAGCCCGACGAGTCTAGTCTGGTCAGCCGATGTAAGGCGTCTAGATTAACGTGCCTATTACGAGTTCTCTTGCAAGTCCTCCCGCGAGTCCTCCGCGTGATCCTCGTACAAGTCCTTATACAAGTCCTCCTACAAGTCTGTCTGCGAGTCTTCCAAAGACTCTATAGAGTACGTGAGGGACTCGCAAGAGGACTTGCAAGATTATCACGTACGAGCTGCATGAAAATATCGCACTCCTCTTTCTAGTAATGGCAAGCTGTATATAGTTGCAGCTCTGCTTTCATACAGCATTTTCTCGTTGCGCCCGTCGCGGGGTTTTGATGTGCCCGACTTGCACTTGTGCGCTAATGTAGCACCGTGATTGGTAGAAATGCCAGTTACCAAGTCCAGGTAAGTGGGGTTCTGCGCAGGTGCCTCTTTCCTGCCTCACACACCCCCTTCTTCCCCAACAACCACTGCCAGCCTCCGTTTCGCAGTAGGCGGGCGTGTTGTAGCTTGCCGTAACACCACTTGCCCGGTGAAGTTCGCCATCCCGATATTTTTTTGTAGGGGGGTTATCAGGTCGCAGTAAAACAACAGTATGGACCCAGCCCAAAGCCCATGGGGCTCACAATTGCAGACCAAGCATTTTGATACCACTGTAATCACGCACATCCGAACTCTGTTGCAGACGACTTCGTCACGCCGAGCCCCTGCGCATGCACGGATCTGGGTCGAAGCATTTGAGCCAGGCAAGCGAAATTATTAGCGTCAGGTATCACATATGGAATAATACTTCGTCAAGGGTTCACAGTGGGGGCCATACCGATATTGTCAGCTCCAGCGCATAGTTTAAATGGACACCAGGAGGTATTACAGCAGGGGCAAAGCGAGATTCTACTGGCTCGCTTGCGCCTTTGATGGTTTGTTAGTTTAACGATCCTCATCCAAAAGACCGGCCCGGCTGCGCCACGGAGAAGGAGTGTATCTGGCTGTTGGTTCCGGGGTCCAACTCTGGTCGTCGCTACGAAGGATTGGCACTGGAGTTCTGAAGAGAATGTCGGAGCTTACCCTACTTTCCTCCTGCACCATGACCAGCTTGACTCACGGCCCGATAAGGACCATTGAAAACAACAACAACGGAGTCAAAACATGATTTCCGAGGCCCGAAGATGGATTCGCAAGTCGTTGCACCCCGAACAGCGACATTCTCGGACCGAAACCACGGGAGGAACGGCGAACAAGCCGGGCATGAGCAAATTGTCAGCCGGCTCCTCGGAGATCGCGCCTCCTGTCAACTGCTCGTCCCAGGCTACTCCCAAGGCAATACACGAAAACCAATGGACACCAGAGGCACACGCAGCTTGGATCGCTCGGATGCGTGCGGCGGCGGACCCAAGGCTTCTGTACCTTACTGTTTTGGGGCCAGCAGGCGTTGGAAAGAGCTCCCTCTACAAGAAGGTTAGGGTCCCCTCAAACAACCTGTAACGTGCAGAGTGCACTACCAAGATGTTGCACTACTGACTCTTCGAAAACCTATCAGATAATGTACGATGACTTGACGGGTGGCTCAAAGTTGCTACATGATGAGTTTGATCCGACACTAGAGGACCGGTCTTACGCCACGTATAGTTGTGGCGACTCGCAGTACCAAATCTATTTCCGCTTTTCTACAGCAGGGCATGCGGCTGGTATAGATTGCTACTGCTCTTATTACAGTTACTGCGGCATCATCTTGGTCTATGACCTCAGCTCGCCACATACATGGGTCGAAGCCGTTCGTCTACAGAAGCTCATCGGCGGTTGCCATCCACTCGCTAAGGGCGAAAACGAATCCCAGCCTAAGATAAAGGTTATGTTGCTTGGGCTCAAGGCGGACATCCCGGGTGGCCTCTATGTACCCCATGCTGAGCGAGAGGCATTCGCTCGCAAGAATGGACCCCTATTCGCTGAATGTTCAGCGAGGACGGGTGAATGGGTACATGAGGCCATCGGACTCTTTGTGGAACATGCACACGGTGTCATTTCCCGACACCCCGAACTGTCCTGTCCAGGGGTGGTAAACACTTCTCAGAGACAACTGTTCGATTCATTGGATGAGGCATTAACTGCTGTTCGGAAGAATGCTGTCTCGCCGCGTCTCCCTGAAGTGTACCGTCACTGGCGTTGGCAACTGATTAGGTATGGCACATTGACTCGGAAGGACGTGGACCATAGAGGAGGCAGCATGTGCGTTGCCATCTGGGGCCATCCGAGTATTGGCAAGTCGTTCTTGTTGGACATGGTATGAACGGTTCCTACCCCTTTGTGTGCTACTGTGTCCACTGACGAAGCGACAAATAGTTGTTATACAACGACATGTATGGCATCGGCGGACAATGGTTACCGACAACTACAACATTACGCCAGGACAGTTCGGCAGGATTCGTCTGCGATACTCACCACTATGATATGAGAATTATTCAATCTGCGGCGTTATACCACACAAGCGACTACTATGGAGTCGTACTTGTGTACGAGGTTAGTGGACCGGAAACCTTCAGTGAGCTTCGCGACCTTCAGTCCTATGGAATGCGTTGGTCGCGCTGGGGCGAAGGAGGAATTCCAGTCCAGATACTGGTTCTTGCTCTCCACGATGATGCTAGTATCCTGGCCTCTCAAGACCAATCTCAAGATTCCCAGCATTCAAGAAGCCTGACGGAGACACGGCGTTATGCAGAGGAGAACGGCATTCTCTTTGCTGAGTGCTCCCCCAGAACGGGCGAGGGGGTTCATGAGGCCTTCGGACTGCTGGTCCAGCACACTCATGCAGCCAGGATGCGATTTGAAGGAGATGACGGAGGACTGGAACATAGCAAGGACTTAGCTCGTGCAGTATTTCGACGCCTCCTGAGAGTGTCATATCGGACACTCCGGGGACCTCGAGCTTCTGCTTTCGGCGTAGGGACGGTGACATAGTAATCTGTATCAAATAAGATCATGTTTGTTGACTCTTGACACGTTTTCCCGTCTATGGATTCAGTTATGATAGTGTTGGTTCCAGTCAAGAGCCGTTCCAATATCGAGAGAGACATTCGAGCTCGCCATTCTAGGCGTGGCTGGTACCTTGATTAGGGCTAATAGGGTCGAGTTGCACTTCCACTTCGGCTCTCGCACTGTGACTTTCTTCTGCCCTCAAGTTATTTGTTGTTTCGAGCAGCGATCGGCGGCCTGTGCGGCGGGACTTCGCCCCGTTGCTTGACGCGAAGGTGCGAGCAGAAGTGCTCGCAAAGTACCTTACTCTCAGGACTCCTATCTATGCATGTCAAGGCCATGGTTCTTGAGGGAGTCATGGAGCTGAAAGTCGCGTGTCGTGCTAGCCGCCTAGCCGGGTTGACAAGGAAGTCTCGGAACGACAGGTGGAATGTCTTGACAGTCAGGTCCGCCTGAAGAGGAACGTCTAGCACAGAACGAAGCATGTCAAGTAAGCGGGATATTGCCGTTTGGGAAATACCCGGAAGCTGAGAGACAGAGGAGGCGGAAAGAGGCTCAGCTAAGAGAATGATCGAGCCGACAACACGTTGGAAATCATCGGAATTGGATCCGTGACAACTAGGTGAGGGTGGCAACCGCCAGAAATGGCAATCGCCAGGAATGGGAACCTCAAAAAACGGCGCTCCAGAAATGGCAACCTTCAGGTATGACAATCGCTAGATATGAGAACCTCCAGAAATGGCATTAGCCAGAAAGGGCAACCTCCGGAAATGGCAACTCCAGAAATGGCAACCGCCAGAAACGGCTCTCCAGAAATGACAACCTCCAGAAGTGGCTCTCCAGAAATGGGAACCTCCAGAAATGGAACCTCCACCAAGAGCGGAACGGAGATGAGCTTCAAAAGCAACGGGCAGGACTGTCTCACGGCGCGGACCGTCAAGCGCATGCTTTCGCCCGCCACGGAGGCGCGTGTCGTAGAAGAAGAGGTATCCTCGAAAGCCTGGCATTTCGTAGGTCGGCGGGCCTCGTCGTCGCTGGACCTATCTGTAAGGCGCCTGCGCTTGCGGTGAAGGCCTCCTGCCGCCGCCCCTGCTATCACCGAGGAGCGGGCCAGAGACTATCGCCGCCCGTCGGTCTTCAGTGCTTCATCTACCACTTCCGTCACTCGAAGCGATCGACAGCAAATGCTGCGGCCGCGTCGAGGACCGTCCTCTTCCCACGACCATGCGGCATATGATCATCCCGGTGCTACTGGCTCGGCCGATGCCGATTGGCGATCGCCTTGCCCATTGACCGTGCTCCCATCGCATAGTGAGCTGCGCGCCAACGACTGTACTGTCTGAGGCGGCGAGGCCGGATACTGGCTCACCTGACCTCCGCCACTCGTGTGGTCAGAGTCATGACCTGCGATGTGACTGGAATCACAGTTCTGCTGTTCCACTGCTGGCGGCGGTACGCCAACCAGGCCTAGGCCTTGTCCCTGTGCCACCGAACCTGGAAATAATCCATACCCGGGGGCGCTGGCACCAGCTGGGGAGCCGGGTTTCACTCCATCAGGCAGCCCGATTGGCGCCGCCCTGAAGGCCTCAGCGTCCAGTTCAGCCTGTCTAGGAGTCCCAGCTGGGCGGCAGAAGCTTCTTTCATCAGACGGTCTTAGTGTCACCGGCCTGCATGTTTCAGCATCTCGTCCAGGCTGTCCGGAAGCGGATCCGTTGATGAGCATGACCGTCGAAGAGCTGCCAGTGGCGTCTCCCGCGGCTAGTGGGCTAGGTGACTCGGATGGTCTAGGTCTACATCACAGTTAGACCCATCTTGGACATTGACGCCAAACGCGTTGCTGACCCTTCCCGGACTTATCTGGAAACGAGTCTCCTTGTTTCGCTGATGGCAGATCGAACGGGGGACGGTGCTCCAGACCACCAGGTCTGCTGTCATCCAATAGCTCGTAGATGTCCGGAAACGCATCATCATCATCCACTTCAGTCTGGTCGGTCAATCTGCTACGGAAGCCTAGATCATCTAGCTGGGCGCAGAGTAAAGTACTTGTCTGAGGTCCACTGTCGAAGTGGGCGGCGTAAAGGGAATCTTGAGTGGGAAGAGGTTGTGATTCTGCCGGTGGCTTGCACGGCTTGGTGGACGAAGCTTTAGAGGGTTTAGATTTCTTCTTGGTCCCGCTGTTCGGATTATAAGGTTTGAACTTGAGGGCGAACATTCTGGCAAGGTATGAGACTGATGAGCTTGAGCTGAGAGTGAAAGCGATGATGTAGTTGAGTAGATGAAAAGTATCACATAGTTCGAGGAAAATCACGGCGTCCTAGGCAGCCACGGTCTGTATTTATCTCCCTTAATCCAGGACCATTGCCAGAGTATCCTGTGGGCGATTTTGAAAAGCTCGCATAGCTTGTTGAACGTCTGGCCGATTTTGGAAGACATGGGGTTCGATTCGTATCTGTCGCCCTTGACCGACCGCCCTTGGCACCCACTTCTCCAGGGATGGGCAAATAAGGGCGGACGCTCAAGCAAGGCCGTTTGATAATGTAGGTAATGATGCCTGCGAAATGCGGTTAGAGCCTGTGAGGCAACTAGTCAAGAGAGTCTAAACCTACATCGCTGAACAGTAGCCGCCCCAGGCGGTATGTGATGCAGCTCTGATCCAGGAGCCGTGGTTGTCCAGCCAAGTCATGGCCGATTTCTCCTCAACTGCTCCATACAGACCCATGCGGCGACCCATGGCGAAAGCCTCCTGAAGACGGTGTTCTGCAGCGGCGTCATTACCCTGGCAGATGGCCGTCATGCTGAGGAGATGAGCCGCCGCGACACCGGTAAGGATGTTTGGGGGCTCTGCTCCCTGCCATAGTTTCGTGCCTTCATCGTTAAAAGGCAGACTGGTACTGTGCAGCTGCAGGCTCGATAGTGCTATACGATTGCTGTCATGGGGTCAGAGAAATTGTCCAATTTAGGCTCCATCCATCACCGACTAGATTGCCCCTGGATGTGCCGTTGACTTACACAAGCCCAGCCTAGAACAGCATTGACCAGCACCGCGGAGCAGAAACTCTTCTGCCCGCTGTTAAGGTCTGTGAGGAACAGATCTTCGTCGAACAGCCCGTGGATAGGATGGTCGGTCTCCAGGTAGTACGACACCGCCCCGGCCGCCAAGCGGTTTTCGACCTGGACACTGGTCCATTTCCGAAAGTCCGTCCGAGATAAGCGGGCGTCGCAGTAGCTTTGAGAGGACTGCCTGTGCATAGAATCGTTGGCTGTCTCTGTACCATCGCCACTCATGTGGACTTCGGGGGATCCTATTGGGCCAGTACTAGAACTATAGCATTGGTTAGTTACATATGTGGCGGCGTGTTTGGTGGGTATGAGTCTGTTCGCTGCTTACCTTGCACCCGTTGAACTCCGTTCCGGAGTCGGTAAACCCGGAGTCGGTAGAGCTAGAGTCGGCAAAGACTCGAAAAGCGCTGGCTCGACGTCGACCGGACATAGACAGGGATAAGCAACAGGGTACCGCATCATTAGTTCGAGCTCGATACCTGTTGCATTTGTCGCCAGTCTCGACTCGGATATGTGAAGGCTTGTCAAGTCCGGGGTGCGGCCGTGCCGCTACTGCTCGGGATGTTCTAATGAAAGAGAAGGCCGACGTTCAGATGTTGCCGGAAACAGGGAGAAGGGCTCGCTACCAGCCCGCAGCCTCTGCAGGAGGTCGAATGCTTCATCCTGACTCAAGGTCCTCAACAGGTTCAGCAGTCCTGCGCTCGCCTCGTCGACCCGAACCTTGTCCCGCTCCTTGTATGTACAGTCTAAACGTTTCGCCCGGCATGTAGAACAGGTCGGTCTCTGGCCGTCGCACTGTAGGAAGAAGGGGGACATCTGGTTAGTAACACACTAGTGTTGAGAATGGTTATAGTATCAAGAGACTGACACATTCCATGTTCTGTCAGAGAGCCATCGGCCCACCGCAATATCTCAACCTAATAACAACCTGGAACCTGAGTGGACAAGAAAAGACTCGAGCCTTGCTTACTGCAGATTTCCTCAAACGACAAACATCACAGGCGAAGCGACCGCCAGCCTTCTTCCTCCGCGGGACGAGACCAGCCAGAGTACCGGAGGAGCCACCCGGCCGGTGACCCGCCTGGCTCTCTGGTCTCGGCAGTAGTTTCCTGTGCTCCATCGCGCCGAAGTAATAAGTGTGGGTGAATGTCCGTGGGTTGAGTGATGTGCCAACAAGATCGGCTGTTTTGGCGACGGAGCGGCCTCCGGGGTGAAGAGGCCAATGGAACTGAAGTGAGGGCAGGAATTCCAAGGGTTTAATAGAGGGGTCTTCTTCCTACGAACCCCCAGTCTCAGGGGTCTCCCCAGGGTCCAGAGAAATCCTTGGCAAATGACGTAGGATGATAGACGTGCAGGTGGCCCCACCTGGCAATGGGATATAAACTTTCCAGGAACATTGAAAAGGGAGGCAGTTCTGGAACACTTCCCCGCTCCGTGATCAGGTCAATGTTTTTTAGATAGCTGATCTTACTACTGAGCATTTGCCGTACATGGGTGAACATCCGCTCGCCATAACAACGTCAAGCGCGGTCAGTTTGTTCTTACAGACGGTTGCCTCCCTCGCTTAATCGCCTCCCTTCAGCTTTGTCCAGTATCGCACCTGGAGAGACCCTACACGCCGCTCTCGGTGCGCGAAGGCATCTGTAAACTGCTTGTGGATGTCCTGCCACGGCAGCCCCTGGTTCTTCAGCTTGACGAGAAGGCCGTCTTCAGCAGGCGTGAAGCGAGCTCTTGTTGATGCGCCTCGCTTCGTGGTCGGACGTCTCTTGACAGGCGACTGGGACTGCAGACGTCCTGTTGTAGGGTCTTTGCGGCGAGCGGGTCGGCCAGAGCGTTCCGAGTCATTGGTAAGGCAGAGGAGGAAACTGCAGAGGATGGGCTGCCGTCAAGCGCACGTGCGGTCCGGTGATTGTCGCGTTTTGCGGCTAGGCACGATGTGCAGGCCCAGGTCCAGCTGGCGCTTTCTATGGCGTTGACGATTCCCCTACACAGCTTGACCAAGTCCACGATTCAGCTCCCCAAACCGGTACTAGTCAGCCCCAAGGATCGCTGGGAAGAGAATGGGTGCATACAAGTCCTATATGACAACCTACCGCGGTACATGACGCTGAGTTCGAACCCGCTGTTCCTGTCCTATTGTGAAGCACGGTATAGCCGGTGAGTTGGCGCATCTCATGATCATGCGCGCTCACATGCTTGACTACGGTTCGCTGTGGATTGTGCTGCGTAATATGGCGAATTGTATATAACCACGTCAATGGCAGCTAGGAAGGGGGCATGCCGGGTCGAGTCAGCGACTGCCACCTCCAGCCCAATCATGGGGTTACTAGATGCAGGGAAGTTCAGCTGAGGTCTGCCAAAACAGCCAGCGGCCCCGATCAGGTATGCCAGTGTTCGCTGAGTGAGGCCTACAATATCCAGACTGACCATCCTGCACGAAGCCGAATTGGAGCCGACTGCATACTGTAAAATGCTGAAACAGCCGCGTGTAGACAGACGCGTACGGCAGTGAGACGCATCAGCGGTTAAGACGCGTCAAAGTTTTCAAGGATCCAGGAATCCCGTTCCCCACATTAAGAGTCGGGCAAGGCCAGGTCTTTGGGATTGATTGCAGGTGTCGAAGTTTCCGATACAGAGCACTTCGGCATCTCCCTTAAGCTCAGCCTGATCACGGTCCCAGCTGTAACAGAGGCTGTAAGTAATAGGTGTGCAGCGGCAAGGTTGGGGTCGCGCCGCGGCCCCTTCAGTGTACATGGGCAGGATCCGGCTTAAAGTCACGTAGCACCCAACATGCCTGGGAAGCTGCAGAGTGGCCGGAACTCATCGCATCCAACTGCCTGACAGCCTGAGTGATCTCACCGTGATCTTCTGGACACCAGCTGGGCGCATTGCTGTCGTTGGTCATCGGGCCAGAAGGCGGCTGTGAGAATGGCCCATCGTCCATGCCACCTATGTACATCTCTCCAGTCTCGTCGGCAACGTCTGGCTGGGGAAGTGACTCCCAACTCAAAGCGTTTGGCTCCGAGCTGGAACCCATGCCCTGCAAGTCTGGTGCCAGGCCTCGCGCCGTCCGTGTGTCCATACCGAAGGCGATGCGGGTCAGACCGGCGGCGAAGACAAAGTAGGGGATAAAGCAGGGGGTTTGACGCAGCGTGAACAGCTTGGCATAACTCTCCGTAAGGTCCAGTATAGTTTGGAGGACCTCAACACATATCTCGCGCGGCGATACTCCCCCGACATCCAGACTGTATTCCACAAAGGGCCGACAAAGGGCCAGTAGACAGAACTGGAAGTAGGCACTAGATGATAATTTAGTTGAACCCGGCCTCACCATTTTAGATACAAAACGCACTAGAGGAAGACAGTCTTACTGTGTGAAAATGATATCAGGTGACGTTTTGATCTCGCCCTTCAAGAATACCATAACCGTGTCATATGATAGGAGACATCTGTCGAAGACGAAAGGCAGCTGTTCTTTCGTCGCATTCTTTCCCTTCTTACGGGTCAGCGCTAAGAAACTGTGGACGTATTCGGTTTGGTCGAAGACGAAGTTGCTTAGCGTCTGTGAAGCTGGCATATGCGGCTGCTGCGAGCCACTCTCTCGAAGCTGGCCCACTAGTGATTCGTAAGTTAGCCGATAGGCTCTTGACGTGTGCCTCAGCTCTCACAACTATACATACTTCGCTTCTCGAGCTCGCCCGCCACGGATTCTCCTTGTGGAGCGCTGGGTTCAGATGCTTGGGGCATTCTTAAGTGGTGGTAGTTTGACGAGGGTGAAAGCTGGTCAGTAATAAGCCGGATGGCACTATGACTCGGTCAGTCTCTAACCAGCGGGGAATACGTGAAATAAATGGACAGTTCGGGTGTATTTACCGGCTTAACGTCAATACGCCTGAATAAGTGATGGATCTAACAGTGAGATAGTCGGTAGACAGACCATGTGCTCCGGGATCCTCGAGGTTAAGAGAACTAAGGAGTCGGATAGCCTGCAGACATAGCTCCTGGGCCTCCAACTCACGGCCACAAGACAGCTCTCTCACAGCAAGAAGGCCGAAAGCTTGAACGCTCGGGAGGTTGGATACTCGTGATTCAATCAACCAGAAGACCCATAGCCTCACGGAAGAAGGTATCCCCCAGGCGGTCGATGTCTGCAGGGGAAGCGGTCTGGTCGGGCTGCATGTAATGAGTGGCGAGTGACGACATAGCGTTGACCAGGGCTGGCGAACAGAACACACGGGAGCCACGATGATAATCTCGTAGGAAGAGTTGCTGAGAAACCATAGTGAATAAAGGGAACTCCCAAGTAAAGAGAAGTCCGATCAGGTGGTTCACGACGTTCCTATTGGGGGTCACCTTGGTCCATATACCAGAGGCTGGTACTATTGGACTGTTTTTGGCGATCTGGCCGGAGCTGTGACGGCGTTGGATTTTAGGACGGGTGTAACCAGGAGGTACAGCCGGCCCAGGAGCGTCCATATAAGTAAGTAGCCATTTCGTCGACGCCGCGTCCCCGCCGTCCTGAGCAATGTACACTGGAGCGACTCGGCCCGCCCGGAACTCCGCCGTAACGTCAACGAAAGCCCTGCCCGCATCAGGATTATAATCTGTCGTTGACGAGCGTTCATAGTTCCCAGGTGGCGGGTCTTCTTCGATCGACGAGGGATCTTGGGTTTCTCCGTCGTTGGTAATTTCAATGTCGCGTAGGTACTGAGCTACGGAGTCGATCGACTCCCCCAAGCGAAGCCGCGTCACGACAGCTTCGTGCTTGTCCAAGAGCAGGGCCTGCAAGACTACTCTGCTACTAGCCCTTTCAGATCTCATGGCGCGTAGTTCGGCTCGAAGCTCATCCTTGGACGTGCTAGCCTTGGGCTCGTAATTGCACTTTATATTGCGATCGACGCATCGAGAACACGGCGCTCCCCCGTCACACTATAAACAGACACACGTTAACTTGTTTCCTGGACCGAGAAGCGGCGCAATAGTGGAAGTTGTAGCGGTAGACCGCAGTAGAGCGCAGGGGATGTCCAGGGTAGGAGAGTAAGAGGTCATTCGTCTTGCCTTCGTTCTTTTCTTCCTACAAGCAACGCAAGCATTCTGTGTCACCTGTCGCCTCGCCCTGCTTCTGGTTGACGAGGGGGAGTCAAGGCCGGGTGGGGTTGCGGAAGCAGACGTTAGGCCCGGGCGCAGAGTTGGTTGCCGGGAGGAGCTCATCGTGTGAACGCCGGAATGTCAAGGATCCATGGTGCGCAGCGTGGAATTTTGCAGTCCGACAACGGACAGCGTTGGAGTACCTGAGAGAGGAGACTGAGGAAACTCCAACGGTAATTTTTTGTTCCTACCACAGGTACTAAGAGTGCTGTGAGATCGGTTCGAAGGCCTTCTCTTCCGGTCGTGAAGGAAGCCAAGATAGACGCAGCTAATCTTTGGAACGAGGGGAAACATAAGTAAAACGAACTCTGGGGATGGGATGATATTTGGCAGTTTGCGATTGCCGATAGTGCCTCTCAGCAGAAGGCGTCACCCGATTGCCCCGGAGAAGGTGGCTTTCCGGCATGCACGGACCACACTGGCTTTGCGAGCATGCAATGACGTATTCAGCGACTCGATCCTTGGCCCAACTCCACGATCGCCGGAAATTATTTTAGCTCCATCTACTTCCGTATAAACCTCGCCCAATCAGCAGTTGGAAGCGAAACCAAAGGCCGCTGATTGTTCACGGGCAACCGCTAGGAGTTTTATGTCTCTGCACCGACTGGCCACCAAAAACTGGCCAATCTAGCATCGAAGCTGGGCGGGCAGTGATGTTAAAGATGGCATCGCTACCGGCAATACTGATATTCGAGTGAGGGCGGACTCAGTATCCTGCTTGCGGTGGCTGGGCCCCGCGGCTTGAGGGCTGGGTGGCTGATTGTACAACAGGTGTTGTGTGAGACCGTACCTACAGAAACGCGACTGTTCGTTGTGGCTCCTTCGTTCGCTCGAAAGGTACATCTTCCAGCCCCTGTACTGTGAAGATCGGATGTAGACCCTTTGGAGCGGATAGTCATGAATTTAAAAGCGTCCTTATAGTGTGTGGGTAGAGTGAAGCGCTGCCCCTTTCTGGAAGCCGTGGAACTCCCCGACGGTCCCCATCTTGCTCTGCAGAAGTGACGACCATTTGACCTGCTTGAATCAGGGAAGAAGCCAAGTGAGATGAACAACTACGAAAGGGCACAGAGTTTGTAGCCCATCGCCAGAGGACCAGAGGACTTCAAAATCCGTTACGATTGGAGTATTCTGTACCACCCCGTCTTTCCGATAATATGCACCCAAAGAACGGGGTTAATGGTCGACTTCGGGGCATCTCCGGTCGTCCTGATGCTCAAGCTTTGACCCTCTAGCGCCACCTCCTCCCGGTGAACTTCACCCAAAGAGCGGGGTTAATGATCGACTTCGAGGCACCTCCGGTCGGTCCGCAACTCACCGGCTTTTGACCCTCTAGCGCGTAGAAACACCGTGCTTCTGCTCCTTCTTCGCCAAGATCTCGGCTCGCCAGGGAGGGCCGTTCTTTTGGACGTACCAGAGCAACGGATAGCGCGCAATATTCAACAGAGCGAAAATGGTCACTCCCAACCAACTATATTGTACTAGTATGGGCATTACAATAGCAATAATAACAACCCAAATCCGTAGCGCAAGAGATTATTCGACGCCGTAACCGTGCCGGCCTTACTCGGATACAAGTCTACCAACATTAGGCACACAACGTAGCCGAGCGTATAATTACCGGCCTAGAAGTGCACCGAAAACTGCTTCTTACTAAGAGAGGCCAACATCTGACTCCAGCAGGGCACGTGGCCACGAAGTGTTGAACTAGGCGACAATCAACGGTAATCTTGGTCGCCGGCCATGCGGGCATCTTCGTCTCTGGGAATTCCCCAGACGTAATGACCTCAGTCCACACGGCGGAATGTCGTGTTTTCGCTACCGGTCTCCTTCTCAAGCCAGGTATGAACCGTCTGCCGAGCCTTGGAGCCTGTAGCCCACCCTACAGGGCCCGCGCGCGGGTCGCTAACAGCGGACAAGGTCCGCTTGTGAGGCGAGAAAGCTTCGGCCTGCACGCTCTGCGGAACAACCATTGGCGGAAGTCTATGGGGGTTAAGGCTTGTCCGGGGGCTAGTATTTAGAGAACTCTCGACCGGGTCGCAGGAACCTGGGCCGCCGCGCATATGAACGGGGTTTAGGGTGTTTGGCCGGCTTGACGAAAGCGAATTCGATGCAACCGCGCTGGTGGTCGCCCGCTGCAGCATATCTGCACCTCTGCTGGGATACGGAGCTCCGCTGAGCCATTCGGATATGCTTTCCACAGGTTGGCCACTACGCAGCCGTGCTAATACGTCTCCCGAGAGGTCGGAACTGGCCAGAGCGGCGAAGACGCGGTCACTGCTGCGTTGCTCGTGCTGGAGACGCTGGATCTCCTTCCTCAAGTGCTCTTTTGACTGTCGGACGGGGACCTCGTAAACACATTCTGAGATCCCTAGACCTTCACACCTGCTGCAGGGTTTCTGACCGTCGCACTACTCATTGACAAGGAGCGTCATATGTTAGCACAGCCCTAGAATGGGCACGCCGCCCGGCACCGGAGGACAGCGCCGGGACAAAGAGGATGAATGGTGCCGCACGGGCTTTTGGCATACCTTGGTGCGTTTCCTTCGACATTCGGTGCAAGCATTAGGTGTGACTACACCAACCCCTCTCCTACGCTTCGAGCCGTTCTGGGCATTATAATCGGACCTGGCAAATGTCTCAGGGGACGACGGTGATGTCGCGGTCTTGTAGGCGGGATCACGCGAGATGGGATGCGTCGTGGGTGCAAAAGCGGAAGAGGACGTACGACGACTGTTGTGGAGGTTGCTTGCCGGCGCGCTGCCTCTAACGGAAGTGATGGTGCCCGGTGGCAGGTCCTCGTCCTTAGCGTTCATGCTGGCGAGTTGAGGAGGTTAAGCTCTCGACAGAATCGGGTCCTGTCGCGAAAGCTCCAATCGAGCGATTGACTCCCTTGCGAGAAGCCCCATTCTCAGGTTACTTTGGTGATTTCAACTTACCAAGCTCGCCGCCAATACCACAATGTCGACAGGCCGCCACAGTGCGATAGCGTCTTGAAGATTAACTAACCACGGATACAGAAAAACGAACTGCGTTATGCAGACCGGAGTCCGAATTGAAAAAGAAGACGCAAGGCAAACAGAAAAGGAAGCCAAAATAGCTGGTAATGTCCAATTGTGATGGCTGAACGGTCGGATGTGTTCTGTGCCAGGAATAGTCGTGAAAGGCGGGGTGCTGTCACTGCTGTGGCGAGAGCTACTACGGCGGAGGGGTATCAGGTCAGCGAACCTTCAGGTGGCAGGGAGGTATCAGATCAGCGATACGCACCACCCTGCATGTCATAACTGAGGGGATGAGGTCATACTCCAAATGCGGTAATGGAGGGGTATCAGGGGGTCTTAAGCGCGAAATATCGAGCCGTGGTGCCGATGACTAACGACGCCGCCTCGGTGACGGAACTGCTGCTCACGTGCTTTCCCCTTGCGATAACGCAGGCAGCGACTTATCTAGGACGAAACGAGGTGTTGATCGCAGAGTATCCGAGGCTGCTGCGCCATACGGAGAAGAGCATGGTCGAGCTGCTCAGCGAGGAGCTTCCAGACAGGACCCGATATAACGGGGCGAAGAACGCGGTGGCGACGACGTGGATGGTGAGCTATGAGAAGATCCGCCAACTACACCGCAACGCAGCCGATTTTCTCTCGATCAAGTCGCAGATTGAGCCGAAGTCGATCGCACAATCGCTCCTGCCGCTAAGCGAATTTGACAGGTGCAGAAAAGAGGCGAGTGAGGCAAACCCTCTGCTTTTAACAGCTTCGTCCAGTGCAGAAGGTCATGTCGTCCGGGACCCTCGTCAGTAGGAAGCATATCAAGCTACACACATGTGCAAGGCTTAGGAAGGCACATTGGTTAAGCCTGTGATTGAGATATAGGTGGACTGATTTGGGTCTCTGATAACTCTTCATATTGATGGTCTCACCAGACGTGAATTGGGAGCATGGATGCCGCACGTCGGCGCATTAGCGAGAAGATCCGTTCATTCCTGACTGTCTATCAGTACACCAGTGCTAGTCCCAGAAGGAATGCTTATTAGGTGTGTAATTTTCCTCACTCCAGCGCCTAACCCTAACAACGGTCTTCGGCCTCTGTCAAGCACGGAAACAAACAGCGTGGACTGGCTCAGCGCTAATTCTGACAAGCAAACGGTCACCCCCAGAAAACACAGGAGTACCGTAATGCGAAGAAGAGGCCAAGCCAGCAAAAGAAGGCCGAGAAGGCACGGCGCAAGGCGATAACAGCCAGTAGGATCTCCAGATGTAGGAGCCATCTGTAGTAGAGAAAACGCGTTCAGTACGATGCTTCTGTTTACAAGGGAATAGGGATAGCTGGACATGTTCCTTGTGGAACGCACATTCATGAAAGAGGGTAGCAGTTGGGAACCTTAGTTATCGGCGTTCCTTTCTCTATGTCTAAAGGTTATATCTCACTGGATGCTTGGTCGAAGCCAGGCCAGTCGATTATGCCTCTCGGCATGCTCCTCATCTCCGGCAGGCCGTTCCACTGACATGATGCTTATCGACGACGTACCATCTCTCCCAAAAAGATCGTCAAAGCCTACCACGACCCAAACACATCCACAGTATCAATACTAAAGCTCGTCGGACCAACATAATCCTGCCCCGCTTGCCCCAGGGGTCCAGTAACCCACTGTACCTGCTCCCTGGGGACCAGATACGGCCCGATGAGGTGTCCGTGGCCGGTATACTGCCACGACACGGTGAAGTTGTAATTGCTATCGGCTGACTCAGAAAATACGCCATTTCTGGAGGTCCCATTTTTGGAGGTTCCCATTTCTGGAGGTCCCATTTCTGGAGAGCCGTTGCTGGAGGTTGCCATTTCTGGAGAGCCATTTCTGGAGGTTCCCGTTTCTGGCGATTGTCATTTCCTGAGGTTGCCATTTCTGGCGGTTGCCAATTCTGGCTCTGGATGTGCCACATCTGGAAATATCACCTAAGGTACTAGTTCGGAGATCGTCGTATCTCGATATACGTGCATCCATTCCCTAGCCGAGTTGATCCTGTATGGACAGCCAATCAACCAGCCATCACTCTTCATTGACCTCGATGAAGTTAACCTCTCCAGACATGGCACCATATCTATTCTTCAAGGATATATTGGAATCCGATACCATCCCTAAGGTCCTCTTCGACGTTCGGAATGACTCGGACGCGCTATACAGCCACTTTCAGATTACCCTCGCTAGTATACAGGACCTGCAGCTGATGGGAGCTTGCAACGCGGAGATTCGGGAGGAGATGCGTCAATGGATTATTAAAGTGCATAGAACACGACGCTCCTACGAGTTCAAACGAGAGGATCGCCTGGAAGGCTACCAAGGACAAAGGCCTCACGCTTTTCGCGCCTGAAAGCGGTGGGAGTTATGAGGTCTTCAATGAGGGCCCTCTCTCAGAGGAGATCAGACTCTATTGTGTTCAAAATGTGAAGTTTCTCCCTCAACTGTGGTCACTCTATAACGGGCATGCGAGTGCGCAAGCTCGGCCAGGGCCAGTCCGTAACCTTCATCGTATCTCCCGAAATGCGGAAGCGGATCCGGGTCATCCGCAACACCACAAATGGAAGAGCTCTCACCGTTCGGGACGTCCTCGCCTGGGCCATTTCGAAATCATGGGACGAAGCAGCCCGGAGTGTGCCCCTGTGGGCCACCCAAGGGAAGCGTCACCTGCGTCAGGAGGAAATCTGGAATCAGGCAGACGACCCAGGCGGCTTTCCCAACGCCGCTGTCAAGGAATACCTTGAGCCCGAAGCCATGTCCCTGGACCAGAGATACCGCCCAACGTCAAACTGCGATCCAAACCTGCTCAGCAATAGCTTGGCAAGCCTCAGCCTACATCCCCTGGCCGCCATCACCAAAAGCTCTGCGCCTTCAGTGACTCCACCCTCACCACCCCTTCCTCCACCCTCCAAGAAGAGCAAGAACGCGAAGTCGCCCCCGAGATCGAAGAAGAGCGCCAGGTCTCCCGACCGCCGCCACGCCAGGCCCTCAATCACATCATACATCCAGACGTTGAATTGTACGTACTGACCGGTCACATCCCCCCAAAGACCCCCGCCTTCATCAACCCCTTCGCCCCCTTCTCCACCACCGGCGCAGCGGCCCTGTTTCCCGCCCCCCTCTCCTCCTTCCCAAGCGACCTCCTCGTCACGCGCGATTTCGCCCGCACTGTTGATGAGACAGGCCCGGGGTACGTTTCGGATCCGTACCAACGAAACGTGCAGTGGGTTCTCACCAGCACAGACAGCGACAGCGGGACGAGGAGAATGGTGGTTATCAGCCCCTACGAGGCGGCCTGGGCCAAGAGCCGTTTTGAGAGATTGGATGGTGACAGCGCGCCCGTCACGCTGCACGCCTACCTCGCCCGCTCCAGCCTTAAGTCTAACGAAAGTAGCTCGAGAGGGGACGGGGACGAAAGGTAATCACGGAATGGCAGTATAAGAACATGTTGGACGCCGTGACGCTTAATGGCTGACGATTCAGGTTAACGAGCTTCGATCTCCTTGCCGACCACCTATTGTCTGACAATGTCGAGTTCACGAGCGTTTCCCAAAACCTCCAGGACGATTCAGCCTCTGGTCTTCGGGCTGACGAGAGCTTCGCATACGACAGGTTCACGCTTATATCAGCGCCGGCCACGACTACGGCGGCGACTGCGACGACTACGCCTACGTCCTCCTCGCCCAATGCTCCTAATTCAGGCGATTTCTGCAAGGAGTATGATTTTGTGCCCGTAGCACAGCGCGAGGAGACATGATCTGTTCCATATTCGAGACGGGTCTCTTTGTTTTAAGAGAGCGTGCAATTCCGATGTGCCCTAAGAAGGATCCGCATCTCGCACACGATTCGCGAAAGTTCGACTATGTGCGCCTCCAGAGCACGATTCTGGATCTTGTGTGCTCCTATCCGGAGCAAGTAGAGTGGTAGCCGGCCGGGTATCTGTGCCCTACTTTGCATGAGACTGATACATCAGCCCAGAACTGGCAGGATGGTATGACTTACCGACTATGGTCGGGCGTCTTCCCCAAGTATGCCTTGCCTGTGCATCTGCTCCGGCGAAACAACGCCGTTCTTGCTCGTATCCTTCGCCTGAGGTAGATTAGCGAGCCGTTGCAGGGCATGAATTTTATGTGCAAACCTTGGGGTTTTAGCGGTACCTTGTGAACACGCTTTGTCCACTAGCAGTAATACATCGTGTGGCCATAGCGTCTGGGCAGGTCGGCAGCCGTGATGATCATGCGCCGGGAAGAGATCGTATTTCCACTTTGAACTGGTTTCGAGTAAGCTACGTACTGCCTGATTTATTGAAACGAAGATGGCTCAAGCGTAGAGTACAGTGGGCATTGTCGCAAAGCGAGAGGGCAGTCGAACCACGTCATCCGAACGTCAGGTTCACAGTTGTGAGCATGTAAGAGTCCACATGCATGCTCACGGGCGGATATGAACGCCGGTATAACCTGTGACTGTGTTATGTATCCGCCATACGCCACCCGCTATTAGGTCTTTCCAGGCTTCGCGAAGAATCTCCTCCATCAAGGGATATAGCTCTGGCTCCGGCCTCTACCTCCTGGCTGGACCAAGTCTTCCTCAAACCGCTCTGGGGCTCCTTGTCCTGCCAAATTCTGTCACGGGAAGCATTATGGAACTTGATCCAGCACCGGCGACAGCGCTCACTGCCACGGCAAGATCGTGAGATTGTGTCAAAGGCAAGGAAGACTAGCGCTGCACCCAGTCGCGAGGGTCATAGCTATGATATAGAAAGGCGGCCGGGCACAGTCGGCACGGGCTAGTGTCAAGCTATGCCCTGAGGTTGCCAGTCCTGACATTCAATCAGCTTTAGACAACACTTTCCGGCGACAGCCCAGACTGTTACAATGGCCACAGAGTCTCGCGTATCTCCACCAGTCTTCTGGGAATTCCATTTGACCTCATCGAGACTGCGCAATCGGGCATGAAGAGACCATGCAATTTTGTTATTGCGTTCATGCTGCAGAGCAATAGCCGCATATCACTCGCCATTTAATGGTTGGTGCTCGGGTTGTTGGCAGCCAAGCGAATCGCACTTGTGTGACGCAAACATGACTCAACCCGATGTTTGTTGGCCAAAAAATACGGTGCAACTTTACTAAGCTCAACGAACTGCAAACCACCCGAATTCCGATACTGTCACAAACAACAGCTCCTAGACTTTGCGCGGAATCAGTCGTGGAGAGAGTGAAGAGTATCAGAGACTACGTTTATTTGAAATGTCAAATCCTGGTGGACGAAGCTTCGGACATGGCGGCCGTGGCTCACACGGAGGTCGTTGATCGTCGATACCTGGACCCTGATTGTCGATGCCTGGACCCGGATCGCCGGCTTCGTCTTATTTTAGCAGGAAAAGAAAAAAGGGGACCATACCCGTGGGGCTTGGCCGGTACTTTGCGTAATCGCTTGCCAGGGCAAGCGAAGGCCTAGACCCTTAGTTCTAGCCCCCAGACAGAGCGGGTCATGTGCCTGAGAGATTGCACTTCCAGCGGCCTGGGCCTCGAGATGAGGCTCGAGCGCGCCAAATAGAATGGCGTCATGCATGAGGGGTCCATGGACAAGAAGCACGGTCAATCAAGGAACTCGCTGCTAGGTATCGGGACTCGTCATAACCGGCCTCGAAACTGCTATATGAGACAGCCAAGCTTCTCCGATAGCAATGACGACGGTGAATCCCCTCAATACATGCTCTGCCCTACCCTTCGCTCTTCCAGTAGCTATTTTCCTCAAACTCATATACTTGATCTATTGTAGAACGTCACCAGATCCAGACGTTACCAAAGGAATTCTCGCACCCTAGCTAGTTACCAGGCCTTCCTTCGTCATGGCCGGCAATCAGGCAACGCTCTCCGCCGGTGAGCTGGAGATGGATTCAGACGAGGTCAGACACTACCACTTTCCTTGTTCCTTCTTAGTCCGTCGTGATTCCCTATACGATCAAACGAAAACCCGTGGTCCGGGCGTCAGGATGCCGCATATGCCGTGCCTCAATGGGGGACGCGCAGCTTGGATTGACCAGATGATGTGGTTTAGATAGCCGGCCCTTCGCCCACGAAATTGAGAAGCTGCTAGGAACTTTTTCGCTCTGCCGTATTGTCTAATGTAGTCAGGGCCTCTCGTTGGTCCAGCGTCTTGGCCTTTTCACTAACATGCTACGTCGACCGACAGTGCCAATTCTCATATCTCCCAGAAACCTCCAGCTTTGGGTCCTCGGACGATTACGATTTCAATGTAGTCCCTTGGGCAGACACAGACTGCATCTACCCGCAATTAGATTTCCCTCAGGACCTCATCAATAGCGAGCGGTCGTACACGTACAACCCATACTCATGGCTGCCGTCATCGGCAGTTCCGTCCAGCGATCTCACAATGAGCGATCTGGACACGGCCTGGGCTTGGAACGGGAGCGTTTCGTCAACAAGCAACGTATACTCTCGACAACTGACCGACAGCCCCGCCACCGAGTTCAGTTTTTCAGGCGACGCCGACCGCTGTCAGCAATCGCTTCCGGCTCCGGTCGAGCCGTCGGCAACAGGTCGATCCGACAGGAAGAGGAGCACAGCCGGCTCTTACCAGCCATCGAAGCGACGCAGCTGTTCCCATGCCTCCGGCACGGACTCAGTACCGCCAACACCAGGCCCGGCGACGAAATCCGAGAATGACCTTCCCAGCCCTTCAAATTCAGTCACCAAGTCAGAGGTCGACGGCATCCCCCAGACCAGCAAGTCTTGCTACCAAAAGTCTCGCGATCAAGCCCCACCGGCTCCATTCCCCCCCACCACCAACACCCCTTCCCGGAGCGGCGCCGGCGGGAGGAGCCTCAAGGTCCAGCAGCGGAGGACAACGAAGCGCAGGTCAAAGCCCGCCGCCACCCCGACGGCGCTTGAGGAGGAGGAGGAGGAGGAGGAGGAGGAGGAGGAGGAGGGCCAGGACGGAACCGACGAGCGGTTGGCCAGGCAGAGCCACAACCAGGTAGAGAAGCGGTACCGCAACCGGCTGAGCGAGCAGTTCGACGGCCTCGCCGCCGTCCTGCTGTCCGCCGACAACAACGCGGACCGCACCGACGGCGGCAAGTTTGGCGGGGTCCAGGCGGCGGCGGAGGACGGCGGGGGCGACGACCGCCGGCTCAGCAAGGGCAACGTGCTGGACTTGGCGAGGCGGCGCATCGTGGCGCTGGAGGGGGAGCGCGACGTGTTGCTGTGCGAAGGCGCGGAGCTGCGTGCTAGTGCTGGATTTGTCGGGGATGCCATGGCTAAGCAGCGCGTGGTCGGGGCTATGGTTGACTAAGGTAAGTAGGTTCCTAAGTAAGACGGCTCCGGGGGTTGTGGCTGAAGAAGTTCCAGCCTCTTATATAAGAGTCGAAGATTCCCAAGTAGTTCCACTCCCATCACCACAATACTCTCCTCCACAACACAGAACTTCAGTTGATCTTTTCTGACCAAGACCAGCAATCGCCGCCAACAGCCCCTTCTTCACCTGACAGGGTCTCCTTCCTCTCCTTTATCCGCTCG
This sequence comes from Coniochaeta sp. 2T2.1, assembly GCA_009194965.1. Classification (NCBI taxonomy): domain Eukaryota; kingdom Fungi; phylum Ascomycota; class Sordariomycetes; order Coniochaetales; family Coniochaetaceae; genus Coniochaeta; species Coniochaeta sp. 2T2.1. The sequence continues at coordinate 4,149,642 of VSMA01000003.1, forward strand.
TCCCCCTCCTTGGCCGTTGCGGTCTTCAATGGCTTGGATCAAGATCCATGATCGCGATTCTCAGCAGCAGCTTGCAAGTGGAGGCGATGCTAGCCTGACCCGTGACAATTGTTATCTTGGCTGTATTGCTGTTAGCCGAAGAAGAGCCGACGCGGAGCCTCATTTCCAACCCCGCACAGCTATCGATCGCATCGCGAATCCGCCCAAGACTCGCACCGTAGGATTGTCAGCTTGCGTTACCAACAGTACTAGTGTCCGAGTGCATTGAAGCTTATTGTCGAATCCGCGCCAACGTTTGAGTCGCTGTTTAATTGAGGGGATGGGACTGCAAGATCGCCCACGATATCCGATTACCGATTTACCTGGCGGTCCCGAATCCCTTCCACAACTCCTTTCCTCGAATCCTAGGTTACTAGGGACTTCCACTAGCCTCCCCACACGTCCAGCCATTTATCTTCGATGCTTTACCACTTCTATCCCTGCCAAGGACCAACAGACCCACTAGAGAGCGACTTGAAGGTGGGAAGGGGGCTGGTCCGCTTGTGTTCTGGTGCTGTGGGATGTCCCGCGCAGCAGCTACTCCGTGTAGCTCTGTGTCTACGAATACCTGATACAAGCAGACGGACACCTGGTTGGGGCTTGTTGGGTTGATCCCCTAGCAAGAGAGAGAGAGTCTTGGCCCTCTGCGGCACTCTAACAAGGAATCGCGGCGGGTGTCCATATCAACACTCGCACCATTTCTGATGCTGGTTGAACGGAGCTCGAACTTCCTGGCTTCTTCATCTGCAGTCTCAATATGACTTGGATGCTGCGCGACGGCTTCGGGCGACATCAAAGAATTTCACGAGAAATATGAGTTCGAGATATGGCTGTTCCGCCAACGCCTACCGTCTGGCTCTCTGGTCCGAAGTCCGATTCACGAGAACACACAATCCGCGAGGACCCAAAATACAGACGAACCAATTAACGCGGTATAAATTTTGGGTTCAAACTTTTGCCACCCACGGTATGTCGTCATACTGATGTCCAAATTTGATCTGCAGTATTTCATTGCCCCTTATGCTTCCTCAACTTCAAACTTTGCAAGATGGATTCTCGCCAGGAGACAGACTCTAAAGTGAGCGTATTGCATTCAGGTCCTTCAATTCGTGAACCGAATAAATACTTATCCTTAGTTGAAGCACTTTCCCGGGCAAGAGTCAGCCAGAGGAGGTCTGCTCCATCACCAACTAGAGGTATCTACACCCTTCCGCCGGACAGTACGAATCCCGTTGATCCAGATATCGCCTCCAGAGAAGACAGTACTTCGATTCCGGCGACCTCGCGCTCTCGCAGGTAGCGCCAATGCGTTGACTTTTATGTGGCTGGCTCAGCTGGAATTCGCAAGGGGAAGCATTCCTGCAAATGAAGATGGCGATACCTCATTGGTAGGAAGGCTGAACAACCTTGGAGTCATGCTTCAGAGGCTTTATAAGCGGACAGGCGAGATGGCCGACTTAAAAGAAGCCATCACAGTCGCTCGACAGGCCAGTCGACCAGACCCCCGACGACCACCCAGACCAGGCGGGGATGTTAAACAACTTCGGAAACATGCTTTGGAGCCGGTATGAGCGAACGGGTGAGATAGCGGACCTTAAGGAGGCCATTACAGTGGCTCGACAGGCAGTCGACCAGACCCCCGACGACCACCCGGCCCGGGCAGTGTGGTTAAACAACCTCGGAAACATGCTCGAGAGTCGGTATGAGCGGAGGGGTGAGATGGCGGATCTCGAGGAAGCCATCACAATCGCTCGACAGGCAGTCGACTAGACCCCCGACGACCACCCAGACTAGGTAACATGGTTAAATAACCTCGGAAACATATTCGAGAGGCGGCATGACGGGAGGGGCGAGATGGCGGACCTCGGGGAAGCTTCGTTATGCCTTATGAACGCTTGGCACTGTCGAACTGCGTCGCCCTTTCCTCGTATCACGGTTGCTGCCCAATGCCTTAAACTGCTTGCTTATAAATAGAGGGTCGACGTTGCCATCCAGCTCGGGAAAGACGTTATCGACCTTCTACCGATCGTGAACACGAGAATGTTGGAGCGTAGCGACCAGCAGTTTGTGGTATCGACCTTCGCGGGCGTGGGCCATAGACCTATGCGCCTTTCTCCAGAATCCAACCAGCCTGCCGACGCCCTGTACTACCTGGAGAGAGGCAGGGCCGTTATCATTGGCCAGCTCGTCGACGCCCGGAGCGCCGTATCTACACTCGTATAGTAGCGCCCCGATGTCGCTCGCCGATATTAGGAACATCGGGACGAGATTGACGCGCCGGTGCGACTCGAGCAGGAGGCGGCGGCACAGATGCCGAGCAGGCGCCGTGAGGCCCTAAGCGAGCTAGACGCTTGCATCCACGAGATCAGGGGTATCACGGGTTTCGAGCGGTTCCTGCTCGGCCAGATAGCGGCAGAGATGCAAGAATGCGCCTCCGGGGGGACTATCGTTGTTGTTAATGTTGTAATGCTTCGTAGCGATGCGATTCTTGTCTCTGCGGACGCTATTAAGACGGTCAACCTGCCGTGGCTGACGGCGTCCGATGCTGAGGTGTGGCTAGGTAAGAAATGGAGGGGCCCGAGATCAGAACGAGCGCAGAAGAACAAAGAGTACCTCGAGTACCTCTCCTGGTTGTGGGAAGCGTGCGTCAGGCAGGTACTCGTCGCCGTCGGTGGCGGCAGCGATCTAGCGGACGGACTGCCGAAAATATGGTGGCTCGGGACTGGGCTCGTATGCTCGATGCCGTTCTACGCGGCAGGGACGCACGCTGACGGTTCGAGGGAGAATGCCTTTAGCAGGGCCATCTCGTCGTACACGTCGTCTATCAGGGCACTGGGGCACGTGCAACATCGTGCCCGGGCTACAGAGACTGCGCACGGCTCGCTGCTGATCGCCACCATGCCGACCACGCCGAGCAACGGCGACATGCGAGATTCACGGAAGCCGTCAGCCTGCCTGGGGTGATTGAGGAGGCGGGTTGGGTGGTGGATGCGGCTCGCTATTTACCGACGCAACATCTGGATTCGCCTGGTGTGGGGCAGGTCGTTGGCAGCCTGGAGACCTGCTGCATCGCACACTTTGCCTGCCACGGATATACTGACAAGCGTGACCCGTCGAACAGCGGGCTGATCCTGCAGAGTTGCGAAGCCGGCCTGGCCAAACAGGACCGACTGACGGTGCGGAGGGTGTCGGAGCTGAGTCTGGCGGGAGCGCGGTTGGCGTACCTGTCGGCGTGCTCAACGGCTGAGAATAAGGCGGCACGATTGGCGGACGAGGTGATCCATGTAGTGAGCGGGTTCCAGGTGGCCGGCTTTCCGCATGTGGTGGGGTGCCTTTGGCCGTCGATCGACAGGGTGTGCGTCGAGGTTGCGAGGCGGTTCTATTCGTCGCTCCTGGGACGACGGAGTCAGGGGTGGGACGACGCAACGGTGGCATCGTCGCTCCGGGAGGCGGTGATGGCGGTGAGGGCGACTGAACTGGGCACGCCGCTCACGTGGGCGCAGTTCGTCCACTACGGAGCATAGGCGCGGCGGCAGCCTTTGCAGAAATCTATACGTGTGATTAGGCAGCTACTGGGATATCTCGTAACGGATTCCTGGCCGACCTTCCTTGAGTGACGATAGAGCAGCTGGCGCGTTGAATAGCAACTGGTTGATGTCGGTGTCAAGTGAAGGAGTGTTGGAACGACTGATGAGAGATCCATGGGAACTCTTGCAAGAACTTGTCAGTTTCGATTCCGTGACTCGTAGACTCCCATTAAAGGTCGTTAGGAGCAAGGGCTGCCTGGGTGATTGTGAGAACAACGAATATATCACATGGGCCTAACTCCGAGCTCTTTTGGCGCTGTGACGTGTTTCCAATCGTCTTATAACTTATCTTCCTCAACAAGTTCCGGTTCAGCTCCTTAAGGTTCTTCACGCCCGCCAATCCCATACTCTGATTGAAATCCGCCAGAATACCAGGTAGCACATGCCTCGCACCCTACTCACCAGCAATACCTAGACCATAAATAACCGGCCGCCCTACCAACACCGCCTTGGCCCCCAGAGCAAGCGCCTTCATGATATCCGTCCCCGTCCTGATACCAGAGTCATACAAGACCGTCATTTCCGCGCCCACGGCATCCACAAGGGCGACCCCGGCAAAGGCAGGACCATGCTGCTGTGCGGCATCATCGACGAGCTAGCGAAAGAGAGCGGCTCCTTATCCTATTTCTTCTGCCAGACCACCGACGGCCGCATCAATAATGCCACGGCCGTGTTGCGCGGCTTAATCTACATGCTCGTCGATCGACAGCCGTCTCTCCTCCCGCACGTGCAGAAACGATACGAGCACGCGGGCAGGCAGCTGTTCGAAGACGTGAACGCCTGGGTCGCCGTCCGCGACATATTCATGGACATATTGTGCGACCCGGGACTACAGGCCCTATGCCTCGTTATTGACGCCCTAGACGAGTGCCAGACCGGCCGGTCGGAGCTTTTGCACCTGATCGTTTCCTCCTCGACAGCGTCTCGTGTCAAAGTGGATCGTTTCGAGCCGGAACTGGCCCGACACCGAGGAGAAGCTCGCCCGAGCTGGACAGAAGGTCCCGCTGAGCCTCGAGCTCAATGCGGCATCGGTGTCTGCCGCGGTCCAGCTATATGTGCGCGAGAAAGCGCGTCGATTGGCAGAAGGGAAGGCATATGACGCGAAGACGACGGCCCAGGTCACAAGCTACCTTTCGTCAAATGCGAGGGACACGTTCCTCTGGGTAGCGCTCGTCTGTCGAAACCGGGAGAAAGTCCACCGGGTGAAAGCCCTCAAGACGCTGCGCACATTCCCGACCGGCTTAGATGCTCTGTATACAATGATGGAGCAGATCTGCAGAATGGAAGACGCCGAAGACGTTGATTTGTGTATGCGAATTCTGTCTGTCGTCTCGACGGTGTATCGGCCCGTTACACTCGAGGAACTAGGGTCTTTCGTCGACGGTCCTTGGCAAGAATACGGCCCTTTGGATACTGAGTGCTTGCAAGACTACATTAGTCTCTGTGGCTCCTTTCTGGCCACCAGTGAACAGACAGTGTTCTTTGTCCACCAGTCGGCAAAGGGCTTCCTGTGCAGCCCTTCACTGAACACCGAGTTCAGTTCGATCTTCCCCGATCGGAATGGTGTATTGCACCATACCCTATCTTCGAACTCGCTACAACTGCTGTCTCGAGCTCTCCATCGGTACATGTATAGCCTGTCGCACCCCGGATTCCTGGCCAAGGATGTTAAGCCGCCTAGCCCAGATCCATTGGCAGCAGCAAGGTACTGGTGCGTGTATTGGGTCGACCACTTGCTCGATGCTCATGCAAGCAATGCACCCAGACTGGCCCAGGATCTAGGGGACGGGGGCCCTGTCCACGGCTTCCTTCGCGGAAGATATCTCTACTGGCTCGAAGCATTAAGTCTCCTTCGGGAAATGTCAATGGGAGTCATTTCGGTAGAGAAGCTATTCAACTTGCTGCAGGTTTGTTCTCCTCAATCCAGTTATTTGGTTCATGCCAGTTATACTAAATATGCCTAGAGTGAAGCAGGTGCATCTGAACTCGACCGTCTGGTTCGAGACATGCGGTGATTTATTCTATTGCATCGGTTCCCCATCGAGATTGCGCCTCTACAGGCCTACAATTCTGCGCTAATTTTTAGCCCGGCTCGGAGCTTAGTACGGCAGTTATTTCAGAGCGAAGGGCCAGAGTGGTTTGTCGATAAGTCAGCAGTCGAGGAAGACTGGAGTGCCTGTGTCACGACGTTCGAGCATTGCAATTGGGTCAGCTCAGTTGCCTTCTCGCCTGATGGCCAGCGCCTCGCGTCGGCGTCGTACGACGAGACGGTCAAGCTGTGGGACCTCACAACAGGCGCCTGTGTCTCGACGTTCGCGGGGCATGGCAGTGATGTCAACTCAGTTGCCTTCTCGCGCGATGGCCAGCGGCTCGCGTCGGCGTCGTGGGACAAGACGGTCAAGCTCTGGGACACCACAACAATCGCTTGTTTAATGACAATCAACCGGGATTCTTATTCATATCTCATATAACCCTAGAGGCGAAGCAGACGCTGACGGGCCATAGCGACTGAGTCTTTGCCGTCGCGTCGCGTCGGCTGACAAGACTATCAAGCTCTGGGATGCCGGGAAGGGCGAGGCGAAGCAGGCGCTGACGGGTCATAGCGGCTGGGTCAATGCCGTCCGTTCTCGCCCGATGGCGAGCTCGTGGCGTCGGCGTCGGGTGACAAGACTGTCAAGCTTTGGGACGCCGGGACGGGTGAGGTAAAACAGACTCTACCCGGAAGTCCTTTAATTCGCACTATCTGCTTTGATACAACCACACCACTCCTTCTTACCAACGCCGGCATGCATAAAGTTCAACATAGCGTCTCCTACCTCCCCGGTGCCGACAGACCACGTCGCTGCAACACACCCCACATTAGGACAGCAACAGGAGCACAGCACGATCTGCAGCGCTACGCCCTCAGCGCTGATGGCTTATGGATCACATGGGACGGACAGGATGTGCTCTGGCTGCCACCCGAGTTCCGGCCGTCATGCTTGGCAGTATCGGGATCCATGATAGCCATCGGCTATGCGCAAGGGAACGTCTTATTGTTCAAGTTCACTCAGACCTCTGTAGTCAGTTGGCGGGGGTAAGCCAGTGTTGATAACTGTCTCTCTCCGCAAAACTGGTTTCTACTCTGTTTCTGGGGCTTCGGGGGTATTACGTAGTATCGGCAGCAGATGGCAGGTTGCAACCAACCCCCTTCCTGTCCTGCGCATGATTTGACTTGGATGAGTCGGCAAGGCGATGTATCTTGTTAGGAAGGAGGACGTCGAGAGAGATGCCCGTAGGCCTGTAAGTAGCGACGGAGGCACGTTGCGAGTACTGTCACGATTTGTCGGGCTAAGCGGTGAGTTGTTTGTTTAGGGTCTCGGCATGACCTGTCCACCGGGTAGAGAAATGGAAGCCTAGGTAACCCCAAGTATACCAGGGCATGGCAAAGGATGGTGCGTCACAACAGGGGTATGTGACTCGCATAATCTCGCCCCCTGAATGCTCCTATGTGGTCCATGCGAAAGCCGGCAAGAGAGACCATGAGTTTCTATGCGCAACTTTACCGGTCTCGTAGTGCGTACCTGGTCTCAATTCTTATTCCTATGGACCTCCTTCTCCCCCCGTGGCCCTCTCACAACTGCTTCTCATCAGCAGTTGGATTTGAGGGCGCTGCCCTACCATACACGATAGAACCTTCTGGACCTTGCGCCGTAGTCCTGATGAAGCTTACATCCAGTCCTAACCATTGTCCACCATCTCTTCCGGAGATTTGCACCCCTTGTGTCCCTCTTCATGACTGGCTTGGGTAAAGGGCGGCTTGTCGAGTCTATGTATGGGAGGTCTGATGTGGCTTGACCGTTGTTGTCTCCTCGGGAGGCATCTCCATGATGTTACTCCGATGGTGATCTACTTATATTAGATATTAGGAAAATTGTATTTCCGATTTTATGCGGATTAGTCTTTATCCCGAGGCCCGGACCTTCTTATAAAGCTGCCACGGACCAGTCTTTATCCGAGGCCAGGTCCATGCCGGACGTCTACTACGACAGCCCCAGCGAGTCGGGCAAGTCGCTGGACGACCTGCTGGCCCGGAAGGACATCGAGGCCGTCGTCGTCGTGCTGCCCATCAATAACCAGCCCGAGGTCGTCAAGCGCTGCATCGCGGCCGGGAAGCACGTGCTGAGCGAGAAGCCCGTCGCCCAGGACGTCGCCACCGCGAAGGAGCTGCTCGCCTGGTACAGGTCGCAGAGCAGCCCGCCTATCTGGGCTGTCGCCGAGAACTTCCGGTATACTGAGAGCTTGGTCAAGGCCCAGGAGGCGGTCAAGCAGCTCGGCGGGAAGGTGCTTTGTTTTGCGCTGAGGAGGTATGGGTTTGTGAAAGAGGAGGATAAGTCTTTCAACACCGAGTGTGAGTATCACCTTGTCGTGTTGTCGGTGTGACGTAAGAACGCAAGAGCTGACTGTCTTGTCATCTAGGGCGCAAGGTCCCCGGCTACCAGGGCGGCTTCCTCCTCGACGGCGGCGTGCACTTCGCCGCCGGCCTGCGCTTCCTGCTCGGCGCCGCGGGCGAGGAGGTCAACCAGGTGGTATCCTTCGTCGACCTGCTGGTGGCGCGGCTCGGGCCCCACGACACCGTCCACGCGATCGCGAGCACCGAGTCCGGCGCGAAGGGCACCATTACCATCAGCTTCGGCACCGAGCACAAGAGGGGCCTCGAGATCGAGATTGTGACCACCAACGGAACCGTCAGTTGGAGCCCGGAGGAGGTTAATGTGACGGGCAGGAGCCAGAAGTACGCGTACAGCTCTGGTGTCACGGCTGAGGTGGCTGTGTTTGGCCAGAGTCTCGAGTCCAAGACCCCTCATCCGCTGCAGACGCCCGAGGAGGCATTCGCTGATCTGCAGCTGCTGGAAGGTCTTCTGCAGTCGAACGGCCAGGCGAAGGCGGTTGTTTGAGTTGGGAATGACAGTGGTGATCAACCCATCTAAGAGTTCCAGTTGACCGGTTGGGATGGGGTGTGCATCCAGCTGGGAGTTAACTAGTCTCACCTGCTAGAATGCCTCCCATTTTCTCTTCGAATAAGCAGGCAGCTTACTTATAAAACCAAATCACCACCAAACTAAACCTCACCTCAGCTGTGCACCCGACTACAACGGTTATAACGCAGGAGTCTCGTTCAGCAACGATGGCCCCCTCGGTCCTCCCTGTCCCCACCTGAAGCAAGCTCCTGTGGTACAAGTCAGATCAAACCAGGCCACGGCCACATCCTCGTGATTCGCAATATCGTGCGTCACATTCAGCGCGCTATACGCCTCGAACCAGCCATCCTTGCCATAAACATACCTCGTCCAATTCGGGTACGGCGCGTTCTCCTGCACTTTGGCAGGGGTCGTCCCGCACTACCCCAGCACGGCGGTCCACTGCTTCACCTCCTCCCCGAAATTGGTGTAGTTCAGCACCTGGTCCGCCGTGCCGTGGAAGACCTGCACCTTGGGCCTCCAGCCCTCGTACCCCGGGTACGCGGCCCGGACGAAGGCCCGCCACTCGGCGGGCGTGTGCATCACCTCCCCCGTCGCGCAGACGTCGCTCCAATAGTCCCTCTCCGAACCGTCGCCCGGCGCGGCGAAGCAGCCGAACGGCACGCCCGTGAAGGCCGTGCCGGCCGCGAAGACGTCCGGGTAGGCGCCCAGCAGGACGTTGGTCATCATGGCGCCCGATGAGACACCGGTCACGAACACGCGGCACGCGTCGGCGGCGTAGCGCTTGATGGTCCATGCGACCATGCTGACGATGCCGAGGCTGTCGCCCGTCTGCCCTTGGTGTGTGAGGGTGCCGGCCGAGGAGACGTCCCGGCATTTGTCCGCTGCGTTGGGCGAGTCCGGGTAGATGACGATGAAGCCGTACTTATCGGCTAGAGACGCGAAGTGGGAGCCGTTGTACACGGCCATCGCGTCGCCGTGGCACCAGTGCGGACTGACCAGCACGGGGTGATTGGTTCCGTCCCCTAAACCGAGTGCTAGAACGTGGCTTAACGCAAGGCACCAACAACGGTTCCAAGCAGTTTCCGGTGATCAACGGTATCAGCCACTACATCTGAGGCCTGGGGGTTGTGCACTTAGGCAAATCTCCCCTAACATTGATCACACGATGTATGACTCCGTCAGGCTCTCTGTGCTCTGTGCCGAAGATGTTATATTTCCCTCTGTCCCTCCTGTATGCCCAACCAACAACACCACCATTTCAGAACATCGGATGTCACGGTTTTTCGCCACCGCGATAGTTACACTTGTTGCTTTTTGTGCACATGCTCAGCGTCGATCATCTCCAGTTCGTTCGGTCGTCTGGTCTTCGGCCAAATCCCAGGACAGCTGTGTAAGGTCATGGCTCTCATTGTCCGCGCAGGAGACAACGTAATTGCCGAGCAGTCTCGGCGGAAACGTGTCTGGCTCGATCGTCGGGATGTCATTTATGCCAGTTCCACGCAATTCAATCCGGTCGCTGAGTTCTGAAGGTCCTAGAATGGGGTTGTGGGTTGTACCGAGATAAGGCTCTGGGTGGTTGATTACTAATATGCTTTCCCCCCCAACACATCACTTCATACGCTTTTGCATAACAGTCTCGTTTCTTAGCACCAAACTCTCCATCCCAGGCTGGAAAATAACCGCCGACAGGTACACGCGGCGCCTGTACTAGCTGTGTTCAGTATTTGGCCCAGCCACTTTCCCTTCCAAAACCCGACTATTTCCGCAATTGTCGCTGTCTGGATGATAGGAAACTGGCTATTCAGGCTTCCCTCCTCCGGCAAGCGTAACATACCCTTGACAGCATACAGTCCAAATGTCGAGATCGGCTTCTGCAGCGCTTTCTTGCCGAGGAACGGGTACCGTCTTGTATGCGAAGGTAGCTCCGTCATCTTACCTTGTTGCAGCATCTTTATGCCGTCGTATGCGAAAGTAAGGCTTATACCTTGGAGAAACCAAACTCGTCAGCAACATGACATGCAGATTAAAAAAGCAGTGGATGACTCACCTCTAGCCTCCTCAGCAAGTCTGACAACTTCATTCATCTCCTGCTCCCACTTACCCAACCCAAGCGCCGCTTCCACGAAGCGGGCTATATCACCACTAGAAGTGAACAAGATCAGGTCATCGCCATTCCCCGGGATGGCGGCAGCAGCATGTGGCATGTCCACCTGCAGGGCGTACACGCCTGAGTGCTGGGTAGATGCGGCGTGCCGAGGTAATCCGCTATCTGCCCGACGTGGAGACATGTCCACTCCGATTCTGGTCGTTGCAAAGCGCATAGGGTGTTCAGGCGGTAGGTGTTTCAGGGGACGTAGAGGGCGGTGGTGGGAAGAGTGTCAACGCTGCGATGATCAGGACAGTCTGCCACATGGTGGCGGGCACTGAGATTGTCACGAGTCTCATAGAAAGAGAAGGCAGTCGCTTACGGGTCGGGAGAGATGAGCGCAGCCCAGTCGCTGGCGATGAATCGCCGTGTCGTGCTGGACTTTGCAGCAACTCCTACGAGGTTGGCCTCGGCGACGCTTCCGTCGGCTGGACCACAGCAGCCCGTCACCACACGTTCAATCTTTCCAATGGGGACATTCTTTGCCGAAATTCTCACGTTCTTTAAAGTTTCAGCTTGCATTGTGGATTGCGAGGAGTGTGCCGTGTTGGATAGCTTACACGCGCTCGTCTGCCGGATCGTGAGTTGTTCAAATCGAGCACCACTGCGCGGACGGGCTGGTCATGATGTCTACTACGCGTTCGCTCAATGTCAAGAAGAAGTTAGCCTCAGAGCATGTGAAATTTGTGGAAGACGACAACAAATCCGGCCCGAAAGCCTCGCCGGAGCCCTCTCCCATGGCTAGCCTGCCTAGCTCTGGCGCTGCTGGTCTTCGCCGGCGGCCGGACCACCACCTGTGGCCGATCATCAGCTTCTGACTACCATGTTCCGGCCTCAGTCGCTGCCATACTACAATATCGTATCTGCCTCGCCTACAAGGACAAACCAATCTACAATCACTAAGCGGCCCAGCCCAGGTTTAGCCGTCGTTATCGCCGAAGCTATCGTCAGTCACTTCAAATAACGCTATCCTGATAGCAACAGCGTCTACGGGAATTCTGAACGATCGCCGGGGGGCTAGCCTTAGATTCATAGGGCAAAGCTTCTTCCCTTTACCCCTCGCGCGCTAGGGAGTTGGGGGGAAAATACAAACCCGGACATGCATTTGTTATCCTGGCATGCCCCCGCATGGATTTGATATCACCATTGATTGAATCGTAACGAGGTGGATATCGACCTTAGGCTGCCTTACCCCAGGTTGTGAAATCTCGTACCCCAAGTTCTGAACTCTCGCACCGCAGGTTCGAAATCTAGCCCCTCAGTCAGCACCATGGCGCTTGAGGCCAATGCCAAAGGGCTCGGATGCCATGCACCTGGAGGGACCCCGGGGCTCTAGGCCATAGAACTACACGATTGTCTGAGGTGGTATTCGTAGTAGAGTTCAAGGGGCTACTCGCCGGCTACCATGCGCCCGATGTTGATACCCCGCGACGCTCTAGAGGGGTATACTAGCAGACATGTCATCCGGGGCCGATCGGGCGGCCCTATTTGTTGACGCCGTAGTCCATCTTTGCCTTGGGATCATCTGACAGTATAACCCAAGTGCTAATGGATGAACCATTAGACGGCCTCTTACCCCTGTTCTTGCCTTTCTTTTCCCCCTATAAGATGACGAGGATTAGAGCTTCAAGTTTATTTTGACAGTATACCCGCAAGTGCTAACGGATGAATCATTAAACGGCCTCTTACCCCTCTCCTTGGCAAAAGGAAAACTCTCGATGATTTGTAGGATCTGCACTCCAGTACGCATCGTCAAGGATCATAAAAATTAGTTCGAGTACTCAGTGGGGCCCATACAGACACCGTCTGGTCTACTAGATCTGATATGACATGATCTTTCCATCCCTACCACTTGATCCCTGAGGAGGTATAGCCTATGCAGGATAGTTGCCACGAGATCAACTTGATGGATGAATACATTTCCACTGTACTTTAGTTGTTGAAGTTGGATCGTCTTCGGAATATATAAGGATCTCCTGCTTCTCATCCGTTGTTTGCATATTGAGGATCAATTTCTTTAACAAACACCGAAATGGCAGGCTTCAAACTTCTTGCGCTCGCAGCAGCTATCTGCATGACACCTGTCAGGTCATGCGATCTTGAAATCCGTTCTCCTCAAGATGACTTTCCTCCAGCTCGCAATCATACCTTATGTGCCGATGGGAATGTCGCAAAGTATTTTCACAATGCATTCGCCGCCGGAGGAGCTACACACTACGAACTCTACAATATGATTTGCCCACGCGTCGAGAACGCCAACGCCGGCAAAATTGCCCAACCCAAATATGTCCGCAACGAGTCAATCATCAACGCGACCCCAAGGAAAGTTTTTGACGACCTGTTCTTTGTTGGGGAGTATACTGCTTGGGAGAGCTCTCCCTCGAGCTGGGCAATCGACACTGGAGACGGGATTGTGCTGATCGATACGCTCAACGCCGATTCGGTTGGGGTCATTGAAAGCGGATTAAAGAGTCTCGGCATGGACCCAAACAACATCAAGTACATCATCGTCGGTCATGGTCACGCGGACCACTATGGAGGTGCCCGCTACCTCCAAGACAAATATCATGCACACATCATGATGTCCGAAATCGACTACAACTTCATGTATGCCAACACTCAACCGGCTGCTACGAAGCCAACGAAGGACTTGGTGATCACTGACGGGCAAGTCTTCACGCTCGGCAACACATCGTTTCATTTCTTTATCACGCCAGGTCACACACCTGGTACGGTTTCTACAATCTTCAATACTCGCGAAGGCGCGACGGAACACATGGTCGCGCAGTGGGGTGGAACTGGATTTGGTTTCAACGGAGCTACGGGCCAGGATCAGATCGACTGGTTTTTGACTTATGCCGATTCCGCTCTCCGCTTTCAGGGTCTGATCCGCCAGTTCGGCACGGATGTGATGATCGCTAATCATCCAATCCTTGATATGACCGTTCAGAAGAATGCCGCTATTGGATCAGTGAAGACCAACCCCTGGATAATCGGGGTTGATTCGGTGGCAAACTACACAGAAGTTGCAAAGTCATGTGCTCTTGCGGGCGCGGCGGCATTCAGGAGTACTTACTGACACAATGGCGCCAAAGCTATCAAATAAGCCGTGTGGGCAGTCGCCGAGAAAAATTCAATCTAGGCCCAGAACTGGGCCTGTCAAGCTTATGCAGTGATATGCTGAAAGTGTGATCATGTGTCCCCGGCCACGGCGAGAAGCTCATAATTGCAGCCGCGACACTTTCTCTGCCAGTATGGCGACGATCTCTTACGAAAAGTGAGATGTGGCTCGAAGTGCCTGCGAGCGAGTCAAGGGACGAAAGTAGTGCAAATTTCCTGAAGAGATAGCAAACTTTAGTCAAAACCGGACGCGAGCTATATTAGGACCACCGGCGCTAGGGTTTATTCTCGATCTGGATAACGTTAACTTACCTAAAAGACGAAAAAGATTTTATCTTTCGATCCGGTAAGGAAGTATTACTAATACTACCTAGCGACCTTGGAAAAAGTCCTTTCCCTACTAGTAATATAGCTACTAATGAAAGGAAATACACTACCCTCGCCCTACTATAGTTACCGGCATTACGCAGCCTGTTCAGGTAGCGGATTCAGACATAATTGCGAACTATGGAGCCGTCTTCCAGCCAGATAAGCCTTTCTCCGGTCTCTCTGGCCTTGAAGCTTGGCAGAAGCTGTTGCTCGGACCGTCCCAGGGCTTCTCCCGGTCTGCTTGCCGGAGGTGATTCCGGGTCACGGGTACCTACCGGCGACGAGTGGGACCAAATGTTATTCTAGGAAACTAAGTCGGATCTGTGTCACGGCGGGGAGTTCGGGGTAAGGGGCGCCGTTGTTTTCCATGTGCTCAGAGACATATTCATCTCACCTTGAGTATACGTGCACGAGACAGCTTTCCTTGCATTCAGTGGTAAGCGCTCAGTCACCTGAGCCCTGGCTAAAGGTTCGGGTCGACGAGACGAGCGCAGGACTGCTGAACCTGTTGAGGACCTTGAGTCAGGATGAAGCATTCGACCTCCTGCAGAGGCTGCGGGCTGGTAGCGAGCCCTTCTCCCTGTTTCCGGCAACATCTGAACGCCTTTCATTAGAACATCCCGAGCAGTATCGGCGCGTCCGGACCCCAGACTCGACAAGCCATCACATATCCGAGTCGAGACTGGCGACAAATGCAACAGGTATCGAGCTCGAACTAATGATGCGGTACCCTGTTGCTTATCCCTGTCTATGTCCGGTCGACGTCGAGCCAGCGCTTTTCGAGTCTTTGCCGACTCTGCCTCTACCGACTCCGGGTTCACCGACTCCGGAACGGAGTTTAACGGGTGCAAGGCAAGTAGCGAACAGACTCATACCCACCAAACACGCCGCCACATATGTAACTAACCAATGCTATAGTTCTAGTACTGGCCCAATAGGATCCCCCGAAGTCCACATGAGTGGCGATGGTACAGAGACAGCCAACGATTCTATGCACAGCCAGTCCTCTCAACGCTACTGCGACGCCCGCTTGTCTCGGACGGACTTTCGGAAATGGACCAGTGTCCAGGTCGAAAACCGCTTGGCGGCCGGGGCGGTGTCGTACTACCTGGAGACTGACCATCCTATCCACGGGCTGTTCGATGAAGATCTGTTCCTCACAGACCTTAACAGCGGGCAGCAGAGTTTCTGCTCCGCGGTGCTGGTCAATGCTGTTCTAGGCTGGGCTTGTGTAAGTCAACGGCACATCCAGGGGCAATCTACTCGGTGATGGATGGAGCATAAATTGGACACTTTCTCTGACCCCATGACAGCAATCGTATAGCACTATCGAGCCTGTCGCTGCACAGTACCAGTCTGCCTTTTACGATGAAGGCACGAGACTATGGCAGGGAGCGGAGCACCCAAATACCCTTACCGGTGTGGCGGCGGCTCATCTCCTCAGCATGACGGCCATCTGCCAGGGTAATGACGCCGCTGCAGAACACCGTCTTCAGGAGGCTTTCGCCATGGGTTGCCGCATGGGTCTGTATGGAGCAGTTGAGGAGAAATCGGCCATAACTTGGCTGGACAACCACCACTCCTGGATCAGAGCTGCATCACATACCGCCTGGGGCGGCTACTGTTCAGCGACGTAGGTTTAGACTCTCTCCACTAGGTGTCTCACCGGCTCTAACCGCATTTCGCAGGCATTATTCCCTACATTATCAAACGGCCTTGCTTGAGCGTCCGCCCTTTTTGCCCATCCCTGGAGAAGTGGGTGCCAAGGGCGATCGGTCCAAGGGCGACAGATACGAATCGTACCCCATGTCTTCCAAAATCGGCCAGACGTTCAACAAGCTATGCGAACTTTTCAGAATCGCCCACAGGATACTTTGGGAATATTATGATGGCGAGGGACAATCCGAAGATACCCCCGTCAAGCGCGTCAACCTGGGCTTTGCGGAAGAAATCTTCCGCGAACAGTTGAGTTGGTCAGCCTCTCTCCCGCTTCATCTGGTCAGAAGCGACGGGAATTCGCATCATGTTGTCCTTCTCCAGTAAGAAAATAGACCTAGTGACTTTAGTATACTGCGTTTGCTAACTTGAACACTTTTACTTAGCACGTACTTTCACTGTCTCGTTCTGGACATCTTCCGCCCCTTCCTCGACAGAGCCAGCGCTCTACCATTAACTACGTTCGAAGCCGACAAGGACAATGGTGCGGTTGGCATTGTATACAACGCATCCGTGAACCAGCTGAAGCGACTGGTTCTCCTCTACCTGTCCAAGTTCGGCCATGGTGCCACCTCGGCGCTCTGGCGGCCTGCTCTAATCTACGTACTGAACTCGTTGATCAGGGATGCGAGACTGTCGTCGGAGCGCAAGAGAACAAGCGAATGGGACTTCTACTTCAAGACGTGCATGTTGGGACTGGCAAAGCAGCTGCCCTGTTTCCCAATCACCGACAGGGTAATCCAGGGGATATTGTCCATGGCGGTCAGAGACGGCATCATGAGCACGTCCGAGGCCAGCAAAATGCTGGAGGACATGCGCCGCGAGGCAGGCACAGAGGGCTGGCCAAGTTACACGGGAGTAAGCAGCAGCTGCACTTCCTTCATTGTAGACTTGGATCTCGCGACGAAACACCCGTCGAAGGCGACCGTCGACGTCTTGGTCAACGAGTTGGACAGGCTCGCGATGCTGGCGGACGCCGCTTCGTCGGCATCATAGTATCACCGACCTACGGAATACCGTGTGGCATCAGATCAAGCAAGGGATCGCCATGGTTTCCCTGGGTTGGTGTGCTACCCCAACCGGCGCTTGCGGCGCGCGCCAGAAAGCGCTGTGTAAGCTCACTAGAGCTAGAGCTAACTGACTCCTACTGCAACAGTAGGCTGTGTTAGCGGTGGCGCTTTTTAGCGGCAGTTGCTGATCAGTGATCTCTCTTTTTGTGAGCCCCCATCTCTGCAATCATATTCCAACCCTGAGAGGTACCACCAGACTTGAGCGCAATCGGCTATTGATCAATTCCCTCTCTAACGTCCCCATTGACGGAATGATTCTGAACAGGAGTCAGCATGTCAGAAGAATCGTTACGGCAGCTTCTTCCGCGACAACCTCGCGTGGATGGCGGCCGCGACCGTCTTCGTGGCGGTCGTGCTGACGGCGATGCAGGTGGGCCTCGCCACGGACCGGCTGCAGGGGGACGCCGCCTTCCAGCAGGCGTCGTACGGCTTTACCATATTTGCCATCCTCGCGCCCATCGGCGTGTTTGTCCTGGTGATGCTGCGCGCGCTGTTCCATCTTGCCAGGGACCTGCCGTTGCTTCTCGGGGTGCAGCGCAAACACGCCGCGGTTGGGCGTGACGTGTCTGGCGCGGAGCCGAAGGCCCCGGCATAGGTGGGAGATCAGCACGCGCGACAAATTCATTGTGCAACTCAACGAGTCGAAGATAAAGAGACTGAATAGAGACTTGGCGGACTGTCAGAGGACTAACACCGAACAGGATCGTTTCATTGGTAAGGGACGGCACATGGCGCTGGCTCGACCTGGCTGGTACTGAGCATCCCTGGAGCTGGGTGGCGGGAGGGAATATCTGACGTTGGATGGAAGGATCATGGGGTTGCGAAGCCTTGGATGAACTTTGCTTTGTATCATAGGGATGGGCTGATGACGGTGGAGGAGGCGAGGGAGCACAGGGTGACGCTGATGGAAAAGAGGAGGGTGTTTAGGGATAAGAATGGGAGGGAGTGGAAACGCCAGCAATCCAACTGTATCGTTCGCATGGCTGGGTAAAATAACCCACCTCAAAATGAAAGTGACTTGCCTAGAACAAGGCTGCCTTGAGGACATTCCTGAGCCTGTTCTCGAATTTGCTCTCAAATGCCTGACCCTTGAAGAGGCTGTTCAGATCTGCCGGCGATTTCGGGACAACGCATGGCGTCTCGATACTCAAGTCATGTGGACAGGGATGCTACGCGAACACGCTCAAAGATGGGCAGATGGGCATATGATGCAGACACTAACCACCGCCATGGGTCCTCTCAGGGATCCAGAGCACCCGTCGTGTCTGAGACGCAAAAAGTCGGCACCCGCGTGGAGCAGATACGTGAAAGGGGCTTCGGCTCTTTTCGCCTGCCACATTTCGAGAGGTAAAAGGGTCGTCGCGTTGTCGCCTCCACCGCCAGATCGCTTCCATCCGTGTGGAGGGACAAATTACCAGGAAATTGAGGAGCCAATCCTGAAACGAGTTGGTCTCCTCGAAATCGAGATGGTACATCCGAGCGTGAACGGAGCGGAGAGCTTCAGGTATCAGATATGGCCAGTTGACATGACCTGCCTCTGGGTCGAGAGTTTTGGCATGTCACCATGTCAGAATACTTCTGGAGGGCGGTGAAAAAAGCGTTGTAACATTGAGATTTAACGAGAACAAGGAGGCTTGCTTGCCCGGCAGTACTCGAGATATCTCCCCCGTTGAAGCAACTGCACATGGGCCGGTTGCGGGTTTTAGAGTGCAGGAACCAGCGACAAAACTGGCATTGAAGAGAAAGGTGCAGCAGACCGAGCTGTCGCAGATGGCCGCGAAGAAGGACGCGACGATGGCCGCGAGGACGGTTGTGAAGAAGGCTGTAGAGAAGACCGTGGAGAAGAAGACCGCGAAGAAGAAGGTCGTGAAGGGCGATGCCGCTAAGCTGGGACCCGCGAAGAGGACCGTGAAGAGTGGCGCGGAAAAGACGGCCGCGAAGAAGCTCGTGAAGGTCGTGAGGGGGAATGCCGCTAAGCAGGCGCCCTCGAAGAAGAACGCGAAGAGCGCGAAGAAGAGCGCGAAGAACAAGGCTGCGAAGAAGGCCGTGGAGCAGCCTGCAAGGCAGTCCAATAAGGTTAAAAGGGCGGGGAAAGGGAGCAAGGCCAAGACAGCTTGAGGCAGAGTTTACTTGGAGGCATCTTTCAAGGCCAGCAGCAGCAACGCCTGCAAGCATTTCGTATCTTCCATCCTTCAGTGATCAGGTGGCGCGTGGGCGATGGGCCTTCTCGATATGGGGACCAGCACCTCTTCGGTGGGCAACCGTAGCGTGAGGGTATTCAAATGTCCTAACGCGACGCTGAATCCTATCCCTGACGTTCGTGGAGACCTGACGTGCGGACACCGCCGACCTGCAGCACCGCTTTGATGCCGCTTTGATGGCCCTCTCTGTAGTTTCGTAATAGCGTCAATCCATGGCAGCAACGGCCCCAAAAAGTTCACTAGGGACTCAGGTTAATTCTCCGACCTCCAAGGTGGAGACAAGGTACGACCATTGTTCTGTCCACACTCCTCGTCGCCTTGGACAAAGAAGTCGACTCGAGGATCCGCTTTGAGGAAGGTGATAGAGGACATGCGAAGTTCAGCTCCAGCCGACCCCGCCACAGCTGCTTTGGAAAAGCCCGGTGCATGGTCCCGCCAATTCAATAACGTTGGAATAAGGTTTGACTGTTCGCCATTGCAGACATAAAAAAAGGAGGTTCGGACCCACTGTGGACAGCATGTTTTAGAAGGCAGTGGGGTCGCCATGGCCAGAACCGTGTCCCCGGCTAGTAGAGGGACCACCACGGCTCTTGAAAAGAAACGAGAGTTAACAAACTTACTTGGACAACAGAGCACAGCGACTGACTGCAGCTCCGGTGCTCCGCGTTTCTCAGAACTGCAGCGGGTGGGTAACGTGACAGGGACGGCGGGTTGCGACCAGGCAATGCCCATCGTTGCAGCGGCAAGGAGAAATGTTGGTGCGGCGCGTCCAGTGCCCCGTGGCCGGCAAATCCGCGTGTCGCGTTACCGCCATGCTTCGTGCACAAACCCTTACACCAGAATGGGATCGCGCCGCCGACAATTCTGGATACGTCGAGTTGCGTCGCAGTCGCTACAGACTTTGTGACGCTTTGCAGTGCACCAATAGTTTTACAATGGTAAATAAAAAGGTACTTATACTGTGTTGTACATGTACAGTACTATAAAGACCGAACATGACGACTTATAGCACAGACCAGCCTTGTGGCGCATATGTGAGGCTTATCCATTTGTACAGTAGATGACGATTATCACAGTAAGTGTCGTTGGATTTTTAATTCATTATTTTCAGCGGGATCCATTTGGTGACTCTTCTAGCTTTGCACCCGCTAACCCGTTGCACACCAAAGGTAGCTCACTGAAGATACTTAACACAAGCCAGAAGTGGCCAATATCGGCACAGACAATGTAAGCCATCTTGTTTGCCAGCTGGCTTGGTGGAATGGTAATCACAGCCACATGCAATTCACACACTTGTCAACAGCTCCTGGGAGGGGTGGCGAAACAACGCGATATCTCGTACCAGATCGCGTCAGTCGACGTCCAAAATAGAGTCGCCGGGGTCCTCAGCGAGGGGGAGAATAGATGTTATACGTACCGCCGCTCATCAGATTCGTGATCATGTTGCGCAAGATCTGTTTAACACTTCGCCGTGGAACAGGTCCGTAGTCGTGCGGAGCGTCATTGGACCCCCGGGCAGGCCGTACCAGCATAATTGGCAAGGGATGCCAGCTCGTGGATATTGGAATCCGGCAGCGGCCATCATCGCCACTCAATCGACGAGCTGTCGGTAGTGGCGGTTGACCCTCCATCACACTTCCGGCTTGTAAATCCCCCGTCCTGATCGCTGTTATCGTTATCATTCGGGGTCTCCCAAGGGTCCACCTCACTGCCTCGGCAAGCAAGATGGACAGGGCGTGTCCAAGAGGCATGTCTCTTATCAGAAAAGGCCACTTTCAGACGTGTCAGACATCTCCAACCGCGTTTGGGAAGGCCGAATCCTTATCCTTAGATGCCGATAACCGGTCAGACGCATATCCAGACATGCGTGGCTCAGAGGCACGAATCCAAATGGAGAAATACTGGTTTCATTGTTACGCGTCTCGCCCCAGTTAGGCTGGCCGCCAGCAACTGACACTTCGCATTGTAAGCGGAATGCAAAAAGGTGCACCCTATGGAGGGCCATCACTGGAGGGATGCCTCGCGAGTCGCGAGTCGACCTATCGTGAGATGGCTTGAATAGATGCTCTTGGACGCCTCCCGGTTGAACGGAAGGTTGAGAGCCCACACTAACGGATGCCTATTGCGAGAGGGCCATCAAGGCGGTGCTGTAGGTCGGTGGTGTCCGCACGTCAGATGTCCACGAACGTCTGGGATAGAACTTAGCGTCGCGGTTAGGCCTTTTGAAGACCCTTACGCTACGGTGGCTCACCGCGAACGAGCTAATTCCCGTTTCGAGAAGGCACATCGACACGTGATTACTGAACGATGGAAGATGTGAAATGCTTGTAGGCATTGCTGCTGCTGGCCTTGAAGATGCCCACAAGCTAACTTTTGCCTCACGCTGTCCTGGCCTTGTTCAGCCCTTTCTCTGCCTTTGTAACATTCTTGGACTGCTTTGCAGGCTGCTCCACGGCCTTTTTCACAGCCTTGTGCTTCGCGATCTTCTTCGCTGGCGCCTGCTTAGCGGCATTCCCCGTCACGGCCTTCACGCCCTTCACGCCCTTCACACCCTTCGCGCCCTTCACGCCCTTCACGAGCTTCTTCGCGGCCGTCTTTTCCACGCCACTCTTCACGGTCTTCTTCGCGGGCCCCTGCTTAGCGGCATCGCCCTTCACGACCTTCTTCGCGGTCTTCTTCTCCACGGTCTTCTTCTCCACGGTCTTCTTCTCCACGGTCTTCTTCTCCACGGTCTTCTTCTCCACGGTCTTCTTCTCCACGGTCTTTTCCACAGCCCTCTTCACAGCGGTCTTCGCGTCCTTCTTCGCGGCCATCTGCGA
This sequence comes from Coniochaeta sp. 2T2.1, assembly GCA_009194965.1. Classification (NCBI taxonomy): domain Eukaryota; kingdom Fungi; phylum Ascomycota; class Sordariomycetes; order Coniochaetales; family Coniochaetaceae; genus Coniochaeta; species Coniochaeta sp. 2T2.1. Next base: position 4,171,673 of record VSMA01000003.1, read on the forward strand.
CAGCTCGGTCTGCTGCACCTTTCTCTTCAATGCCAGTCCTGCCTCTGGTTGCTGCATTCTTAAACCCCCAGTGTCCGGCCCACGTGCAGTTGCTTGAACGGGGTCGATATCTCGAGTACTGCAGGGCAAGCAAACCTTCTTGTTCTCGTTAAATTTCAATGTCACAACGCTTTTCACTGCCCTCCAGCAGTGCTTCTGACATGGTGACATGCCAAAACTCTGAACCCAGAGGCAAGTCATGTCAACTGGCCATATCTGATACCTGAAGCTCTCCGCTCCGTTCACGCTCGGATGTACCACCTCGATTTCGAGGGAACCACCTCGTTTCAAAATTGGCTCCTCAATTTCCTGGTAGTTAGTCCCTCCACAGGGATGGAAGCGATCTGGCGGTGGAGGCGACAACACAACGACTCTTTTACCTCTCGAAATGCGGCAGGCGAAAAGAGCCGAAGCCCCTTTCACGTATCTGCTCCATGCCGGTGCCGACTTTTCGCATCTCAGACACGATGGGTCCTCTGGATCCATGAAAGGACCCATTGCCGTTGTTAGTGTCTGCATCGTATGCTCATCTGCCCATCTTTGAGCGTGTTCGCGTAGCATGCCTGTCCACATGACTTGACAATTGGGACGCCATGTGTTGCCCTGAAATCGCCGGCAAATCTGAACAGCCTCTTCAAGGGTCAGACATCTGAGAGCAAATTCGAGAACAGGCTCAGGAATGTCCTTAAGGCAGCCTGGTTTCAGGCAAGTCACTTCCATTTTTAGATGGTTATTTTATTAAGCCAGGCGAGCGATACAGTTGGATTGCTGGCGATCAGCGGTTTATTGTAGCTCAGTTGGGATGTGCTCAGAACACATCGGCAAGAACTACGTCATTGAATTCTACCCCTCACTAACCATGCTTAAATGTCAGACCACCCGACATCAACAAGGACACATGGCACATTGTGTGGCGGAGCGAAGCAGGCTATCAACCATGGCGTTTTGGGATGGAACAGATATCCAGACAAAGCCGCGCCGTCTCCCATTCCTCGTGCAGCCTTCCGAGCTCGGCCGTGTCTTGGGGCGACGACAGACCTGTCTTGGACTTCGCCATGAGCCGGTCGACTATGGTCTTCATGTTCTTCTCTAGCCGGTCAAGTTCCCACCGAACAACGTCACATCTGGTCCCAGTTCACACTTCACCAGAATCCATCATCTTAACTTCTAAGATCTCGTAGACCGCAGCCCTCACTTGCTGTCGCGTCATGCCTTGAAGGCGACGGACATAGTCGACGTTCTTTTGGGCGACGGGGACGGATTTCGCAGCCGGCAGGACTGAAGGAACCGTATACCGCTCGCCGCTCTCCGCCGTCTCCGGATCGTGACCAGCCTAGTTTGACCAGTCTATCCACCATGTGAGAAGGGATTGTAGTTTGCCGGCGCGCCGGTTTAGATCCGTGACGAGTTCGTGAACTGGGGCCGGTGAGTATGACACGAGCCCGAATGTGTTTCGTGCGATGGGGAGCTCCCTGATTCGCAGTGACTGCGTGAGCGTCGGAGTTATGATGGACGACGGGTGCTCCGGCCGCGCTCCTGGTCGATGAGCTTTTGGCGGTGTGACACTTCGTGACGGTGCGAAGATAGATGACCTCGTCGTTTAAATCGCCACTTTCCCGGTAGGCGTGCATATCCAACCCGCTTGACGAAACAGAAGAGGCACCATAGCCAGGAGTATGGGATGTTTGAAGGCGTCCGTCTCCCAACTCTCACAGGTGGAGCGTCCATTTCGTTGTTAATTTGATGACTAATATCGGAACCCCCTCCCTGTCAGGCCAGCTCGTTTACTGTGGTAGCTTGTTTTGGAAGCCTTCATCACAAGCGCCGATTGGTTTGTCGGGTCAGCTAATTTTCCGGGGGGGGAACCGACTGACAACCCTCCTGACTAATGCGTTGTGGCACAGTTGAAGTGGCTAGGTTGCTGGCGCAAACAGCCAGTATCAATAGGACGCGCCTCTGCCACTTTCTTCTTCACTTCATATCGAGAGCATGCCATCCGCAATGGCAGACCAGCCACGGTTGGGATCATCAATTCAATCCCATCGGGAACGGCCTTGATGCCTTCCGCGCTTCGTTCAATACGGTCTGCGCAGACAAGCGAATTCCGTACACTCCCGACGTGCCCGGTCAGCTCGACCTTGAAGGTATGACCAGCGCAATTTCGATGCCGAATGCTCTACTGACCGGCAATGCAGATGTCCAGAATCTCGCCCTTGATCTTCTCTCAGCACTGCAAAGCCTCCGGGCCTCTCGTCTACTCCGTCCCGGCGGAGGCAGTGGCAAGAACCTCTTCAGCGACCTGTCAAGACTCAGTTCCGCCGGGAACTCCGACGACTTCGACCTCGACCGCATCAAACCTTTGCTGAGAGCAGCACTTGCCGACCATCGTGATGATGCGCTCATCTGGAACCGAGTCTACGACGCAGTCACCGAATCCACCCCGCCTCCCGACCGATAGCCTCTTCTATCCAGCAAACCCCATGGCTGCGCAACACTAGCAGCTTCGCCAATTCATCCGATCACCGCAAATACGTGGATAATGTTCTTAAGGAGGAGCTAGGCCCTATGTATGTTGGGCTCCGGGACTTCCACGAGACGTACTTTGGCGATGTGCAAAACCTGGAGACCACGTCAAAGACATTCTTCGAGGACTGTTTGAAAGGCAGCGACCGGGTCTTCCGCGAGGCTCGAGGGGTTTGGTCCAAAGAAGCGAAGCAGGATGATGTGCTCAGCTGGTTTGCGGACTTACTGAGAAGCTGGCGGCATTTGCAGAGAGCTACAACTCCGCTCCGGCACATAAACGAAGACCACTGGCGAAGCCGGCTCCGTCGCGAAACGGAAGATGGATATTGGCTTTGTCGACGACCCTAGCGCCGGGAAAAGCTCCAGATGCGACCGGACCCAGATCCTCGTGCCCGGCGAGCTGAAGAGCAATCCATCCGCCGACACACCTTCGGAAGCGCGGCTTGATCTAGGCAGGTACGCAAGGGAAGTGCTCGCCGCTCAGGATACTCGTCGCTTTGTCCTGGGCTTCACCCTCTGTGGGTCTCTCATGAGGATATGGGTGTTTGACCGGCTCGGGGGTATTTGATACCCCATCTCCTGCCTTTCGGTACCCCGTCTCCTGCCTTGTGTATCTTTCAGGACCCTCTCTCCTAAGCGATTTCCGACTCCCTCGAGGGCCATTTCGAGCTCCTCGTGCTGCCACAGAAGGAGTACCCTGGGAAATGCAATCCACTCCTAATTACGCAAGCTTGTATGTCTTGTTAGTTGCGGCCACTTCTGGCTTCCTCACGCAGGCTGTACTTTCTGCAGATCCATCCGACCGTGTAGCCGTCGCAGCGCAGCTTCGTCATCTTGCTACCGGCTGCTTGTGCGGTCGAGGCGCACGCGATATCGAAGGCCTGATGTCTTGTAGGCGAGATGTCGCCGACATGGGGAGAAAAAGAAGAAGAGGCAGGTGCGGCCAGACGGGACGCACCATCAGCCCTCCGCCGAGTGGCTGCGTGAGGCTGAAGCGCCATCAGTGCTTCGAGCCGGTGGCTGATTGGCCACGGATACGCTGCCCGAAATCGAAAGCAACAAAGCTGAGCACTGACCACTTAGATCTGTCACCGGCACAGAAAACTACTCCACGCACTGTCTGGGTTGTTTGGGATGGCTACTCGTTGTAACTGCGCCGTAAGATGCCGTAATCCATAGAGGCATGCGAAGGTCAATATTCTTCCGAGGTCTGACATCAGACATTCTCCGGTAGCATTGCTTACTTGCAAAAGCCTGGCTTTTTCCATCGCGGTTCATCTATCTTGATAGTCGAGATCTCAACCTCGCAGTAGCGGACGGCTTAGACTGGCTTGCACGGTCGGACAACATTGACTGGTCGCTTGTCTTCGATAACGTCGACCAAGACGCCGAGCAAGGTGATACCGGAGCTTACGATGTTCGGCGATATCTTGTCGGCGCCCATGGGACGACCTCTTGGCCGCCTGAGTGGCTCCCGGTTCTCGATGTCCCGGGCTAGTCTCTCAGCCGCCATACGCATGATCCTGTGCTTCACGGAGCAAGATCTTGCTGTTTCTCGTGGCAACAAGCAGGCAAGGCTGTTCAAGATACTATCCGCCGCCGCTGGGAAGAGCTGTTGGAGTTAGGAGCTCCTCCGCGTATTGATTTCAAGAAGCCCTGAAGTACGGCGGGCTCGAGACGCACATCCTGCTTGGGAGACTCAATATGTCGAAGAATGGAATTCGGCTTGGATCCACAGTTGCGCTGCCCCGGGTTGGCTAGCCGATGAGTTTCAGCTATCTGCCTCCGTTACGTTGGGCTGGAATAGGAGACACGCACTGGTGGATTGTCTCTGCAGATGAATAGCCAAAATGGACTGTATTGATCGCAAATTTCCTCTTACGTGATGACTGCTGACTTGTTTTGGAGATGAAACAATGCCTGTTGCATGTTGCCTAGTTGTTACCTGGCGCCCGTGATGTAAAAGTTGCTGTGTTGAATCTTGACTCGACGATTACGCCCGGGTTCTCACGCCAGGCACTGCAATTCGCGAAGGCAGAATGCATAAGAGTGACAAGGAGTCAAATCATCCTAAAACGCTACATGGTACCAACGCCCAGGTCCAAACATAAACCAACCTATCATCAATCGTCAACCACATCAACATCAACACCACCCGTCAAACATCAGTACACGCCTCAAGCACACCCAACATCCACTCCGCAAACTGACCCTGCATCCAACGCGCGAGCTCCCGCAGAGCAGCAACAAGCGTGTACAGGCCCTTCAAGGTCGCCGTCTCCCCAAGCGTCATCTCTCCCACGATCTCCAACCGATCACCCCTATCGCACGCAAACGACAGCACCCAGGTGTGCCCCACGATCAGAAGCAGTGGCATGGTAATGAGCCGGGTCTCACTGGACCATATGCCCGCCGGCACCATGAGATCTCGCATCCGCTCGTGCCACGCCGCCGTCCAGACTGCCAGCTGGACTCTGCCTTCCTCGTTTGCCCCCTCTGCTTTGGTCTCGATACTGACCCCGATAGGGCGATCGTACAGCGGTGTGTACATGGTCTGGTTGATACTCTGACGGTCTTGCGGCTGCGAGTGCACCACTCTTTGAATGGCATGAGCCAAACGAAGGTACCGTTCCTCCCGCGCTGCAGCATCACGTCCCGCGCCTCGCTGCCCCTTCTCCCATTCCTGTCGGCCGTAGTCCCTGACCTCGGGAACAAGCACGATAGCCAGATCGACCATCTTCTTGTCAGCGTACACGTTGGGCGCAAGGTCACTCATCGGAGGAACAAAGGGCTTCGCGATTTGTGCCGATTGCGACGACTTCCTGCCGCACGTGTGCATACTCCTGCCGGTCCAGCGCAAGCTTGAGAAGCGGGAAGTGGACCTCAAAGTTCCACGCCAGTTCGGCGCGACAGAGTCTGCGGCAGTCCCAAGCCTCTCTCTCAAGCCTGCGGAGAGCCTTGAGCTCTGCAAGGGCGACAGCGTGGTGGTCTTCCTCTTCTGTTGTAGCATTCCCCTCCCTGGGGCCCACCGGTGTCTGCCTCCTCTTGAAGCACGACTCCTTGAATGGCCGCACAGCAGCAGCGTTGATCTCCTCCCACACCTCCCAAGGCGCGATTCCTTCGTGCTCGACCGCGATGTCGTAGAGCCGGTTGTACAACTCACGGATGTCCTCTGGCAACTGGTCTTTGTTCTGGTCGTCGAGAGGCACGTGGTAGATTGGCTTCCTAAGCGCTACTAAGCCTTGTGTCTTCTTCGTTGGGCTTGTGCTCCGGGCGCGAGACTTGGTGGTCGAGGTTGTGGTTCGGGAGGCGGCTGAGGATCTCTTTGGGCTGGAGGTGTAGCTGGGAGGTCGGGGAGGTAGCTGGGGCGCACTGCTGAGAATGCCAGCTGTGGTGTTTCGACGCGGAGTCTCGTCCGGATCCGCCGACAAAGGTCCGGAGGCGAGGAAAGGATCGTCGTCGTCGGCCAAGCTGGGGTCTCGGTTGCGGTGGGAGACCTTCATTCGCTTAGAAGGGGACTGCGCCCGGTTAGAGGGCGGGGGAGTCGACATGCCTGCGGCAGCCCGGAGAGTTGAGTCTTGGGCAGGGCGCTTCCTCTTGTGCGAAGACGCGTCGGGGCGACCGCGAGCAGGGAGCTGTTCGGCTGGGTTGGAGTCGCTGTCGCAAGCGGCCGTGACTCTCTGGCGCCACTGCTCGATGAACAACCAGCGCTGAGAGAGAGACGGGTCAAGGTGCTGCATCGGCTGCAGAATCGGTTGGGGTGTAGAAGACATGGTCTGTTGAGTCGGGAAAGGCTGGAGGGTGGAGTTATCAATGTACTGGCTTGTTGTGGTGTTGTTTACCAATGCATCATTGTTGTTGTTATTTTGAGCAGGGGTCGCAGATAGGGGGGTGGAGCTGGTGGGTACGGCAACCGATTATTGGACGAATGACAATCACTCGCTTACGACTAGGGCAGTCACTGCATCACCAACATCAACAGCTTGGGCACTGTGCCCAAGACAACAAAACGCAGAACGATTTCAAATCGATGTACTCGAAGTAACTCTGCAATAGATTAGATGAATATCCTGTCAGCCTTTTGTGTTTTTCGGATTGCCCTGTGGTGGTGGCTCGTCGCGAGGATCAATGAAAGGAATGAGTTTCATCACGGTAAGATCGTAATCGCGCTCCGACCAGAAGTGAAAATCGGGTTCACGTGACCGAACCAAATCCCCCTGTCACCCCGCCCCCGCCGGCAATAATCCACGTGCCCCAGCCAATTGCAAAGGTGAGCAATCCGCCGCCGCTAAAGTCATCAAGGGATCAACATTGATGTAAGAGCAGCATTACAACAATAGGAAATCCAATCCATAATTGAGGCTCTGCAAGCATTCACTTGATTCTATTCTTCGACCACTCTCAAAGTTTGCATTGAAATTGGACGATATGGTGGTGAACGGCGGCGGAAAGTGGCAGTTGACTATACGGATCTTGAGCCCGGTGCGGTTGAGCAGTCGGAAAGAGATGCAATCCACGACAAACCAAACATATCACTTCGTCCACGCCCTTACCGACGGCCTGAAGCGCCTTGTCACAGTATCAAGCAAAGCTTTCGCAAAGTCCAAGACAGTAGTGCCCCGCTGGCGTTGGCCGCCCTTGGACATCAGCCCATTCCGACGGTAACGCTGACACCAAATGTAACAACAGAAACTGGCCTCGTGCGCCCAGCAGCCAGGATATTGGATACACCCCACTATAGCAGTTAGGTATTTTATGTTGGAGACAATACGAGCCCACTGACAAAGGTACCCCAGATAAGTCCCAAATATATACTAGCGGGGATTAGTAGCTATGGGCAACAATCTCTTGAGTGTAAGCGGCGACACCAGTTTCGGGACAACCTGCGATCAACAACGCTCAACCTCGCACGCGCGAACCGAGGCACCACTAGAATACGCTTCTGCAGGCCGATAGTCCGAGCCCAGCCGACAGCAACTGTACCTACGCCGTCTCCTTTGCCGCCCCGTCCTACAAGTGTGAGCCTCGCGACGACTTTGGCGGGCAATGCGCCTACAATTGTCGCAGATGGCACCCTACGGCCAGTTTCTCTACGCGAGTTACTCGTCGTTCGAGGAAGACTTCGTGGGCAGGCCCCTGAGCTGCAACCGGACTAACCCGGACAATAATACCGGCATCTTGACGAAGGAGCCCATCCTGTGGGTGTCCTGGTCCTGGAACACCACACTCCTAGCCACCCCAGTGGACGTGACCCAGTGGAACACGACCCTGTGACCACATCAACTGAAAGTGCACGTGATGGAGTCATGTTTTGGAACTCTACCTATTCGTACAACCTCAGCTACTACCAGGGCAAGATGGAGGTGAACAACTACACGGTGCGGCAGGACAAGCTCTTGCTCCCCGGCAGGCGAGGCTAAGGGCCCGTGGATGGATAACTACTTGGAGTATGCGTAAGTTCATCATTCTACGTCATTTGCCAAGGATTTCTCTGGACCCTGGGGAAACCCCTGAGACTGGGCGTTACACGTCACGGGTAAGAAGAAGACCCCTCTATTAAAACCTTGGAATTTCCTTTGGTTTTACCGGTGTTTGGACCCGCCTCGACCGTTTAACTGAGCTGTGAGGTGGGAATAAGGTGAGTGGACCCGCCTCCTTGGTAGCTGGCCTTGGCTTCCATTCGAAGATGATCTGGCGGGGAAGAGATTGCCTATCGGTTATTCCGGCCATGCGCTCGTGCTCGCGCACGATTTCGAAGCACTGAGCGTCGCAGCTCCTTGGCAGAATCTTCGCCGACAGGGACCGATTCTAGAACAAGGAATTCCCGGGCTGCTATCACCTAGTTTCAATCGCCCTGCCGACCGAGATGCCGACCCCTGTGCGGACCGCTCTATTTCTGGATGGTGAAACCAGGAGCTCGTAAGCGCCGACAACTTTAACAACAGTGGGCAGCAACTGAACCCCAGCGAAACTCATACGGCGCGCTGGCCTCATCCCTCTTCAGCTTGGAAGACGAGACTCTTGAGGCAACAGCGATGGCTCCGAGCGTCGGTCCTCGGAAGGGGATTTAAATCGCTGAACCTCCTCGTCTTTACCGATGTTGGGAGCAACTTCAGCATCCAACTCGAGTTTATCGTTTCCTTTCCTCCTAGAAATAACATCTCTGCCGCAATGCAAACGACGACAGCTACGACGCTTTTCCTCGCCGCTTTAGTCTCCATAGCCCGTGCGGAAGAGCTCAAGGCTAGCGACGTCCCCAACGCATGCACGGCCATCTGTGGGCCCATGGTCAGCTTGACCAACGCATGTGACGTCAACCCCGACACTGACGCAAGGCGCCGCAGGCTCCGCCGCCGCGCCGATGCGGATGGCAGCGACGACGACGAGTCGGACGAGGCCGTTGAGGCGCAGTGCATTTGCAAGAACACGAGCTTCAATGTGCGCAACGTCGCGGCCTTATGCGCGGCATGCATTTCGCAGAACGGCAAGACGACAGATGGTAAGGGCACATGACTTCTCTCCCTGTCAAACAAGTGACAAAAAAAGGTAGCTAACGAACCACAAGACATGGATAAGATCATGTCGCAGTGCAGCTTCACCTCGACGACTTTCGCACCGGGAGCCACGACGGCCGTGGCCGGTGCCACTGTCAAGGCAACCAAGCCAGCCTTCACCGCCTCGGGCTCAAGCACGCCGACGGGTAGTAGTAGTGGCAGTGGAGGCAGCGGCGGCGCTCCCAAGGCCACCAGCACAGGAACCTCGGCGGGTGTGATGTCATTCAATCTAGGAGCAATGCATCTCGGGATAGTAACGGTAGTAGTCGCGGCTGCTTCCTTCCTGCTTTTCTAAAAGACACCATGTAGAATAAACTTTCATTCTTCAACTCAGAGAGTTATACTATCTTGTTTATATTCCAGTTGGGGCGCTTAGATACGAGGCTCTCCGAACTAGTACCTTAGGTGATATCCCCAGATGTGGGCACATCCAGAGCCAGAAGTGGCAACCGCCAGAAATGGCAACCTCAGGAGATGACAATCGCCAAAACGGGAACCTCTAGAAATGGCTCTCCCGAAATGGGAACATCCAGAAATGGGAACCCCCAAAAATGGGACCTCCAGAAATGGCGTATTTTCTGAGTCAAACTGGCATCGCCAGAATTGGCTATTAACACAGCCGTCTCCGGATCTATCTGTAAGGTCCCTGTTAATCATATAAGCTCTAGTGTCCTCCAAAAAGACGCTATCATATGGTTGTGGCGTTCAGGAGCTTATTAGCTGTAGCTATAGCTCGCAGGTAAGACGATATCTAATCAGAAATCACTCAGATTGAGGATTAGACGACTTCCTAATCAGCTTGTTATACTTTTGCGTTCATGTTATATACGACTACAATCATAGAGCCGATACCTTAGCTCAGGCTATAGAGCCTTGTTGATTTCGTACGCCGTGAATTATTACACCAAGTCGTCGTAGGTAAACGCCTAGCCGCTTTGTACAGGTAGCGTTGCAGCTGTGTCCGTGAGTTACTGTGGAGATGGATCCGTTAAAATATCAGGGCAGGATCTGAAGATGTTTTATCTAATCCAAGATACTCACCTCAAAGGTCTACTCCTAGCCACTCCTATCCTCAAACTCCCGCCTCCCAAAGATATCCGGTCCCTAGTGTGTCTTCCCAATTTCCCGTCTCTCGACTGGACTGATGATAAGTGTGGGATCGTCTTGGCAGAGCTGGTTGAAGTAGCTGAGATGAACGCGACAGTTCAACGACCCCCTCGAAACGGAACCGGTAAAGTGATAAGACGGTGTCGGGACTGCATCGCGTTGTAAGGTGGGCAGCAGAGGTTGATTGGCAGTGGTATAAGGAGAATGTCTTGGGTTTTGGAAGCCGGTACTCCCTCAACACAACAGGTCCCAGGCCCTCAACCCCAATTGTAAAGATTGAATCTTGAAGTGACAATTGAAATTGAGTGTCGGTAGTTACTGTGCCAGTAACCCCCCTTGGATGATAACGCTGATAGACAGTAAGCTCCTAGGTGCGGAATTTTGCGAAGGCGATTCGAGCAGCAATATATGCGTTCTAAACATGTTCACTGGGCAAAGTGCAATTCTAGCACTTACATACACAACGGACACGGCGCTGGAGTCCATTCTCCAAAATGTAAAAACCGAGGACATTGTTCTAGAGAAGATAGCGAGTAAGCAATGGGAGGAACAGTCACCAGCACGTAGAGAGTACGTTGCAGCCCCTGGGTTTCTCTCAAGCCTTAGATGCCAGCGAGACATTGTACTAGGTGTGCAAATCAACTCGATTATGGAAATATTTTGGAATGTGTGGTTTCCTCAAGTACTCTAGGTACCACTTTATGAAGTATCTTGTCCTTGCAACAGGGACTAGTAAGCAAAGTCAATACACTTCTGTTGGAATATCTAGCTAGGAGGTAGGAACAAGGGGCGGCAACCCAGGTGTTTCGGACGGCCACCCAGAGTGTCTCAGGCTGAGGCACCCGATCCGTGCGTCAGGGGCACCAGTGGCTATATCCTGACGCCCTCTCGCACCTGGGAGCTCCCTCTTCTTAGAAGAATAAGACCCAACCACTTGAACAACCTTACAGCACGTAACCCTCCAAACAGGAGAGGGTATTTGCTCTATGTTCAGACGTACCGGTACCTGGTGGTTCCTACACTGATCAGTGGTAGAAAACACCACTGTATCTGCAGAGGCAGATCAGCCAATCCGCAGATCAGCAAGGAACAACAGAAGAGACGGCGACACGGAGATCGCGCTCGGCAGCCGAGACGACGAACTCCGTGAGACCGTGCTAACGAGACTCGTCACGCTCTGGTAGGCTGATTAAGTATCCAGAGACGGTGACAGCCTCGATCCTGCGACAGGAATACTCGCAGGGCGTCCATCACGCAACCAGAAGCCATCAGGATCCCAGGGCTGATTAAGTGACCAGGATCCGGGATAGCTTCAAACCACAGAAGGCGACAGACCAGAACTCCAGGTCCTACCTCTGTGGCGTCACGCGACTCGGCGCGCGACCTCATCAAGTCAACAAGAACGAAACGCGCGACCTCGACCGCGCGGGCCCAAGTTCATCAACTTCGAGACCTTCCTTCAACCGCGAGACGTGATAAGCCTCACCAGTACCATAGCTAACGAACGAGACGATGGCGGCGGAAGGATCGATGGACTCGGAGACCCCGGATGGCGGAGACCGTCCCGCCCGCTCAGAGTCTTCCCACAGCTCAAGCGCCCACAACCAGGCCATCCTCCCCATACCCGCGAAGCTGCAAGGGCAGGTCGACCACTCGGCCTGGGGCAAGCTCCTCGACTTCGACAACAACCCAGAGCCATCTGAGGGACAGACGACAGCGCACATCGGGTTCCTGGTGGAATGCTGGCGGGACAGCGGCACCACGGGACCATGCTTGTGGCAGGAGTTCAAAGACGAGTTCGAGGAGTGGACGGATGAGCAGTGGGCAAACCTACCACGCCGCATCGGCACATGGCTACGGAACTTCCTCGTGGCCAACGGCGTGTTGATGGAGGAAGACACCCGCATCTATGGCCAACTGCGGCGAACGGCAAGACGGGAGGAGTATAAGGAATGGTCCGATGACGATATCACCCGCGTCTCTAAGACCAACAAGGAGCTCCGGCTCAACCTCGCGGACCGTGAGTTCGTGCAAGACATCCAGGGCACACTGCCCCCCTGGAAGGAGACAGTAACCACACCCACCCCCAGCACCACGCCACCAGCACCCCCAGCAGTCAGCCAACAGACGTCCATACCTTCAACATCACAGCCGACCCCAGCCACTACGACAGCCTTCCTACAAGTCCCGAGAGCTACGGACAACAGCCAGCAGGTCCCACAGACCCAGGGACACTGGCAGGGTACGGCAGTACCGCCGGCACCGCTACCCCAGGTGCCGCCGCCGGTCCTGCTCCCCCAAGAACCAACTGCCGGTCCCCTGGCAAGCCCGAAACAGATCACAGACCTTGCCAAGCTCTACACCAGTGACGACATGAAGTTCGGAGGCGAAATGTACGACGTCCTCGACACAAAACTGGTTATCTTCAGGGATTGCTGCACCCGAGTCGGCATTGGACAATGGCAAGCGGGGAGTGCCTTCCCAACCATGCTAAGGGGTAGAGCTCAACAATTTTACTACGATCGACTGTGTGACACCAACAGCCCCCGGGACCTCCCAACGATGGTCCGGATGATGAAGACGCACTTCGAGAGTGAGGAGAGCAAGCAGATGTACCTCTCGCAGTGGCGGGAAACCACACTGCTCCAGACTATCGAGCAGAACCCTGGCAAGACGAAGACCGAGGCCCTCGAGATACTGCTTGACAAGCTCACCAAGATTCAGCGAGCACTCCCAACGACCAGTCAAGAACCAGATGCACTGCGGCTGCAAGTCCTTAACGCATGCCGCGGGGTGGCGGAATGTACCTTCTGCCTATACAACCCGGCACTTGCGTACGAAGGTGTGTGCAACCAGCTCCGGTCAGCCATCTCCATTGCCACATCCGTGGCTCCCCAACAGTTCGCAGCAGACACAACTGCGGGTCTACCACCGGAGCAGTACTGGACCGATCGACGGTACAATGGCAGAGGTCGTGACAACCGCTTCGGCCGTGACCGGGGGCGCAACCGCGAGTACGGCGGCAGCCGCCCAAACTGCGGCTTTACACCCAGCAGGCCATCGACCTCTAAGAAGTGCTATGTCTGTGGCAAGACCGGATGCTGGTCGACAACTCACACCTCGGAGGAGAGACGGAAGGCGTACGACCGCTTCAAGAACAATGACAATACTCGAGACAAGTCAGCCAGCGCGTACGCCCAGTTCCTCGCCTGGCACGAGGGTATCATCGGTGTGGAGGATGAACCGGATGACGACAGCGTGGCCCAATTCTTTCAGGGGCAGGAACAAGATGACGACCCTGACGACGACAACGAACGGTTCTATACCACCTTCCTCGCCGACGGAGAACCAGTCAACCCCTACGAGATCACAACCCTCCTCGCAGATGTGTCTGTCCGCCACGGACTAACACGGGAAGACCCCTATGGGCCAAGTCATCAACAGAAACAGGGGGCGGCCAACGACACCTTCACCCTTGAGGGGCGATACTCTTCAACGATTTTTCAGGGGATCATGCCCGACTCCGGTGCCGCAGTATTCTCGACAGCTGGCCAACCCCAGTTCAGGGCCCTCCAGAGAGAGATGCCTGAGGTCCGGCTTGACCAGTCGACTGCGGGCAACGCCACCGTCAGGTTCGGCCGTGGTGAGGCACTCATCTCCCTCGGCACCACCACTGTGCCCACACCCCTGGGACCCCTCGAGTTCCACGTGATGCCATCTAACACCCCATTTCTCCTGTGTTTGCAAGACATGGACCGCCTGGGTATCACGTTCGACAACTTGCACAATGTCCTCTGTCGTGGGGAGCTGAGAGTGCCCATCACACGCAAATGGGGCCACGCCTGGCTCCAGGTCAGCAAAGAGAAGACCCTTGCGTGCAACTACCTCACCGAAGTTGAGCTACGGCGACTACATCGCCGATTCGGTCACCCATCTGTTGCCCGCCTCCACAAGGTCCTCCACGCGGCTGGCCACCCAGTCGAGATCAAGGTCCTCGAGTTCTTGACCAAGGTGTGCCACCAGTGCCAGATGAACGCTCAGAGACCAACTCGATTCAAGTTCACGCTGCGAGACGACTGCGAGTTCAACTACGAGCTCATCATCGATATCATGTACCTCGACGGCAACAAACCAGTCCTCCATGTCGTCGATACAGCCACTGCCTTCAACGCGGCCCGGTTCCTTAAGGACATCACCGCGAAGCAAGTCTGGGAGACACTCCGCCTATGTTGGATCGACGTCTACCAAGGACCCCCTGACTGGATCGTGACTGACGCGGGAACCCAGTTCCGTTCCGCTGAGTTCCGCCAGCACGCCAGAGAGATGGGGATCTCGATCAAGGAGGTGCCGATCGAGGCACACAACAGCATCGGCAAAGTCGAGAGATATCATGCACCACTGCGGCGGGCGTATCAGATCATCCGTGCCGAGGCCCCGTCCCTTGGCCCAGATGCGGCCCTCCAGATGGCCGTCAAGGCAACCAACGATACCGCCGGCCGTGACGGGATCGTGCCAACCCTCCTCGTCTTCGGGGCCTACCCCCGGATGACAGAGGACTCGGCACCGTCCCCCGACATCCAACAACGCGCACACGCTGTCCACAAGGCCACCCAAGAGCTCCGACGTCTCCACGCACGCAGACAAATCTCTGATGGCCTCGCAACGAGGAAAGGCCCAGATACCTCCCGCATAATACACCTGCCCATCCACTCGCTCGTCCGTGTGTGGCGAGAGAAGCTGGGATGGCAGGGACCTTATAAATTGCTCTCTACGGACGGAGAGGACTGCACCGTGGAGCTGGACCGTGGCCCCCAGACGTTCCGGTCCACCACGGTGAAGCCGTACTACGAAGATCCCGGAGATGATGCACCGGAGATGCCAACCCCTGAAGATCGAGGCCCGGCATCGACCACGGCACCACATACCGATCCACCCGAGGAGTCAACGATAATTGTCTCGACTGCTGCACCGAGCGCCGGTATGCCAGAAGTGCCCAGACGCCCACGTGGCCGCCCGAGAAAGCACCCACTCCCGCAAGTGGCCTTCCTGCAAGAGACAGACGTCCCACAGACCTTCCTTACAGCCAAGGAAGCCGCAGACGCCGCACTCGCCGTCGACCTCCGCGCCCAGGGCAAGATCACCACACCGGGCGGACCGTTCGAGGAGTCCGCCCAACAAGAGATCGAGAGTCTCATCGGCCGAGGCGTGTTTGAGTTTGTGCCATTCGACGGACAGAAATTTGGCGGCGTACGCATCTTCAAGTCAAGGATTGTCAACGAAGTCAAGGGCAAGACTACGTCCACACCTTACGAAAAATCGAGGCTCGTTGTACAAGGATATGGAGATGATGGGAAGGAGGCAATTCTCACGCAGTCTCCCACGATCCAGAGGGCAAGCCAGAGACTAATCCTCTGCCTCGTGCCCTCCCTCCTACAACGAGGCATGTGTGCCTGGCTCCGAGACATAACGCAGGCCTACGTACAATCGGAGACCGCCCTCAACAGGACAATCCTCGCCCACCTACCTGCCCAGATCAAGCACATGCACCCCCAAGGCACGGTGATGCGAGTGATCAAGCCCCTATACGGCCTGGCGGAGGCGGGCACCCACTGGTGGGCAACGTATCACAACCATCATTTAAAGAAGCTCCAGATGATGACTTCCACCTACGACCCCTGCCTCCTGATATCAACGCCTGAGAACCCGGACTTCGCCTGCGTGGGGATGCAGACTGACGATACACTCGGCTTGTCAACAACAACGTTCTCCCAACGCGAGGACGAGCAGCTCAGGGGGGCCGCCTTCACCGCAAAACCCAAGCAGCTGCTCAGCGAGGACGAGCCGCTCGCGTTCAACGGAGGGATCGTCACCCTCAACGGCGGCTCGATTACTCTCCGGCAAAAAGGGCAAGCGAAACGATTGCAACCTGTTGACGCAGACGCACTCAACACCAAGCAACAGTATGTTGAGCAGCGAGCCCGCGGCGCCTACATCGCCTCAATCTGTCAACCGGAGGCCTGCTTCGACCTCTCTAGCGCAGCCCAACACCAGGAGCCCACCCCAGACGACGTCAAGGCCCTGAACCGCAGAATCCAGTGGCAGATGGAATTCCAGGACCGCGGCCTCACGTTTGTGCCGCTAGACCTGTCAACTGCCCGACTGTTCGTCTTTGTAGACGGCTCCTTCGCCAACAATCGGGACCTGACCTCCCAACTCGGATTTACCATCATACTCGGCAACGAAGCCGCGATCAACGACCGCAACGAGTTCACCCTCACGGGAAACATCATCCATTTTAGCAGCACCAAGAGCAAGAGGGTCACCCGGAGCGTGCTTGCCTCCGAGATCTACGGGATGGTCGCCGGCGTGGATATGGCTTACGCCCTCGCCTCCACGCTTCGCATGATCACTGAACGCCTCGACCTCCCACCAACGCAGACGATCGTCTGTACCGACTCGTACTCGCTGTACGAGTGCCTCGTGAAGCTCGGGACCACAAAGGAGAAAAGGCTGATGATCGATATCATGGCTTTACGGCAGTCCTACGAGCGCCGCGAACTTCACGAGGTCCGTTGGATCAACGGAAACGACAACCTGGCAGACGCCTTCACGAAGGCAAGCCCCAACCGCGCCCTGGCGCAGTTCATCGATACAAACAAGGTAACGATCCGCTTGGAGGGCTGGGTTTCGCGTTGACGGAGAGCACGGGTGACGGCGGGTGGAATATATCGAGATGGAGGGCCTTCTGTACGTAGTCAACAGTGGCCTACTGTTCTGGCGTTCTCACGGCAAAAAGATAAAACTGCCAGTGTTGGAATATCTAGCTAGGAGGTAGGAACAAGGGGCGGCAACCCAGGTGTTTCGGACGGCCACCCAGAGTGTCTCAGGCTGAGGCACCCGATCCGTGCGTCAGGGGCACCAGTGGCTATATCCTGACGCCCTCTCGCACCTGGGAGCTCCCTCTTCTTAGAAGAATAAGACCCAACCACTTGAACAACCTTACAGCACGTAACCCTCCAAACAGGAGAGGGTATTTGCTCTATGTTCAGACGTACCGGTACCTGGTGGTTCCTACAACTTCTTTTCAGTAAGTACCTGACTAATATATCGACTAGGCGACATAACATTGACAATATTGCGTACATTTCTGTAGACCTCGATTACCGGCACTTTTAGGTGGTATTTCCAGGTTTGGTACAGAAGTAGAAATAGCACCTCCAGAAATGGCACTTTCAGAAATAGCACTTCCAGAAGTGGAATAGAACAGGCGACGTCGGCCACTATCAGGAACCTGGCACAGGAACCTCCAAGCCCAAACGAGCTGGGTTTGCATCGGACAATGCCCTGAAGACTTTACTACTATGCTGTCCAGCCAAAGTACCATCAACACTCCTGTTCGCCTGTGGACACATTGGGTCACTGTGTGGGACCTCCACTCGTCGGGCTGACTGGATCTAAGCTGGTCGCACAGCCAAGGGCCGAAGGAGGCAGGTTGACGAACACCTTGCGTGCTAGTGAGACGGCATGTACTTCAACCTCACATCTGTTTGCTAGCTGGAGTTGTATCCCTAGGGGACGTCTGCCACAATTGATACTCTCGACGGGCAACGCCTCTTTACAAGCAAAAGAGGCCCAAAGACCATACGTATTGAGCCCTCCAGTTTATTCACCAAAATCTCGACGCTCAACAGGTAGACACAGAGGCCAGCCATGGGCAGAATGAGACTGGCCTCGCGAGGTCGCAGAAACCAGTGGTTAACGACAATCCAAACAATGTCTGGGACGAGCTGAGGGTAGTAGTAACTCTTACTAGCCGGGTGGTGATGACAGTGGCGTTGGAAGCGCGCGGGGGATGGCACACGCCAATGCCTCCCTATGGCATATGTTCCTTACTTTGTCCTCACCTGGATTATTCTCGGCCTGACAAGTACACTGTACCCGTTCGAGCTGAACCCTGGTTTTTATAGATGGGCCTACGCTCTGCCTGCACACAATGTCTGGAGCTGAACCGGTCGCACAAGCGCCACCCGCAAAGCGGCGTCGCGGACGCGTCGATGTTCTAGTAATAGTTGCCTTAAAAGTATATTGCTTTATTTCTAGTCTAGTAACAAATATTTTAAGGGATTTCCACAACCACAACCAGGAAGGCGTGCACTGCCTGATGCAGCTGTTTGGCCCTCGCGGCGTGCCGAAGTCGCTGCGTAACGTCAACGGCTTCGGAAACCACACGTTCAAGTTCGGCAGGCCCGATGACGGCACGTTCCGCTACGTCAAGATCCACTTCAAGCCCGTCGACGGCATCGAGAACCTGACAGAGGAGGAGGCCGTCCAGCTCGCCGGCACCGAGCCCGACTACCACATCAAGGACATGTACAACGACATCGAGGAGGGCAACTTCCCCAAATGGCGCATGTGTCTGCAGGCTATGACCCCCGAGCAGGCCGAGAAGTTCCGATACAATATCTTTGACATCACCAAGACCTGGCCACATGCGGAGTTTCCCCTCAAGAGGTCGGCATCATGACGCTGAACCGCAACGCGAGCAACTACTTCGCAGAGATCGAGCAGGCCGCCTTTTCCCCCTCGACTATGATCCCCGGCATCGCGCCCTCGGCCGACCTGATGCTGCACGCCCGCATGTTCAGCTACCCGGACGCGGCGAGGTACCGCATCGGGCCCAACTACCAGCAACTGCCGTGCAATGCCGCCAAGAACATCTACTCGCCATATCAGCGCGACGAGCCGATGCGCCTGGACGGCAACTACGGCGCCGATCCGGATTATGGTGAGTTGATATACAAACGGTTGTGAGACTGGGGAGTCAAAGCTAACAGCTGCCATGCAGTCCGCTCCTCCTTCCGTAAGATCCGCAGCGGTCCCGCGGACGTGGCGCATAACGAATGGGTGGGCAAGGTGCAGGCCTACTCGTCGGACGTCGAGGACATCGACTGGGAGCAGCCGCGTGTGCTCTGGAAACTGTTCAAGAAGAACGGCGAGGACGAGGTGTTCATCCACAACCTGTCAGGGCACGTCAACAAGGCGCTACCGGAGGTGCAGAAGGACACCATCAGTAAGTTGAAGCCCACTTCGGTAGCTGTGTTTTTGGGGGTCCGTGATGGCTAACGTGAGGTGTGCAACCAAACAGAGATGTTCGCTAAGGTGGACGAGGAGATCGGAAAGAGGCTCGAGGAGGCTCTGGACAAGTTGAGCGAGAACGTCAATCACAAGAAGGTGCAGCCGAGTCAGACTGCTCTGGCGACGCATAGGAGGTAGGGAAGACAAAGATGTTGTGAAAAGTGTCAAAGACGTCCGAGTTCTGAATCATGGGCAAATAACGAATAATATATTGTTGAACCTTGTTATACCACGACGTGATAGTTATAAATGCAGTGTGGCCGGGCTGCACATCTCCTCACATGCCGATAACCCCTGGCCCCCTCAATTTCAGTCGCCACCTGTCGCGAATGCAACTTCTCCGTCCTACACGCCACAGCCTCTGCCCTTTCATTTACCTCCAACCTCCTATTTTGGTACACAAAGTAAGTCCTCAGCAGCAGCGCTAAGCCCCCATTGAAGAACATGAACACGGCACATATCGACATGCCCTTGACGTAGTATGACTTCTCAGCCGGGGGAAACACCCTCGTCCCCAGCAGCGGCCCACACTGCCCAAGCATGTTAAGCGTTGCCAAGGCGACGCCCCGCTTTGTGTCCGTACCTTGGTTGTTGAGTACCCATGGAAGAAGGTTGGCGATGGCCGGGAAGACGCCTGCGGCAGCAAGGAAGAACCCAGAGTACCGACAGCGTGGGTCTTCGTAATTCTGTCGAGTCTCCCTATACGCAAGCTTTTATATACGCAAGCTTTTTCGGACATTCTCTCTGGTTCTGTCTCGCTTCTGTCTCCTTGCTCCCTGGCTGGGCCTGGGTACCATCTCGGGGATGGTTGCGGGACACGGCAGACGGGACTTGGTGGCGTGAGTCTGTCTCTGCTCAACACTTGCGTACTGCAAGAAGTCCATAACAATGGGAATTCTGCTTCTTCCATGTGATTAGGATCCATTCGACACGTGGCGCCATGCCGAGCGAGATGTTCATACCGTTGAAAGCGACAAATTGGGACTTGAAGAAGATATCGTCCCAGATCTGAAGGTCGGACGCGGTAGCCTGAACGCCATGCCCACATGTAAACCGCCACCGAAGAACTGGTCAGACATTTTCTCAAAGTAGAGGCACACTGGCGACAACCATGTCCTTGTAGAACAACATCGGGTCCCTGTGGAGCCTGGCTCGCCGCTAATCCGAATTGTGCCAGAGTCTTCATACTTCGGTCGAGGCTAGTCTGAAGAACTTCCAGACAGATTGCATGGACCTGGGGAGTTGATCCTTAATAGGCCGGGTACACACGTATCTGCACAAGGTCACAAGGGCTGGGTCGACGCGGACAAAACTAACGCCCCGGGCAGCTCTACAGATGACTTGCGCATTAAGAGAAGGGAGAAAGGACCGCCACAGTACAATCAAGTCTTATCAGAATAACCTCACGTGGTCTACCGTGGCATCGAAGACGCGGGACTGAAAGTTCTTGACACGCTCGCCTCCCTAGTCTCAAAGAGAGACCGGCTGAGGAGCACCAGGCGTAGCAGTATACGATATCCTCCCCGCCGGCAAGAAAAACAAAGCAACCAATGCTCCTTTTCGAACCTGGGGGTAGTGATGCGTCCCGGGACCAGGCGACGTCCATCCAGCCCCTTGCCACCCCTGCATTCCCTTCAGCTCGGCCGTCTTGTCAAGCTGTACCACGCAGTTGATCTCTCCGTAAGGGTGCGCGTGGTATTGTCCGGAGAACTCGTCCTCGCTGTTCATGTACACGGTCGTGATGCCGAAATATCGGCTCTCTTTCGATGGTAAGGCAATCTTGCCGCGCCGGTAGTTGGGTCCCGAAATCTCGGTCTGGGCAACCCAACCCTCCTTGAGACCTTGCCTAATGAAGGAGCAGAAGTCTTCGTAGTACGCATTACCAGGGCCGTATTCCCGGTTCAGGCGAGCCTCGAGGTCTTTCCCTGGTGTACTAGTCGATATAGTTAGTGGTAAGTAGCAGCTAGCCCCTAAATTGATGTAAATACGGACAGGTCTTGAACTTCGTTAAGGAATTTATAACATCTCTCCAAAAACTTCTTCGCTGTCGGAAACTCGTCGATATTAAGGATAGATGCTTTATCTGTCATTGTAACTAAGTTTGTATGTGAGGTCTTAATACGAGTATGATAGTAGAAGTCTTGTCTCGTAGATTGTTAGGAGATGGATCTTCACAAGTTAGGGACAACTGAGTTTATACGCTTCAGAAGCATCTTTGCGATTACGAGAAAGATGCCGTGTATCACTGCCGGTACTACCTAAACTTTCGAACCGCTCACGTCATCCCCAGCTACCCCTACGGTTATCTCCGTTAGTTACGTAAATCATTATGGTCATCCCGGTCCAGCTCCTAGACTGCTTCCCCATTTCGTCTAGATATCACTCATTCAGTCAGCATAGTCTCTGATTATCGATGGTATTATCATTACTAACAGTTCAGACCTTCGCCGGCGTCTCGGAGTTAGGACACACTCTGAAGGGTTCTTTCGATAACGATAGCGTATATCCCGCGTCTTTAGCGTTACATCGCAACTTTGACTTCCGCATGGCGCAAGAAACTCATTTGCCCATTTTGGGGGACGAGACGAAGAAGGACCCGTAAATATCAAGAAGGACCCGCAAATATCAATCATAGGAGGAGTCAAAAAGAATCGGCATCCGCAGCTATCGGAGTTTCGCAAATATCAAGCTTTTTGGGCTCCGATTCTTTGGTGCGGGTTATAGCTACCCCAAGGTGCCTACACTAGCTCAGACGCTAGCCTCCACGCATCCAACCTGACATGGAAATTCTGTGCGCTGTCCCGCATGCTCGACATGCCTGCCCACTACGTTGCTAGCCACTAACAGCCCTCCGGCCAATGGCGACACGGCGGCAAGGCTTGGCATGCCTTCATCAAGTCGCCGTTCAATACTGTGGTAAGCCAGGTATATATTTGCGAAATTCCGACAGCTGCGGAGGCTGAGTCTTTTCAGTTCTTCCTTCCTTATAGTTGATATTTCGGAATCCCTCTTTCCTCTTTCCTCTTGTTCCCCACCATCGGCAACAATGAGTTTACGGAAAGCGTGCGCGCCATGCCGAAATCAAAAATTGCGATGTAATGCCAAAGAGCGGGGATGCCTTGCGGTCGCTGTCTTGATCGGAGAATCCCTTCAGAGTGTGTCCTAACTCCGAGGCGCCGGCGAAGGTCTGGACTACCAGTGATAATACTACTACCGACGATTGAAGACTATGCTGACTGAATGGGTCACCTCTAGACGGAATGGGGAAGTAGTCGAGGTGCCGGACCGAGATGACAATAATGGGCTTCTCGTCCGCGTTCCGCCTTCCGTCCTGCGATCAGAGACAGCCACGAATTCGAAGTCGTCTGGTGCCGTGCCTCGAGGCCAATTCCATCTACAGCTCTACTCGGAACTCACGGCTCTACAACCATCCCCTGGTTCCAATGACCTATTGGACTCCGAATCTCCCGGACAAGAAATTGTCGCGTATCCTGGCTCTACCGATTTGGTTACCATCTTGGGAGAGTTGAAAGGGACATCTTCAAGACTGGTCCGTGTCGTGGTGGCAGAAAACCAGACTGACCAACCAACCACCGCGACTGGTTATACTGATCAAGAAGACTGGCAGAGCAAGATATACCGACATTCCATCCAAGGTCTAGGAGAAGCGGCGATACAGTTTCTGTCTTCGGAACACGTCTTTGACGTTCCTCCGAAGCATGTCTGGTGACCTTCCCGCAAAAGTCGTTCTGCGGAGACTCTCCTCTAACAATGATACAGCGATGACTTGATCAAGCTCTACTTCGACCACTGCCACCACCTCACTCCTGTCATTGACCCCGTCGCCTTCATCCGCGCCTACCTCACTGGCGACATCTCCTTGTTCTTATTCTATGCCATCTTGGCCAATGCCATCCCTCTGGCATCTTCAGACGTGCTCTCTGGTGTTGGTTTCTCTGATCGTTTTACCGCCCAGCGAGCATTTTCCGATCGTGCCAGTCATGCCTTCAACTTCGATCTGGAGAGGAGCAATCTTCGCCTCGTCCAAGGTTCCCTGATCCTGACCACCGCAATCACCGTTCACGGCTGTCAACGCGATCCGGACTATTGGCTGTACAACGCAATCCGGATCGCGAGTACAATGGGGCTACATAGACGGTAATGATCGCTCACAGCCTGAGTTGCACATAATGTTGACATATCATCCAGCGACGCAACTCAGCGCCTTGACCAGAAGACGCAGAAACTATGTCGAAGGATCTGGTGGATCATCTACGTACGCGCCCGGTTCCCGTCCCAACCTACATGCAAAGACACACTGACGGCTTGTAAGTCGAGAGAGTCTATTCATTGGGTTCTAGGTATTAAGAACACGCGTCTTCACGTGGAGGGCGGCAGCACAATACTCGACCCCTTGGTCATGGACGATTGGGACGACGACGACACAGTAGAGGAGGTCGCACACATTCTTCCACTCGTGCAAACGGTTCACAAACAATATATGATCCAGCTCTGCCGACTGTGTGAGCTTGGTATGTGTCTCCTTCACTTCCGGCGAGTATGTAGCTGAACCGTGACGACAGCCTCCCGAATCATCTCGAATCTTGCCGGGATGATCACCATGGACGAAACAATATCCACATGGCGGAACAATCTTCCTACTGACCTTCTCAACACAAACCACCCATGTGCTGTAATCCTCCTTTCAACCAGCTACCGCATAGAATGCATCATTCTACGCGCACTTCGCAAACGGCAGCATAATGTCACTGATCGCCTCCTAACCTCCCTCTTTGAACTCAACACCATCTTCGGAAGAGTTGTGGCCTACGATCTCATCCAGTCTACCAGCCTCCTCTTCACCAACACCGTCTCCTGGACCGTTGCTGTCTACGTCGAACTAGCCGTCGATGCTACTCTCCTTCGTAATCAACAAGAGCTGGTCTTGAGTTATATCAAGACAGGCCTCATTCTACTCAAGAGAGCTAAAGAGCGATGGCAGAATGTCGAGTCTACATCGAGGCTGCTGGAAACTATCATTGCGCGTGAAGGGTTGGATGGGACAGTTCCGATCAGCCCAAATGTTGGCGATGATTCGACTGACGGGGCACATGACAACGAAGCATTAACATCATTCCCACAAGACTTTGACATCGAGGATTACCTGAACGGATCACTGGACTTTGGAATGCTGGATTATTCGTTCGGAGATTGATGTATATAACTTTACTGGGAGACCTTGGGTTCTGGCCTTCGGCAGTGGGTCATCGGATACAACCTAAACAGAGGGTATGAGCACCTGAACATCGACATCAACATCGGCAATGCTCCTTACGAGTCACCCATGCTCGATGGAGTGGTGGCGAATCTGCAAACACGTCGCCGACATGCTTCACATACTCTGAACTAGGGATTCAAGTTCTCACCCCCTACATCTTCAATGAAAAGCACACTGATAATCCCATTGATAGAACAACCTTTGTGATAGTCCTGCATTTGCTAGCGGGTTCTGGTCCTATGGACGGTGTTGGACGCGTGCAGGTTCTTCCCTTCGAGACACGAACGGTGGCGGAGAGGAGGAGGAGAGGGAGCTGGAGGATGTGTGGCTCGATGCGCATGATGACTATAACATCCCCGACACGATGCTGAGCGGGTATTTCGATTCTATGGATGTGGCTATGCTTACGGGGAGTGCTGGAGTGGCCTTCTCCCAGCCATACCGGTTATCGACCTTTCCACATCCGGAAGATGGTTCACGTCGGCTGCGCGACGTGACAGCTGTGGGGAAAGGGTGTGTGGTCGATGCGGATTTGGATGTGATGTGGTGGAGTTCCTCCGAGATAACCATCCTACCACTACGCGTAGCTCTAGCTCAATATGTACTCCTCTATCAGCTGTAGGTTTCACGGGAACTGGGAAGCCTAACTGTCAATGGGGTACATCGTTGTTGGCTAAGCTCCCTGCCTGATGCCTATAAGCTTACAGTTGCTGCTGATGTTGAGTACGAGCTGGTTTTGGACTCCACCGAGTAAGCCCGATACAGACACGCGGAATACGGGTACTAGGACGTGTAGGTTTTCAACACCAAGGATCTGGGCGTCCACACGCAAAGGAGGCATCGCAACGGCTTCAATACGTGGACTTATGCAAGTCGTAAGCAAGTCCCCGTCTAAGCCGCAAGTCAAACCTAGATAAGGGCTAACAAGGCAAATATAGGCAGAGATCTGACTTGTTTGACTTATGTCGTGCGCTGCTACCCCGGTCGGTCCGTCCTGAACTCAGCCGGTCTGACCCACGTCGTTACTCCATCAACAAGAAGAACCGCACCGAAAGCATTCTGGCGGTTCCCAAATAAAGTGACGGCTAGGTGATGGTCACCGGGGTTACGCAGCCAAGATCAAGCATGCGAGGCTATGCAGAGGGCATGGGCTCTGGTCGTCGAGTGTAATTCTCAGAAGTGGGAAAACGAATGAGGGTACCGAGAGTACCAGCGTTTGCGGATCTTGAGACGAGTTGTTGAAAGGGCAGTTGTAGGTGAGGTTTCCGGCATAGAAAGGGAGACCTTGGCTTGTAATGTCCCCGAAGCGAAGTGTCTTTGCCGAAGCTGTTGGGACGTCGCCTGACTCGCGTACAATGTACTGTGCTCAGTAACCGTTTCTGCCGGTTCTAGAGTAAGCCCCGGGTATCTTAAGAGTTGTTGACGGAAGCATCGCAATTGTCTTGCTCTCCATGCCGCTGATACCACTTGTTGGCTGTTTCGGATTTGACCACTTCTTCGAGCTCGTCCTCTTCATCAGGATGGCACCGTCATCAGAGTCGCAGTGGCAGACCAACGGACCTTTCTCCAGCTCATCATAATCATCTCCTCTCTGTACAGGACCTTGGCCGTGGAGTGGCTGTTGGTCCGCTCGCACTGGCTCGAAAGCTTCTGCTTGCAGAAGAAGCAATCCCCGCACGCGGTCTGGGACGAGGCCCACGTAACACCGGCCGACCTGGATCTTGGACACCTTGGGCCGCTCTGGACTACAATGCCGCACAACTCGTGGCCCTGTTTGTCGCTCTCGGGCCGTGTAGGAGACGCAGCTCCAAGCTGCAGATCGTGCTCCCGGTAACCTTGAGGATGACATAGCCGTCTTCGATGATCTATGGTTTCGCGGCCTGAGCTGGTTTGGGGGAGGATTTTAGTGATATCATCATCGAGGGTAAGGGGGCTGTTGGCGACAAACAACACAACCCGACCGAGCTCTTCCCCTGCCATGTCAGCGCCCACATCTTTTCACTCGGGTCACCGAGGCCTTCGCGGCCATCGTTGGCGATATTTTGCTCGATGAACTCCTCACGGTGCTCGATGGGTTTCTCCGACTGCTGAAACGGAAATGCGGCGTATTATACTGATATACAAACTATCGCAGCGAGCGCAAAATACCGGAAAGAAAGTCAATCAGAATCCTCCGCACAGTCAACTTAGCTATGGACTTGAGCAAAAAGACGGGACTCCGCGTTAGTCCATGTTTCGAGGACCAATTTGTGCCACCAACATCTCACGGTGGATGTCATTCTCCGCCCTTTTCAGATTATTATCATCCTCGGCCTTGAGTAACTCCTTGATGTAATCAGTCTGCAGGTGATGCTTTACGCATTCTGCGTCCTTGTACCTAGGTGCAAATGAGTTCTCAAATCGTCCAGACTATCTAGGTTGGGACAACACTGACATTTCGTACGTGACAAACTGGAAGTTAACGTCGTCACGGTTGACCAGGAACAGCTGGCAGCCCGGCTCATTCTCCCGAACTTGTTCAAGGAATCGAACTAACAGTTCGAATGTCTGTAATGAAGCGAAGAGTCAGCCGATTAAGTACCCAGATTCTCACTTAGATTCATAGGCGTACTTTATCCATGGCATCCTGATTCTTTTGGATACTGATAATGTTGGTCACAATTCTTTGGCCACCGACCTGCCACGCCGGGCGTGCCACACTGTTGCTGGACATGGCGTAAGCGTTGCTGCTGGTAACTTCACGATAGCAGTAACGGCGATAGGTACTGTAAGTATGGCTAAGAAACAGAGACCCAGTGGCTTGACAGGAGGGGGCGCATTCTCTTCCCCTTGCTGAAGACTCGCTTCGAGCCTTCGACCGCGCTATATAACCTGTTTTACGTATGTCATTAGTAAGCACTTGTGAGATGCACATGATTGCAGGGGTACGAAACGCTTAGCAAATTGCAAATCGCGCTTACCTATCAGGTGAGCGCAGGAATATACCTTACTAAGGCAGGCTAAGGCAATCGCAATAAATTACAAGGAGAACATCTCCATCGGCAGTAGGTTTTCGCTATTTCGGCATTTGGCCAGCGGGCAGTAGGCGCTTATTTCGGCAGTAGGTTTGTAAATGACGGACGTCGCCTGCCATAATACTGTGAGGCCACTGTAATATTCCTGGACTGGCTCGATTGCTTGCCCAGTCTTGCCCGCAGTCTTGCCCGCGATCTTGGAATTGAGTCAGAGCAAGATCCAGCCAAGGAGCCAGTTCAGAGCCAAACCTCGTGGCAGTCTTGCAATTGCAGGCTCCATTACAGCCAGGCTTGCACCTAACCTTGCGGCCGGGCCTGGAGCCTGAGCCGGGCCACACTTACACCTACACTTACACCTAATGCCGAAATAGCGAAACCCTACTGCCGATGGAGTTGTCAATTCTCTTTACCAAATCCCTGCAAATCACCTAGTACCTATTAGGCTGGGCGGAGCGTAACCTTAGTAAGGCAATCTGAATGGTCTGCGATACCAGCAGTTTAGGTAATAGCAGTGCCTGTGGACACAGACTTCGATGCGCGAGTCACACAACTACAAGACGAGCTTCCCCCGCATGCCTCTGGTGCTTCTTTTGAGGGGGCAGGTGCCCCAGCTAGCACTACGGAACTCCGAGGACGCCACTTACACTAAATTGATCGGACAGGACAACCCGCCTAAGC